>CM038672.1:354896566-356096566 GCA_021605145.1 Aegilops bicornis
ACCCACGCAAATCTTGAAAAATCATCAACAATGACCAATCAAAACGAGTTACCACCGAGACTCTTGGAGGTGTTGGGACCGAAAAGATCCATATGAAGTAGCTCAAGCAGCCTTCTCATGGTCATGATGTTCTTCACGGGATGACTTGTTTGGGAACATACACTGGTACAACGGCGTGCTAAACAAACGGTTTTTAACCCCTTTCTGCGACGGCATTTGGAACCGTCGCCAAGTGAGTGTGCGCGATAGGGTGTCCTTCCCACACGACCCAGAAATCGTCAGGGATAGGCCCTCCACAGGACCCGGGCTGGGGTGCGTGTGCTATCAGGCGAACATCGAAACCCAATCATTTCCGTAGGTATGTACATCCCACACGGTGAATCCCAGAAAATCATTTCCGTAGATATGTACATCCCACACGGTGAATCCCAGAAAATCATTTCCGTAGGTATGTACATCCCACACGGTGAGTCCAAGAAAATCATTTCCATAGGTATGTACATCCCACATGGTGAATCCTAGAAAAACATTTCCATAGGTATGTATAACACACACAGTTCTTTGTGTGGAAACATTTGTGCAAGGTGGCCTAACGCGAACAGTTTGCTGCCGGAGTTATAACCCGGCTAGGACCTGGTAAACCGGAAGGTGTTAAGTCAGATGATAACCCGGCAGGTGTTAAGTCAGATGATAACCCGGCAGGTGTTAAGTCAGATGATAACTCGGCAGGTGTTAAGTCAGATGATAACTTGGCAGGTGTTAAGTCAGATGATAACCCAGCAGGTATTAAGTCAGATCATAACCCGACAGGCAATCATAAACCGGCAGGAGTCATAACCCAGCAGACAATCATAAACCGGTAGGAGTCATAACCCGGCAGACAGAGTCGCCTAGAGTTATTAAGCCCGAGACGTTATGAAGCCCGAGACGTTATGAAGCCCAAGACATTAAGAAGCCCATGAAGAGAAGTCAGAATAGTTTAAGTATTAATCCGAGTGGGACTCTACATGTAACCCACCCCTTCAACTTATATAAGGAGGGGAAGGGCTCCCCAAAGAGGGACAAGCAAGAAGCATAATATCTAGGGCAGACACAATTAGAGGAGAGTCGGTTTACAGCGACACCCTCGTGATGATAATGAGATCTAGACACAAACAACATGTAGGGTTGTTACTGGATGATGTTTCCCGGGGCCCGAAGCTGTCTAAATCCTTGTCTTGTGTGTTGCGTCTCTCAATTCCAATCAACCCCTCTCAAGCTACCACATAGATGCGTTGGCCTCACAACTAAGTCCTCACACTAGGACATCTGCCGTGACAATTCCACGACAGTTGGCGCCCACCGTGGGGCCTGCGCACGGTGGTGTTAGGTTCTTGAAGGGATCTTTCACATGGATCGAGAGGCTTGCGATTGACTGGATAAAGAAAAGCCGGTTCAGAAGGATCTACATCAAACTCCGAGTTCCTCAGTCGATGTGGATAGAATCGCCACCAGGAAAGATATTAGGTCCCGCTCGTAGGCAAGTTTGCAACCGAAGCAGATCAATTTTCAAAGAAATCAGGAGTTCGTGCTCCCCTCGTGCGTCTAAGTGTACCATGGAGGTTTCCTTTCTGTCAAGTCACGGGAGTATTGAGGGTGCTCTTACTTGCACAATATACAAGTCTGTTCAATCCATCAATCCGAGGACGGATAAATTCTTTGCTACAGTTAAGACAGGGATTTGATCAACTACGTCAACGCGTTAGCCTTGGCCGTCGCTGAAGCTCTTTTTTCTGCTGTACCAGGTGTTTTTAAGTCCCGATAAAATTTCCACCTGGGCCCTATGCGTTGATCTGATAGCCACAAGTTTGCTGCTGCTATTTCCTGTGTTTGTGGCTGTTGCTACCCTAGAGAGAGAAAAATCATCAAAGCAACCACGATCCGGATTGGACGAGGTGATGGGCGTGGACTCGGTCCACCACCGCTGCAGCCATCGCTGCGCCTCGAGTCCGCTTCCGAGCCGCCTTCTGCCGGTGCTATGGTCATGACTACACCCCGAGCCACCCGCATGAGGCCGGACCGCTTCTGCCGCAAACCGCCTCCACTGCCTCATCGCTCCACTACCGCGGGTCTGCAGCAGCCATTGCTTCACCGCGCCTCTGCTGCCTCCTTCGCCGGTCGCGCCTCACCTCTTCTACCGCAGTGGCCGAGCCGCCAAATGGCCGAGTCGCCGCTCAAGAGCCGCCCTCGCGCCGTACCAGCCGCCATGGCCTCGCCTTCATCGCTCCGAGTCGCCGCTGGCCGGCGGGTCGCCTGACTCCGACTCCGCATCGCTACCGCGTGCTCGCTGACGCGTTTCCAGGTCGCCTTCAAGTTTGCACAGATTTTTGAGAAGTCTCCTAGCAAGGTGCTGCACAAGTTGAATGCCAGGTTCCAAAGGCTCAAGACCAACGATGACACTTGTGCTATTTTAATTAAGTAGGGTCTGAGACTAATCATTGTTGCTGGTACGGCAAGTTGGCTGCCCCTCAAACAAAAAAGGTGTTAGTACAAAAACAATTCTGAAAAGGATTTATCCCAACGTCGTCGTCGCCGCCGCGTTAAACCATCGGGACCATGTTAAGCTGCGTCTGCTATGTTGAGCCGCCGGAGTCGTCGGTATGCCTGAACCGCCGAGATTACATTGAGCCGCCTATGACGCGGCGTACAGATCATCTGTCATTCACAAATATCAGGTGATATCTATCTAAATTTATCTTATTAAACACTTATTGCTTTCTGTCCAAAAGCAATTATTCTGCCTTGTAACATTTTTACACAGGACAGTTGTTTCTGCCATTACACCATAGATGCACATTCGGCTGTGCCACGCAGCTTTACAGATATGTGTGTCGCGGTCCAGATTGCATCAACACGCCGGCCGACTCACCCGTCCGTGATGCCTTACAACGCCACGGACGACTCGCCCGTCCGCCCTTGCGGCCGGTTCACGCGTCCGCACCGGTTTACAACACAGATGACAACTTGCTCGTCCGCACCGGCTTACAACGCCATGGACAACTCGCCCGTCCGCTTTCGCGGCCGACTCACCCGTCCGCACCGGCTTACAGTGCCGCGGCCAACTCGACCGTCCAACAAAAAATAGCAGGTGCTATCATTTCTATGTATTTTGTCAGCACATATTAAATCATTTGAGAACAATTACTCTGGTCTATGATATTTTTTCGCGGGACCATTATTCCTTACAAAAAGGTGTTGCAAAGGGGCGTGAGCAAATATTATTTTTGCACTAGCGCTCATCCTGCGTAGGTTGCCACCCCCGCTATATCAGCACACGCGGTTGATTTATTGTCTGCTTTCAGGGCCGATTCTCCCGCCCGCGCCGGCTTACAACGCCGCGGCCGCTCATCTGTCTGTGCCCCCTCTGAAGCTGCGGTCGTCTTTGTCGTCCGTCTCTCGCGGCCTGGTCTACATCAACATACCGGACCGCACATGTCTGCATGAGCGGTTTATTGAGTATGAGCAAGTCACAGCTTGGGTAGCCCAGTTTTTCTTTCAACAAAATGGAGGCAAATTATCATATACTATCAACCGCCGTCTGCACTGGGTGGCTCAATGGGCACGCGCACAAGTCGCTGCCACTACAGTTTGGATAACTTCAAATAGCCAGTTGGATGGAACCATTGGCCGAGTTGCTGACACCGCTCATACGGGATCACTTATAACCGGCCGCAGTCACCTCAACCTTCTGTGGATTCACATCGCGCTATCAACACCAATGATATAAACCTTCTGCTATGGTCAAATATGGAGAATCTCAAGACAACTCCTCGAGTCATCTTAAGACTCGGGGGATACGATGATATGACTCAGCAAATATTGCCGGTTCTCAGTGAATTCAAGAACCCTAGGACGTTGGAGGGGAAGATAACCCGGTCCCGGAGGATACTACCATATTGATGAAAATTTAAAGGCTGTCAGATAATTTCCGATTCAAAAGGAAGAATGCCGGTTTAAAATCCGGTTCACGGGAAATCTGTTCTCCCACAAAGCTCTGAAGCTCTCAAATCCGGTTTACGAATTTCCGGTTCAAAAAGAATTAACCTGTTGCAAGTTCGAGTTTAAAGGTCGTCAGAAAATTTCCGGCTGAAAATGAAGATTCCGGTTTAAGAATTTCCGGTTCAAAAAGAATTAATCTCTTGTAAGTTCGAGTTTAAAGGTCGTCAGAAAATTTCCGGCTGAAAATGAAGATTCCGGTTTAAAATCAGGTTCAAGGGAAAGATGTCTTCATAAAGCTTTGAAGCTCTCAATATCTGGTGTAACATCCGGTTCAAGAAGAAATATATCTCGCAAAGTTCGAGCTCTAAGAAAAATCAAAGGGGCCAAAGAGAGTGTTGCGAAAGCACAACTCAAACATAGGCACCCACTGATCACAGCTCAAAATATTGCTCGGGGGCTCTTTGTTTCTCAAAGAACAAAGAGTCTACACCCTTGTAATAGGCTATCAAGCCAGGCTTGGAAGCCAGGTGTATTCACCTAAAACCCCGGGTTATCCTGCCTTTTTAAGTAAGCCACTCCGTCCAGGTAATCCTGGTATGACCCGCCGAACGTTTCACAAGTCAATCTCATAGACCCTGAACTTGTCAAAGTTAAAACGACAATTGGTCAATATGAGGTCCATCTTAAAAGGCTTTGTAAAATGGTTTAACTCAGTGGCCTGGCAGCCCATGAATAGCCTCGATTTTGGGCCTAGCAGCCCATGAAAAGCCTCGCATGTTCTTTTTATGCTTTTATTTGCCAAGTTTTTTCTCCTTTGATGAGGTTTATAATGTCTTATGATAAACCGACGTTTATTGACCCGGGTTGGCTTTCGACTATAAGTCGCCAGTATATTTTTGGATTGCACCATTGGAATCATGCACTTATAAATCATTGGGTATACTATTCAAATCTTTAATGGCGAACATGGCTGGATTTTTATTATGGTTATCAATAACAAGTATTATGATTGAGGTTTTCAAAGTCGCTTTAGCGCAATGGACATTATTTTATCGATGGATATGATTTATTCTACAATGGAAGAAATACTCCCAAGTCACTGCAGGCTTATGACCTGGCACTTGGGGGCTACATTATTCAAATCATGATTACCTCAAATATACAAAGTCCCATGTCACTTCCAGCATGCACCATGGCACTTGGGGGCTAATGCAGAGTCATTTTTTGCTCACTTTATTGAAGACCCGACTCATCACATTGTAATGAGCCGGCCCTTGGGGGCTACCAATTGCTCCTGTCAAAAAATTCAAGGTACACAAGCCTTAATTCATTATATTGAAGGGTCCATTGCTCAATTGGTAGAGCACAAGACTCTTAACCTTGTGGACATGGGTTCAAGCCCCATGATGGGGGTTAGATCATATGATGTTATTTTCATTGAAGTATATATCAAGTCCCAGCTCAATATTATCTTACTGAGCCGGTCCTTGGGGGCTACGCTGGTTGAAGTTTTTATGAGCAACAGGTAATTACAAGTCCCAGGTTGCCGCAAGCATGACAACCCGGCACTTGGGGGCTACATATATGGAATACTCAGTTTATGACTAATATTTGAGATGAACAAATCGGATTTCTTCAAGATTGTGATATTTATATTGAAGCAAGTCTTAAGCTGTTGCTATGCTACCTTCTTAAGACTTGGGGGCTACAAGTGATAGGCATATAAGAGGTATATTTTCAAGCTGGATGTTAACTACAATTATGACCTGGTGCCATCAATATTAGTAAACCGGCAATGATAAACCGGCAAGTTCTACATTCTTAAACCAGCAAGTTCTACATTCTTAAACCGGCAAGCACTACATTCTTAAACCGACAAGTTCTACATTCTTAAACCTGCTGAAGATCAAATGAGTATTTCAAAGACCAATATTTTTGTTAAGCATTGGGAGCTGAGTCAAATGAATTATTCTTCACAATATTTCTTTGTGACAAACCAATGTCAGCAAATTGACTATGAAGCTGGCCTATTGACCTGGATTTTCTAGAAGAAGGAAGTGACAAGGACTTAAGGATGATCAGGATCAATTTAACATGGATAAATCAAAATTAAACTGGGGGCTAATGTCGGGGATATACCCTGCGGTATGACCCGGCCGGAGTTATAACCAATTTGGGACACAGTAAACCGACAAGCTGTTAAGTCAGATGATAACCCGGCAGGTGTTAAGTCAGATGATAACCCGGCAGGTGTTAAGTCAGATGATAACCCGGCAGGTGTTAAGTCAGATGATAACTCGGTAGGTGTTAAGTCAGATGATAACTCGGCATGTGTTAAGTCAGATGATAACCCGACAGGTGTTAAGTCAGATCATATCCCGACAGGCAATCATAAACCGGCAGGAGTCTTAACCCGACAGACAATCATAAACCGGCAGGAGTCATAACCCGGCAGACAAAGTCGCCTGGAGTTAGTAAGCCCGAGACGTTATGAAGCCCGAGACGTTATGAAGCCCAAAATATTAAGAAGCCCATGAAGAGAAGTCAGAATAGTTTAAGTCTTAATCCGAGTTGGACTCTACATGTAACCCGCCCCTTCAACATTTATAAGGAGGGGCATGGCTCCCCAAAGAGGGACAAGCAAGAAGCAATAATATCTAGGGCAGACACGGGTTGTTACCGGATGATGTTTCCCGGGGCCCGAAGCTGTCTAAATCCTTGTCTTCTGTGTTGCGTCTCTTGATTCCAATCAACCCCTCTCAAGCTACCACATAGATGCGTTGGCCTCACGACTAAGTCCTCACACTAGGATATCTGCCGTGACAATTCCACGACACCGTGTGTGATTGTTAGTTGATCAAACATGCCCACTTTCTAGAAACCGTGCGGGTTGTTTGAGTTCATCGCCCACGGTGTTGTCTGAGTAACCGTTTGCAATAGAAAACCCCAATAAGCAGGGTAATTAGCCTATTATTGATAATCCATGTACTAATCAAACTGATATTTCTTATAAAACACGCCAGATATTTCATATCCATATAAAAACAACCAGGATTTCATAATCGAATTACATCAGATAGCTTCGGCACTCGGTTACACCATTACACAACAACACCAAGTTTCACAAGCAGCATCAAAAACCTTTGGAACGTATCATCATACACGGTAAATAGACAGATGAATCTCATCTGGGAAACTGCAGAAGCGGAAGGCAAATATTGAGCCTTCAGTGATGTTGAATGTCCTTGCAACTTTAGGCGGTGGCTATGGATAATTGCCCGTAACCTTCGTCCTCTTCAAAGAAGACTTCAATATTGTACCGTGGGTGTTGAATGAATACCTTCCTCGCATCTTGACCATGCAGGTGGTTTGAGAGGTAATCATCGGTGAACTGCTTTGAAAACTACTGAAAACAAAGCTATGCATAAATCGCTGTTGTAAATGGCGCAAGGGGTAAAAACAAGGTAAACGAGTTGGTACCATCCTATAGTTGACTCATGTCTTCTTCATTGTGCAAACAAAGATCTTGCTGTTATTCGTCGCAAGTTTCTTCATCCTAACAATCTTTCTGAGTTTCTTGACTTGGTGATATTCATGGACATCTCATTTCCCCATATGCAAAATGGGTCGAACAAAGGGTCTATGCCTCGGCGATAAAGAGGGACCTACATGTGCAAGATCAAATTGTAAGAAACCTAAATATTAGAATGATTCTGCAACTACACAATAATGTGCTATTAGCCAAAGGACCTGCTTGAACAAACCTCGATGGTAAACGCAGTTGTCTCCCATTGTTTCCTGCAACACACATAAGGAAGATCTTGATCAGGTTAGCGAGAGTTGCCATACTATCAGTAGAATATGTATTGGGTACAGCCAAATTCGATTGGTGTCACATGCATAACAATACAAAATTGTACCCACAGCAAATGAAAATCAAATTGCAGAACTGAACCAAATAGTTAAATGGACAGCAGGCCAAATGAACCAAAATAGTTAACTGAACACGCCATTGCAGAATAGAAACATGTACTAGAAGATAAGACAGTTAACAAAACAAAGAATGCTTGAGAACAAGATTACTTAAATGTAGCAATTGTCGGACCAAAGTGTTAATCGAACATTACATTTCAGAGGACCAAACTATTAATCGAACATCGAGTTGCATATTAACATTACAGAGGACAAATCACTAGAAGGCACTGGCGGTGGCCTCGAGAAAACATCACGAACTGTATTTTAAAGTAGACAACCGTGTGGCGGTGTCGACGGTTGCCTCGAAGACGAGGTGCTCCTCCAAGATCTTGTGGTCGACACGCATGGCAGCCATAGAGACCTCGTTCGCGCGTGCGGCCGCATGCTACTCATCTACATGTTATACTATGTGTAAAATGGCTGTGGGCGGCGCTTAATTGGAGGAGGGGGGCAGTCATTTCGGTGGAAGGTGTCACTCCGTCGGTCGGGGCATGTGGGACGGGAAAGGAGGAGGATGGTGTGGGTAGGGTGTGGATTACCTGACCATATCAATGAGGCCGCGCAGCAACAAGAAGGGTCCGCGGCGAGGAGGCGGCGCTGCAAGAAGAAGGGTCGCCGGCGAGGAGGCGGCGCTGCAAGAAGAAGGGTAGCCGGCGAGGAGACGGCACTGCAAGAAGAAGGGTCACCGGCGAGGAGACTGATTAGCCAGTAAGCAGTAGTGAAGGTTTGAACTTGGAAAGCAAGGAGAACAGTGGAAATGTGGCTTTTGGTAGGAGGGAGGGGCGGGGAGATAGATATTTCCGCGGTGGAAAAAAAATTCGCTCGGTGCCGTGAGAAATTGGCGCGCAAGTGTGGTTCAAGCGGGGCCGGTGGACTGTAGACGACGAAGCTTCCTGCATAAGCCAGACAAGATGGTGCGCCAAGATATTTTATATCGCATCCCACATGACTCTTTCTAGTAAACTATTTGTGGTATACCTAATTTTATGCATTAATTGAGTTTATGGGCATTTAATGTGCATAATTAAAATTTGAACTATAAGCACATGCTCCAATGCACCAAAATTTGCTGAAAAATCACATGTGTGTCTTTGGGTGAATTTATAGGTCACATGCAAGAAATGGGAATAAAATTAAAATATCTGGGTGTCGCGGCTCGGCCGGAATGATTGAGAAACTTGGTTTTTTAATTCCTATAAATCCAAAACATGGCTGAAAATCATGAAACTTGGCATGGTGTCATGACATGGCACCAACATGCTGCACTAAATTTTTTGGCCGAATTGGGACAAGCTTTGGTGTAAGCTTCTTGCAAACCGGAGCTTCCCTCAAGAAGGCTCTTGTTTCCAGAGGAACGTGTCACCTCCGTGTCTTGAAACGACATACGATACCTTTGCCTTCTCTCGCCTTAAAATTTGTACCTTTGGCAGATTAGACCAAATAGAAGTATCGTGCTAAATTTTGGAATTATTCCGTGTTTGTTTGGCCTTTTTATACATTAATTGAGTTTACGGGCATTTAATGTGCATAATTCAAATTTCAACTACAAGCACATGCTCCAGTGCACCAAAGTTGTTTGAAAAATCACATGTGTGTCCTTTGGTGAATTTCTAGGTCCCATGCAAGAGATGGGAGTGAAATTCAAACATCTAGGCGTCGTGGCTCGGCCGGAAAGATTGAGAAACTTGGTTTTTTAATTCCTGTAAATCCAAAACACGCCTAAAATCATGAAACTTGGCATGGTGTCATGACATGGCACTAACATGCTGCGGTAATTTTTTGGGCCGAATTGGGACAAGCTTTGTTGTAAGCTTCTTGCAAACCGGAGCTTCCCACAAGAAGGCTCGTGGTTCCGAGAGGGAACGTGTCACCTCCGTGTGCGAAATTACATACGTACACTGCCTTCTCCCGCCTTAATTTTTATACACAGGCAGCTTAGACCAAATAGAAGTACCGTGCTAAATTTTGGAATTATTCCGGATTCGTTTGGCCTTTTTTATACATAATTGAGTTTCTGCGCATTTAATGTGCATAATTCAAATTTGAACTACAAGCACAGGCTCAAGTGCACCAAAGTTGTTTGAAAAATCACATGTGTGTTCTTGGGTGAATTTCTAGGTCACATGCAAGAGATGGGAGTGAAATTCAAACATCTGGGCGTCGTGGCTCGGCCGGAAAGATTGAGAAACTTGGTTTTTTAATTCCTGTAAATCCAAAACACGCCTAAAAATCATGAACATTGGTATGGTGTCATGACATGGCACCAACATGCCGCGGTAATTTTTTGGCCGAATTGGGACAAGCTTTAGTGTAAGCTTCTTGCAAACCGGAGCTTCCCTCAATAGGCTCGTGATTCCGAGAGGAAACGTGACACCTCCGTGTGCGAAATGACATACGTACACTGCCTTCTCCCGCCTTAATTTTTTTACACAGGCAGATTAGACCAAATAGAAGTACCGTGCAAAATTTTGGAATTATTCCAGGTTCGTTTGGCCTTTTTATACATTAATTGAGTTTATGCGCATTTAATGTGCATAATTCAAATTTGAACTACAAGCACAGGCTCCAGTGCACCAAAGTTGCTTGAAAATCACATGTGTGTCCTTGGGTGAATTTTTAGGTCCCATGCAAGAGATAAGAGTGAAATTCAAACATCACAGGCGTCGTGGCTCGTAGGAAAGATTGAGAAACTTGGTTTTTAATTCTCAGAATCCAAAACACGCCTGAAAATCATGAAACTTGGCATGGTGTCATGACATGGCACCAACATGCTGCGGTAAATGTTTTGGCCGAATTGGGACAAGCTTTGGTGTAAGCTTCTTGCAAACCGGAGCTTCCCTCAAGAAAGCTCGTGGTTCCGAGAGGGAATGCGCCACCTCCGTGTGTGAAACGACATACGTACACTGCCTTCTCCCGCCTTAATTTTTTTACACAGGCAGATTAGACCAAATAGAAGTACCGTGCTAAATTTTGGAATTATTCCGGGTTCGTTTGGCCTTTTTATACATTAATTGAGTTTCTGCGCATTTAATGTGCATAATTCAAATTTGAACTACAAGCACAGGCTCCAGTGCACCAAAGTTGTTTGAAAAATCATTTGTGTGTCCTTGGGTGAATTTCTAGGTCCCATGCAAGAGATGGGAGTGAAATTCAAACATCTAGGCTCGTGGCTCAGCCGGAAAGATTGAGAAACCATGTTTTTTAATTTCTGTAATTCCAAAACACGCCTGAAAATCATGAAACTTGGCATGGTGTCATGACATGGCACCAACATACTGCGGTAGTTTTTTTTTTGGCCGAATTGGGACAAGCTTTGGTGTAAGCTTCTTGCAAATCGGAGCTTCCCTCAAGAAGGCTTGTGGTTCCGATAGGGAACGTGTCACCTCCGTGTGCGAAACGACATACATACACTGGTTTCTCCAGCATTAATTTTTTTTACACAGCCATATTAGACCAAATAAAAGTATCATGCTAAATTTTGGAATTATTCCGGGTTCGTTTGGCCTTTTTTATACATTAATTGAGTTTCTGGGCATTTAATGTGCATAATTCACTACAAGCACAAGCTCCAGTGCACCAAAATCGTTTGAAAAATCACATGTGTGTCCTTGGGTGAATTTTTAGGTCCCATGCAAGAGATGGGAGTGAAATTCAAACATCTATGCGTCGTGGCTCGGCCAGAAAGATTGAGAAACTTGGTTTTTTAATTCCTACAATTCCAAAACACGCCTGAAAATCATGAAACTTGGCATAGTGTCATGAAATGGCACCAACATGCTGTGGTAATTTTTCTGTCCGATTTGCGAAGGCGCACACATTAACAATCAACAAAGTCATTTTGGAACAAGTGTTGTCACGTTACAAATCGGAAACACAAGTATTATTTAAATCGTGGGCGTTCTACTTACCAATTACGTGCGGCTACCCATCCCCTTGTTTTATTGGCTCGGAGGTGCCGTGTGGGGTAGCTATTTCAGTATGGGAGGTGTGCAATCAGACCCCTACGCATGCTCATCGGGAGGAGAGCCCTTTGACCGCTACCCGCCGCGCACCTCCCTCCCAACGTCTCCATTAATGGAGCCCGAGTACCTGTTCTATGGCGTGGCTATATGTCTCACTGGACTGAGATTTAAGAGAGAAAAATGAAAATCTGAAAAGAAAGTTTTGCACGGATCTTGATGTAAGATCCGACGAACCTATATAGCATCGACTGCGACTTATAGCAAGCATGATGAATGTAAGGACGATGACAGTGGATAATAATTGTCTTACATATTTAGAAACATAATTAAAAAAGCCACATGAGGCAACGCCCGAAATACACAAGGGCAAAAGAAGAAGGAACACAACAATCTGGCTCACTGATCTCTACTTTCTTGATGCATTGCTGCAGGCCGCGGGAACTAGTCTCCGCGGCGAGCGGTGACGAGATATTTCTTGTCCTGAAGATGCTGCTTGAGAGCATCCACAGATTCCTCCACCAGCCTTCTGCGCTCAATGCGCAGCATGGAATTCTCGTCCATAAGTTTCTCGGCGATGACGCCAGTCCTCTTCAACAAGGCAGTGGTCTGCTCCTGCTGCTCCGCACTTCCGACAATCTTCGCCCTCAACAGGTCACGCTCGGCCCGGAGCTTCACATTGCTCGCATTTAGTTGACGTATGATGTCGGTAGACTATTCAAACAAGGCTTTCAGGTCATCCTGCAACCTCTCCCACCTGGAGATCTGATCCATCTGCCTAAGGACGAGGGCACGCATGCGCCTGTAAGAGTCCTCGCCTACCCGCGAGACATTTTCCCAGGCCGCCGCGGCGCGGGAGGACATCTCTGCTGCATTCGCGGCGCGGCGGGACATCTCTTCTGCTTCCGCGGCGCGGCCGGACCAGTCTGCTGCATCGACGGCGCGGCGGGACCTCCGTGCTGCTTCGGCGGTGCGGCGGGACCTCTCTGCTGCTACGGCCGTGCGGCGGGACATGTTGGCTGCTTTCGCGGCAAGGCGGCACATCTCTCGTGCTTTCGCTTCCAGGCTCGCCTCTCCCTGGTGGCAATCTCTCGACCCAGAACTCACGCTGGCCATGGCGGACGCAAGGGAACTATGATGAATGACTTATTTGTTTTTGACTTTTTGTGGATGAGGAGTTGAGGAGGAATGTGCAGTCATTTTGGAGTAGTAGTATTTATAACCGCGTAGTAATACGCTCCTAAGTGGGAAACCGTTTAGGTTTTGATCGGTGTGAACAGGTTTGTAATTTGGAATGTGACGGGACGCAGCCTCCCTATTCTTCTAAAAAAAATTGTGACAGGACGCATGCTCAAAATTTACTGATGGTTATAAGTGCGGCACTATTCCCGAAAGGCGTAACATGGGCACGTACACCTTCTCGGTCACGTACGTGGCGTTTGCACCATAGGGTGCACCGCAATAGGCAATGTCAGCACACGTCTTGTTCCAACAACCGTGCGCGCTCATTATTACCATCGCACACGCTTCTTTTAATTAGAATGTGTGTGCCCGTCTAGCGCACACACGTTGATCTATCTAACTATTTCAATTTGCTGTGGCTAATTGCAAACAGTTCATCCATGTGAAGTGTATGCCATCAATTGCAGACACTTTGATCTGGCTTACCCGTTTATGTTCTATTTCCTAATCGCAAACAGTTAATACTTCTAAAGCATATGCCCTCAATCACACACACCTTGATCTGGCTGACCGTTTCTTTTGTGTTGCCCAATCACAAATAGTCCATCCGAGTGAACCGTATGCTCTATATCGTACACGCCTTCATCAGGCTGCCCGTTTCTTTTGTTCCGCCTCAACGCAAATAGTTCATTGGACTAAATCGTATGCCCTGGATTGCACACGCAACTAAAATCTGAACCGTGTTTGATGGCTCCGCCTTCGCAAACGTTTTGTACCTTTTTTGACGGTTCTTTTACACCACTGTTTGCGATTATTGCATTGCACACAGTTCCATCGAAGGGTCTCTGATCGTAGTGTCGCATTAGCAGCATCCTGCAATAGTGATAACATGCAATTTAAAAAAAATCCTATGATCACGCAAGATCTATCTAGGAGATGCATAACAACAAGAGGAGGAGAGTGTCTGTACGGACCCTCGTAGACCTAAAGCGGAAGCGTTAGGTTAACGTGGTTGATGTAGTCGAACGTCTTCGCGATCCAACCGATCAAGTACCGAACGTACGGCACCTCCGAGTTCAACACACGTTCAGCTCAATGATGCCCCTCGAACTCTTGATCAAGCAAAGTGTCGAGGGAGAGTTTCGTCAGCACGGTGGCATGGTGACGGTGATGGTGATGTGATCCACGCAGGGCTTCACCTAAGAACTACGACACTATGACCGGAGAAGTAAACTGTGGAGGGGGCACCGTACACGGCTAAGAGAACAATTGTTGTGTTTTGGGGTGCCCCTCTGCCCCCATATATAAAAGAGGAGTGGAGGAGGCCGGCCATAAGGGGCGTGCCAAGGAGAGCGGAGTCCTACTAGGACTCCCAGTCCTAGCCCTCTTTTCCTTCTCATGGAGGGGGAAAGGGGGAAAGGAGAGGGAGTAGGGGAAGGAAAGGGGGCGCCGCCCCCTCCCCTAGTCCAATTCAGAATCCCATGGGGGAAACCCCTTGTGGGCTGTCTCCTCTCTCTCTTATGGCCCATGAGGCCCATTACTTTCCCCGGGGGGTTCCGGTAACCCCTCAGTACTCCGATAAATATACGAAACGTCCCGAAACCATTCCGGTGTCCGAATACTATCGTCCAATATATCAATCTTTACCTATCGACCATTGTGAGATTCCTCATCATGTCTATGATCTCATCTGGGACTCCGAACAACATTCGGTCACCAAACCACATAGCTCATATAATACAAAATTGTCATTGAACGTTAAGTGTGCGGACCCTACGGGTTCGAGAACTATGTAGACATGACCGAGACACCTCTCCGGTCAATAACCAATAAAGGAACCTGGATGCTCATATTGGTTCCTACATATTCTATGAAGATATTTATTGGTCAAACCGTAATGACAACATACATTATTCCCTTTGTCATCGGTATGTTACTTGCCCGAGATACGATCGTCGGTATCTTCATACCTAGTTCAATCTCGTTACCGGCAAGTCTCTTTACTCATTCCGTAATGCATCATCCTGTAACTAACTCATTAGTCACATTTCTTTCAAGGCTTATCATGATGTGCATTACCGAGAGGGCCCAGAGATACCTCTCTGATACTCGCAGTGACAAATCCTAATCTAGGTATATGCCAACCCACCAAACACCTTCGGAGATACCTGTAGAGCATCTTTATAATCACCCAGTTACGTTGTGACGTTTGATAACACACAAGGTATTCCTCTGGTATCTAGGAGTTGCATAATCTCATAGTCAAAGGAATATGTATATGACATGAAGAAGGCAATAGCAATAAAACTGAACGATCAACATGCTAAGCTAACAGATGGGTCTTGTCCATCATATCATTCTCCTAATTATGTGATCCCATTCATCAAATGACAACACATGTCTATGGTTAGGAAACTTAACCATCTTAGGAGTTAGTCTAGTAGAGGCTTACTAGGGACACGGTGTTTTTTCTATGTATCCACACATGTATCAAGTTTCTGGTTAATACAATTCTAGCATGAATAATAACATTTATCATGATATAAAGAAGTATAAAATAACAACTTTATTATTACCTCTAGGGCATATTTCCTTCAGTCTCCCACTTGCACTAGAGTCAATAATCTATTTCACATCGCCATGTGATTTAACACCAATAGTTCACATCACCATGTTATTAACACCCATAGTTCACATCCCCATGTGACCAACACCAACAGGGTTTACTAGAGTCAATAATCTAGTTCACATCACCATGTGATTAACACCCAAAGAGTACTAAGGTGTGATCTTGCTTGTGAGAGAAGTTTAGTCAATGGGTCTGCCACATTCAGATCCGTATGTATTTTGCAAATTTCTATGTCTACAATGCTCTGCATGGAGCTACTCTAGATAATTGCTCCCACTTTCAATATACATCCAGATTGAGACTCAGAGTCATCCAGATCGGTGTTAAAGCTTGCATCAACGTAACTCTTTACGACGAACTCTTTATCACCTCCATAACCGAGAAATGTTTCCTTAGTCCTCTAAGGATAATTTTGACTGTTGTCTAGTGATCTACTCCTGGATCACTATTGTACCGCTTTGCCAAACTCATGGTAAGGTACACAATAGGTCTGGTATACAGCATGGCATACTTTATAGAACCTATGGCTGAGGCATAGGGAATGACTTTCATTCTCTCTCTATCTTCTGTCGTGGTCAGGTTTTGAGTCTTACTCAACTTCATACCTTACAACTCAGGAAAGAACTCCTTCTTTGACTGGTCCATTTTGAACTCCTTCAAAATCTTATCAAGGTATGTACTCATCGAAAGTCTTATCAAGCGTCTTGATCTATCTTTATATATCTTGATGCCAATATGTAAGTAGCTTCACTGAGGTCTTTCCTTAAAAATTGTTTCAAACACTCCTTTATGCTTTCCAGAAAATTGTACATCATTTCCGATCAACAATGTGGCATTCACATATACTTATCACAAAGGTTGTAGTGATCCCACTCACTTTCTTGTAAATACAAGCTTCATTGCAAGTCTATATAAAACTATATATTTTGATCAACTCATCAAAGCGTATATTCCAACTCCGAGATGCCTGCACTAGTCCATAGATGGATAGCTGGAGCTTGCACACTTTGTTAGCACCTTTAGGATTGAGAAAACCTTCTGGTTGCATCATATACAACTCTTCTTTAATAAATCCATTAAGGAATGCAGTTTTGACATCCATTTGCTAGATTTCATAAAATGCGGCAATTGCTAACATGATTCGGACAGACTTTAAGCACCGATAAGAGTGAGAAAATCTCATCATAGTCAACACCTTGAACTTGTCGAGAACCTTTTTCGACAATTCGAGCTTTGTAGATAGTAACACTACTATCAACGTCCGTCTTCCTCTTGAAGATCCATTTATTCTCAATGGCTCGCCGATCATCGGATAAGTCAATCAAAGTCCATACTTTGTTCTCATACATGGATCCTATCTCAGATTTCATGGCCTCAAGCCATTTATCAGAATCTGGGCTCATCATCGCTTCCTCGTAGTTCGTAGGTTCGTCATGGTCTAGTAACATGACTTCCAGAACAGGATTAATGTACCACTCTGGTGCGGAACGTGCTCTGGTTGACCTACGAGGTTCGGTAGTAACTTGATCCAAAGTTTCATGATCATTATCATTAGCTTCCTCACTAGTTGGTGCAGGCATCACGGGAACGGTTTTTTGTGATGAACTACTTTCCAATTCGAGAGAAGGTACAATTACCTCATCAAGTTATACTTTCCTCCCACTCACTTCTTTTGAGAGAAACTCCTTCTCTAGAAAGGATCCATTCTTAGCAACAAAGATCTTGCCTTCAGATCTGTGATAGAAGGTGTACCCAACAGTTTCTTTTGGGTATCCTATGAAGACGCACTTCTCCGATTTCGGTTCGATCTTATCATGCTGAAGCTTTTTCACATAAGCATCGCAACCCCAAACTTTAAGAAACGACAACTTAAGTTTCTTGCTAAACCACAGTTCATACAATGTCGTCTGAACGGATTTAGACGGTGCCCTATTTAACGTGAATGCAACTGTCTCTAATTCATAACCCCAAAACAATAGTGGTAAATCGGTAAGAGACATCATAGATCGCACCATATCTAATAAAGTATGATTACGATGTTCGAACACACCATTATGCTATGGTGTTCCAGGTGGCGTGAGTTGTGAAACTATTCCACATTGTTTTAAATGAAGGCCAAACCCATAACTCAAATATTCACCTCCGCGATCAGATCGTAGAAACTTTATTTTCTTGTTACGATGATTCTCCACTTCACTCTGAAATTGTTTGAACTTTTCAAATGTTTCAGACTTGTGTTTCATTAAGTAGATATACCTATATATGCTCAAATCATCTGTGAAGGTCAGAAAATAACGATACCTGCCGCGAACCTCAACACTCATTGGACTGCATACATTGATATGTATTATTTCCAATAAGTCATTGGCTCGCTCCATTGTTCCGGAGAATGGAGTTTGAGTCATCTTGCCCATGAGGCATGGTTCGCAAGTATCAAATGATTCATAATCAAGTGATTCAAAAAGTCCATCCACATGGAGTTTCTTCATGCGCTTTACACCAATATGACCTAAACGGCAGTGCCACAAGTATGTTGCACTATCATTATCAACTTTGTATCTTTTGGCGTCAATATTATGAATATGTGTATCACTATGATCGAGATTCAATAAACCATTTATATTGAGTGTATGACCATAGAAGGTTTTATTCATGTAAACAGAATAACAATTATTCTTTGACTTAAATGAATAACCGTATTGCAATAAACATGATCCAATCATATTCATGCTCAACGCAAATACCAAATAACATTTATTTACGTCCAACACTAATACCGAAGGTAGAGGGAGTGTGTGATGGTGATCTTATCAATCCTGGAATCACTTCCAACACACATTGTCACTTCGCCCTCAACTAGTCTCTGTTCATTTTGTAACTCCTGTTTCGAGTTACTAATCTTAGCAACAGAACCGGTATCAAATACTCAGGGGGCTACTATGAACACTAGTAAAGTAAACATCAATAACATGTCTATCAAATATACCTTTTTTCACTTTGCCATCCTGCTTATCCGCCAAGTATTTGGGGTAGTTCTGCTTCTAGTGACCATTTCCTTTGCAGTAGAAGCACTCAGTTTCAGGCTTGGGTCTAGTTTTGGGCTTCTTCATGGGAGTGGCAACTTGCTTGCTATTCTTCTCTAAGTTCCCTTTCTTTCCCTTGCCCTTTTTCTTGAAACTAGTGGTCATGTTAACCATCAACACTTGATGCTCTTTCTTTATTTCTACCTTTGCCGATTTTAGCATCGTGAAGAGCTTGGGAATCGTTTTTTTCATCCCTTGCATATTATCGTTCATCACAAAGTTCCAGTAACTTGGTGATAGTGACTAGAGAACTCTGTCGATCACTATCTTATCTAGAAGATTAACTCCCACTTGATTCAAGCGATTGTAGTACTCAGACATTCTGAGCACATGCTCACTGGTCAAGCTATTCTCCTCCATCTTGTAGGCAAAGTACTTGTCAGAGGTCTCATACCTCTCAACTCAGGCATGAGTCCGAAATACCAATTTCGGCTCTTGGAACATCTTATATGCTCTGTGGCGTTCAAAACATTTTTGAAGTCCCGGTTCTAAGACGTAAAGCATGGCGCACTAAACTATCAAGTAGTCATCATACTGATCTTGCCAAATGTTCATAACGTCTGCATCTGCTCCTACAATAGGTCTGTCACCTAGCGGTGCATCAAGGACATAATTCTTCTATGCAACAATGAGGATAATCCTCAGATCACGGACCCAGTCCGCATCATTACTACTATCATCTTTCAACTTATTTTCCTCTAGGAACATATCAAAAATAAACGGGGAGCTACATTGCAAGTTGTTGATCTACAACATAGATATACAAATACTATCAATACTAAGTTCATGATAAATTAAGTTCAATTAATCATATTACTTAAGAACTCCCACTTAGATAGACATCCCTCGAGTCATCTAAATGATCATGTGATCCATATCAACTAAACCATGTCCGATCATCATGTGAGATGGAGTAGTTTTCAATGGTGAACATCTCTATGTTGATCATATCTACTATATGATTCACGTTCGACCTTTCGGTCTAAGTGTTCCGAGGCCATGTTTGTACATGCTAGGCTCGTCAAGTTTAACCCGAGTATTCCAGACATGCAAAACTGTCTTGCACCCGTTGTATGTGAACATAGAGCTTATAACACCCGATCATCACGTGGTGTCTCGGCATGATGAACTGTCGCAACAGTGCATACTCAGGGAGAACACTTATACCTTGAAATTTTAGTGAGGGGTCATCTTATAATGCTACCGCCATCACTACAAAAAAGACACATCCGTGACATTTTGGGCCGAACAAAAATCTTTTCTGTCATACTTATGTCACTTCTATGACGATAATTGTGACAAAACCCGGTATCATCATAGATGTCGTGGGGTCCTACTTCTATGACAAAAAATCATGACAGAAAATGGGCTTTTCGTCCTGGGCGGGCCGGAGACGCAGCTGCATGACATTCTTTGGGCCGTCCATGACGGAAAAAAACCGTGGTAGAAGCGAGGGAGAGGAAAATATCGGGGTGTTCCCGGTTAGGGTGGGTGGTCGGGGCCGAGCGATGCGCGTTTCTCTCGTACACGCATGCGCGTGGGTGCGAGTCGTTGGGCTCTAGATGAACCCGAGCGAGGCGTTGGGCTCTAACTCAACCCGAGCGATTTCACTGCAGGCTACGCGTTACTAAACCCGAGCGATCGATCGATGGCTGTTAACTGAACCCGATCGAGCGATTCCTTCACTACTGCTGCTAACTGAAGCCGATCGATGCTGCCTCTGGATGAACAGTGAGCGTTGTTGGGGGTTTTGGATGAACAGTTCCCGGTAGGGGTTGCTACCTCTTGAGCACTGCGTTGGTTTTCCCTTGAAGAGGAAAGGGTGATGCAGCAAAGTAGCGTAAGTATTTCCCTCAGTTTTTGAGAACCAAGGTATCAATCCAGTAGGAGGCCATGCACGAGTCCCTCACACCTACACAAACAAATAAATCCTTGCAACCAATGCGATTAGGGGTTGTCAATCCCTTCACTGTCACTTACGAGAGTGAGATCTGATAGATATGATAGGATAATATATTTGGTATTTTTATGATAAAGATGCAAAGTAAAATAAACAAAATAAAAACGGCGCTAGAAATAGCTTGTTGTCAGGAGATTAATATGATGGAAAATAGACCCAGGGGCCATAGGTTTCACTAGTGGCTTCTCTCAAGAGCGTAAGTATTTACGGTGGGTGAACAAATTACTGTTGAGCAATTGATAGAATTGAGCATAGTTATGAGAATATCTAGGTATGATCATGTATATAGGCATCACGTCCGAGACAAGTAGACCGACTCCTGCCTGCATCTACTATTTATTCCACACATCGACCGCTATCGAGCATGCATCTAGAGTATTAAGTTTATGAAAACAGAGTAACGCCTTAAGAAAGATGACATGATGTAGAGGGATAAATTCATGCAATATGATAAAAACCCCATCTTGTTATCCTCGATGGCAACAATACAATACGTGCCTTGCTGCCCCTTCTGTCACTGGGAAAGGACACCGCAAGATTGAACCCAAAGCTAAGCACTTCTCCCATTGCAAGAAAGATCAATCTAGTAGGCCAAACTAAACCGATAATTCGAAGAGACTTGCAAAGATATCAAATCATACATAAAAGAATTCAGAGAAGATTCAAATATTGTTCATAGATAAACTTGATCATAAACCCACAATTCATCGGTGCGAACAAACACACCGCAAAAACAAGATTACATCGAACAGATCTCCACGAGAGAGGGGAGAACATTGTATTGAGATCCAAAAAGAGAGAAGAAGCCATCTAGCTAATAACTATGGACCCGAAGGTCTGAGGTAAACTACTCACACTTCATCGGAGAGGCTATGGTGTTGATGTAGAAGCCCTCTGTGATTGATGCCCCTTCCGGCGGAGCTCTGGAACAGGCCCCAAGATGGTCTGACGGGTACAGAAGGTTGCGGCGGTGGAATTACGTTTTTGGCTCCGTGTCTGGTAGTTTGAAGTGCGAGGTATATATAGGAGGAAGAAGTACGCCGGTGGAGCAACGTGGGGCCCACGAGGGTGGAGGGTGCGCCTGGGGGGGGGGGTAGGCGTGCCCCCCTACCTCGTGGCTTCCTGGTTGATGTCTTGACGTAGGGTCCAAGTCCTCTGGATCACGTTCATTCCGAATATCACGTTCCCGAAGGTTTCATTCCGTTTGGACTCCGTTTGATATTCTTTTTCTGCGAAACTCTGAAATAGGCAAAAAAACAGCAATTCTGGGCTGGACCTCCGGTTAATACGTTAGTCCCAAAAATAATATAGAAGTGTATAATAAAGCCCAATAATGTCCAAAACAGAATATAATATAGCATGGAGCAATCAAAAATTTTAGATACGTTGGAGACGTATCAGGGGTGGATGAACAGGACCCCTTGGCGTTGCCTCTAGATGAACAGTGAGCGTTGTTGGGGGGTTTGGATGAACAGTTACCTGTTGGGGTGGATGAACAGGACCCCGATCGTTCAAGCCTGTTGGGGCTGGATGAACAGGACCCCGTGGAGGGCAGGATGAACATGACCACCCCGTGGAGGGCAGGATGAACAGTAGACAGTGGAGGGCTGGATGAACAGTAGCCCGTGGAGGGGTGGTTGAACATGAGCCTGTGGAGAGGGCTGGTTGAACGGTAGCCGGTGGAGTAGCGCGCGGTGGAGGCTGGATGAACAGGAGCCCGTGGATGAGCGATCACAGGTGGAGGCTGGAGGAGGTCGACGGTGGATGAGCGATGGCCGTGGAGGCCGGAGGGGTCGATTGTGGAGATGAACAGTATCTCGTGGAGTCCCGTTTTGCGGTACGCCACACCCCTCCCGATGAACAGGACCCCCGTTTCGACCGTAGCGCTCCAACACAAGTCCGTTTCCTCCGTTTTGCGGTACGCCACACAGGCTGTTCTGTCCAAGCCCTCTCGATGAACACGACGACGCATTCCGTTCCGACCCAGCCGGTTGGCTCCCCATGAACACGACGACAATGTTGTTTCTCCGTTCCGACCCAGCCATGTACACGAGCCCTGGCCGTACGTATGCGCGAGTAGGCGTTCGAGACCCTGCCCGTATGTACGTACGTGGCCGTATTTTCTTTCTTGCACACTGGCCGATGTACGTACGTGTACATGCTATGTGCGCACCTCTACTACGACACGTGCACGCCTCTACATCGACCAGTATGTACGTACATGTTCGCGACCAGAATGACAGCGCTACGTACGCTTCGACCAGGTGGGTCCCGACTGTTAGGCACTTCCTTGCCTGCAAAGATGTAGCTGGTGGGTCCCAGCAGTCAGGGGGCGAATCGCTTTTTTTTGCCCGGACGTACTTCCTTGTGTGCGAAGATGTAGGTGGTGGGTCCCAACAGTCAGGGGAAAACATTTTTTTTCATGAAATACGGTGGCCCATCTGGTGGGTCCCCGCTGTCAAGTGGAGGAATAATTATTTTGCGCATAATAAGGAGGCACTTCCTTGTTGCGGCCGTGGACCCAGCTGTCAGCCTCTCCATGTACTGTCCACGTCCGATGGAAGCCGTTCCTTGACCACGTTGACCATGCCGCGCCGAGAGCACCAGGGCGGTGGACGAGGGCGAGGCCTAGGAAGGGGACGACGCGGAGCCGGGGAAGACGCGGCAGTGGATGCCCACGCATAGAGGAGTACGAGGGTTCACTGGTTCGCTGCGGTGTGAGGCTGTCGTCGCCGCAGAATAACAGGGGGTGTGGGTGAGTAGAGGGATGGCCTGGCCAGCGGTGGGAATAGTAGGGGGCGGTGTCGGTGTCAAAACCGGCGGATCTCGGGTAGGGGGTCCCGATCTGTGCGTCGAGCCTGATGGTAACAGGAAGCAAGGGACACAGATGTTTACCCACGTTTGGGCCCTCTTGATGGAGATAAAACCCTACTTCCTGCTTGATTAATATTGAAGATATGGGTAGTATAAGAGTAGATCTACCACGAGATCGTAGAGGCTAAACCCTAGAAGCTAGCCTATGATTGTATGATTGTAATTGTGATCGGCCTTCTAAGGACCAACCTCTCCAGTTTATATAGACACCGGAGAGGGCTAGGGTTTACATGGAGTCGGTTACAAGGAAGGAAATATAATATCCGGATCGCCAAGGAAAGTCCCACCCGGACACGGGTCGAAGTCTTGAGTCTTTTATCTTCACGCTTCAATAGTCTGGACGATGTATATAGTCCGGCTGTCCGGATACCCCCTAATCCAGGACTCCCTCAGTAGCCCCTGAACCAGGCTTCAATGACGATGAGTCCGGCACGCGGTCTTGTCTTCGGCATTGCAGGGCGGGTTCCATCTCTGAATACTCCAAAGTACTTGTTACGGCGAATAGTGTCCGGAACTCCATCAATGTTGAACTCCTTGGCTTCAGTGCCTCAATAATGATCATATCCACGTGTCGAGCGAATGCGAGGAGCCGAGGTGTTTTCGCATTTACCACCCTCAATCTTTTGGGCTGACCGCCTATTTGAAGAGACGGGGATTCTCAGATCCAAACCTCACTCCTCCCCCTCGAGCAAGCATCCAATAGAGCACTCCGGAAAAACCATTCCAACATGGCTGGTCGTCACAGCTCTTCTGCTCGCTCTCCTCGCCCCAAGCCGGGGGACTGGGAAGAGTGTTTAGTTCCCCATAGCCGTTTGATCGAGTTACAAATCCAAGGGTTTCTTCCACCAGCATTCATGGTCCCTGTCCGAGCCGGAATAGCCACCTATAATGGCGGGGAGCAAGCGGAGAGATCTCTGAATCCGTCTCCAGAGGAGCGAATATGCCTCATCCCACATCTGGTGAGGGGCGTCGGGTTTCCTATCCACCCGTTCCTTCGCGGGCTCCTGGAGTTCTACGGCCTCCAGTTACACAATCTCACCCCTGCCTCTATACTACACATAGCAGGGTACGTTGCCCTTTGCGAGCTATTTTTAGGCTGCGAGCCTCACTTCGGGTTATGGAAGAAGCTGTTCTGCCTTGTCCCCCACAACCAGGGAGAATCCCTATGTCAGGTGGCGGGGCCGAAGTATGGCGCATTGCCGAGACCGGATACCTATCCGGCACTCCCAAGAAGGTACCAGAGAACTGGCCTTCAAAGTGGTTCTACATTGACGACGTTCCCCTTTCGGATCCAGTCCGGACAGGTCTCCCCCAGTTCAGTAACGCCCCGTCGAGGGCACGTCTAAGTTTGCGCCCCCGAGGCCCCCAAGAGGTGGATACCAGGGAAATATATTATCTGATAAGCAGGATAACGTTACTGGCCAACTCCGGACTGACGATAGTCGAGGTTATGGCAATATGCATAATGCGGGGAGTGCAACCACTTCAATATCGGGGGAAGCCCATGTGGCACTTCAACGGGGAAGATGATGCCACCATTTGTGGCCGTAAGGGTCCGGACTCCGCCATCGCTTCCGGCAAGGATATTGTCCGATTTGTACAAAGGGGAAGAGGAGGAATTCCTTCACATCAAACCGCGAGAGGGATTCTCCATGTACAACCCCCCCCCCCAAACTGGTAAGTTGTCGTTCCTTTCCCTACGTCACCTATTGTGGCGTTCTTTGCTAAGATCATCTGCCTCGATATTCCCGAGCAGGAACTGAGGAGGGCCGTAGAAGGAATCTCCAGCCCCTCCCCGCAACCGGAGGACCCCGGAAGGGCCCTAGATCAGGTCTCGAAGAAGATCCGGATACTACCGTGGAGTTCGTCAACGGGATATTTTATCAAGCGAGCTGTGATGGCGCCTCAGTGGCCATTACTGCCGACTATCCCGGACCGCTTCCAACGTCGCGCGTAAGCCAGGTCGAAAAACCCTATCCTCCAAAGAGGACTCCCTTCAGATGTCATGCTTTACCCTTGAAGTGTCGTGTTTTTGCAGAGAAGACGACCGGAGCGTGGGGCCGAGCCCCTAGGACTCGTCGGTCAAGGGCGTCCGGATCGGGCAGGCTCAAGAGAAAGGCTGTAAGGGTCGACTCGCCGCTACATAGGTAAGACAAAAACTTGTGCTGTGATTATGGTATTTTGAAGTATGACAACACCCTTTGTGTTCTGGTAGGAAAAGGAACAGTCGGACTATATCCGGGGATCCTGCCAACCACGCCTCCACCAGCCGGATTCCAGAAGCAGCTTCGAGAGTGGAGGCGGGAGCGGGGCCGATGCCGCCTAGTTCTCCAACAGCGAATGCAGACATGCTCTCAGCCACGAATTCCGAAGTAGAGAGCGCTGTGAATCACCGGCCCCGACGGGCCGTACTTCGGAACAACATCTTTTCCAAAGAGGCATTTAACGCCTTCAATTCGGGAGACGCATACATCCGAGCTGCTCAAGGCGGGCTTGCCCGAGCGACGGACCAGTATACCAAAGATATACGGGTAAGAAAATTTGATAAGCATGTGTAGCAGTAGCCCCTAAGACTTGAAAAGGTTGGAACAACTATTTTAAGGATCAATTTGTGCACAGGTCCTTGTAGATAAGAATGAGCAATTGTCTCGGGAGCTGGAGGAATGCAAGGCCGAACTGAGGACCGCAGTTGCCAAGTTAGAGGAACCCCAAAAGCCCTCATCTGGTAACAATTGTCACAATTGTACGAAGATGCACCAGTTAGTAAATGCCTGATATGACAAGTCTAATAGAAAATTCTGCAGACAATCTCGGGGTGAATCCGGAGGGCGTAAGAGAGGACGCATCGCATCTCAAAAGGCAGCTGGAGGCTGGCGAGCGCATTCTTAAGCGAGTTAGGTAGGAGAAGAACGAGCTTCATGATGCCAAAGTCCATTGGACGTGGAGTTAAAAGATCTCCGCGCTCAGCTGGCGGACTCCGTGAAGGAGAACAAAAGGCTTCGACGCGGCATTTATGGTAAGTGCCTAGACGAACTGTAGTATAGTTTGGCGAAGAAGTATATTGAAATAATTTTGCTTGCAGGAATGTTAACGGGTCGCCCTAAGGAGGAGATGCCCACATCTGCAAGCGATTCACTGCAAGACCTTTTGCAGCTGCACGAGCGAGCTCTGCAAGTGATGCAGGGTGTAGCTCGGGCTTTGTGGCCATCAAGCTTGCTGCCGAATGGCATGGGGGAGCTTGTGAATATGCTTCAAGGAGCACGGCGGCGCTTCCGACTGTGGAAGGTGTCCGCTTGCCGGCAACACTACTAGGGAAAACCTTATACACAGAACTTTAGCAGTAGCGAGGGTCAAAAAAGCACGCTGGTGCTAAGTAGCAGTAGCGCTCCTGTGCAAACCGCGCTGCAGATAAAGTTCTAGCAGTAGTGCGTCTTGTTCTAAACACGTTACTACTAAAATTCCCACAGCTTAGCCGATAGGCTACACATAGTAGCAGCGACCTATAACGAACCGCGCTACTGCTACTTTCTTTGTAGCAGCGTGTGTTAGTCTAAACTCGCTACTGCTAAAGGATATAAAATTAAATGGAAAGCAAATAGAAAGGTAATAGAAAATGAAAGAAATAGAATAAGGTGAAAGGAAAAAAATAAAATGTGAAGAAAACTAAATGAAAAAGGGGGAAAAGAGAAAGGAGTAGCAGTAGCGTGTATCCTAGAACGCGTTGTAGCTAACTTAGCCGTAGCGCGCTTTCTGGAACGCGCTACTGCTACTTCTGACTTAACCACGGGGTTCGTCCTTCCGCACGGTCACTTCCCCCAAATCCAACTCTCCACTCTCGCCACTGTCGCCTGGCCTGCCAGCCTCCAAGACACCCCACGCGCCTCGGACGCCGCCCCCGACCCTGACCTCGACGCCGCCTACCCCGACCCCGACCTCGACGGCGCCTGCCCCTCCCTCACCACAGGCACCCGAGGTGAGCACGCCTGCTCCTCCCTCTCCCCTACCTCGGCCTAGGGTTTCTTTATATTTTAGTTGCATCAAATTAGTTAGGATTCATGTAAGGGTGAAACGAATCGGATGCGGATGCGGCTCAAATGAGTAAGGGTTCATGTAAGGGTGGAAACGAATCAAATTTCTAAGATGAATCATAAAACGAGTAAAATTTGACCACTTATTTCACTTTATAGTTGGATAAGTGGAATATCCGCTACCACTTTCCACCCCTAGGTTCTTCAAATTAGATGGTAATTAGGGCAGTAGTTCCTAGGTACTAATTAGTTAGTAAGAACTAGGTACTAATTAGGTACTAGTTTATTTTTATTTATAGTAAGTTTATTTTTAGTAAGAACTAGTTGAATTAATAGAACTAGTTAGTAAGAACTTTGTGCTATTTTTTTAGTTAAAGCAATTTTTCCCGCATCGACGTGGACGATGCCTATCCCGCATCCTCGTTGTCGAGTCGGCGGAGGGCGACACACCTTGACCAGATGGGCCATGTCGGGACCTGGGCTCCGCCGAGGTGGTACTAGGAGGCGCTACCTACCGGGCGCGGGTTGGTGAGGAGCCAGCCTGTCGTTGACTCGAACCTTCTTTGGTGGCGGTCGCGTGGGCCAGTGACGGTCCAGAGGCTCGAGGACTCCGCGGAGGTGGTGCGTCACCGTGTCAGTGAGGAGGACGCGCACGTCCGTTGCTACTTGTTTGCGTTGGAGCACAGGTTCTCCGATACCTGGCAGGTTCTCCAGGGATCTCACTGGAGCTATGATCCCGTGATGGTTCCTTCTTTGTGGGTGTCCATCGCCCGCGGCGATACCCGTCGTGTGCTAGGGTTTTAGTTATATTAGTGATGTTATATGTATGACACTATTTGGGATGTATTAGTGATAATATTCGACGATGTACGGACGCATGAGATGATTTAATTTTGCTTATTGAATGCATGCTAATTTGAGTCCTATAAGATATTTTGAAATGTATATCTTGTGTTGCTCAATATCCAAGTGGCCGGTCATGTTTGCAGGTTACACCTCCGAGTGGCCTATATTTTTACGGAGTGTTGATTCATTTCCGTTTCGGCAAATTTCAGGCGCTCGATATGTCCTATTTTAGCAAAGGTCATGCCGGATTTTTCCGTGAATTTTGGCATGACTTGTGCCAGAATATGTAGGAAATATCGAGTGCCCAGATTTGTGTGTTGAGTATCCTGGTAGTTGTCTTCGATCGATTTTCAATTAATGTTTTAACTATGAACATAGGAAATGTCTGATGACGAAAAGGATTTCGGTATTTGCAAATACTGCGAAGACGAGCGCGGCCTGTGCGATGGAATCTTCCTAGATGATCATAGGCGCTTCAACATCAAGCTGGACGAGAACTTTGAAGTGGATCTGATGAAGTCACAACGACAAGTCTTTTTTCGTAATTAAGCATGACATCTGCTTCATTTGCTTCAACTTATATTTTTTTACTATTCTACTAGCGTATCCCCTGCCATGCAATAGTTTTTGTATTGGGTAAGATAGGTTTGAGTCATACTACGGAGGTAAAGAAAGTTTACTTGAAGACCGAGCATGGTTATATTTTCCACGCAAAATTATACAATTCAGACGACTACACCTATTTTGGATGCAAAACATGGCGAGCACTATGCAAGACTTATGCATTTGAGCCTGATATGGTTATCACCTTTGATATTCGTCCGAAGATGATATTGAAGGTAATACCGACATCCGGGTCGATGTGCGCACGCCTCGATTATACCATTATGTAAGTTTCTCAACCATATTTATGTCTTTGATATTGTTTATTCAAAAATAGTTGACAACTAATTTGTATTGTCAACTTATTTCGGTGCAAACAAACATGTCCAGCGCTTGGTAGACGGGACCTACTCTTGTCCGGGGCTGAACTCAAGCTGCGAGGAGCTAAGTCAATATGTTTCATGGCTTGCGGATCTTGATCTTGTCAAGACAAATTTTCTTCCTGCATTTAGAAATGTTAGTACTGAAAGCGTCGACCAATAGTGTTCGTAATGAACTACGGTTACATCTATTTAGGAAGGATGGTAAGATTTTTACTATTTGTCCTCAGTGCATCTTTTCCATACATTATTTTTTAAGCTAAACTTCATTGCTAAGTATGTTACCATACGATGTTCTTCAACAGGGACTCCCGATGAATGTTGTGCCTTATGAGATCGAGACTAAAGGAACCATGAGTATTATTAGCTTACGGCCAAGATATCCAACAGATTACTTTAGTGCATTCAAGATCAGCGAAGGATGCTTAATAGTGCAAGACTGGACCAAATATGTGATAGGGGAGCACAGAGAAGTACTAGGGGGCAGCAAACAGATGCGCTACCCACGATTAGGAGACAGGTTCATCTGCATGCTCCAACTTGATCAAGGAGGAGAGCTACACATGTCTTATGTTATTTTACCTAAGGGAGAGCAGCAGGAGTGATTAGCTAGCTAGAAATGAGTTTGAGAATGATGATGTGCTACACTATTACTATGATGATAAAATAGCTAGTGTTGGTGGTAATGACTATGATTATTATTATTAGCTAGTGTTAGTGGTGATTAAATAAATACTGTTGGTGGTAATGATTATGATGATGATTAAATAGCTTGTGCCGGCGGATTAGATTCAAGCTGAGGCAACATGGGGTGCACATCGAAAGTACTACTAGTCCAAACTAGATCAAGTTTGGATTAGTAGTATACTTTTGACATGCACCACATATTGCCTCCACTTGAACCTACTCCACCTTCATTTGACACACTGTTATGGACATAATGATGTAAACCTCATAACTGGTATTGTACCAATATTTGTACGATGGGCGCATAAATACACTAAAATAAAAAAATAAAAAGAATACTAGTAGCGATGGAGAGAAAACACGCTGCCAGTAGTTACATTAGCGATGGCGTGGGATTGAACAAACGCTGCAGCTATTTGCCCTAGCAGATGGCGGCGTGCGAACGCAGCGCTCTTTGCTAAGCAATAGCTGTAGCGCCTTATTAGAAGCGCGCCTGCCCGCGCTACTGATACACCTAAAACCCGCGCTGCTGCTAGCCTTTTCCCTAGTAGTGAAGGCGCAAGAGAAGCATGGGCTATGGTGAAGACGCGCTACACCAAGCTGGACCCGAACCATATGGCCGAAGTAGGACCGGCGGGGCCCGATAGGCAAGAAATTCCCGTGTGTCTAGTATATGACCAGGTAGCGTTAGCCGCTAAGTATTCTCAACAGGATTGTAAGCTAGATAGCCTGTTGGACGGTATAGAGGAGGAATATAGTCAGTCCAAGTGACTGTGTAATTTAATGGGCATGATTAGCCCCTAGCCGGATTAAAATCATTTGTCATGGCGGACCTTTTCGCTTCAGCCCCCGGATCCTACGGTCCGGGGTGTGTCCGAATACCCACTCAGTTATACAAAACTACGGTATGCGTGGAAACAAGGCGTAGGGGTCATAATTGCTTGAACAGACAAGTACCCAACTAGTTATGTTATATTACATGGATAGTAAGAAACATCTTCCAGGGAGAATAGTTCCGTTAGGGGTTCCTTTCCTGAATGCGCATGACGATGCACATGTCCGGACTGCGAATGATGGCGCAGGATACAAGACTTCTGGGGATTTACGTTATAATAAACGAACACATCTTTTGTTCACCGATCGAATATTCTCTTAAGGAAGCTAGCTTTCGGCTTCACCCAGTCTGAGGTACACATCCGGCTGAACCGGCAGTAACAATCGCAGAGGTGCTCCCCTTATGCCCTAGCCGAATTAACGGGAACATAGGGCATAAACACAAGAGCCAGGCAACCCAGCTTGGCAACATCTTAAGTCATATCGATGCATATAATGGTGAAGAAAAGGCACATATGGAAAAAGAATGCATATGTGATGGGCAGAAAGCCATGTGAGTAATTATTTTTAGCTTCCGTATAGGAAGCCCCCACGTATTCCTTAGACACTTAGTGCGTCCGGAGTGATCTGGAAATCCACACTGTATTAAATAGTTTGTGTGAAGAGAGAAAAAGGTTGAGAAAGGAAAAGGGATGGAGCATAATTAAAAAGGAGGGGTTAGGAGACGAACACTGAGTTCGGCGCTAGGCGTAGAATCTCCAGTGCGGCGCGTTCCATGGGTTCGGCTCGAGTGCATTATCGGATGCATTACGTAAGCGGTACGCTCCTCCTGTGAGAACTTTGTCAATGTCGAAGGGACCCTCCCACTTGGGTTTGAGCTTGTCCTTCTTCTTCTCCTGTAGGCGTAGAATGAGCTCGCCAATATTGTAAGTTTTGGCCCGCACTTCTCGCTTTGATATCGCCGAGCTGTTATTGATAGAATGCGGAGCGGGCTTTTGCGACGTCGCACTCCTCCTCCAGGGCATCCAAGTTATCCTGCTGATCTAACTCGGCTTCCTTCTCTTCGTACATGCGTACGCGTGGCGAATCATGTATTATGTCGCAGGGTAATATTGCTTCCGCGCCGTACAACATAAAAAATGGTGTATATCCGGTGGTGCGATTTGGCGTGGTCCGCAGCCCCCAGAGTACGGAGTCGAGCTCCTCGACCCAGTGCGTATCCGACTCTGTCAAGGATCGCACTAGTCTGGGTTTGATGCCGCTCATGATGAGACCATTTGCCCGCTCTACCTGGCCGTTTGTTTGGGGATGGTAGACGGAAGCGTAATCGAGCTTAATGCCTATTTTTGCGCACCAAGTTTTCACTTCATCAGCTGTGAAATTTGAGCCATTATCAGTGATGATGTTGTGGGGGACACCATATCGGTGTACGACCCCGGATATGAAGTCTATTACTGGTCCGGATTCGGCCGTTTTGACTGGTTTAGCTTCTATCCATTTGGTGAATTTGTCCACCATGACCAATAAGTATTTTTTCTTGTGGCTTCCCCCTTTAAGAGGTCCGACCATATCCAGCCCACATACCGCAAAGGGCCAAGTTATGGGGATTGTTTGGAGAGCGGTAGGGGGCATATGACTCTGATTGGCAAAGAGCTGGCAACCAACGCAATGTTGGATAAGGTCCTGTGCGTCTGCTAGGGCCGTCGGCCAATAGAAACCTGTCTGGAAGGCCTTGCTGACTAATGCTCGAGCCGCGGCGTGGTGCCCGCCCAGTCCGGCATGGATTTCAGCCAAGAGCTGCCGCCCTTCCTCTTCAGAGATGCATCTTTGGAGTACTCCGGTAGCGCTTCTCTTGTAGAGTTCCCCTTCATAGACTTTGTAAGCTTTAGAGCACCGGACTATGCAGCGTGCTTCATTTTGGTCTTCGGGGAGCTCCTGCCTATTTAGGTAGGCCAAGAAAGGCTCGGTCCACGGGGCAATTACAGCCATGATTTCGTGGGCCGAAGATGTTATTTCGGTGGTAGAACCTCCGACTATGTCTGATAGTTCGGAATTTGGGGGTGTATTCGGATCCGTGCTAGTATTGCCGGACTCCCCTTCCCATACTATGGATGGCTTGAACAGCCGTTCCAAGAATATGTTTGGTGGGACAGGGTCGCGTTTAGCGCCGATGCGAGCGAGGACATCTTCCGCTTGATTGTTTTCTCGAGCCACATGGTGGAATTGGAGCCCCTCGAACCGAGCTGACATTTTGAGGACGGCATTATGGTAGGCCGCCATTTTCAGGTCCTTGGCAAGGTTTGAATCCCCACGCACTTCTAGGTGTTGAATGCCCATAGAGACTGCCATCCGAAGACCGTGCAACAGGGCCTCATATTCGGCTTCATTGTTGGAGTCCGTGTATAATATTTGGAGGACGTATTGGACCGTGTCTCCGGTGGGAGACGTCAGGACTACACCTGCTCCCAATCCGGCCAGCATTTTAGACCCGTTGAAGTGCATGATACAGTTTGAGTATGCGCCGTACTCTTTATGGAGTTCGGCTTCTGTCCATTCGGTGACGAAGTCAGCCAATACTTGCGACTTGATGGCCCGTCGTGGTTTGTATGTTATGTCGATCGGAAGGAGCTCAATGGCCCATTTGGCAATCCGGCCCGTAGCATCGCGGTTGTTTATTATGTCATTGAGTGGTACTTCGGAGGCCACCGTAATCGAACACTCTTGAAAGTAGTGTCGTAGCTTCCGGGATGCCATGAAAACTGCGTTGATATTTTTTGATAGTGTGGGTATCGGGATTTGCATGGGGTTAGGACCGTGGATACGTAGTAAACCGGCTTCTGGAGCGGGAATTTGTATCCGTCAGCCTCTCGTTCAACGACGAGCACTGCGCTTACAACTTGATGCGTTGCGGCTATGTACAGTAGCATAGGTTCGTCAATATTCGGCGCTGTTAGTACTGGATTACTGGCTAATAAGGTCTTTATTTCATCCAGTCCGGCCGCGGCTGCATCCATCCACACGAAGTGTTTGGTGCGCCGAAGAAGGCGGTAAAGAGGTAATGCCTTTTCTCCTAACCTGGAGATAAAGCGGCTGAGAGCAGCCATGCATCCGGCTAGTTTTTGGATGTGCTTGAGGTCTGTTGGTATAGCCAAGCGTGATGAGCTTCGGATCTTTGTCGGATTCGCTTCAATTCCTCTGTTGGAAACGATAAAGCCGAGTAGCTTCCCCGAGGGGACGCCAAAAACGCATTTTTTCGGGTTCAGCTTGATGTCGTATGTCCGGAGATTGTCGAATGTAAGCCTCAAGTCATCTATTAGGGTTTCGATGTGTCTTGTTTTTATGACCACGTCATCCACGTATGCCTCAACTGTTTTGCCGATTTGCTTCTCCAGACATGTTTGAATCATGCGTTGGTAGGTTGCGCCGACGTTCTTGAGCCCGAAAGGCATAGTGTTGAAGCAAAAAGGGCCATATGGCGTTATGAAAGCTGTTGCAACTTAGTCAGACTCTGCCATCTTTATTTGATGGTATCCAGAGTATGCATCGAGGAAACACAGCGAGTCGTGTCCTGTTGTGGCATCAATGATTTGATCGATGCGAGGGAGGGGAAAGGGATCCTTGGGGCAAGCCTTGTTGAGGTCTTTAATGTCGACACATAGGCGCCAGGATTTGTCCTTCTTTGGTACCATTACTAGGTTTTCCAGCCAATCCGGATGCTTGATATCTCTGATGAATCCGGCCACGAGTAGTTTGGCTAGCTCTTCCCCCATGGCCTGCCGTTTGGGCTCTGAAAACCGTCTTAGAGTCTGCTTGACCGGTTTGTATCCTTTTAGTATATTGAGGCTGTGTTCGGCCCATCTGCGTGGGATGCCTGGCATGTCCGATGGGTGCCAGGCGAAGATGTCCCAATTCTCGCGTAAGAAGTCTCGCAGTGCGGCGTCCATCGCGGGGCTCAGCTGTGTCCAGACGGAAGCTGTCTTCGTGGGGTCCGTTGGATGGACTTGGAATTTGACTATCTCGTCTGCGGGTTTAAATGAGGTGGACTTGGGTCGCTTGTCGAGTATCACGTCGTCCCTGCCCATGGTGGCCTGCCGTGTTGTTAATTCTTTGGCTGCTAGGGCCTCAGATAGTGCCTCCAAGGCTAGTGCCGCGGTTTTGTTTTTGGCGCGAAGTGCGACGTCCGGATCACTGGCTAGAGTGATGATTCCATTGGGCCCGGGCATTTTAAGCTTCATGTACCCGTAATGGGGTATAGCTTGAAAGCTTGCAAACGCGTCCCGCCCTAAAAGGGCGTGGTATCCGCTGCTGAAAGGGGCCACTTGGAAGGTGATTTCTTCGGACCTATAATTCTCCGGGGTGCCGAATACCACGTCAAGTGTGATTTTTCCCGCACACCGTGCTTCCCGACTAGGGATAATTCCCCTGAAGGTTGCGCCGCTTTGTTCAATGTGGCCTTTGTCAATTTCCATCTTGCTGAGTGTCTCTTCATAGATCAGATTTAATCCGCTTCCGCCATCCATGAGCACTTTAGTGAGCCGAAAGCCGTCCACGATTGGGCTAAGAACCAGAGCGGCTGGCGCCCGACAGTCCGGGATCGAGGTTAAATCCTTTGGCGTTGAAAGTTATAGCGATGTCGTTCGAGGGTTCATCTTGGCCGTATGGCAAATTTCCGCAGAGCTTTGATGAGCTCGCTTGCGCCTACTGTTTGAGGCAAAATTCTCGAAGACGGTTAGTACCGTATTGTGCTCGTTGGCGGGATGTTGCTCTGTAAGAAGATCCTCGCCACTTTTCGCAACCTGCCGGAGTATCCAACATGCCCTAAGGCTATGAGTTCGTGCTGTGTCCGGAGTGCTGTGGAGTTTACGTGGCCCATTGAGCCATTTTTCCACACGGTTCCCATACAGGGTGGGCTTTGGTTTCTTGGGGATTGGATCGGACGACGTACGAGAGTTTGCCCGTTTAGTTCGGACAAAGGTTTTGGTGAAAGCCGGATTGTCCTAAAATTCAGTTTGAGTTTTCCAGACGCTTTCCATCGCACAGTATTTCTGTACTATGATTGCTAAGTCCGCAAAGCGTACTATGTCACGGTGACTTATAGCATTAAGGATTCCTTTGTCCGTGCAGTTTTTGCAGAAGAGCAAGACTACATCCTGCTCGTGGCAGTCCTCGACCTTGTTTAGCGCAAGGAGGAATCTGGCCCAGTAATGATGTACTGTCTCCAAGGGCTCTTGCTTGATATGGGAGAGACGATTTAAGTCCGCGTGGGTGGTTATAGCTGAATCCAGATTCTGATCCGATCTAGCACCCCGGGGTATGGAAGCTTCTGAGTTCAACAGCTCGGGATTCGGGACGCTGCCCAATTTTTCCGGCCCCGTGCCCGGTTCTAAGTCCGGTACCCGGGTCATATCATCCCCCGGGCGGGTGTCCGGCTCCGGGAGCTCGGCGATCCGGACATAATTCATCCACAAAACAGAGGGATACTCCTTGTGTGGTTCCTCCGATACCGCTATCTCATGGGTGGCCGGTGGGGATTTAATGTCCCTTTGGTCGGGTTTAAGCCCGATCCGGTCATAGTCCATTGCGACTCCCAAAGTGGCGATGCGATCCAAGAGCTCATTAAGAGAAGAGAGCTCTATCGGATCCATCTGTTTGGCGAGCTCCGAATTGATGTGAAGTTTATGCGTGATGACCCGAGAGGCCATCGTCGGCGCGACAGTCGATGGGGCGGTCATGATGAAGCCGCCTAGTTGGAGAGTTTGGCCTACAGCCAGAGCTCCCCCTGCGGTAATGTTGTCCCTGACAACGAGACGAGCCATCGAGCCTTGCAGCGATGGCACAGAGGAACTCTCAATGAAAGCACCAATGTCGGTGTCAAAACCGGTGGATCTCGGGTAGGGGGTCCTGATCTGTGCGTCTAGGCTGATGGTAACAGGAAGCAAGGGACACAGATGTTTACCCAGGTTCGGGCCCTCTCGATGGAGGTAAAACCCTACTTCCTGCTTGATTAATATTGAAGATATGGGTAGTATAAGAGTAGATCTACCACGAGATCGTAGAGGCTAAACCCTAGAAGCTAGCCTATGATGGTATGATTGTAATTGTGATCGGCCTTCTAAGGACCAACCTCTCTGGTTTATATAGACACCGAAGAGGGATAGGGTTTACATGGAGTCGGTTACAAGGAAGGAAATATAATATCCGGATCGCCAAGCTTGCCTTCCACGCCAAGGAAAGTCCCATCCGGACACGGGTCGAAGTCTTGAGTCTTGTATCTTCACACTTCAATAGTCAGGACGATGTATATAGTCCGGCTGTCCGGATACCCCCTAATCCAGGACTCCCTCAGGCGGTGAGGCCTTCGCAGCAGCACAGCCGGCCATGGGAGGTAGGAGCATGCGGCACGACCGGCGCTGCTTTGGGCGGCTGGAGCAACAAGACCAGAGGTTGAAGAAGCACTACGGTCGTTGGATGGACATCGTACGGTCACTGGAGCTAGAATCGTTCATATTGACTAAGTTGACAAAGCACTCCGTCCCCGTCAACTTAGTAGGCCCACAAGTCAGCCACCCGCCAAGGTGGGTCCCAACTAGCAGGGGGAGTATTCATTTTTTTGTGCGTAATAAGGAGGCACATCCGGTGGGTCCGAGCTGACAGCGGGGGGAACATTTTTTAGCGAAATACGGTGACCCATCCGGCAGGTCCCAGCAGTCAGGGGGAAATTTTTTTTTCTCACAAAATACGGTGGCCCGTCCGGCGGGTCCTTGTTGTTAGGTGGAGGAATCATTATTTTCCGTGTAATAAGGAGGCACTTCTTTGCCGTGGCTGTGGACCCAGCTGTCATCCTCTCCGCGTATAGTACACTTCCGATGGAATTCGTTCCTTGACCACATTGACCACGCCGCGTTCCGTTGCATGCATGCGTCGATGGGCGTGGTGCGTCCCCACTGTCAGCCTCTCACGTACAGTCATGTTCCGATGACTCTCGGTTGTTGACCATGTTGGCCATACCATGCCGAGCGCACCGAAGGCCGGTGGACGACGGTGAGGCCCCAGACTGGAATGACCCGGAGATGGGGAAGACGGGGCAGTGGAATCGCAGATGGAGAGGAGTAGGAAACTTGACTAGTTCGGGTGCGCGGCAGCACAGCCGTGGTGCCGCCCACGGGAGACAGGAGCAAGAGCAGAGGTTGAAGAAGGAGCACGACTGTTGGATTAACATCCAACGGTCCAGCTGCTAGAATCATTTGTTGATTAAGTTGACAAAGCCCTGCGTACACGTCCGCTTAGTAGGCCCACAAGTCAGCCACCAAATCTGACGGGTCCCAAATTGCCAACGGGAGGAATACTTTTTTCGCATAACAAGGAGGCACTTCCTTCCGTGCGAAGATACAACCGGTGGGTCCCAGCTGTTAGGTGGAGGAAACATTTTTTACAGCTTAATAAGGAGGAACTTTCCTTGCGTGTGACCATGGACCTAGTGGGTCCCAGCCGCCAGGCTCTCCATGTACAGTCCTCTTCCGATGACTCTCGTTTGTTGACCACGCCGCACCAAGCGCAGCAAGGAGGTGGACGACGGCGAGGCCCTGGACGGGAACGACTCGGAGATGGGAAGACACGGTAGTGGAGTCGCAGATTGAGTGGAGGAGAAGGGTTATAACTGGTTCTGGTGCAGCGTGGGGCTGCAGTCGGTGGAGAATAACAGGAGGTGTGGAGGGGTGGAGGGATAGCCTGGCCGGCGGTGGGGTAGCGCTTCGCAGTGATGCGTGCTAAGCAGAGCCGCTAGCCGCCGGAGTCCGGACCAGGCGGTCTCAGCGATGCTGGAGGAAGAAGACAAGAGATTGAAGGTGCATGCCGACCAAGCTGACAACGCCCTGCGTAGGCTTCGACCTATTGGCCCACATGTCAGCCTGCAAAAATGTGGCATATATTTAACCCATGTTTTCTAGAATGTACAGTCCATTTGCTGGGCTGGGTGAACAAATAATTTCGCGTCAATGCGGCCCATTTATATTATCTAAGAAATCCCAGCCCATTTGCACTTCCTTCAAATACACAAATTACCTGGGCTCGTTATATATATAATGCTATGTTAGAAGGAGCAATTAATATCAAAAATAAACCGGAGAGGCACATTTTTATATCATAATTAACAAATTAGCGAGTTATTGCTCAAAATAAAAATGAGCGCGTTATTACTACATTGGTCCTTAAAATCTTTGCAAGCTTTTGTACGCAATCACAAGGATTTCCTTGCCTGTGAGTCAAAAACAACCAGGATTTTCCTTGCCAACTTCTGTTAAACATTTACTTTTATAAGTTAATAACATGTGGGATGTTTTCATAATGTATATATAAGTCTCTGTAAAATATACGATAATAGTAATAATATAAATATATATAATGTGGTTAAAAAATACATTGGGCTGCCGATCTTTAAGAAAAAGCCCATAGGCCGGTATGGACCTCAAAAAATAAGTTGAAACCACTGTCACCCGTATGTCGTGGGCTACGCATGTTAAAATACAAAACCTAGGCCTAGCTGATACTTGTTTGCCCTCTGGAAAAAAATGATACCAGATCCCCGAGCAAACTGGATTATAGAGGGGGCCGGCGACACCTAATCAAGAAGCACATCAGGAGAGATTTTTTTTCTTCAGTGGATGGCTCTCGATGGCGTTTTTTTACTTGCCTCTGCACCATACATCTTGTATTTTTAGCCTCCCAGTCCGTGGTGGACCAGTAGCCCATTTGCTGGGCGGGCCAACCTACAGAAACCAGCACTCGATTTTTCATAAAGCCCCAAAAACAACGCAATACTATGTTTGTTTTGAGGCCGAAAACATTACGGCAGGGGTTGAGCGGGGGAGGGGGCAAGACAGAGCAAAAATATTAAAAAGAGCTACGGCTCCGTTGCTACCCTAACAAAGCAGGTGCAATTCTTCATGGGAAGAAGGTGCGCCATTGACACCCACACGTCACATACCCCACAGTAGGCATACTAACAAGTTCACACACAAGCACAACAGAAAAGGTAAACATTCGTATCAAACTCAGGTTCACAGGACACGTTCATATTCATAGCCAACATTCACTATCAACAACTCAAAAGATTCATATATACACAAGTCCAGCATGTCTATGGATCCAAATGATTGATAGATCACACAACAATATTCATAGATAGTTCACAAAAAGATTCAGATATACACATGTTCAATATGTTGTTTATGCATCCAAATGATTGAGATCACAACCAATATGATCCATGGACGAACTTTAATTACATAGGGTACAGACTGGTAAATGGTGTTCAGTCGGAGGTACTTCTTGCTAAAATTAATGCTTGTACGAGTAAACTTTCGAGTACATAAGAGGCAGCAGACAATCTGAACTTTGCTTGTAGGTTTATCCTCAAATAGTGGCCTCGTGCGAGGGAGGTTTGAGCAACTTGTCCACTACTTTCATCCAACTAGTTTCTTGGCTCATCTTGGTCTGTAGCTCGCCAAAATTCTACATTGCAGACTGGTAAATGGTGTTCAGTTGGAGGTACTTCTTGCTAAAATTAATGCTTCTACGAGTATACTTTCGAGTACATAAGAGGCAGCACAGACAATCTGAACTTTGCTTGTAGGTTTATCCTCAAATAGTGTCCTCGTGCCGAGGGAGGTTTGAGCAACTTGGCCACTACTTTCACCCAACTAGTTTACTAGCTCATCTTGGTCCTGTAGCTCGCCAAAAGTCTACATTGCAGACTGGTAAATGGTGTTCAGTCGGAGGTAGTTCTTGCTAAAATTAATGCTTCTAAGAGTATACTTTCGAGTACATAAGAGGCAGCACAGACAATCTGAACTTTGCTTGTAGGTTTATCCTCAAATAGTGGCCTCGTGCTGAGGGAGGTTTGAGCAACTTGGCCACTACTTTCATCCAACTAGTTCTTGGCTCATCTTGGTCCTGTAGCTCGCCAAAATTCTACATTGCAGACTGGTAAATGGTGTTCACTCGGAGGTACTTCTTGCTAAAATTAATGCTTCTATGAGTAAACTTTCGAGTACATAAGAGGCAGCACAGACAATCTGAACTTTGCTTGTAGGTTTATCCTCAAATAGTGGCCTCGTGCTGAGGGAGGTTTGAGCAACTTGGCCACTACTTTCATCCAACTAGTTTACTGGATCATCTTGGTTCTCCATCTTGCCAAAATTCTACATTGCATACGAGAAAGGAGGCGGTTGAGAAAATGAACAATCCAATTTTTTTGTGCAGTTCAACTGAAATGGAGCATCCCTGGCGTGCAGATTGATTAAGTGTCAGATGAATATACGCGTCAACCAACTTGTCTAGAATCTTTAGACTCCATGCCATACAGTTCGCTACCATATGTGCAGATAACCAAAAGGCACAAGTTGGGACTAAAGATCGACTGCGTTTTTACGGGCTATCGCCAAGCAATATTTTAGCGTTCACTCTCCTAATACTTGGAGTTTGACAATTGGTTGACGCCGGTTGATACTCGAATGAATATCGGCACTTCTTCTTGTCAACATTGATGCTTGTCTGAGTGAACTTTGGAGTACATAGCAGCAGCATAAGTACCTGTCCATCTGATCATTTTGTGCAGTTCTACTGAAATCACCCGATGTAATGATTTGCCTGCAAGTTCAGGCTCCAAGTTACTCCTTTATGAAATCGGCAAACAGTAGCACAATACCAAATTACCAATACATATGACAAGCACAATAATCAGGATAAAGACCAGTACCAACCTGTGTGAGGTAGCATATCAATTACTATTTCCTTTGACTGGAAGCCAAGATAAGCCAAGCGACTGACAACAAAGGAAAAATGCAAGCCGAGATTAGCGACTAACAGGAAAGGAAGGAAGCTGTCGAGGCAAAGAAGCACCCAAAGTTTTTGTGCAGTTCCACCAAAATCGAGCATCCCTGTTGGCACATATATTGAGAGAGTGAGATTACTGTAATAATGGGACTAGTTGATGAAACATACACTAACAAATAGAAGCACCCTCATTATCTTAATGGGTAAAGTTAGCATTCCCTCCCTGCTCCACCACATGATTCACCTCATAGACAAACATACACACGTACATGATTCAGCATAGGGTGCTACTAAAGATTTGTTTAACTCCGACAGGAAAATTAGGCAACAATAAATTAGTGGTACTTAAGTACTCCTAATTAATTATATGAGACAGTAGAAGTGGAAGGGATCCCTGGAGGATCGTCTCACATGTAAGGTAGTCGTTGCCGGAGCCCTTGAATGGCCTCAACTGAGGCCTCTGGCTTCAGCTAGATCGCCTTGGCACTGTTTACTCTTCTTCTTCCTCCTCTTCATGCTCTTTTTCTCAGTCTCCTCACCAGTTGGTGAAACCAAGTACATGATTGGCCTTCTATTTCAGAATTAGTTTTGTCAGTGAGGGAGTACAAGTGTACTAGTAAAAAATAGCATTATTTTCTCATGGCAATGCAAAAATAGAGATGAACACATGCATTATAAATATCATTCTTACCTAAAGGAAGGTTACGGTGCCAATATGGATGATGAGGATTGGAACACAGATCTCCCTTTGTGCAGTTCCACCGAAATGAACCAACTATTCCATTCTGACATTCCAGTTAAACAAAGACAAAAGTCACTTCTTTTAAGAAGAGTTTTGTGCAAAGGCACCAAAGGTCACAACAAAGAACTGTGTGAAATGGATATCCTGTTTGCACAAAAAGCTACAGAGGAAACAGTCGAGTCTCAAACAATTACACGCAAAAAACATTTGGCTAAACTTGTCATGGCTTATAACGGTGGCATGGCTTCATTTTTACCGAGCATTAGATTAAGAACAGCTAAATATTTGGTATAAGGGCATGGGACGGTGGGTGCACCAAAGATCAAAGACCATGTACCTAAACAGGGGCATAAAGTGGTGATTCATAGTTTGTTGCCCCGAGAAACAAACATCCAAGAAACATATCTGGGTTGGTCCCATTTTTGTTCACTCTAGCCACCTACTCCTATGTGTGGATAGCAAATCTAGTCTTGGTCATACCACTGTGTACAGTGTTACGCCTATATTTCCCTTTTCGACCAAGAGACTGGTTGGATGACCAGTCTGTACTACTTTCACCCCCTTTCCTTCCTGTTTGTACCAAGTCCGATGTACTACATACTAAATTCCCCCACCCCACTTTATTTCTTGTTTGAACCAAGTACAAGATTCGACTCCATGAAGTAGATTTACCTCTAAAAATAGAAGAAGAAAAAATAGGTGACGTTGGACCATCCTATCGAGAAGGGCTGAGAGGTAGAAAATGATGCACATGCAGCGACGTAGCAAGCTGGGGAAGTAGATCTAAGGCGGTTTCGAAGGAAGATATACCTGAAGGTCGTCGGGATGTGGATAGGTGGGCGGCGCGAGGCCGGATCCGCCCACACTATGGCAACGACAAAGGGATCAGAGGACCTCCCGCGCTGGCGCTCGGCCAGAGATAACAGTGCGGCCGGCAGTGGGTCTCCTCCATCGCTGTTGACGACGGCCTAAACGCTGCCCCTCCTCCCCTTAACCGGCGGAGGGGGATACGTCCAGATCCGTAACCAGCGGTGAGGATAGAAAGACAATGTTTTTTGAAGGGAGAAAGACAGTGTTACCACCCCTATCTTGTTTAGATCTGGAGAGGATGAGAGTGTGTGAATAGAGCAACCCTAGCAAGCAAGCGCGCAGGCTCCAGCCTATATATACGTAGTGGGGTAGTTTTCCTTTTTCACTCCATCAAAACAATCGTTTAAAATTGGAGTACGTGCTAGGTCACCGTTTTTTAGTTGTTGATTGTTTTTTGAGATAGCTACCCGCTTGTTCCAAGTGGTGTTACGGTGTGCCAGGTCGCACTTTTTTTAGGGTGCCAGGTCACACTTTGTATCGTTCAAGTCTGGTACAAGTCCCTCCATTAAATGAACAACCACCCCCTCGTAAAAATTGTGAACAAGCCCACGGCTAAAATCATCTGAAACGTGGGTTGCCCCAACATGCATTATTATTTATATTTTCTACTCCCTCCGTTCCTAAATATAAGTCTTTTTTTATTCGCCACACCTAAGACAAGAATTTTTTTATTAGCAGTGAACCCCACATGTCATAGACACAAAAAGTGTGGCAAGATTCCCTTAGGCAAGCCAAAGTGTGTCTAACAATTTGAGCAACTCAAGTTAGGCAAGTGTGGCAAGTGTGGGAAAAATAATGTGGCAACATAAGACAAACATAGTCACAATCCAAACAGCCCCGTAATTTTTTGTAACATGCATGAAAATTTGGTTAGTTAAATTTATATTCAAAATTTGGCAAGGTGCATCAAATCAACACATGCAAGTATCAAAAGGGAGGTCATGGCATGCATGCATGCGTTGTACTCCCTCCATTTCCAAATATAAGTCTTTTTAGAGGTTGCAACAAGTGACTACATACGAAGCAAAATATGTCTACATACATCCGTATGTAGTAGTCCATTTGAAATGTGTAAAAAGACTTATATCGAGTGCAGTGCTTTGATGTGTCGCGTCAACTCGTACAAGACCGAGAAGTTTGATTACTACTACGCCCCCTCCCTCACGCATGAGCGTGGTGGCTGGCAGGACTAGTAGGAGCTTTCGCTACACGCTTCTTGACGACGATGAACTTGCGGATGGAGTTGACCATCATGTCGTCCATGCGAGAGGCAAATCCGGCGTCGGCGATCGCCAGCATCATCTGGAAACGCTGCGTGGTTCAGGGCCGCAGGACGGCGCCTTGGATGATTTGGCACAGCCGACTGCCGCTGCGACCATCGCCTCCATAGGTGCTTCTGGCTTCTGGTCACTTGGTCTTGGATTGGAGTGAGCAGTGTTGCGCAGTGATTGAGGAAGAACATTTATTGTCAATCTAACGCTGCCATCCATCGACCTCTTTGGTTTAGAGTTAGTTCAGGGTTAGAATCTAACTCTAACCTCTAAGTGAGTTAGTAGAGTTCTCCTCATCTCGGTTCATCACCATCATACTTTCCCCATTTCTGTGTTTTCAGTATCCTACGAATCAAAGAGGCCCTTAGACTAGTTTTGGTCTGGTAGTTTTTTATAAACGTGTTATGTCCAAAATTTAATGAACGTGCTCCGGTTTCTACAAAAATAATCTGGTTTCATGTAGTAATTCATTTATTTATTTATTCTTGCGGGGGTTTGCATGTAATTCGTGAGGTCTGAAATGTAAAGTACCCCGGCATATGCTCCGAGTCGTGCATGCACTACGACCCAGATGCTCTATGTCCCACATGTCGGCGAAAGGGTGCATGTGGAAATAGCCTAGGAGTACATATAGGAGGATAAATGCGTGAAAAAATATGTATGGTGAAGCGTAGCTGCGGTTCGAAAAGGAGACCTAAAGTGATGACATGTATAGGTCGCACGCACCCAACTAGTGGTAGTACTAGACATACGATTGCTTTTTCCCTAAAAAAAAGAGGTACGAGTGCTCAGTACTCCTATTCTATCAACGCGAGTCCCATCTAACAACAACGTCTGTGCTACAGCTAGCTCTTCTCCCTCGTTTCTCTCTTCTAGTAATTCTAAAATCAGCCGACGCCCGGTGGGTGGGGTGAGGATTTGCCGATGGTCGGTTTGCTCAACTGCGGCCCCACCTCACAGTGAAAACGTTACTACTGGAATAAAAATGCCATATACTCCTATACTAATAAAACATTAAGGCCACGAGGCGATGCAGTGCTGGTTACAGGAGGCAAGAAGAAGAGATGCATCGAACGGCGGCTAAGTAGCAGCAGCTTCGTGGCCAGGTCGACATGCTTACGAACAATGGCGTCCCAAAGATTCCGACCCATTGGAAGAAGGCCAACGTCTTTCTGTCCTCGCTGGCCTTGTAGTGGCCTATGTAGACGATTAGCTCGTAGACGTGGATGTGCAGGTCGACGGTTTCTTGCATGGTGAGGCGTTGCGCGACGAGCACGGCCTCGAGGTGCACATTCTTCATTGTGACCTCCGGCAACTACAAGGCCACCAGGGCTTGAAAGAGTTCATCACCATGGAGGCTGATGAGGGTGGCAGGCAATGAGGAGCCTGGGCGTGCGGGCTGGAGCAGTACGGCAAAGTCGTCCGCGCGCTTCTTGACGGCGGCGAACTTGCGGATGGATTTGACCATCATGTCGTCCATGCGAGAGGCGAAGCCGGCATCGGCGAGGGCTACGACGCCGGTGGTCGCCAGCATCGTCTGGAAACGCTGCGCGGTGCGGGGCCGCAGGCCGGTGCCTTGGATGATTTGGCATAGCCGACTGCCGCTCGCGTCCATCGCCTCCATAGGTGCTTCTGGCTTCTAGTCACTTGGTCTTGGATTGGAGTGAGCAATGTTGTGCAGAGACTAAGGAGTAGATAGATTGGAGTGGTGGGGCGCCTTTATATGAGAATCCAAACTCTGTTGCATTCACATCGTGTTGGCTCTATTCTGCTTCTCCAATTAATTCCCTCTGCATGTAGAGTAATTTTAGGGTGCATCATTGACCGTTCAACGTCTCGGGAACCGCTACCCTCTCCCTCCTTGGCATTCAAGCACCTATGGAGGCGACTGCCGCTCGCGTCTATCGCGTGTCAGGAGACGTTCCCGTCGATGACAATGTGCCTATGGTGACTTCGTAAATTTTGAGATGATAGTACTAGTATACTCAATATTGTGCACCGCGACCAAGGCCAAGAGGAAAACGAGAGAACTAGTATGTATTTATTTACGGTGTAGATTCACTCATTTTGCTCCATATGTACTCCGTCTCGGTGTAGTCGTCACTTGTTGAAATCTCTAAAAAGGAAAATACTCCTTTCTGGTTTGCAGGGCTATACTAGCAAGTACTTACTACAATAGTGGGCTCACATAGCAATTTTGTCTCATGCAAGAGCCTGGCTATATGTGTGCTCCAAGGTTCGCAACTGCCACGTTCAGGTTGCACTTGGCTCTTCGCCTCTTCGAGAAGACGAACAATGATGTTACTACTACTGCTTCTACAGTATCGAATCCACTGTTGCATGTCCGTCCACCGTGAGCAGGAGGGATAGCTTGTTATATCGAGTGGTGTAGTATAAGCAAAAGCATGTCCTCGTCCGCGAGCCACCGCGCGCATGGGCGAGGGAGAAGGCGTGTAGTAGTAAAATCAAGCTTCTCCTCGTTGTACGAGTTGACGTGACACATCATAGCACTGGCACCACATGGTTGCCTCTAAACTTGGCTGAAAGACTCGCAGTGTACAATACTCCATTTGCTGCAACCTCTAACATTTACCCCACCACATATTAAAATATATATTCCTATCTTGACCAGATGAGCGTGCAAACTAGAATCACCAGGATGACAGATAGGGCCAGAAGATAATTTTAATCAAAAAAATATAGCATGGAGCCGACCCCAATGATTTTAAGCTTACAGGCACGGTACACGCTATCCTAGACTACTCTACACATGAAACTGCCACACGAGTGTCCGGGCTGCGCTTGGCTCTTCGCCTCTTCGAGAAGTCAAACAAAATGATGGAGTACTACTGCAATGGAGGAGTACTACAGTATGCTTCTGGCCATCTGACACCAATTGGACTCCTGCATGTCCACCGCGTACGGGAGGGAGAGCATGTAGCGAACAAAAGCTTCTCCTAGTCCTGCCAGCCACCACGCTCATGGGCGAGGGAGGGACGCAGCTTCATTGACTTACTGCTCCTGCCTTTGCGTCCATGACAGGTGGGCCCAATAGGTCGGTGGCCCACCTGTCATGCAGCCAAAGGCAGGTGCGGTTAAGGCGAGAGGGCGTTGTAGTAATCAAACTTCTCGGTCTTGTATGAGTTGACGTGACACATCAAAGCACTGCACTTGATATATTTCAATAATTTGCGTTTACCGATGCATTAATTACAACGCATGCATGCATGCCATGACTCTCCTTTTGATACTTGCATGTGTTGATTTAATGCACCTTGAAGTAGTATGAATATGTGACGGTAAAGCTTTGTAATGCCCCGACCCTAATAAAGCGAGAGATGGTTGTGCACGAGGAGGGCGAGATCATGCAGACGGAACAGGACCCGACGATGGAGCTCTCTATGGTCTCGATGGACCTCATCTTGCTCCACTGCCCCTTGTGCCTCCGCCCCTCGAAGCCTCCAATATATGAGGTTCGAATAAACCTTGTCCGTTCAGCTGATCGAGCAAGGTGCAGGTTTCTTGATTGATGTGTTGTTCGATTGATTTGTGTAGTGCAAGGGAGGGCACCTGGCTTGCGCGGACTGCCGCGTCGAGCACCCCGGAAACCAGCGGCAATGCCAAAAGTGCGAGCTCGGCTGTGGCTTCGACGTGCGGAACACGGCGATGGATGCCGTCCTCTCGTCGGTGAGGGTGGAGTGCCCGCACGAAGGCTGTGGGCTCTAAGTCACTTACCACAAGCTCGCCGATCACTAGAGCGTGTGTCCGCTCGTGCCCTGCAAATGCCCCGTGCCCGTCTGCAGCTATGAAGGCCCGCCACCATGGCTCTCCCACCACATCAGCATCGTGCATACCATGCCAGTGCATAGGATCCAGTACGGCAAGGCGCTCCAGCTGCAAGTGCCACTGTCGGAGCCACGGCTCTTGTTGTTCGCGGAGGAGGACAGCCGCGCGTTTTTCTTGGTCGGCAGCGTGCTCGACATCGGCGCGCCTATCGCCGTGTCGGTCTTCTGCATTAGAGCGGGGGCGTCCCCACTGCCGCACTACGTGGCCAAGCCAGGCTTAACGGCCCGCCGGGGAAGCCCAGAGGCAGGACCGACGCCGTGAAGGTGGAAATGGAGGTGACAAGCAGCAGGGATCCCGGCGACGTCGCCGTGCAGGAGCTGACCTTCTTCACAGTTCCGCCCAAGTTGCTGGCCGGGGCTAAGCTGGTGTCCCTCCACATTCAGATTAACAAGCTCACGTCCTAAATGATTCTACAGTGCCTTCTGTTTATCTTAGTAATATGCTAATATAGCGGTTAGCTCGGTCTACTTTAGCTTAAGAGATGGTGGGTTTTGGTGGCGATGCAGCAATTACCTCGACATCAGATCAACAGTGAAAGTAATTTTGAACAGTTGAATGGATATTTTGTGTCTGTTGGATATAAAGATCCTTTGGGTAAGAAGTAACAACTTATATGCTTTTTCCCTAAAGCGGAACAGCGATACTAGTATAATTTTGTTGACATGCATCAATATTTTCAAAAGCGGACGTGTTTGTAGCTAGAAGGGCGGTTGGAATACGGCATCGGCCCATACCACGGTGACCCCCGATTGGGACGCACCGACTGTGGATTGTCTCCCTCGTCGATGTCGACTGCGTCTACGCAGAACATTGTTCCCTTCCCCAGCTGCGGGATCAGGCCGGATATGTGACCAGCGGTGTGGCCACTGTCGTTTGATGCTTGTGAAGAGAGCAACCCAAGCAAGCAGGCTTGTAGCTTAGGCTCCTACTAGTGTATATATAGTGGTTTTCTTTTTCTCTCCATATCAACCATTTTATATTGCGTACGTGTCATTGAAGAGTGAAATGATGGTTGCTTCTTCCGACTAACTTATCGTGTGATTTGATCGCTCCTTTAGTGGCCCCTACACGTACTCCCCCTACGTATATGCAACAGTCACATGTACACATGGACGCAAAAACACGCGTGACGCCCTAATGCATGCATGTCCGAGCACACGAAGGAACACACACGGTCACGCTCAAGTGCTCAACCTACACGTGCATGCACACACATACTCAGCCAGGGTGAGCTAGTGACCGTATAAACACCGAAAAATGTATATATTGAGTGCAATGAGCGTATTATGAAGTCCAGTGACCGTATTTTTACAAATATCTGATGTGAACAGTGTATTTATCTCGTTTGAAATTAAGCCATATTAACCGGAGAGGAGGCAGTATGGACTAGCATTACTTTGCTATGTTCCGTCAACTTGCCGAACGAGGAGAAGCTTGCAGGATGGGAGAAGCTTGCGCGCGGTGGCTGGCAGGACAAGGAGAAACTTTTGACTAATGCAAGCTGTCCTTCGCTCAGGCGGTGGACGTGCAATAATTAATTCAGTGTCGGACTGCCAGAAGCATACACTATACTAGTACTATTATTGTTCCACTTCCCGAAGAGGCGAACAACCAAGCGCAAAGTTTACTAGTACTACTACTATAGTCTATAGGGGTACTATACTAGTACTAGGAACTGGATGGAGGAGCGTCTACACTCTTATTATATTTTTAAAATGTGATAAAGCAATCTTCAACACATTTGGTTCTCTTCGAGGGTTCTCGCATGTGATAATGGAAGTTGATTGCATGGAACACTCGCCACAATTCTCGCTTAATTCTGGCTCATATCCTGTTACAAATAGGAGCGCTCGATAATATTTCCTCTTTTTTTGTTATTCAGCATGTAAACATGTCAGCAAACCTTGTGGCGCATCTTTAGCGAACTGCGTTGCTGCACTTTGAATGTGGCCGAGAGCTGGCTTGATGAAACACCTCGCTTCCTACTTGTTTTTTTGCGGGGTACCTCGCTTCCTAGTGACTAGTGTCTTGGCTGATCGTCCTAAGAATGCTTATATATATATGAATAAAGCTCTCTCATTTACCCGCAAAAAAGATTAAACCATATTAACCGGAAAGGAGGGAGTATGGACTAGCACTACTTGTGTGTCCCGTCAACTCGCAGAATGAGGAGAAGCTTGCAGGACAAGGTGAAGCTTGCTTACGCCTTTTGACTAATGCAACGTACCTCGCCCAGGCGGTGGACATTCATCGGCTCATTCAGTGTCAAATTGCCAGAGGCATACACTGTAGTACCGAACATGCGGAGTACCATCATTGTTCAACTTCACGAAGAGGCGAAGAGCCAAGCGCAAGGTTTAGTAGTATGAGTAGTACTACTACTAGAACCGCATGGTGGAGCCTCTGTACTCTTATTTTTCTTAATCTTTGATAAAGTACACATTTAATCCGGAGAACGGCGGAAAACGGCAGCCCAATATGTAATGATGATATCGATCAACCATGCTCGAATATATCTTGGCCTCTGTGCGAGCCTATCTGTGTGTTCTCGCTCCTCGTCTCTCTCAAGGAACGGCGGGTTGGCCATTTTGCCGTCAATTGAGATCGGTTTGCTCACACTCCGGTCCCACATGTCAGTGATATGCCAAGGCGAGGTGTGTTGACCGATCGCCATCTGGCGTTACTTGGTTTTGCCTTTATGGCGACCCGACGAATGGATCAAGTCTTCGTGCTCGGTGTCATCCTGGATCGAATGCCGACACCACACAAGATTACTTTGAAGGATTTATAACAGAGTAGCAATCACACACTTATTACAGCGTTGTCCAAAAGAGGACTTATTACAATAAATATGGCTTAAGGCCATCTAATAATCATAACGGAAGACTTGGAAGATAAGTGAGTCCATCAAGCTGCAGTGTCATCAATGAGTATAGAACCACGACCTAAAACACCTTACTTCGTAAATGCGAAAAGTACGCAACATGAAAGTTGCAGCCGAAAACGGTCAGACACATGGAATATCTTTGGCAATGTAACACATAGAGAGTAATGAAGGAATAAGCCAGTTTTGCATATATGGCTGGTGGAAAAGCTCTACGGTTACAGTTTTGCATAAAGCCAGTTTTTCCCTACTGCAAAGGAATAAATTTGTTTAACTATCATGGTGGTGGTTAAACATTGAGAATGGTTGACAGCATCCTCAATCCCAATTAAAAGTATTCATTAAAAACCCAACAATATTAATTAGGGTAACATGTTGAGATTCACATGATATTCAAGTACTAGATACTCAAGATGTCCATAACCGGGGACACGGCTAATCATGATTAGTTTATACACTCTGCAGAGGTTTGCGCACTTTTCCCCACAAGACTCGATCGCCTCCGTTTGGTTTCTCACACTACAACGTGTTTGAGAGACGGATGACCGAGACATAGTCTTTCAGAAGCGCTAGCACCTTACGATGGGTAGACCGGTACACCTACATCCCCTACATCTGCTAGTCCACCACTATAAGAGTTCGCACGACTTACTCAACTATGCGAGCCCATAATGGCTTGTGGCTGCACACGGAAGTTTCTAGCATGAATGATCTTATGATCCCTTTGAGCACAGGTGGCGGTCCGAAAAAAAACAGTAAGTCCTGATAGAAACCAGGTGCCTCAATCCACCCAGATGTGCGTTTAAGTTGCCACCTTAAATAAACCATTAATAACAATCTCACATCTGTCATGGATATTCACTCACCCAATCCACGTCTACTAGCATAGCATGGCATAAGGTGCAACGTAGAAGTAACTCCCAGGGTTTCATAAGTAAAACAGGTAATAGGTACTACCTCAATCTACTTCCCAAAGCCCACAATTTAATTAGATCCTATTCATGCAAGTGTTTGAGGATTGATCTAATGCATAAAAACTGGGTATGAGAAAGTATGATCAAAGTGTTACTTGCCTTGCTGACGATCCGCGAAACCTAGAGATTCGAAGTAACAAGCGGCGACTCGGGTGATCTATCGCGAGACAAACAACAAGCATACAATAAGTATTCATCTAATGCACAGGTAAATCTCGAATAAAAAATCTAACCAGAAAGTTCAACTTAAGAACCCTGGTTGCAAAAAGAACCGAATCAAATAAAGCAACGAAAGTCAAACGACGAAAGAAAACAACTTGGTTCTAGCAAGTTGAAACTAGGTCAAATTTTACAGTAGCAAAACTTTGTTTAAGTTGATTAGTCGGAACGACGGTTTCGATACGAAACTCCAGGCGCTTGAATCACCTGATTCCGATAAGCGGCGAGAAGTTAAACTAGAACGAAGATTGGATCTGAAATCGAGATCGGAAAATAACGGATTAAATCCGATTAAAAGAAAAACGACGAACGGTTAAACGAACGGACGTTCGTTAACCGGGAATAACCGGTGAACACGTTCGTTAAGACGAATGGTCCAGCGAACGTTTGCTAAACAACAAAACCGAAAAAAACATTAAAACCGATCTAGGGTTTTAAAAAAACCGAACAACGGAAAAGAAAACCGGACGGTTTTTTTATTAAAAAAAACCGGACCGGGGAGGGTGGCGCGGCTACCTCGCCGTGGGGAACTCCGTGGCGGCTAAAGGCGGGCGGCGGCGGCACGGGGCGGACAGCAGCGTCCCAGCGTGGCGGGCACCGGGTGGCGAGCCGGGCGGCGGCTATGGAGAGGGGCGGCGGTGGCTGCGGTTGGGAGGAGAGGGGGGGTGGGGGAGTATATATAGGAGGAGGGGTTGCTTGGGGGAGGGGGCAAGCAAGGGGGAGGAGGAGGAGTCCTCCTCGGACTCGCCGGCGGCGGCGGGTCTTGCCATGGGCGTGAGGCGAGGGTAGGGCAGTGGGCCTGGCCCAAAGTGGGCGCAGCGTATTTTTTTTAATTAAAATCTCGCTCAGAAAAACGAATAAAATAAAATCTAAACGAACTCCAAAATTTACAAAGTAAATTTTCCCCGACTCATAAAAATGAGTCGAACAAAATGAACTTTAACTCGGGGCCTAAAATGCTATTTTTGAAAACATGCATTTTTCCCTAAGGCAAATAAACTCCGAAAAATCCAAAATTTGATTTATTTATTAAATCTTCATTTTTCCTAAATTTTGGGAAAGTCATATTATTCCCTCTCTTATTTTTGATATTGGAAAAATAATTGAAGATGAAATAAATAAAATCAAAATGATCCTATTTTCAGAATTTGAGTAAACCCAATATGAAAATAATGAAATCTCCAACTCTCTCCGAGGGTCCTTGAGTTGCATGAAATTTCTAGGATCGGCAAAATGCAAGAAAATATGAAATGCATGATGACTTAATGTATAACATTCCAAATTGAAAATTTGGGATGTTACAAACCTACCCCCCCTTAAGATGAATCTCGCCCTCGAGATTCGGGTTGGCTAGAAAATAGGTGAGGGTGTTCCTTAAGCAAATCTTCTTCTCTTTACCAGGTGGCTTCATCCTCAGTGTGCTGGCTCCACTGAACTTTGCAAAACTTGATAACCTTGCTGCGAGTAACTCTGCTGGCATAATCGAGAATCTTGACGGGTTTCTCCTCATATGTCAAATCATCCTGCAACTGAATTGCTTCAAGTGGTACTGTATCTCTTAGCGGTACTTCCGCCATTTTGGCGTGACATTTCTTCAGCTGAGAAACATGGAATACATCATGAACTCCTGACAGTCCCTCCGCAATTCCAGCTTATAAGCAACTTCTCCCATGCGTTGCAAAATCTTATAAGGTCCAACGAAGCGTGGTGCTAATTTTCCTTTAACTCCAAAAGCGCTTAACTCCTCAAGCGGGGATACTCTAAGATAAACTCGCTCCAACTTCATATTACGTAGCCTTGCGTTTGAGTCCGCATAGCTTTTACATCTGGACTGGGCTACCTTGAGCCTATCGCGAATCATCTTAACCTTCTGTTCGGACTCCTTAATCAAATCTGGTCCAAACAATCGACGGTCTCGACTTAGTCCCATGATAACGGTGTACTGCACCTCCTTCCGTACATAGCCTCGACAGGTGCAATCTTCAAGCTGGTTTGGTAACTGTTGTTATAAGAAAACTCTGCATACGGCAAATTATCATCCCAAATAGATCCATAATCTAGTGCACAAGCTCTCAGCATATCCTCCAAAATCTGATTGACTCTCTCAGTCTGTCCATCGGTCTGTGGGTAGAAAGCTGTACTGAATTCCAACCTGGTTCCCAATGTTGGGTGCAACTGATTCCAAAACTTTGAGGTAAATTGGATTCCTCTATCTGATACGATACTCCTCGGAACTCCGTGTAGACACACAATTCTGGTCATGTATATCTTTGCCAACTTAGCACTGCTATAGGTAGTCTTGACTGGAATGAAATGAGCTACCTTCGTCAATTGGTCGACTATAACCCAAATCGAATCATAGCTCGAACGAGTCTTTGGCAATCCTGTAATGAAATCCATGCCCGCTTTATCCCACTTCCATTCGGGTATCGGCAATGGTTGCAACAATCCTGCTGGTTTACGATGTTACGCCTTCACTCTCGACATACATCGCAAACTGCTACATACTCGCAATATCTTTCTTCATTCCGGTCCACCGAAAGTATTCTTCAAATCCAAATACATCTTGGTATTTCGTGGTGAATCAAATATGGTGAATCATGTGCCTCTTGCAGAATCAACTTCCTGATCTCCGGGTCATTTGGCACATACACACGATCCTCAACCCATAGGGTATCGTGCTCATCCTCACGAAATCCCTTAGCTTTTCCTTCGCTCATTTTCTCCTTTATAGAGGCAACTTCCTTATCTGCCTTTTGAGCTTCTCTGATTTTGTCCATCAACGAGACTGAATCTGCAATGCTGCTACAAAGCCTCTCGGAACTATTTCCAAACATAGCTCTCGAAGGTCCTCGGCTAACTCCTTGGGTATTCCTCCCATCATTAGGGTATTGACGTGGCTCTTACGGCTCAAGGCGTCTGCTACAACGTTAGCCTTCCCAGGGTGATAATGCAATATCATATCATAATCTTTAATAAGCTCCAGCCATCTCCTCTGTCTGAGATTTAATTCCTTCTGCGTGAAGATATATTTCAAACTCTTGTGATCTGTGTACACCTCACAATGATTTCCAATGAGAAAATGTATCCATGCGTTCAATGCATGCACAACGGCTGCTAACTCCAAATCACGTGTGGCATAATTCAACTCATGAGGCTTAAGCTGTCGTGAAGCATACGAAACAACTCTTCCTTCCTGCATAAGCACTGCTCCAAGTCCTCGGCGTGAAGCGCCGTAATACACCTCATAATCCTTGGTCTGATCTGGCAAAATTAACACTGGTGAGGTAACCAATCTTTTCTTCAACTCCTGAAAACTTGCCTCACAATCCTCAGCCCATATGAACTTGGTATCCTTCTTCAACAATTCCGTCATAGGCTTTGCAATCCTTGAGAAATTTTCAATGAATCTTCGGTAGTATCCTGTGAGTCCAAGAAGACTCCGGATCTCTCCAACTGTCGTTGGTGCTTCCCATTTGGTTACGGTCTCAACCTTTGTGGGGTCAACTGCTATCCCTTCTCCGGATATAACATGTCTAAGAAATCCAACTTCCTTTAGCCAAAACTCACATTTCTTTGAACTTGGCATATAACTGATGTTCCCTCGGTTTCTCCAAAACCAATCGCAAATGTTCCTTATGTTCTTCTTCATTCTTCGAGAAAACCAAAATATCATCTATGAACACCACGCATTTAACTTATCCAAGAACTCCATAAATACTTTGTTCATCGATTCATGAAATAGGCTGGTATGCGTTAGTCAGTCCAAATGACATAACGGTGTACTCATACAGTCCATATCTCGTGGTAAATGATGTCTTAGGTATGTCCTGCTCTCGAATCTTCAACTGATGGTACCCTGATCGCAAATCGATCTTGGAAAATACTTTAGCTCCTTGCAAACGATCAAACAGATCATTTATCATTGGTAGTTGGTACTTGTTCTTGATCGTTACTTCATTTAAACCACGATAGTCTACAACCATCCTTAACGATCCATCCTTCTTCTCCACTAAAAGTACAGGTGATCCCCAAGGTGAAGAACTTGGGCGTATATAGCCTTTATCCAATAGCTCCTTAATCTGCTTCTTGATTTCCGCCAAATCCTGTGCGGGCATCCTGTATGGTCGCTTCGATATTGAGACTGTTCCTGGCAAAAGTTCAATCAAAAACTCAATGTCTCTATCCGGTGGCATTCCTGGCAATTCCTCAGGAAATACATCAGGAAAATCCTTCACCACTGGCACCTCTTCCTGCACAACTCCTGATAGGCAATTTACATGAGCTCTCCTCGGCTCATGCCGTGATACATACTTAATCCTTCTTCCTTCTGGTGTTGTGAGCAAAATCGTCTTACTTGCGCAATCGATGTTTCCTCCATACATCGACAGCCAATCCATACCGAGAATCACATCTAATCCTTGGGATTCCAAAATGATCAAATCCGTCGGGAACACATGCCTTCCTATACTTAATGGCACTTGAAAACATCCTTGTTCCGGCCATATACTCCGCTCTGGTGAGCTTACTAGCATAGGGGTTTTAAGAATCCGAGTAGGTAGACTATACTTCTCTACAAATCCCCTTGATATGTATGAATGCGATGCACCTTATCGAAAAGAACTAGTGCGAAATGACTTAACCAAAACTTACCGACATCGCATCGGGCTGATCTTCAACCTCCTCCACATCAATGTGGTTCACCTGTCCCCTGTTGAAAGGGTTTGGCTTCTTTCCAGAACTTCCATTTCCACCTTGGCCTTCGGGACAGTCATTTGCATAATGTTCGGTCTTGGAACACTTGAAACAGGTGACATGGCTCAGGTCTTTCTTGGTTGGGGTTGATGGTGTGGTCCGGTTCTGGCCGTTGCTTCCTCCATTCCCATTTCCATTTTTGGTGCCATTATGGTTGTGCGAATTACCTCCTCCATGGGTATGCTGAAACTGAACTCCCTGTTTAGGGGTATAACGGGGCTTCTGCTGGGCTCCAGAGTTATACTTCCCCTGTCCATACTTGCTCTTGCGATTCTCAATTTGTTGTTGCTTTCCTTCAATCATGAGGGCACGGTCTACCAACTCCTGGTAGTTATTGAAACTTGCTACCATCAACTGCATGCTTAACTCATCATTCAGTCCTTCCAGAAACTTCTCCTGCTTAGCTGCATCTGTGGCAACGTCATCTGGGGCATAACGTGCTAACTTACTAAAATCATCCACATACTGGCCGACATTCCTTCCTCCTTGGCGTAAATTGTGAAACTCACGCTTCTTCATGGCCATAGCTCCTGCTGAGACATGGGCAGTACGGAAAGCTTGTCAAATCGATCCCATGTGACAAAGGTGTCTACAGTGGTAAGTGGTCAGTAAAATTCTCCCACCATGCTGCTGCTGGTCCCTCAAGCTGGTGCGCAGCAAACTTCACCTTCTCTCCATCTGTACATCCTGCAGTGGTCAACTCCCTCCCTATCTTACGGAGCCAATCATCTGCTACTATCGGCTCTGTGCTACTGGAAAACACTGGCGGGTTCAGCCTTAAGAAACGAGCCAGATGGTCAACTGGTGGTGGTGGCGGTGGGTTGTTGTTGTTGTTGTTGCCTTGATTATGTACCAATGTTTGGATCAAGGTGTTCTGCTGCTGAATCAACTGGGTGATCTCCGGCGGAAAAACAAACCCGGGGTCGCATCTCGGAGGCATCTGATGGGTTTAGAAAAGACGAGAAATTAAGAATAGAGCGGGGTCTAAGGAGAAACACTACCCAAATGTATATGAGCAAATGCACACAAAATCACTTCATTCAATTCAAACAAAGGGCTTACAACGATCTAGCTATCGCAAAAGTGCGTGAACTAAAAATGTTACATGGAGGAAATACTACTAATATGTGGGGGTCATCTATTAATTTGAACCGGTGGAAGACTCCATGATGTCTGCTCCAGCTTCATCTTCAAAGTCGGGTTCACTTGGATCCGAATCGGTGTCGTCGATGTTGATGTAGTCGCTTGGACAACCGACGTACTGGTCTTCATTCTTGAGCGTAATTTCTTCTTGAGTTCTTCAATCTCATACTTAAGATCGTTATTGTGTCTTCCTAGCGCCACGATCTCGGCCCATGTAGTCCTTGCGTGTAGACTTTAGTTCTCCTTCAAGTTCGATGATCCTTCCCTTCGCATTCTTCAATTCGATCATATCATTGCACATCCGGTTCTCCGGCGTCGAATGTGTTGGTTTAACTCCTGGATAAAAGCTGCAACGGATCTATCCTTCTTGGTGCTGACTATCTCCCATTGTTCATCTCGGCGTCCACAAATCTGATAAATGGTGTCCTTGAGGTCTTCTTGGTAAACCTCTCCAATGCGTCCCATGGTGATATGAGCTGCCATGCTCTTTACCAGACTCCAGGTTGGTGCACTGAAAACACTATCTATAGGCTTGGTGATTGGGGCGAATGTCCTTCCCGGAACGTGAGCTTGAATCTTCCAGCGCTCTTCTTCAGGCAGAGTGGCGTTGAAAGTCCCGGTGAAACTTGGTAGTCCAATGTTCAGGTACTTGGTGACTTCCTTCAAGTGAAATCCAAAAGGTGTGCCTTCATCTGGTTGGGTGTACTTGATCTTCGCGTCCTTCATCCTAAAGAGTAGAAAAGAAGAGGAGTTAGAAAATGTGAAGAGAGTAGTGATCTATGGCTTTAACTTAGTGGTCGTGTCTCTACAGGCGTGTGCTCGATACCATCTCTCAGAAGCGACCCGATCCGAATGGATCAAGTCTACGTGCTCAAAGGCGTCATCCTCGGATCAAGAATGTCGACACCACACAAGATTTCAAGGATTTATAACAGAGTAGCAATCACACACTTATTACGGCGTTGTCCAAAAGAGGACTTATTACAATAAATATGGCTTAAGGCCATCTAATAATGATAACAGCGGAAGACTTGGAAGATAAGTGAGTCCATCAACTCCATCGGCATCACCGAGTATAGAACCAAGACCTAAAACACCTTACTGGTAAATGCGAAAAGTACGCAACATGAAAGTTGCAGCCCGAAAACGTGTCAAAGACATGGAATATGCTGGCAATGTAACACATAGAGAGTAATGAAGGAATAAGCCTATACTACATGCATATATGGCTGGTGGAAAAGCTCTCTGATTACGCTTTTGCATAAAGCCGCTTTTTCCCTACCGCAAAGGAATAAATTTGTTTAACTATCGTGGTGGTGGTTAAACATTGAGAATGGTTGACATGACATCCTCAATCCCAATTAAAAGTATTCATTAAAAACCCAACAATATTAATTAGTGTAACATGTTGAGATTCACATGATATTCAAGTACTAAATACTCAAGATGTCCATAACCGGGGACACGGCTAATCATGATTAGTTTATACACTCTGCAGAGGTTTATGACTTTTCCCCACAAGACTCGATCGCCTCCGCTTTGGTTTCTCACTACAAGGTGTTTGAGAGGCGGATGACCGAGACATAGTCTTTCAGAAGCGCTAGCACCTTACGATGGGTAGACCGGTACACCTACATCCCCTACATCAGCTAGTCCAACACTATAAGAGTTCGCACGACTTACTCAACTATGCCAGAGCCCATAATGGCTTGTGGCTGCACACGGAAGTTTCTAGCATGAATGATCTTATGATCCCTTTGAGCCTGGGTGGCGGTCCGAAAAAAAAACAGGCAAGTCCTGATAGAAACCAGGTGCCTCAATCCACCCAGATGTGCGTTTAAGTTGCCACCTTAAATAACCATTAATAACAATCTCACATCTGTCATGGATATTCACTCACCCAATCCACGTCTACTAGCATAGCATGGCATAAGGTGCAACGTAGAAGTAACTCCCAGGGTTTCATAAGTAAAACAGGTAATAGATACTACCTCAATCTACTTCCCAAAGCCCACAATTTAATTAGATCCTATTCATGCAAGTGTTTGAGGATTGATCTAATGCATAAAAACTGGGTATGAGAAAGTATGATCAAAGTGTTACTTGCCTTGCTGACGATCCATGAAACCTAGAGATTCAAGTAACAAGCGGCGACCTCGGGTGATCTATCGCAGACAAACAACAAGCATACAATAAGTATTCATCTAATGCACAGGTAAATCTCAAATAAAAAATCTAACCAGAAAGTTCAACTTAAGAACCCTGGTTGCAAAAAGAATCGAATCAAATAAAGCAACGAAAGTCAAACGACGAAAGAAAACAACTTGGTTCTAGCAAGTTGAAACTAGGTCAAATTTTACAGTAGCAAAACTTTGTTTAAGTTGATTAGTCAGAACGACGGTTTCGATACGAAACTCCAGGCGCTTGAATCACCTGATTCCGATAAACGAGCGAGAAGTTAAACTAGAACGAAGATTGGATCTGAAATCGAGATCGGAAAATAACGGATTAAATCCGATTAAAAGAAAAACGACGAACGGTTAAACGAACGGGCGTTCGTTAACCGGGAATAACCGGTGAACACGTTCGTTAAGACGAACGGTCCGGCGAACCTTCGCTAAACAGCAAAACCGAAAAAAAATTAAAACCGATCTAGGGTTTAAAAAAACCGAACAACGGAAAAGAAAACCGGACGGTTTTTTTATAAAAAAACCGGACCTGGGAGGGTGGCGCGCGCTACTACCTCGCTGTTAGAGAACTGGGCGGCTTAGGGGCGGCGGGTGACGGAGGCCACGGGCGGCGGGCACGGGCGGCGTGGGCACCGGCGGCGGGCGACGGCCACACGGGCAAGGGCAGGCGGCGGCTGCGGTTGGGAGGAGAGGGGGTGGGGAGTATATATAGGAGGGGTTGCTTGGGGAGGGCAAGCAAGGGGAGGAGGAGGAGTCCTCCTCGGACTCGCCGGTGGTGGCGGAGTTGTGGGCCTTGTGTGAGGAAGGCGGTGGGCCCTTGGCCCAAAGCGGGCGCGTTATTTTTTTTAAATTAAAATCTCGCTCAGAAAAACGAATAAAATAAAATCTAAACGAACTCCAAAATTTACAAAGTAAATTTTCCCCGACTCATAAAAATGAGTCGAACAAAATGAACTTTAACTCGGGGCCTAAAATGCAATTTTTGAAAACACGCATTTTCCCTAAGGCAAATAAACTCCGAAAAATCCAAAATTTGATTTATTTATTAAATCTTCATTTTTCCTAAATTTTGGGAAAGTCATATTATTCCCTCTCTTATTTTTGATATTGGAAAAATAATTGAAGATGAAATAAATAAAATCAAAATGATCCTATTTTCAGAATTTGAGTAAACCCAATATGAAAATAATGAAATCTCCAACTCTCTCCGAGGGTCCTTGAGTTGCGTGAAATTTCTAGGATCGGCAAAATGCAAGAAAATATGAAATGCATGATGACTTAATGTATAACATTCCAAATTGAAAATTTGGGATGTTACATGCACCTTCATACTACTCCTCCCTCCGTCACAGTTTACAGGGCGCGCTTCATTATGATGCATTTCTCTCAATGCATTTCCACCACCAGAGAGACTTTAGACGCGTTTGGTTTAATGCTCAATTAATTAGGGCGTGGTAACCGCAATTTTCTCTTGATGTAGTACTACGGAGTGGAGTACGTGCATGCATGTGTCTACCCGGGGTGGAAGCACTGCATGCATGTGTGTACGCATTATTTCCTCTAGTAATGGACGCCGTGCTATAACTACCAATGCTATTTTTTAGGCCGACCGCTAGTCGCCTTGGTCCCAGAGATTTTCTCTTTTTCTGAAGCGCGCTCTATAAACAGTGACGGATGGAGTAGTATGAGCGGATTCAAAGAAGAGTGTATTGATGGTTGCTTCTTCCGAGCAACTTACAGTGGGAAAGGTGGGGCTTATGATTTGACTGCTCATTACTCACTATTAATGCGGCACAACGACCAGGCTGAGTCTCCCATGCGGCTGTGCACTACCCCCTCGGTTCTTAATTACTCCGGAGTATTTGTCTTTCTAGAGATTTCAACGAGTGACTACTCAAATATTTGTCTTTTTAGAGATTCAAATGGACTACTACATACAGATGTATATAGACATATTTTAGAGTGTAGATTCACTCATTTTGCTCCGTATGTAGTCACTTGTTGAAATCTCTAGAAAGACAAATATTTAGGAATGGAGAGAGTACACATATGAAGCAAAATGAGTGGATCTACACTCTAAAATATGCCCATTTGAAATTTCTAAAAAGACAAATATTGTTGATGACAGTTGCGACGACAAAAAAGAAGCATATTCCTTGTCCTAAGGGAAGATAACAACACGGTTGTGTTTGTCTAGACGGTGCGAGGACGAGATTGCAATATGGAAAGTACGCCGGACGAGCTACGTTTTGTGCAAAGAACTATGGAAGATCCACATGCAGCGACGTGGGAAGACGGCGATGGAACAAGGCGGAGGGATACCGGAGGTCGTCGGGATGTAACTAGGTGAGCGGCGGCGGAATCTTCCCATATCAAGCGTGAGCAGGTGGCGTAGGCCCTACCACACCAGAGCTTGGTCAGAGAGAACGGCGTGTACCGCAGATCAGGACGTGCTGCCTCGGCGCCGTCGAACGGAGAAATGATGCACGTCCTCCCTTTCCACCGGCGGACGGGATGCGGCCGGATCAATTACCAACGGGGTGAGAGAGAGGCCACCGCAGCCTTTGTGTGAGATACTCTGAAGAGAGACAAACCAGGCAGGGAGGCTCCATTGTATATAGTGGAGCGGACTACCTTTTTCTCCATAAAAATTGGTTTATATTATGTGTACGTGCCATTGAGTGATATAACTTTATTTAAAAATAACGCGCCAATGCATCAAGTCGAACTTTGTTTCGTGCACGCGTTGTACACGACCTCCGTAGGTAAACAACCGCTACATGTGTTCAAATTATCACGTGGGCTGCCATTTCGTACATAAATGAGCTCCACCGTGTACCCGCGCGGATGTGTCTGGGCATGAAGCATGAGTATGTGCACGATGCACCTATTCTCTTCTTGTATACGTACACCACCTACGTGGGGTTGTGTGAGAGAGATACAAACATAGAGAGATATAGTGTGTGGGTTCATGATAGTTTTTTAGAGGGGGGGTCAATCAAAAAATGTAACATATGCAATGTGTGTGAAATAGAGTCTTGGATATATCATATATATATAGAGGGGGTGATCCACGAGAAGAGAGTGGAGGTATCATCGACTTGAGGTGTCCATAGAATCGAAGAGAGGGATGATGTGTGTGTGTGTGTGTGCGCGCGCGCGGTTGATAAAGAGTGCCATCGAATTTGTGTGTGCCCACGTCAAAGATATAGAGTGGCTGGCCTACTAGAACGAGAGAGGGGACAGGTGCGGTTTGTCTCTATGGCATGGGTACCTACCTACAGCGCTCGACTATCGGTGTGTGGTGGGGGGAGGGAGGCCTAATTAACTATAGAGGTACAATGGCTGGTATATGTGTGGAGGAGGAGAGAGGCCTACCTCATGTATTAAGGGATATCGATCTACCTCATGTATTAAGGGAGATCGATCGGCATCCATGCATATGTGCAGGAGAGGAATAAGGTTGGGAGAGAGACAGAGCTAGAGTACTGGAGGGGGTGGTAGTGGATTTGCTTCTAACAAGTGGTGGGATAGGATTGCTAGACAACCGGAGGGCACGCCTGCAATATCTATAAGAGAGGGGATGGCTGCATGTCTGTGCACGTGCGTGTGAGAGACAGGTCAGGAGGCATGCACGAATGATGGGGGGCGATATGGATGTGGTGAGCAGACATAACTACATAGGAAGATCAATCGTCCTTTGTCATAGAAAGGAGAGACATAACTTATGAGGTACGTCGATCAATGGGGGGGAATAGTTAAAGTCGACCTAGGTATATGTTGGGAGATCGATCGGTATACATGCATGTGTGTGTTAGAAGCAAATGAGGCACGGGGAGAAGGATAGAGAGAGGGATGCATCTAGGAGGTGGTGCGAGAGTCATACTATATCGAGGGGGGAGAAGTGTGCGAGTACGAGATCGATGAAAAGAGTGGTGTGAGTGAGGCATGGACGGTGATAAGAGAAGAGGGGAAGCTTGTGTTTTGTACTAGGCACACCTGGCTAGAGAGGCATATCGATCGATGTGTGCCGTAAAGGAGCTGGGGGGCCTACACACACCGTGGGTGAACGACCTAAAGTGAAAATACGAATTTGCGCGATGGAGCTAGAGAATGATGAGGGAGGGTTAGAGGGATGCGGGTGTCTGCATGCACGAGAGAAAGTTAGCGCTAGCTAGCTACAAAGATAAGAGGATTGTGTGGGTGTAAAAGACGAATAGAGATCATAGTTCATTATAAAAGCTTAATTCGGATATTTGAAGAATTTATCATAGTGTTTTAAACCAATGCATGTGTGAATATATATAACGGTGATACACATGGTGTGGTTATGAACATGTTATACTACATATAATATATTTTATCTCTACTCTTATAGAAAACGGAGTTGTTGGTGATGGTGTCATCCTACAATATATGCCATCCGATTTATATCTGACGGATAGGAAGGAAACTATGGCAATTTTGAAAAAAGATACCCACACCCCTCTCCATATTTACAAATTAAGTCTCCCCTTGATCATGTTGATGTTCTGTGGAACGCATGGGCATCTTGCTAGTACTACGTATAACATATATAACATTGATCATAATTTGGGCTAATGTGTGGCTTTTGCAGCTCCAGTCTAAATACTTGTCATAATGTAGGGGGCAGGGCACTATACTATGTGTGATAAACACGGTGTACACGTATGGAACATGGTTTAGATTATGAATATATAGTTAGTACATCAAATGTACTATTATTTGGAATCAACATCAAGTGTATTCAAAAAATACAATACGAGTTCATGTAGTACACATAGTTCATATATATCTCTATAGTAATCATGTGGTGTGTTATTAAGGTAATACACGAATGATGGTTGAAGTTGGCAACAATCATGATTGTAGATTTGTTATTGAAATAGAGAAACGAATTCAAATTCAGTTCGAATTGCAGCGGTAGCATAGACATTTGGAATGCACTAAAATGTTGGTATGACTAGGTTACATGAATTATACAGCAAGCGGAAAAATTTAATTAGACATAACATGGATTCATACTACCGAATAGCATTTAATTGCACTAAATTGTTGGTATGAGTAGCTTTAAATAGCATTTTTATAGTAAAACGGGGCAAGACTCTCTCTTTGTGTGGTGTGAATAGTTTTTTTGTTTTCTTTTTGGTTGAGGGAAGTGCGAATTGATTTGGTACGAACAAATACAATATTACACGTTAGGCTTGTCCCTAAAATTCAACCCGTGCCTTGTTATATCCCGAAAATTCAGATATCATGCTCCCAAAACTGGCGCCTTCACAACCCGCGCCTTGCTATCCCGAAATTACAACGCTACGAAAACTCCCTCCATTGCCAAATCCCGACACGAAATCCCCTTCTAACCTCGAGCCAAAAGGGCCGCTAGTTCAAATCGATGCGGGTACTTTTGTAACACACCCTACAATTTGGACAAGCGCGTCCCTAAGTCATGGTTCACCCCCTCCCATCGCCTCCTTTTTGCCATTCGAAATCCTAGGCCGCCATAACCTCTCCGCTCCAGCCGCGAAACCCCACCCTCCTCCGTCCGCCACCTCACCGCTGCCCAGCCGGAGCTTCTTCCCCGACGATGTCATCCACCGCAACAGCTCGACGTCCCTCGTCCACCTCCCCGGATGAGGATCCGTCGTCCATGTCGTCGTCCCGCCGGTTCATCCGCCCCGTCCTCCACCTCCAAGGAGCTGCTCCGACGATCGCCTCGTCTATCGCGGCTGCTCCATCCCCACAACACTGCCTTAACCTGCTCCACCGGAACCGCATCATCCTCACCGACTCCTCGGACGAAGCCGAGGCCTACTCGGCGCCACCAAAGAGGGTGTACACTCATCGCATCGCACCTTCTCCTTAGCTCGACCTCCCGGCACCGACGGTGCTCCATCTCGCACACCAATGGAGCGGCTACCTTGAAGCCGGCGCCGCGGGCGACATCTCCACGGGCTCTCCCTCAAAGGCGAGGCCCCTTGGCGGCCAGCGCCATACCCGGCCGGATCTGCTGCTTCTGCTTCGGCTCTCGCTTCGCTCGCTTCAGCTTTCTTGCTGCTCTCCCCCTCGCTCGTGCTGCTGCTCTACTCCGATTTAGCTACACTACAGTCGACTAAATCGACTTTTGGGTCAGTCGATATTCAGGGGGTGGGGGGCTCGCCGGAGTTAAGGAAGAACCACCAGCAGCGGGGACGGGGGCTCGCCGGAGATGTACCCCACTATCTATATTAGGGTTCAGGGTGGGGGCGGGGGGGCTATAGGGCTGGCTGGGGCAGTGGGGAGTTGTTTCGGGGCGGCGAGGCGGCGCTGGAGCCAGCGGTTCGGCCGGTGGTGGCTGGCGGCTTAGGGGGTGCAGGTTGAAGATGAACTGCAGGCCCTCCCTAAACTACATGTCAAGTGCCTCTCTGCTACCATTGCATTCAGTTTCGACAGTAACATTCAGATTCCACAGTAAATTTCAGTTTCGACAGTTAAGTCAGGTCCAAATTAATGTTCAAACTTGAGTTCTAAATTAGTTATGGGGCACATATAGAGGAAGCAATGAATAGTATCTCTGTCTAATATCTGGTTCACCTAGGGTATGCCTATGTTGTTCATCTTGGGTAGGAAACAAATAGTAAAGCAATCATCATCTGTCTTTTTATTAAATTAAAGAAATCATCAGCCTGCTATCATTATTTTTGTATCTATCCACTAGTTGTTACCATCACTCTAAATTTCTGCATGCTCTCCTTACATAATCTCACCATATTTTTTTCGTATGCATGTCATATATTGTACACAGTCATGCTGAAATGTAGAGAAAAAGAGAAGAGTTTTGCGCGGCAATACAATGTCATGCAGACATCGCTCCATGGTGGTTCCAATGGCAAACCCTCCCCACCCCTCTCCAGATTGTAATCCAGAGGAAGCTATCTACTCTAAGGCGGATTCAGACGCTGCTGACCACTCCTATTTAACCCCCCCCCCCAAGGTGTTTGCTCTACCTTGGCATGATGATGTTAGTCATATCATGCATATGTTGCCTTGCAGTGCCTACTTTTGAAATCATATATGTCATCCGCTTAGTTTAGACATGTTCTGTAATGCCACATGTTTAGTTTCTATATCATATATGGGAATTGTGCAGTCTCATCTTTTTTAGCCAGTCATAATATACGTGAAATGTGCAATGCCCTCCTGTTTAACCAGGCATCATATATTTGAATGATATCTTTCCCATCCTTTTCTTCATTACATTTCCATTTATCGACAATGTTTGTACATTAAACTACTCTTCCTATGAATCAGCCATTTGGGTGGGAGATTGAAAATTTTGGAGTGAAAACAAGGCCTTCTAAGAAGACAGTGCTACCTGTCGAAGCAGATCTCTTGTTGGGTCCTGATAGCTCCTCAGAGATGGATTCAGAGACAGATGACCAGTCCTATTCCCCCACCGAGGTGTATGCTCTAACTTGGCACGGTTATACTGCTCATATCATTCATATGGTGTCTTGCATTGCATACATTAGACATCATATACACAATATTCAACACCATGTTCTTAGTTCACACATCATATCTAATGCCCTCTGTTTAGCATATAAATCACATATGTGAATTAAATGAGGCGATCCTGATTACTTAGATAACATGTATGTGAATTATGTCATGCGATCATGTTTAGTTATTCATCATATATTTGAATTATGTTATGCTATGCTATCCAGTTTAGATAGACATCATATATGTGAAATTATGTCATGCTATCCGTTTTAGTTAAACAATATACATGTCAACTATTTCATGCCCTCTTTTTTCCACACTATCTATTGCATCTGTCTCTCATACAATGTCTGTACATTCGACTAAGTTTCCTGTTTATCAGCCATTTGAATTGGAGAGGGTGATGCTAGCATCTAGCGGACTAAAAACAAGGTCTTCAAATAAAACAGTGCTACCTCTTGGTGGAGATAGCACCCTGGTTGTACATGCACGAGAACCAGCCATACCATACATAACCCAAACTCCCGCAGATTGTACCCCTACTGCGATGGACAGAGAACCAGCTTCACCCAATCCAACCCCAACCCCAGCAGATAGTAACCCAGTTCCTGTTGACACAGCACCATCTCCACCACAGAGCTCCCAAACAAGAGCAGTTAGTAAGGCAGCTCCAGTGCCCAAAGGGCCAGTACTACCACGGCGAACCCCAACTCCACTAGTTAGTACGCCTATTCCTGTGGAGGAAGCACAACCAGCTAGTCATAGTTTACCATCTATCGCACTTGATGTTGTTAAATCGTATGTGCGTATCTTCCCATCTTGGAAATATTATGCTGAAGATGAAGAAAAATGCCGATTGTGTGTTTGTCCAGAGTTATGTGTAAGTAATGTTATTCATGGCAATTACTTTGCTTTGTCCCATACATTCTACCTCCATGCTGGTTATAATACAGCGAATGTTCCCATTTTTCTCTATAGAGAAGAATCGATTTGGAAACTCGGGATAAGGTAACCTGTGCTAATACCTCTGCTATCTTCAAGAATGCTTGGTGGCAGTATCGGAATTACCTAAAGAAAATGTACTTCACCGGCAAAGAAACTCATCAAATTCCCTTACGTTCTCCTGAGACACATTTACTGGACGATGACTGGGAACGCCTTGTTCTATACTGGTCCCGAACCAAGGATGTGGTAAGGTCTATGAGCTCATTTTCTATTTTTAAGTACTATATTATTGCGTCTTACTATAATCTGTTCATGTAGAACAAGTGCCTAAACCTGAAGAACAACTATTCTAATTTAAGATTCCATTGCTATCATAGTTCAAAAAAGCGCTAGGCGTTAATTGTATGTTTTGCCACCGCCTTGCGCTTTTATCGACCAAAGTGCATGCTTATGCGCGATTATGCATGATTAGGCGAAGTTATGCGCAATGCATTTCGCCAACGCCTAGAGCCTAGGCGCTTCTGCCGCCGCTTAGGCGCGCCTTTTTAACTATGATTGCTATTGTGCATACTGCTTTACTCTTGTATCACTGTATTTACTCATACAAACTTATTTTTAAATTGAAGGATCCAATCGAAACTGCAATGGCACAGCAGGTATGTTCACGCATGTTTCTTTAACAGGATTGCTCTTATCATGATTTCAATTTCAATTGTGTATACAGTTGACTTCTCATATCATGCACATTACTAGCATCACAACAGAGCCAATAGTGTTGTTGTACATGTAAACCCATGGTACCCATCTGAAATCTTGTTGTGCCGTGTAGTTTCCCACGCTTTGTATTCTTTCACTGCTGCTTTGTCTTGAACTGACATGATTTGAACCGTGTCTCAATTTTGATTTGGCAAGACAATGCAGTGACCATAGGACATAGATATATGTTTGTTTGTTGCTTTTATTATGTACTAGTACTTGGCAATAGACTTGGTAGTTTAATCCTGTCCACCTTACTAATGAACTGGTTCACCGAAATGAGTTTCATATACTAGTACATGCTAAACTGTTATGTGTCTGCTTGTTTCTTCTTTTAGAATGCTGACAGAATATTGGGGAAGAGTGCCTTATTAAGCAATGGTGAAGGAAGTAATGCAGATAAGGTTCAGGATAGTGACACATCCTTGTTGGTCTCCAACAAAGCTGATAAAACAGCTAAGGAAGACTATCTCGAAGACAGTGAGACAACCCCAAAGTCCTGTCTTGGTTTAGTGTTGGAGTTACTGGCCACTACCGCTTGCACAAGCTATTCAAACTCACTATCTGAATCAGTTCGGTTTCTTGAGTCTCAACTACAAGTTGAAAGACATCGATCGGTTGTCTTTGCGACAAGAAGCGGAAGGATGCGGAAGTCCTGGAGCATTCAGATGCATACTTTCCGTGCAACAAAGAAGCGTTGGAGGATTTTAGAGCCGAACAGGACAAAGCTAATAAGTTGCTAAGCTTATTGCCAGCATGGTGGATACCATGTTTCTTGAGCTCTTATGAAGTTATTTCAGTTATGCTCTTGTTTTGTCAGCTGCTTTATTTGCACTGGTGGCCAATTTTGACGGCCAGTGTATGTAATGTGCTGCTTTGTTCCCTATATTTGCACTGGTGGCGAACTTTGATGCCTAGTGGATGTAATATATGTAATAGCGGTAATAGGCTAGCGTTAATTGCTTGCTTATGTATTTCCTTATTGTCTTGTTTAGTTGTTTGCTTGTAGTCACTGCAGTTCTTTTTCTATGTTTTTCTAATAATCATGGCAACACACAGACTGTTGTAACCATGGGCCTCATGCGGGCCGTATGGTCCATGGGCCTTCTACGGGCCGTAGGATCCATTGGCCTTCTATACGGGTCGCAGGATGCATGGGCCTTTTACGGGCCGTAGGATCCATGGGCCTTCTACGGGGCGTATCATCATTTCACCAATCATGGGTCATATTATCCGTGGACAATAACAGGCCGTTTATTGGCCATATTTGATAACTCTATGAAAACAGCCCAACGGGTTTTTTTCGACATGAAAATGGCCCAACGTATTAATGGGCCGCAAATGGGCCGACTGTAACCACGGGCTGAATTTGGCCCACAAGCAGAAAATGACAGTAACTGGTCGTAAGTAACCGAATGCTGGAAATGAGCCCAAGATTAAATGGGCCCTGAGAAGGCCGAAAGATATCATGGGCTGGAAACGGCCCAACGGAATAATGGGCTGTTAATGGGTATAAAGTGATACACTGTTCATTACGGGCCAGTTTTACCACGGGCCGTTAAGGGGCCGAGGGTTACTAAGGGCATCATATGGGCCGAAAGACGTCATGGGCCATACATGGGCCGGAAGTTAAACCAGGCTAGAATTATATTGGACGGCCCAGATGACGCTATTGGGCCTAATTCGGATAGGCCGTAAACGGGCCCTGGGATAGCGGGCTGTAAATGGGCTATATGCGAACAAAGCCGTTAACGAGCTTGTTGTGGTCGCCCGCCACCTTTTGACCAAGTCAAACGGGCCGGCCTTTTCACACGAATGGGCCTCTATTGGGACGTGCCACGTGTCGACGTATCATAGGCGCTTTGTGTCCAATTAGTGGATGGCATCTGTCCCAACGGTGAGCCGACACGTGTTTCCTCGAGCCAATGATGATTTTACACGTGGAAAATCCCCATTGGTCGGGGTTGTTAACGGGTTATCGGATCCAAAACCGGAACCGATAGATTAACGGCGCTCCACTACGGTGGATGCCACGTGTCGGTCACCCTTGACGAAAGCACTTCTGTGACGCGCGATTTATCGTCATGGAAGTGGACACTTCCGTGATGATAAATTTGATAATGTCATGGAACACTTCTATGACAAAGACAGTATGACTATCTTGATTCTGTCATAAATTTGTCATGGATGTACATGCATGACAAAAAATGCGACCTACTGTGACAAACACGTATCATCACGGAAGTGTATTTTTTTTTAGTGCATACTAAGCAAAATAAGATGCATAAAAGATAAACATCACATGCAATCAAAATATGTGACATGATATGGCCATCATCATCTTGTGCCTTTGATCTCCATCTCCAAAGCACTGTCATGATCTCCATCGTCACCGGCTTGACACATTGATCTCCATCGTAGCGTCGTTGTTGTCTCGCCAACTATTGCTTCTAAAACTATCGCTAACGCATAGTGATAAAGTAAAGCAATTACATGGTGATTGCATTTCATACAATAAAGCGACAACCATAAGGCTCCTGCTAGTTACCGATAACTTTTACAAAACATGATCATCTTATACAATAACGTAGATCACATCATGCCTCGACCATATCACATCACAACATGCCCTGCAAAAACAAGTTAGACATCCTCTACTTTGTTGTTGCAAATTTTACGTGGCTGCTACGGGCTTCTAGTAAGAACCGTTCTTACCTACGCATCAAAACTACAACGATGTTTTGTCAAGTTTTTTGTTTTAACCTTCAACAAGGACCGGCCATAGTCAAATTTGATTCAACTAAAGTTGGAGAAACAGACACCCGCCAGCCACCTTTATGCAAAACAAGTTGCATGTCTCTCGGTGGAACTGGTCTCATGAACGTGGTCACGTAAGGTTGGTCCGGGCCGCTTCATCCAACAATACCGCTGAATCAAAAATAAGACGTTGGTGGTAAGCAGTATGACTATGATCGCCCACAACTCTTTGTGTTCTACTCGTGCATATCATCTACGCATAGTCCTGGCTCTGATACCACTGTTGGGGAACATAGCATGCAATTTCAAAAATATTCCTGCGATCATGCAAGATCTATCTAGGAGATGCAGAGCAACAAGAGGAGGAGAGTGTGTCTACGTAAAGTGAAAGCGTTAGGTTAACGCGGTTGATGTAGTCGAACGTCTTTGCGATCCAACCGATCAAGTACCGAACGTACGGCACCTCCGAGTTCAACGCAGGTTCAGCTCGATGACGTCCCTTGAACTCTTGATCCAGCAAAGTGTCGAGGGAGAGTTTCATCAAGACGACAACAGCGTGGTGGATGATGGTGATGTGATCTGTGCAGGGCTTTGCCTAAGCACTACGACACTATGACCGGAGGAGTAAACTGTGGAGGGGGCACCGCACATGGCTAAGAGAACAACTGTTGTGTTTTGGGGTGCCCCTCTGCCCCCGTATGTAAAGGAGGAGGGGAGGAGGCCAGCCACAAGGGGCGCGCGAAGGAGAGGGGAGAGTCCTAGTAGGATTCGCCCCCCCCCCCCCTCCCTCTTTTCCTTCTCATGGAGGGGAAAGAGGGAAAGGAGAGGGAGTAGGGGAAGGAAAGGGGGCGCCGCCCCTCCCCTAGTCCAATTCGGACTTCCATGGGGGGCACCCCTTGTGGGTTGTCTCCTTTCTCTCCTATGGCCCATGAGGCCCATTACTTTCCCCGGGGGGTTCCGGTAACCCCTCGGTACTCTGATAAATATCAGAAACGTCTCGAAACCATTCTGGTGTCCGAATACTATCGTCCAATATATCAATCTTTACCTCTTGACAATTTCGAGACTCCTCATCATGTCCGTGATCTCATCCGGGACTCTGAACAACATTCGGTCACCAAATCACATAACTCATATAATAAAAAATCGTCATCGAACGTTAAGCGTGCGGACCCTACGGGTTCGAGAACTATGTAGACATGACCGAGACACCTCTCCGGTCAATAACCAATAGCGGAACCTAGATGCTCATATTGGTTCCTACATATTCCATGAAGATCTTTATCGGTCAAACCGTAACGACAACATACATTATTCCCTTTGTCATCGGTATGTTACTTGCCCGAGATTCGATCGTCGGTATCTTCATACTAGCTCAATCTTGTTACTGGCAAGTCTCTTTACTCGTTCCGTAATGCATCATCCCGTAACTAACTCATTAGTCACATTGCTTGCAAGGCTTAACATGATGTGCATTACCGAGAGGGCCCAGAGATACCTCTCCGATACTCAGAGTGACAAATCCTAATCTCGATCTATGCCAACCCAACAAACACCTTCGGAGATACTCAGAGAGCATCTTTATAATCACCCAGTTACATTGTGACATTTGATAGCACACAAGGTATCCCTCCGGTATCCGGGAGTTGCATAAGCTCATAGTCAAAGGAATATGTATATGACATGAAGAAAGCAATAGCAATAAAACTAAACGATCAACATGCTAAGCTAATAGATGGGCCTTGTCCATCACATCATTCCCCTAAGGATGTGATCCCGTTCATCAAATGACAACACATGTCTATGGTTAGGAAACTTAACCATCTTTGATTAACGAGCTAGTCTAGTAGAGGCTTACTAGGCACGCGGTGTTTTGTCTATGTATCCACACATGTATCAAGTTTCTGGTTAATACAATTCTAGCATGAATAATAAACATTTATCATGGTATAAGGAATATAAAATAACAACTTTATTATTGCCTCTAGAGCATATTTCCTTCATGACTTCCTCCAACTTGTTTTCCTGCTTGACAAGCACTACAAAGTCTATCCTTGTCAAATATGACATCTTTAACACCAAGGACATGATCACCTTTGATAAGCTTATCAAGATTTCGCATGCCCACTTGACCTAACCTTCTATGCCGCAACCAACCTTTAGAAGATTTAGCAATTAAGCAAGTTCTAGGTTGAGCTCTTTTAGTGAAAACAACAATGTATAGATCACCTCTATGTATACTGGTAAAGACCATATTATAATTATCTCTTCGAAACACTTGGCAATCTACTTCAGTGAATAGAACATTGAAACCGAAATTGGCTAGTCTAGATACGTAAAGTAAATTGTACCCAAGAGATTCAACGAGCATAACATTTTGGATAGAGGTGTCATGTGAGATGGCCACCTTACCAAGGCCAACCACCTTACCCTTTGAGTTATCACCAAAAGTGACATACTTTCGGGGACCGTCGTTTTCAGCAAGCTCACGAAACATGTCCTTATCTTCGGTCATGTGATCGGTACATCCACTATCAAGAACCCATTACTTTCCTACGGCCATGTAACCACGAAGGTTAGCCATAAGACCAAAGTGTCTCATTGACTCATCAAGATCAAAGTCACTATCATCATCCTCATCATAATATCCATGTTCAACATCATCATGTGATTGATCATCACCTAGAGAGAGTGATTCATTAGATTTATGACCATGAGAATGTGCATCTTTATGAATTCTAATGACTTCTGAAATGATGCTACTAATGACTCCAACATCTCCTTTGGCACGCATAAGGTCACAAAGCCCAAATAGACAATCACCAAATTTAGGATCACTAGGATTCATTTTATGAAAAGCTATGGACTTTTGAAGAATCTCATCTAGATTTTTCAAGGAATAGTTTGGAAAGTGATCCTCAAGGTATCTCCATATAGTATAAGCACATTCAAATGTAGGCAAGCATACAAGCAAAATTCTAGGCAATCCTCTAATGATAAGATCGATATCTCTAAGATTGCGGGTCATGTCGAGATACTCATCGGGGGTAGGATGCAAGGGATCAATAGGAGGCGCACAAGGGCTAGTAATATACTTGTTCAAATGATATTCACTGAAATTCTCAAGCATCTCATTTTTCCAAGCATTATAGAACTCTCCGTCAAGCATAGGCCCTCTACGTCTAATACTCCCAATCGTAGAATCATCCATCTTCCTCCAATGGTGATTAAACCAAAGCAATGGAGACCAATGCCCTGATACCAATTGAAAGGATCGAGAAGAGGTGTCTAGAGGGGGTGATTAGACCCTCAACAAGCAAAAGTGGCAGTTTTTAAGTTCTTCAAGTTTAGGTGGAGTTTTAGCACAAGTTTAAGCATTCACAATACATTTCAAGCAAGCATTGCAAGAGTACGAGCAGTGGAAAGAGTAAAGCATGCTAATTGCAAGAAAGTACAGGGATGGGATTGGAGTGTGCAAATGCAATGAAGACACGGAGATTTTTGGCATGGTTCCGATAGGTGGTGCTATCGTACATCCATGTTGATGGAGACTTCAACCCACGAAGGGTAACGGTTGCGCGAGTCCACGGAGGGCTCCACCCACGAAGGGTCCACGAAGAAGCAACCTTGTCTATCTCACCATGGCCATCGCCCACGAAGGAGTTGTCTCACTCAGGTAGATCTTCACGAAGTAGGCGATCTCCTTGCCCTTACAAACTTCTTGGTTCAACTCCATAATCTTGTCGGAGGCTCCCAAGCGACACCTAACCAATCTAGGAGACACCACTCTCCAAAAGGTAATAGACGGTGTGTTGATGATGAACTCCTAGCTCTTGTGCTTCTAATGATAGTCTCCCCAACACTCAACTCTCTCTCTCTCTCTCTCTCTCTCTCACACACACAGATTTGGCTATGGTGGAAAGATGATTTGAGTGGAAAGCAACTTGGAAAGATTCTTGTGGTTGGATTGGAATTTCTTGGTCTCAACACATGAGTAGGTGGTTCTCTCTCAGGAAATGAGTAGTGGAAGTGTAGGCACATTCTGATAGCTCTCTCACAAATGGAGAAGGGGGTGGAGGGGTATATATAGCCTCCACACAAAATCCAACCGTTACACACATTTGACCCAACTCGGTCAGACCGAATAGAAGAACTTGGTGAGACCAATTCAGTTCAAAATATGAACATTAGGAATCTCGATGGGACCGACTGGATCAACTCGGTGGGACCGATGTGCTAGGGCTTAGGGCGAACATCAACTCGGTGGCACCGATTGCATCAACTCGGTGAGACCGAAGTGAAGCAATAAGGCAACAAAGAGGATGTCAAGCAAACTCGGTGGGATCGATGCAAATTTCGGTGAGACCAAAATAATTACAACATGCAATAGAGAGTTTACAAGGCCATCTCGGTGAGACCGAGATCCGTATCGGTGTGACAGAATTGTCTAGGGTTTCTCGCAGTGGCTAGGTCAAATGAACTCGGTGGCACCAGATAGGTCATTTCGATGGGGCCGAGTTTGACTCTGAGTTTTGGGCATATTTGGAAATGAGGAAGTGGTTGAGGGTTTTTGGAGCAATATCACTAAGCACTTTGAGCAACTAGACCATTAAGCAACATCTCATCCCCTTTTAATAGTATTGGTTTTCCTATGGACTCAATGTGATCTTGGATCACTAAAATAGAAATGAAGAGTCTTGAGCTTTTGCTAATCTTTGTCCTTAGCAATTTGAAGGGGTTCCACATCCTCTTGTCCTTGACATACCATTGTTGAACTTATCTGAAATATACTAGATAAAGGTATTAGTTCAACAAGAGATATGCTAACATTAATTACCAAAATCACCCAGGGAGCACTTGTGCTTTCAAGGTAGTGGTGAGAGCGCTGTCGTTGCCAGTTTTCATACCACGATAGGGAAGAGTAATAGATTGACCGATGGGCTGCTCTTTATGGGCTTTTCCACCAATGCATCAGTTACGGAAGACAGAAGTGGTGGGCAGAGTTTAATCACAGATTTGTTGAAAATATAAGATAAATGATTGATGAGATGGCACTATTGCTGATGTGGCATGAAGCTGATATGGACAGCGTGCATGCTGAGAAAATTGGTAATAGTGAGGATCAACTTTTTAAGAATGTAAGATGTCTGCACTTTTGAAAGAGAAGGGAGTTCTATGCTGGGCGATATATTCTTAACCCCGAAATCGTTGCTTTTCGATGTGACGTAAACGACTTGGTTGCAACACCGCAGTGGTATGTGTGGTGGGGAACGTCATCAATCGACTCATGGTGAGCAGCTTCTTGAGCTAGCCAGATCAGCCCACGCAATATCCATGTTGGCAAGAAAATTCTCAAGAGCAAAGAAGGGTGGTGGTCGTATTCAAAGATAATGGATGGGTAAAACCGCCCGGAAGGATGTGTTAAGTTAAATATGAACATCACGTTTGACTCAGACAGTGGATCAGGAGGATCCTAAGCAATTCTTCGCGACGCAAATGGCGCTTTCCTTGTTGGTGTCGTGGACTTCTCCCTCGCTAGCCCTAGCTCTCTCTCTCTCTCTCGCTACTGCGCTCGAACGACACGAGGAAGAAGAAGAATCAGAGAAGATAGTGGACACAGGAGTTTTGCCAGCGCACGAACGCCTTTTTCCTTTCCTCGAGCACGAACTCGACCGTTTCAGCCAGTTACAGGGAGGATCCAGGCCTTTATACCCGCGAGCACCGGCCTGCCAGGCCACGCCTCGCACCTACTCGCACACCCACTCCCCACGTCCCACAAGACTGGCCGCGCCCACAAGATCGCGCCCGAACACGATCGCCACGGCCACCTCGCGCGCCCGACGCGGTCTCCTCCCCGCGCTACTCACCTACACGCAACGGCCCGAGCGCCCACACGCAATGGACACACACGCACACACACACCTGGTCACACATGCACGCGACCCGAAAGCTGCCTCAGCTCGAGCCCGACACGTCCATCAGACGCGACACATCGCCAAGACGCCACGCCTGGCTCGCCATTTACTTATTGCCCAACACTCTCCCCCTAAGCCGAGGCTCAAAGGAGACCGTTGTCTTCAACGTCGACGTCCGCCACGAGCGCCCGCTCCGCCGCCGGCGCCCTCTGCAGCTCCGGCAACAGACTTGAAGTGGCCGCGCCGCAGACTTGTAGCACGCCCTTCTTGTTGCCGCCGTCAGCGTCGCCACGCTGGCGTCATCATCATCGCCCCAAAATCTGCCCCGACGCCGCTCCGCGCCCGCCATCGCGGCCATAGCAGGCTGAAAGCCGTCCCGAAAGGCCGCCGTTCGCTTCAAGGCGACGCGACGCGCTTGCCGAATGCGCGCAACCGCCCGGCACCTCGCCAGACGTGAGCTGCTCCAGCACGCAGAACTGCTCAATCCCGGCGACGACAGGGAAGAGACGGTCCGGCACCGTGTCCATGAGCTTCTTCACCAGCTCGGTGTCGCTCAGCGTCTCCCCCAGGCTCGCGAACCTCGCCGTCATCCCCGCCAACCTGCCGGCGTAGACGACTAGGGACTCGCCGTCCTCCATCTTCAGCCAGTCCAGCTCACCGCGCAACGTCGCCCTCCTCGCCGCGCGCACCCGTTCGGCGCCGACGAAACGCACTTTGAGGGAGTCCCATACCTCCTTCGCCGTGAGCTTCGCCGCCACCTGCAGCAAGACATCCTCCGGCAGCCCCGCCAGAATCATGGCCCTCGCCGTCTTGCACTTCTTCCCGTTGACCGCCGTGTCGTTCGCCGGTGCCACCGCCTCCCACGGCGTGTGAGCATCAAGGATTGCCTGCGCCTTGATCGCCCACACAGTGTAGTTCTCCGGCGAGAGCATCGGCATGTTCATGGACACCGATCCGCCCGCGCCGCCGCCGCCGCCGTGTGGAACCAACGCCATGGACTCCGGCGAGCTCCTCCGAACCCGACGCTCTGATACCAAATGTTGGTGTCGTGGACTGATACGTCTCCAACGTATCTATAATTTTTGATTGCTCCATGCTATATTATCTACTGTTTTAGGTAATATTGGGCTTTATTATCAACTTTTATATTATTTTTGGGACTAACCTATTAACCGGAGGCCCAGCCCACATTTGTTGTTTTATGCCTATTTCAGTGTTTCGAAGAAAAGGAATATCAAATGGAGTCAAAACGGAACGAAATCAACTAGAGAAGTTATTTTTGGAAGGAAAGCCACCGGATAGGCTTGGGCTCTACGTCCGAGAAGATACGGGAGCTGGCCACGAGGGTGGGGCGTGCCCACCCCTGTATGCCACCGCACCCATATATACCTACGTATCGTAAAACTTCCTGCAATGAAGATAGATCGGGAGTTCCGCCGCAAGCCTCTGTAGCCACCAAAACCTCTCGAGTCTGCTCAAGCACTGCCGGAGGGGGAACCCATCACCGTGGCCATCTTCATCATCCGGCGCTATCCATGACGAGGAGGGAGTAGTCCACCCTCGAAATTTGAGGATATGTACCAAGAGGCTATGTGTTTGATCTCTCTCTCTCTCTCTCTCTCTCTCTCTCTCTCTCTCTCGTGTTCCCTCTCGTGTTCCCTCTATGGCACAATCTTGATGTATCCCGAGCTTTGCTATTGTAGTTGGATCTTATGATGTTTCTCCCCCTCTATTCTCTTGTGATGAATTGAGTTTCCCCTTTGAAGTTATCTTATCGGATTGAGTCTTTTATGAGAACACTTGATGTATGTCTTGCCGTGCTTATCTATGGTGACAATGGGATATCATGTGTTACTTGATGTATGTTTTGGTGACCAACTTGCGGGTTCCGCCCATGAACCTATGCATAGGGGTTGGCACACGTTCTTGACTCTCCAGTAGAAACTTTGGGGCGCTCTTTGAAGTACTTTATGTTGGTTGGATGAATCTGAGATTGTGTGATGCATATCGTATAATCATGCCCACGGATACTTGAGGTGACAATGGAGTATCTAGGTGACATTAGGGTTTTGGTTGATTTGTGCCTTAAGGTGTTATTCTAGTACGAACTCTTTTATAGATCGATCCGAAAGAATAACTTTGAGGTGGTTTTGTACCCTACCGTAATCTCTACGTTTGTTCTCCGCTATTAGTGGCTTTGAAGTGACTCTTTGTTGCATGTTGAGGGCTTGTTATATGATCTATCTATGTTATTATTGTTGAGAGAACTTGCACTAGTGAAAGTATGAACCCTAGGCCTTGTTTCCTATCATTGCAATACCGTTTACGCTCACTTTTACCGTTCGCTACCTTGCTGTTTTTATATTTTCAGATTACAAATACCTATATCTACCATCCATATTGCACTTGTATCACCATCTCTTCGCCGAACTAGTGCACCTATACAATTTACCATTGTATTGAGTGTGTTGGGGACACAAGAGACTCCTTGTTATTTGGTTGTGGTTGCTTGAGAGAGACCATCTTCATCCTACGCCTCCCACGTATTGATAAACCTTAGGTCATTCACTTGAGGGAAATTTGCTACTGTCCTACAAACCTGTGCACTTGCAGGCCCAACAACGTCTACAAGAAAAAGGTTGTGTAGTAGACATCATGGACTTCTCCCTCGCTAGCCCTAGCCCTAGCCCTAGCTCTCTCTCTCTCTCTCTCTCTCTCTCTCTCTCTCTCTCTCTCTCTCTCTCTCTCTCTCTCTCTCTCTCTCTCTCTCTCTCTCTCTCTCTCTCTCTCTCTCTCTCTCTCTCTCTCTCTCTCTCTCTCTCTCTCTCTCTCTCTCTCTCTCTCTCTCTCTCTCTCTCTCTCTCTCTCTCTCTCTCTCTCTCTCTCTCTCTCTCTGCTCTTTCGAACGACACGAGGAAGAAGAAGAAGAATCAGAGAAGACAGTGGACACAGGAGTTTTGCCGGCGCACGAACGCCTTTTTCATTTCCTCGAGCACGAACTCGACCGTGTCAGCCAGTTACAGGGAGGATCAAGGGCTTTATACCCGCGAGCACCGGCCTGCCAGGCCACGCCTCGCACCTACTCGCACACCCACTCCCCCACGTCCCGGCTCGCCGCTACCACAAGATCACGACCAACGCAATCGCCACGGCCACCCCGCTACGCCGACAGTCTCCTCCCCGCGCTTACTCGCTTACACGCAACGGCCCGGCGCCCACAAAGAACGGACACACACACGCACACACACTGGTCACGCACGACGACGCCAAAGGCCGCTTCAGCTCGATCCCGACGCTGCCATCAAGACGCACACACGCCAAGACGCCACGCCTGGCTCGCCACGGCTTATTGCCCAACATTCCTAGCTGCCTCATGCAGTCACATACCGTTGGCTAGAGGACTTCGAGATGGCCACGTTTTTGGCAGGTAACATCGGATGCCACAGTCTTGTGGTTGAAGCTGACTGCATGGGAGTCATTGAGGTGATGTAGAGTGGCGAAAACTTCCTTAGTCTGGCAACAACAATTTTTGAGGTGTGTACCTTTTTATGTCGTAATTTCAACTCGGTTAAGTTTAATCATTGTCCTAGGGAAACCAATATGGCGGCAGATGTACCAGCTAGCAAAGTGGCTAGCGAACCATTGCATGGAATTATGAGCCTCCATGTTTTTTGGTTGATGCTTTATCAAATGATGTATCAATTCTTTGAGATGAAATTATTTCCCTAAAAAAAGTATCGGGTGAAAACAACAATTAATGCAAACTTGAAATATGGGCCATTAGATCAACCAGGAACGACACCGATCAAACGCGGCATTATAATCAGCTACTTATACGCGATTTTGTATAATCCCCGCTCTTGAGCAAATGGCATTTGGTTGTCTTTATCTCAAAAATTCACTTTGGCACATGAAAGCATATGCTCCTACCTTTTTTTTTCAAAATTTCAGAAGGTTCCGAACAAAAATATTATGCATACACTTGATATTTTATGTGCGCATGCCAAGTTTTACAGAAAATCTTTATTATTTGTGGCTTGTGTAAAAAAATGTCTCATGAAAATTCTTTTTAATACTGAATTTTGTCTTTTTCACATGCGACATAAAAGTTGCCGGGTTTTTTAGAAACGACTTTGTGAGCTCGTAGAATGTCGAGATGTACGCGTGGAATTTGTTGTCTTAATTTTGTGATATTTCCAAATATGTTTAAAACACATTTTAATAAACCAGGAGCATATGCTTCCGGCTGCCAAAACGCCCTGTCTCCCAATACCTTTTTTGAGGCAATAAATTAATAAAAAGTAAAATAACTCACCGCATGTCATCGGACCAGCTACACGCTTCTGCGATATGGGCCAGCAAACCAAGATAGAAAAAGAAAAGTGAACGCCCGGGAAGGCGCAAGGAAACCCTAAGCTACCGAGCTACTCCCTTTTTTCTGGTTTATAAGGCTCAATTCAAAAATCTCGCCAACCAAGGTAGATGGTAAGTGATGAAATACTTTTTGTAGTTTGCAAGTATACCCAATTAATGCTTTTGTTTTCCTCAAAAATTATGTTTATCAATGTATTAATTGCAATACATGCATGTATAAAGTACATGTATTGGTCAATTTTGTCTTAATACTTGCATGCAATGATTTAATGCACCTTAAAATCTGAATATGTAATGAGGAACAACCAAATTGAGCATTATAAAATAAAAAAACTAAAATTTTGAAATAAGCTCTATAAACTAAAAAGGATGGAGTATCACTTAAAAAAAAGGTACCGAGCTATAAAAGCCGCCCGCGCCGCCCCTCGCGCAAACCCTTGCACCCCCGGCGCCTCCACCACAGCCACACACCACAGGTAGGGGAGGGAGGAGAGAAGAGGAAGCCGAGAGGCGGCGGTGGAGATGGTTCCCCTGAAGCTGCAGAAGCGGCTCGCCTCGAGCGTGCTCAAGTGCGGCAAGGGCAAGGTCTGGCTCGACCCCTATGAGGTCAACGAGATCTCCATGGCCAACTCTCGTGAGAACCCCATTCCTTTCCCCTACCTCCTCTTATCGTGTCCCTGGTTGCCATGTGGTGCGTGGTACCTTCATATCTGATGTTTTGGTGCTGATCTATGCGATGTGGCTGTTCGAAAACTATTCCCATGTCAATTCTACGGACAAGTTCTCTTGTTATTATTGTTATGGTAGCATGACGAGTTTGGTGGCTTTTGATCCGTGGTTTAGTTGTGGTGATGACATGTAGCATCGGGTTGGAGCCGTTTGGATTGTCTTCGATTAATTAGGCATCGAACCATGAATGCTTTTGCGGTGTGCAACATTAGACCTATATATGAACACTTGGATTAGTTTTTAGTGTCTAGATGTGCTCTAGTTATTACACATCTAAGTGAGTGAATCAAGCATAAAGAGAAAAAAACATTCACATGAATCTTAACGTATGATCAATGACATGGGACTTAGATGTGCAATATTTATGGCACATCTAAATGTGCTTTAGCAAAACTGTAGTTTTTTAATTTTTTTAGAATGTTGAAATCCGTAGTATGTAGTCTATACATGTCTTGCGTCTCGTAGTGGAGATCCATACGCTATCGTGTTTGGTTTGCATCGTATTGGGGATTCTTGGGCGCCTGTACTCATGAATAAATGATAACTGTGAATTCAACGTCAAATTTGTTAGAAACAATTTTCATCTGCTCCGAACAGGTAGTATTCTACTAAAAGCACTGTTCACCTTTTCTGTATAGGTTGAACTTTACCCAGACACACCCCTTGCGGAATTCCAACTAAGATGCTTGTTTGGTTGTTACCTGAAGTGAGTTTTATATGAATTTCAGTGTTTAAATAATCAGTTTGTCTAATTCACATCTAGATGTTTTTTAAGGATGTCACATCTAAGCTCCTACAAATATATAATGCAGCAGCAAGAAATAAAAAAACTAAAAAAAATCACAAACAGAGTGGACATCAGCTTAGATGTAACATAACTATGTCACATCTAAATGTGTCCTAGACAGACCCTTAAATAATTTGATTCGCCAAACTAATTAAGTACTTTTGATTCTATTGTTGTAAATATGTTCCTTATCCTGAATAGTGTTGCTAAGCTGTTTTCTGTATTGAGCAAGACGCATGACAGTTCTGTAATGTTGTATGCAGGCCAGAACATTCGTAAGTTGGTTAAGGACGGGTTCATCATCAGGAAGCCCCAAAAGATCCACTCAAGGTCCCGTGCACGCAGAGCCCATGAGGCAAAACAGAAGGGCCGTCATTCTGGATATGGTATATCAGTATAATGAACATCTTTTGTACTGTAGTACTCCCCCGTCCCAAATAAGTGTCAACTTTACAAAGTTGAGAGACACTTATTTTGGGATTGAAGGAGTATATCATTGCTTATGATCAGTATAATGAACATCATTTGTACTGTGGTATTTCATTGCTTATAATCTCCATATTAGTCTTTGTTATTCTTTAGGTAAGCGCAGGGGTACCAGGGAGGCTAGGCTTCCCACCAAGATTCTATGGATGAGGAGGATGCGCGTGCTCAGGCGGCTGCTCCGCAAGTATCGTGAAGCAAAGAAGATCGACAAGCACATGTACCATGACATGTACTTGAAGGTCAAGGGTAACATGTTCAAGAAGAAGCGTGTGCTTATGGAAAGCATTCACAAGTCAAAGGCTGAGAAGGCAAGAGAGAAGACGCTCTTTGACCAGTTTGAGGCTAAGCGTGCCAAGAGCAAGGCAAGCCGTGAAAGAAAGATTGCCAGGAGGGAGGAGAGGCTTGCTCAGGTCTGATGCCCAATGGATCAAATTTTGTTTCTTTTTGTCAGTTGCTTGCCCATGGGTCTTAACGTGGTCTGTTGATGAAATTCTACAGATTGTTTAACATTATATTATGTTTAAACAGGGCCTAAGGGACCACTCCGCACCCGCAGCAGCAGCAGCTCCTGCCCAACCTGCAGCGTAAGTATATCTTCTGTTTTGACCCATTTTTATCAAGGGAAATTTCCTGTTTAGCCCCCCTGATCTTTTGTTTATCCCTGATGTTGCAGGACACCAAAGAAGGCAAAGAAGTGAAGACCTGACGTTTAAGCGTTCTGTTTACTGGGTGAAATCAGTTTGTTCTTAGCTAAATTTTGAAGTATGAACTGTTTTGTTCAGTCTTTAAGTATCTTTATCCCAGATACCCTGGATAAAATGTTTCATGCTACTGGATGTAGTATTAGATGCTTATGCAAAGTTCCTTATGAAATGTTGCTGCTTAATGCCGATCTCTATTGCCTTGCGTTTATATCCAAGTGGTTTTGGTATGTTAGCTTGGTGTATCTTTTACCATGAGGACAGAATTTGAGCCGACTGCGATGATCCTCCTCGTCCATATGGATGTGTCCGGTTGCTATCTACTTCAGTGATCTAACGCTCTTATAATACTTTACAAAAGTAGTTCCAAAAGACGTCATACATTATGGGACAGAGGGAGTAGATTGCTTGTTATGATTCATTACTCCCATTTTTACAAAATATATGTTTGGATCATTAATGTCTAACTAGATGATATATGGTTTTGTGTTATACTGTAAATGCTGATTAGCTTATATATTTGGTTGATCTTTGTTAAACTTCAACTTAAGATACAAAACGAATAGGACTTGCCTTTATGGCTGATTTAGAATGCTTTTAGACTGGACGTCGCAGTTTCCTAATCCTCCGAGCCACCTTATAATAAAGTGACTACATATTTGATCCCTTGAACCAAATTTGTAACATCGTTTGGTACTCTGCTTAGCTGGCTGGCAACCCTCCATGGTCCACCGGCCATTGCCTGAATCGTCTAAACCCTAGCCACTCACCGCCGCCACCCATTCCCTTTTGGAAAAAGTATATTTTTCGTCTCTTAGTTCTTTTGAAAGTATAGAAATAGTTTCTCAACTCAAAAACCAGAAAAACCTAGTCCCTTAATTATCAAAACCGGATACTTTTCGTCCCTGGGCTCACTCAAGGTGGTTTTGAGCTGACGTGGGCCCGGTATTGACTGCTGACCTCCCCACCTCATACTGAACTGGTCGCCGCCGCTGCATCTCCTGCTTGCCCGCCGCCGCAACTTTGAAGAAAGCGACGACACGCACGGCACGTTGGCCCCCGCCACGGCAATGGACGCGGGGTTGTGTGCGCAACCAGCGGCGCATGTGGTGCCTTGCAGGGTAGCCCGCCACGGCGGTGAGGCGTCGTGCAGCAGGCACATCGGTGGACATGGGTGTGTTCAACGGCTTTAGAAGGACGGAAGGACGCTGGTGCTGGCGCTCGGCCAAGTGCTCCAAGTTCTAGCAGGGGAGCTCCAAAGCAGCATGAATGTCGCCTTCATCGCCTGCATGGGTGGCATTCTCGTGTCGCTGGTGCTGGTACGGAGGAGCTTGTGTGGTGACCTGGGAGCTACAGCACAGCGAGGTGTGCCAGGCTGTGCGCACGCCCAGCGGCGCTGAGGCACACAACGGCTTGGAGCGGCGCACTGGGCAGTGCGCGACATGGGCTCGACGACATACCATAGCTAGCAGGGCCACCGATGGTGGCTGCTCATGGCTCGTCGGTTGACGACGATGCTCGATTGTGGCGTGGTACAGCGGGCACAAGGGGAGACAAAATGGAGAACATGCATGCAAACTATTCGACGAAATGCCAAATCGTGAGCGAGCTCAAGCTAGCTGTCGAGAACTTGCCTCTGTCTCTGAATTCGCCTCCTCCGTGCGCCTGGGCTTGGCCTCTGGCTCCGACGTGGTCGTGGTAGTGTAGAAAGTGAGAACACGAGATGGATTGAATGCTTGTATCTATCTCCCAAGCTAGCCTCCACCTAACCATGTACATGCCGATGCGGTAATAGCGCTGAAGACTAAGGCTAGGTTGTTACAACGAGCAACGGGATGAAGATAATCACGTGGCGGCAGTGGGACCTGAATATATGCTTCAACAGGTAGGAGAAGACGAGGGAGAGACCAGCGAGGAGGTAGTGGCGGGAGGACAGGTGTGGTGGCTCGCTGGCCGCGTCCTGGCGAAGGCGGGTGTGGTGGCTACCTGGCCTCGTCCCCATGAAGCACGTCACGGGGGCGGGACAGATTCAGACCCGTGTGTCCGACCTGATGCTGACGCGGCGAGGTCAAAGGTCAATAGCGGGTCCACGTCAGCTCAAAACCACCCGAAGTGAGCCGAGGGATGAAAAGTATTCGGTTTTGACAATTGAGGGACTAGATTTTCCTGGTTTTTGAGTTGGGGGACTATTTTTATACTTTCAAAAGAATTGAGGGATGAAAAATATATTTTTCCCTTCCCTTTTCTGCTAGTTTCACGGCTTCACCAGTCCTTGGCGCAACCGCCTCGCCCGTTACCATGGTGCAACGCTGCATGATTCGGTGTGCGCCATTCAACTACCTTGCCTGTTAGCTCGAAGCTGCCGACAACGACGATGAGCCGACTCGAAGCTGCCGACAACGACGATGAGCCGACGCCACGCATTCGCCTGCTGCCAATGACCACAAGTCCGTCGGCTCTCCGACACGAGGGTGATCGAGCTCTTATCGAGTAGTAATCGCTTGTTCCAGCTTAGCTAGCTCGATGTAGCAGTGGTATTGTAGCGATGTTTAATTATGTTCATTTTAGTGTTTAATTTTGTCATTTAATGTGCTTCTATTGTTTAATTACGCAATGAACTAGACTAATTTGTATGCAATTATTTTTTTGGGGGGAAGTGTTGTGTCTTGTATATTATGGTTAAAAGCTAGTGAAAGTTTAGGAGATTGAAAAGTAAGGGAAGGTCTAAAGATGCGGAAATGTTCTTATGTCGTATCTGGATCCTGACCTTAGCATCTGTTGTTATATTGTCTCTCTTAGGCCAAGTTCTTTTCCTTGAAATATTTGTACCTTGTGAAAAAGTATAGACGATCTCATTTAAGATCATACAATTCCATCGAAGTATGTGTTAGCATTACTTTGTCTGGATATTTTTTTTGAGGTGAGGTCAGGAGTATTAGAAGAATACCGCTATACGGACACACTTACCAGCAGAAATTTGCAGGACATGTCATATCACGCCATCCTTGGGCAAGTCTAAACAGCAGCAGGCGCTTCGATTAGCCATTGTGCCAGTGTCGTTCAGCAAAATGTCATGTGTGAAGTACTTCCGTATTAGTAATACCTAATTTCCCCCCTAATTATTGCAATGGCGCAAGATATACCTATTCTATCATGCTGATGTTTGGCTGCTAGACAGCTCAAATAATATTGATCGACATGCTTTTCTCCGGTTAGGCTAGTCATATTATTAACATGCATACGTTACTACTCTATGTTACTATCCTATAATGGGAAGTATCATATGTGTAATAACATATACATGTTTATTTATTGTCTTGTAGACTCATTTTGCATTGGAAAGCGCTATGTGATGGTAATATATTAGGTTATTTTATTTGCCTCTCTCCTAATTAACTACTTGCCACATTAACATTTTTGTTTATATGGCATTTATGTTACTACATATATTCCTCCCACTATGACCAGCCTAATATGACGAGGATACAGGTTGATGAGGCAACACCATCAGACACCAGGATGACCGCGCAATGTTGCTATGCAATTTCGTTGTCAGTAGCCTGGAGCAGGAAACACAGATGGATTGGAGACGTCAAGTTTCGTGGCAGAACAATTTCAGTTTGGGTAGGCGACAATCTCTGACCTGCAGTTGCGATGCCACGGTACAGACGGATCAAAGGTCCTCGGCGCCGGCACGGCACGAGTGAAGCAGCTGCAACTACTAGGTCCTAGTACAAGTTGCCGGCTATCGGCGGCTTTTAAATAAGCATGCTAGAGTGTCTTCGTTTCCAGTGGTGACGGCGACGCGCGTGTCCATTCCATTGTCGCAACCTCCTTCGTTTCATCCTTCGCCACTCAATAAATGTTCGTTGCTGTCATACATGTCGTGCCAAACCAACCCATAACTAAGCATCTCTTCGCTTCCTGCCGGAGCCTCCGTTGATAAACCACCAAGCCATTGATGGCCAGGCGATGGCTCACGTCGGACGCGAGCGCGCCCCCTCCGCCGCAGCATTCCGGGTGGGACGTGAACCGGTCGGCCGTGAAGGTTGCCATCGTCGGCAACGTGGTCGTCGTGCTGCTCTTCTTCGTCGCCATCGTCTGGCGCCTCTTCTTCTCGGGGAGAGCTCAAGAAGGCGCCGGCGGCGGTGGGGCGGTCATTGCGCCCTCCTCCGGGGAGAGCTCGCCGTGCGCGTCGCCTCGGGCTAAAGGGCTCAGGAAGGAGGACCTCATGTCGCTGCCGGTGTACGTCCACCGCGCCTCGGCGGAGGACGGCGGCAAGGTGGAGTGCGCGGTGTGCATCTGCGAGCTCAGAGACGGCGACACCAGCCGGCGCCTGCCGAGGTGCGGGCACCGCTTCCACGCCGAGTGTGTCGACAGGTGGTTCCGCTCGCACGCTACGTGTCCAGTCTGCCGCGCTCTTGTGGCGGACGGCGGCTGATCTGGTGAGGTCGACCCTGATCGGTGATCCATAAGCACAAGTGATTTTCTTGTTCATGTTAACCTTTTGACGAAACCAATGTCGTTCGCTATACCACTTCTCTATTGACGTGTATCCACAAGCACATGCTCGACATTCAGGGTGCAGATTCTCAAAAAGAAAGAAAGACATTCAGGGTTCAGGCCCATCCCAATACATGAACTCCCAATACATGAAGGGCCAGTTCTTTTCGCGCAAGATTTTATAAAATTAAAATTCTGAAAAACTTCCCACAGAAGCTGCTTCTCACAGAAACTGTCATTCAACTTTTTTCTGAGATAGCAGATTGTGGTACGAGTTTTTTGTCACTGAAACTGTTTGATATACTACTTCCTTATTGATGTGTACCCACAAGCTCATGTTCGACATTCAGGGTTCAGATTCTAAAAAGAAAGATTCAGGGTTCAGGCCCTTCTCCACACGTCAAATACTTTCTCTATTCCAAAATATAATGCATATTTTATTTCAAAAGAAATTTTGTACATCTATGAAGAGATACGTAAACTTCCTGACAATAACCCTCCTCCCCCCTCCCCCGGGCGAATTTCAGGCGGTGGGGCTGTCCCGCCCATATCTACAATCATATTTCTCCACGTGGCACATAGATCTAGCATTGCTCATTTTATTTTTTTTAAAGTCAAATATGTCTACAATTAATCAAGTTTAAACACAGAACATCAACATCGACAACACAAACTAGTAGATAATATAAAATTAGTATCATTAGAGCATCTACAACCGGACTTGGCACCGGCCATCAAACGCCCGCAGACGCGCCCAGGAGCGTGTGTGGGCACTGACCGGGCGCCCTTCAAATAATGTAATCCACATCCGAACACCTTAATTATCATATCTCAAATCCATACAAACGCATGCAACTACGTCGATGCACACACATCGTCCGCTTACTCCATCAGTACTAACTAAACATGCCATCAGACTACCAAAATTTGGCATGTTTGACTATGGTGGAGTTCATCCACGGCTGCCCTTGCCCTTACCGGAGCCCTTGTCATCCTTCTCCCGAAAGTACCGGTCGAAGACGCAGGGATCGACCCGGATCTGCTCGTCGCCAGAGCCGTCCTCGCCCGCCTTCTCCTCCTTCAAAGGCGGCCCAAATGGAGGAACGGATCGCCCGATTCTACTCTCGCGCGAGGGCGTGCGTGTTCCTCCGCTGCCGTTTCTTCACAATACGGGCGCAGATAGCTTCCTCCTCTGCGGCCGCCCGCACCGCCGCATCAGCCGCCTCCGCCGCCCATTTCCGCCGCGATATGGGCCTCAGTGGCCCTTATCCTCTCCTTCCCACGGCGGGCCGCCCGTTCCTGGTGGGACTCATAGTGTGCCCGACCGGTGATGGGGAAGGAGAGGTGTTCCGGCTGCCGGGACCGCGAGGATTCAACACCACGGGACCCGAGCGCCCGGTAAGCCGACGCTATGGCGTCGCGGCGAACGGATCCGTCCGTCGGCCGGATCCGTCCGTCGGCCGTGGGCTTTCCTCCCGTGAGCGGCGGAGTGCAATGCAGACTGCTATTGCCTCCTCCAACCCGCAAGGGATGACACCCCAGTCGACGAATCCGGAGTGGTCGGAGTCTGATTCACTGCCTGCCATGCCGGAGTAGGCCGAAAACCGCCGGAGATGAGCTCGGGTGGCGGAGGGGAGAGGAGTGAAGTGGCTAGGGTTTGCTCCAGCGAGCGGATGGAGACAAATATATGTGAGGTCGGGTAGACCAGCATGGGACGGGTCCAACGTGGCGGGCGTGCCCGGGTGATATGTCTCCAACGTATCTATAATTTTTGATTGTTGCATGCTATTATATTATCTATCTTGGATGTTTATATGCATTTATATGTTATTCTATATGATTTTTGGGACTAACCTATTAACCTAGAGCCTAGTGATAGTTTCTGTTTTTTTCCTTGTTTTTGAGTTTCGCAGAAAAGGAATATCAAACGGCGTCCAGTTGACCTGAAACTTTACGACGATTCTTTATGGACCAAAAGAAGCCCACGGAGTACCGGAGATGCACCAGAGGAGTCCCGAGGACACCATAAGGGTGGGGGGCGCCCCCCGACCTTGTGGGCCCCTCGTGGACTCCCCTGACTTGTTCTCGACGCCAACACCTCTTATATATATATCCCCAAACCTTCAGAACAGAACCTAGATCGGGAGTTCCGCCGCTGCAAGCCTCTTTAGCCACCAAAAACCAATTGAGACCCTGTTTCGGCACCCTGCCGGAGGGGGAAATCATCACCGGTGGCCAGCTTCATCATCCGGGCGCTCTCCATGACGAGGAAGGAGTATTCACCCTCGGGGCTGAGGGTATGTACCAGTAGCTATGTGTTTGATCTCTCTCTCTCTCTCTCTCTCTCTCTCTCTCTCTCCTGTTCTTGGTTTGGCACGATCTTGATGTACCGCGAGCTTTGCTATTATAGTTGAATCTTATGATGTTTCTCCCCCTCTACCTTCTTGTAATGGATTGAGTTTTCCCTTTGAAGTTATCTTATCGAATTGAGTCTTTAAGGATTTGAGGACACTTGATGTATGTCTTGCATGTGCTTATCTGTGGTGACAATGGGATATTCACGTGATCCACTTGATGTATGTTTCAGTGATCAACTTGCGGAGTATGTGACCTTGTGAACTTATGCATAGAGGTTGCACACGTTTTCGTCTTGACTCTCCGGTAGAAACTTTGGGGCACTCTTTGAAGTTCTTTGTGTTGGTTTGAATAGATGAATCTGAGATTGTCTGATGCATATCGTATAATCAAACCCGCGGATACTTGTGGTGACATTGGAGTATCTAGGTGACATTAGGGTTTTTGTTGATGTGTGTTTTAAGGTGTTATTTTAGTACGAACTCTAGGGTTGTTTGTGACACTTATAGGAATAGCCCAATAGATCGATTAGAAAGAATAACTTTGAGGTGGTTTCGTACCCTATAATAATCTCTTCGTTTGTTCTCCGCTATTAGTGACTTTGGAGTGACTCTTTGTTGCACGTTGAGGGATTGTTATATGATCTAATTATGTTATCATTGTTGAGAGAACTTGCTCTAGTGAAAGTATGAACCCTAAGCCTTGTTTCCAAGCATTGCAATACCATTTCCGCTCACTTTTACCACTTGCTATCTTGTTGTTTTTATATTTTTAGATTACAAAAACATATATCTACTATCCATATTGCACTTGTATCACCATCTCGTCGCTGAACTAGTGCACCTATATAATTTACCATTGTGTTTGGTATGTTGGGGACACAAGAGAGTCTTTGTTATTTGGTTGCAGGGTTGCTTGAGAGAGACCATCTTTATCCTACGCCTCCCACGGATTGATAAAACCTTAGGTCATCCACTTGAGGAAAATTTGCTACTGCCTTACAAAACTCTGCACTTGGAGGCCCAACAACGTCTACCTGGATAAAGTTGCATAGTAGACATCATTGGGCGCCCCCATATCCGCCCCATATTTTGGGCTAGATATGAGGGGTGCCGTCAGCCCGAGCGTTTGAGGCCCGTTTGAGGCGTCCGGCTGGATCGAAAATACATGACCAGTCAGTGACCGCCGCCCAGACGTTTGAGGAGGGTTTGAGGCGTCCGGTTGTAGATGCTCTTAGATTCATCATGAAGTATACTTTTATATTTTATTATTTTAGTATTTTAGATGTCGATAGTTTCTGGGACGTGCTACGTGTCGCCGGTTGTTCTTTGAAAATCGGCTGGGTCGCGACTCGCCTAATGTGTTCGATGTCACCCGTGGGATCGCTCCCTTTGTTTAATGCTTTAGCAACTAAACTATTCAAAGCATTGGTGAGTTTCTTTCATTTAATTGCTTTCGCCTAGGTTTACGTGCTTGGCATTGGTTCTTCCTGACAAACTCACCTCTTTCCTTTTTATTACTTTGTCGCATCAGATTTTTGCCTACATGACAGTCTTAGCACCTGTATAAAGTGAAGCATTGGGAAGGACCTTAGGTCCCAAGCCTAGATCCTTTATATCGTGTACATCAAGACCCCAAAAAATGCACAAGAACTATATCTCACTTGCAGCAAGATGTATGCTCCCCTCGCCTGAATCTTTTCCCTGCATGCTACACTACCGGCCTAAACCATTTTCATTTGTTCCCTTGCGCGATCGCAGCATGCTTCGCTCGTTCATTTTTTTCCTTTTCCCTGATTTTCTTCGGTTTTTATTAGTTTCTTTGCTAGTTTTTACTGGTTTTCTTTGAATTTTCTTTTTATTGTTATTTTTCTTTTCTTTAGTTTTCTATGTTTCTTTCTCGTCTCTTATCTCTTTTTTATTTTTTGTTTTTCTTTGGATTTTACTATTTCCTTTGTTTTGCAGCGATTTTACTTTGGTTTTTCTTTTTCTCGTCGTTCCTTTCGTTTTTCTCCGGTTCTCTTTGTTAATTTCTCAGTTTTTTATTTTCCTTTTGTTTCTTGGTTTCAATGATTTCTACGGTTCCTTTGTTTATTCCTCAGTTTTCATAGTCTTTTTTTATTTCTTTCTTCATTTCTCTTACGTTTTTTGTTTCTTTTTTGGGTTTCTTCATTTTTCTTTATTTCTTTCTCAGTTTTCACCATTTTCATTCTTTTTCATTTGCTTTAACCGGTTATATTTTTTGGGTTTACCTGTTTCTTTTTTGCTTTTCATTAGTTTTTTGTTTCTCTTCGTTTCTTTGTCAGTTTTCATTGGTAAATTTTTGTTCAACACATGTCTATTTTTGTACAATTGACAATGAACATTCTTAGTGTACATGGGAAAATTTTGTTGATACACGTTGAACATTTTTTAGATATATGATGTACATTTTTCTTAAATACATGTTTTGAACATCTTTTTGAATATATGGTCAATATTTATTTTTCAAATACACTGTGAACATTTTTGTAGTGGCAATAAACACCTTTTCACACAAAATGTACATTTTCCGTATACATTAGGAACACTTTCATATACACTTTTAATAAAGTTTACATATATAATTAAAAAAATTCTAAGCATATGTTTTTGATGTCTACTATCATTTAATTTATGTTGTATATTTCCGTATACATCAGGAACATTTTTTAAAACCAGTTTATCATTTTTAAAATACACGATCAACATTAAAAACAATCTTTTGATGTCTACCTTTTTTTCTTTACAAATAGTACTTTTTTGTGTACAGTAGAACATAGTTTTATACTCATTAAGCATCTTTCAAATACACGATTAACATTATTTCAGATATATGTTTTGATGTCAAGTTTTTATACAGACTGTACATTTTTTATACATAAGAAACATTTTCCTTATAAACGATATTTTTTTTAAATACAACACACACACACACATACATACACATAAGAACACTTTCATATATAGGACGGCCGTTTGGTAGGTATAAAATCTATGATATGTGCATTTTTTACTAGGTATAACACCATGGGTTTGTGTATATTCATTAGATATAATACTCTAGGTATATGTATATTTTTGTTACGTATAATATCTTTGGTATATGTGTGTCTTTATTAGGTATAATACTTCATGCGTATGTATATTTTTTTAGTCATATCATTAACACTATATATTTTTATTAGGTATAATACCCAACAACTAGTGTCATGGTCTAATATCATGTACAACTGTGTATTATAATAACTAGTATCGCGGCCTAATTATATGTACGTGTGTGTATGATGAATTTGGATTTTGCATGCGTGGGAGTTGCCTCTAAATAGAGCAGACAAGTAAATTTTGAAATAAATTATAAATGCTTCAAGCATGCAAATGTAACAGGAAACAAATCAACACTGATGCACGTTGTTTCCTATTTAATACATTAACGGGTTGGACCCAAACATATAGGGTTGGACTATTCTGTTACCGGTAACAGAATATTATTCTGTTACCCTCGGTCCCTATAAGGGCGCGACGCGCAGGCCACAGGAGAAACTCCCCGACCCGTCCCCAACCTAGCCCGCCTCCTACCGCCGGAGGCAGCCGTCGCGGGCGAGCGGCAGCGGCGGAGCGAGCGAGGGAGCCAGCGGCGCCGTGCGGTCGCTCCTCCGACCAAGCGCTGCCGCCCGTGACGTCTGCATGCCTCCGCCCGACGGGCTCGCCGGCCCCTCCCTGCGCCTTCCCTCCGGCGTCGACCCCTCCTGCACAGACCTCCCGTCGGCCGACGGTGCCGGATCCTCCAGCGCCTCCCATGCGACGAGCTCGTCGGCCCGTCCCGACCTCCGGCTGCCACGGCCCGTCCCCGCCTCCGGCGGCTGTCGCGCAGAATCCCAGCCTCCTCCGCCACAAGACCGCCATCCGCCCAGCGCCGCCACCCCGAGCCCCTCCGTCATGCGCCGCCACTCGAGCCCGCCGCCTGGCTGTCACCCCCCCACCTTGCGCGAAGATCTCAGCCGGACCGACCACGGCCGAATCCGATCTCGCCCCGAAGCCGTCTTCTTCCTCGCCGAGACAAGCGACAACCACCCAGTTCGGGCGTAGTAAGTACCTCAAGACGAGTTAAAACGGTGGTCCGCTCGAATAAAAGAAATGGCAGAAATTCAAATTGTAAAAATTCAAGCAAAAAAGAAACCCCATGAAAATCCTGCTTAGTAAGTACCTCAGTACAAGTCGTAAAATGAGAGAAGTTCAGAACATCGTTGTCAAAAAATGTTGAGTTCAAAAAAAACACATTTTCTTTTTGAATAAAATATCATTCAGTTCGATGATACAAACCATACAAGTACAGGGGCGATGATACAATAAACCGTTTAAAACTTACGAGAAAAATATTACCCAAAAAACATAGGAAAGTCTAGTTAGTGAAAACACGCTTAGTACAAACCCATGCAAGCATCAGTACAAGTACCATTTTTAGAACCATTCAAAATTACTCTATAAAAAATAGCTCAGTACAAACATACACATATATCAGTACGACTACTCTATTTTTCAAACGAGAAAACAGTAGGACTCGTCATGCCGTATTCAAAATTACTCTTAAACAAATGCGAAGTAGAGAAAACGTTCAACATGACTAAGTTACGAATTTTCGATAGCTATCCAACGGTATACTATTTTCCATATTTCGACAAACTTTTTAAAAAAATCGCGTTCAAAATCAAATTTGACCGTATTCGAATTCGTTTTTAAACCGTAAGAAATTAGAAAAACATTTCTATACGAAAAAGTTGCGCATTTTCTATAGCTTTTCAAGGCCGTATTATTTGCGTCAATCCGACAAACCGTTTGCAAAAAATCACGAAAATACGTTTCACCCAGAATTTCACCGTTTTTCAAATAACTTTTAAATCATATAGAATTAGAAAAAAACAATACATAGATGGAAGATGCGGATTTTCACCAGCTTTCCAAGGCCATCTTATTTGCTCAATTCCGACAATCCGTTTGAAAATTGAGTCCAAAATACGATTCACGTTTTCGGTGTTGAAAAAAACGGTTTTTTCAAAACTGCTCTTAAACCATAATGATTTTGCAAAAACGTTCAATATACTTGAAATATGGTTGTCAAGAGATTCCAACGATATATTACATGCCCCGTTCCGACAAAAAAATTACAAAAAAATTTTGAACTAAAGAAGACGATCTTTTAAACACAACTGAAAGCATCAGTTCAACCGCTTCAAAAACATCAGTACAACCACCTGAAAACGTCAGTTCAAAAAGGGTAACAGAATAATATTCTGTTACGCGTAACAGAATAGCCCAGATGTATATATATATATATATATATATATATATATATATACATATATATATATATATATATATATATAATAAATATATATATTTCGTGTATATAAGAAACAATTTTCTTATATGCGTCAACATTTTTCAAGTACAGTACATGATTTACATTTTTCAAATATATCGTGTGGTGTCTATTTTTTCATATAGATTTTGTCTTCATATACATAAGAAATTTGCATGTTTAACATTTTTTGTATATGTTTTGATGTCTACATTTTGTATACATATGAATATTTTTTATACACATTTAACATTTTCAAATACATGATGAATGTCTTCCTATACGTTGTACATTTTTCGTACAAACAGAAACAGTTTGTTATACACATTAAACACTTTTAAATATATGATTACCATTTTTTTGAATGGTAGGAATATTTTTCAAATACATGAGGTATATGCATCGAGTTTTCAAATAAAATTTACCGTCTAACACATGATGAAAAAATATATACTTTTTTAGTTTAAGGTGAACAATTTCTGAAACACGGTGACCTAGTTTTGCAACTGATAATGTGCAATTACATGATGAACATTTCTTAATACTGGATGAACACTCTTTTAAATTACATCAACAATTTTGACATATACGGTGAACAGTTTTCTAACATACAATTATCTTTTTGTAAAATACCAGTTGAACATTTGTAGTGTATAAAATACATAGCACTTTTTTAAGGATGTGTGTTTTTCTATATATATTTTTAATGTGTGGGCAGTTTTTAAATATATACATGAACATTAAAGATAAATTAGGTTTTGATGTATCTCTAAAATATACATGAATATATTGTTTATGAGAAAAAAAAAGTTCTTGCGAGAAGTAAAAGACCAAAACCTAACTGAATGAAGCGAACGGAAAGAAGGAAAGAAGAAAAGGAGAACGGAGGCTAAGCCTTCCCAAACAGAACGATGCTGTCGTACACGAACGAAAAGAAGCTAGGCTATAGAAGTGCCTCCAAAAAAGCTAGTCCCTACAATCCAAATTATTTGCAGCTTTAGTACTTTATCCCATGAAATCCGAGAGCAACTAATCGAGGGTTACCCTTTGCGGGAGCCCCTGAAGGGTCACTTTTGGTGGGCTGAGAGCACTCTCCTATGTGTCGTGTGTTGGGCGCTCCTTCATGATTTTGTTTTTTTTCTCTGTGCGTTTTAGATGGCTTTTTAGTGTTTTTGGCTTTTCAGTTTTTGACCGGTTTTACCTAGGATTTGGACACAAATTTTTTTTGCATGAAAGAACACATTTTTTTTTCTTTCGCAAGAGACATAGATTTGCTTCTTATGGAGGCAAAGCTTTGCTTCCGCGAGCCGTGCTCTCGAAAAGAAAAAAAACACGTTTCATTTTTTTCCTTTTGCGAGAGGCGTAAATTTGCTTCTCGTGAAGGTACAGATTGCTTCCCACAAGAGGCACAACCGTGCCTTTCAGAAAGAGAAAAAGATGCATTTTTTATTTTGCGAGAGGCACAGATTTGCTTTTCGTTGAGACACACTTTTGCTTCCGTGAGAGGCACATTGTGCCTCTCGGAACCTCTCGGAAAGGGAAAAAACGTGTTTGTTTTCTTTTGTGAGAGACACAGATTTGCTTCCGCGAGAGGCACAACTGTGCCTCATGAAAAGGAATTTTTTTCACGTGAGGCACAAATTTTCTTCGCATGGAGATATGGATTTGCTTATGCGAGAAGCACGGTTGTGCCTCTCGAAAATGGGAAAAAGTCGATAAAAAGTCATGCTTCCGGTTCGGTTTTCTTCTTCCGCTTTTTTGTGAAAAAAGTTCGCTGAAACCTATTAACATGGGATATACTTTTGAAGATCTAGACGCGAGAAATCCAACAGTAAAAACAACTCATGATTTGAAGGCACATTTTAAGAGATACAACGTTTTGAATAAACAAATCTACGAGAAAAGAGAAAGCTCTAGGTTGCGACAATTGTCACACATCATTTATAAGGGGTATCTCTTAATTAGTGATTTCGGCGAAATCCTGAAAGACATGTCTCATCTCGCGTATACCTAGACCTAACATCCATCTTCTGCACGCTGATCAATTGATCAGTTACATCGCCTCAGCCGCCGCTTGCCACTACGCTAGCTGCAAGCATACCGGGATATTGCCGCCGTGCTAATCACGGGCCGCTATGCGCCTATGCCTATATGGATAGTGCCGTCTGCCGCTGACCGCGGTGCCTCCGTGCTGGCAAGTGCTACTGTTTTGTTAATCTTGCCGACCCACCATGCATTTGAGCCCACCGTTCATCGCGTTTATTCATCAAACACTCTCAACAGCGTTTGGTTCTGAAGCACTTGAATCTAAAGGTAACTTATGTACATACACGTCTAATTTCATCTAGATAAGAATGTACTAACAATCTTGATTAATTGGTGCATTACATACGAGGTCTAATTAATCAGTGTACGGCAATGTATTAATTTTCAAACTACTTATATGTTGTTCTTATAATTCTATTCGATCTGGTTGGTACCATCGAGCCAAAATTAGCTAGTGAAAATATAGATATGTTTTCATTTGACGTCCCTGAATGCTTTGATACCAGTGCTAAATTGAGTTTTTTTACCATTCTACGATGCGATGGGACAAATGCTTGAGGTACATTTTTGCGATTATTGTATTCTTCGCCCCCTCATGCTCAAATCGTGCCTCTGCCCCTGCCAACACCTCAACATCAGAATCATGCTCGCCATCCCATACATCTCCAAGAGAAGGCATGTGTTCACGGGTGATCATGAATATCAGAACTATGATGTAACTCCCAGATTGTTCGGACATGGGTTAAAACACTTTACTCCTGCAACACGACAAGGCAATTTATCCCGGATCGGGCCAACGTCGAGGTATAACTGAAGGAAATATGCCCTAGAGGCAATAATAAAGTTGTTATTTTATATTTTCTTATTTCACGATAAATGTTTATTATTCATGATAGAATTGTATTAACGGAAACTTGGTACATGTGTGGATACATAGACAAAACACCGTGTCCCTGATACGTCTCCAACGTATCTATAATTTTTTATTGTTTCATGCTGTTTTATTATCAATCTTGGATGTTTTATAATCATTTTATAGTCATTTTATATCATTTTTTGGTACTAACCTATTGACATAGTGCCAAGTGGCAGTTGCTGTTTTTCCATGTTTTTTACATCACAGGAAATAAATATCAAACGGAGTCCAAATGCCACGAAACTCCATGATGATTTTTATGGGCCAGAAGGAAGGCAATGGGCCCTGGTTGCACCTGGTGGGTTGTGCCCACCTCGGGTGCCCCCCGGACCGCCTCTTTGCTCTATAAATACCCCAATATTCCCAAAACCCTAGGGGAGTCAACGAAATATTCATCCAAATTACCGCAGAGTCCGTAACCACCAGATCCAATCTAGACACCATCTCGGATGGGGTTCACCACCTCCATTGGTGCCTCTCCGATGATGCGTGAGTAGTTCTTTGTAGACCTTCGGGTCCGTAGTTAGTAGCTAGATGGCTTCCTCTCTCTCGCTGAATTCTCAATATAATGGTCTCTTGGAGATCCATATGATGTAACTCTTTTGCGGTGTGTTTGTTGGGATCCGATGAACTTCGAGTTTATGATCAGTTATATCTTTTTATATCCATGAAAGTTATTTGAGTTTCTTTGATCTCTTATATGCATGATCTCTTATAGCCTCGTATTTCTTCTCCGATATTTGGATTTCGTTTGGCCAACTTGATCTATTTATCTTGCAATGGGAAGAGGTGCCCGGTAGTGGGTTCGATCTTACGGTGCTTGATCCCAGTGACAGAAACGGAACCAACACGTATGTATCGTTGCTACTAAGGATAAAAAGATGGGATCTATATCTACCGCCATAGATAAACGGATCTTGTCTACATCATGTCATCGTTCTTATTGCATTACTCCGTTTTTCCATGAACTTAATACACTAGATGCATGCTGGATAGCGGTCGAAGTGTGGAGTACTAATAGTAGATGCAGGCAGGAGTCAGTCTACTAATCTTGGACGTGATGCCTATGTAATGATCATTGCCTTGATATCGTCATAATTATTTGAATTTCTATCAATTACTCAACACTAATTTGTTTACCCACCGTTTGCTATTTTTTCTCGAGAGAAGCCACTAGTGAAACCTACGGCCCCCGGGTCTTCTTTCTCATATATTTTGCTTGCGATCTACTTTTCCTTTGCACTTTTATTCAGATATATTAAACCAAAAATACAAAAACACTTTGCTGCATTTTATTTTATTTGCAATCTATTATTTCATTCTATTACAACTTTCTCCCGTCAACACGTAATTTCTGGCGCCGTACCCCGAAAGGGATTGACAAGCCCTTTAACACGTCGGGTTGCGAGGTGTTGTTATTTGTGTGCAGGGGCTGTTTATGTTGTGTTGCTTGGTTCTCCTACTGGTTCGATAACCTTGGTTTCATTTCTGAGGGAAATACCTACCGCCGTTGTGCTGCATCATCCCTTCCTCTTTGGGGAAATACCAACGTAGCTTCAAGCGACATCAAAAGGAATTTCTGGCGCCGTTGCCGGGGAGGATCTTCAACATATACCAGGTTCCTAATCACAAATCTCATCTCCTTGTAATTTACATTATTTGCCATTTTCCTCTCGTTTTCCTCTCCCCCACTTCACAAAAAATTATCGTTTTATTCGCCTCTTTTTTTCCGTTCGCCGTTTTTGTAACATCCCAAGTTTTCAATTTGGAATGTTATACATAGGTCATTCATGCATATCATATTTTATTGCTTTCTCGTTCCGTAATCCTCGAAATCCTAAGCAACTCAAGGACCATCGGAAAGAGTTGGGGATTTTCCGGGTTTCATATTTGATTTTTTATCGAATATTGAAACGAGGATCTTTAATTTTAATTATTTTTCGCTCCAAAAAATATTTCATAATAAAAATAAATGAGAGGAGATAATATGACTTCTCCAAAAAAATTGAAATATTGGAGGAAAAATGTTAAAATCATTTGTTGGATTTTATTTGAGTTTTTTTGGATTTTATTTGCATTAGAAAAATTGCACGCTTTCAAAATTGCATTTTAGTGCCAAGAAAATGTTCATCTCGTTCTAAATATTTCATTTAGACGGTGAAAATTTGTTTTGGCATTTTTATATTTTTATTTTATTTTATAGGATTTATTTTCTATCGGCGAAATTATTAAAAAAAATCTCCCTTTTGGGCCGAAACCAGCCGGCCCGGCTTGACCTGCCGCCACCGCCTACCGTGACCGGACTCGGCCGCCGCCTTGCCCCCTCCCCAAGCAGCCGCACCTCTCCTTTAAATACCACCACCTGAGCCCAAGCCGCCGCCTCGCCGCCCTTCGCCACCAGCGTCGTCGCTTGACCGCCTTGCCGCTTGCCGCCAGCGTCGCCCACGCCGAGCCGCCCGCCACCCATAAGCCCGCCGCCCGAGCCCCGCCTCGCCGGAGGTATCCGCCGGATCCACCGCCGGTTTTTTTAAAACCGTTGAGTTTTTTTTAGAAACCCTAGTTCGGTTTTTTTTTCGGTTCGCCGGTTTTCCTCGGTTCTTCTAATTTGCGGACGTTCGTCCGTACGTTCGTTTTAATGAATGGTAGTTCGCCTGTTAGTTACAGCTAACGAACGCTCGTTCGTTAGTCTGTTCATCAGTTTTTCTTTTTCTCGGATTTATTCTGAGATTTTTCTGATCGCGATTTCTGATCCGATCTTAGTTTCTGTTTATCTTTTACCTCGTTAGTCGGAATCAGGCGATTCAAGCGCCTAGATCTTCGTCTCGAGGCCCTCTTTCTGTCTAAACAACTTAAACAAGATTTTGGTACTGTAAAATTTGACCTTAGTTCAGATTAGTAAACGGATCTTGTTTCTTTCGCCGTTTGAGTTTCGTTGTTCCGTTTGGTTTGATTCTTTTTGCGAACCGGAGTTCTTAAGTTGAACTTTCTGGTCAGCCTCGTTTATTTGAGTTTTGCTTGTGCATCTTTGCTTGTTGCTTATGTATGTTATTGTTTGTTTGCGATAGAATTCCCGGAGTGCGAAGCGTGTTACTACGAGTCTCTAGGATTCGCGGATCGTCAGCAAGGCAAGTAACACATTGATCATACTCTTTTCATACGTTCCAATCCTCAAGCATTGCATGATTAGGATGTCTTTGACTTGTGGGTTGGGAAGTAGTTATTGAGGTAGAACCTATTGTCCTGTTACTATCAAACCCTTGGGAGTTACTTCTACGTGTTGCTTATATTGCTATGCTATGCTCGTAGATGTGGTTGGGTTTGAGTGAATCCATGACAGATGTGAGATTGTTAATTAATGGTTCAACTTAAGGTGGCAACTTAAAATTAGCATCTCGGTGGATTGAGGCACCTGGGGAACCCAGTGTTGTCTGCTTTTTTTGGAAATCCCGGGGTACCGTGTGATCTTCCTATGGACCGCCACCAGTGCTCAAAGGAATCGAGATGATTCATGCTAGAAACTTCCGTGTGTAGCCACAAGCTACTATGGGCTCTAGCATAGTTGAGTAGGTTACGTGAAGCTCTTGAAGAGGTAGATCAGCAGGTAGTGGGTTTTGTAGGTTTGGTATGGTCTACCCGGAGTAGAGAGTTAATGTTTACGAAGATCAGGCGTGTCTCGTTCATCCGTTTCTCAAACACCATGCAGTGCAAGAAATCAACGGAGGCGATCGAGTCTTGTGGGGAAAAGTGTGCAAACCTCTGCAGAGTGTACAATCTAATCATGGTTATCCGTGTCCCCGGTTATGGACAATGTTGAGTATCTAGTACTTGGGTTATCACATGTATCTCATCACTCTTAATTAATATTGTTGGGTTGTTAACTACTTTAATTGGGATTGAGTTGGGGTTATACCTTCTCAATGTTTCAACCACCATGATAGTTAAACTAAAAACTATTCCTTTGTTGTAGGGAAAAATTGGCTTTTCAAGAAAACTATAACCATAGAGCTTTCCACCACCAAATATGCATTTAGTGATAGCATTATTTTGTTCTTGCTCTCTTGTGTTATATTGCCAAAGATATTCCATGTGCTTGACCCGTTCTCGGGTTGCAACGTATTATGTTGCAGACTTTTTAGACGAGGAGTAAGGTTCGTTAGGTCGCTGTTGCAGCTCGGCTATGCCGTTGGAGTTGATGGACTCACTTTATCTTCCAAGCCTTCAGTTATCGCATTAGATGGCCTTAAGCCATATTATTGTAGTAAGTTCTCTTACGAGACTTTCGATGTAATAAGTGTGTGATTGCTACTCTGTTATAAATCCTTCGAGTCTTGTGTGTCAAGACATTCTTGATCCAGGGATGACACTGAAGCACAGAGACTTGACCATCTGAGGTCGGGTTTTTACAAGATGGTATCAGAGCACACACTGAGTGTAGGACACGACCACTAAGATAAACCATAGGTCGCTCTTCTCTACTCATTTCTGACTCCTCTCTATTTTTCCACTCTTTAGGATGACGGAGATGAAGAACAAGTTCGCACAACCGGATGAAGACACACCTTTTGGACGCCACTTGAAGGAAGTCACTATGTACTCGAATATTGGAATATCAAGCTTCACCGGGACGTACAACACCACCTTATCAGAAGAGGAACGCTGGATGATTCAAGTACAAGTTCCAGGAAGGACGTTCTCGCCAACTTCTAAACCCATAGAATTTTCTTTCGAAGCACCCACCTAGAGCCTAGGCAAGAGCATGGCAGCTCACATTACCATGGGACGTATTGGAGAAGTATACAACAGGGAGCTTAAGGACACCATCTATCAAATATGTGGGCGCCGAGACGAGCAATGGGAAGTAATCAGCACCAAGAAGGATAGATCCATTGCAGCTTTCATCCAGAGCTAAACCAGCACATTCGACGGCAGAGAACCGGATGTCTTGCGCAGACATGATGGAGTTGAAGAAGGCGAAGACCGGGATCATCGAGTGGAGGAAGAACTCAAGTTTACGCTGATGGATATGAGGAGGAAATCAAGACACTCATCGGAGAAGAACGACGACCTGGTCAAGAAGATCGGAGTATTCATGGGAGGACCAAAGACCGAAGAAGAAGACGACGACCCCACTTGCCCGGACAACTACATCATCATCGGCGACACCAATTCCGATCCAAGTGATGATGACTACGAAGATGAAGCTGGAGCAGACATCATGGAGTCTTCCACCGATCAAAATTTCTAGATGACCACCATATATTTAGTAGTATTCCCCCATGTATTTAGTAGCAGTTGAGCACTTATGCGATAGTTCTAGACCGTTTGTATGCCCTTGCTTGCTTGATTGAGTGAAATGATTGTGTTTTCCTCATGTGCATATGGGTAGTGCTTTCTCGTTAGATATTTTTCTATTCTAATCTCTTCCATCTAAACCCATTAGATGCCTCCGAGACGTGACACCGGTTTTGCTTTCCCACCAGAGCTCACCCAGTTGATCCAGCAGCATAATGCCTTGATGCAATTGCTAGTTCAGAACCAGGGTAACAACAACAACAACAACAACAACAACAACAATAACCCGCTGCCAGTGGACAACCTAGCCCGTTTTCTGAGGTTACAACCGCCGGTGTTTTCCAGTAGCACCGAGCCAATAGTTGCTGATGATTGGCTACGCCGTATCGGAAGGGAGTTAACCCCCGCAGGATGCGCATATGCTGAGAAGGTGCGCTTTGCCGCACATCAATTGGATGGACCAGCAGCCTCATGGTGGGAGAATTACACGGCTACTTTTCCTATAGCCAATGTTACTTGGGACCCGATTTGACAAGCTTTTCGCGACCCATGTCTCAACTGGAGCCATGCAGATGAAGAAACGCGAGTTCCGCAACTTACGCCAGGGGAACCGTACTGTGGCTCAGTACGTGGATGAGTTTAGCAAGTTATCACGCTATGCCCCTGATGATGTGGCCACAGATGCCGCGAAGCAGGAGAAGTTTATGGAAGGGCTGAATGATGAGATGAGCATGCGGTTGATGGTGGCAACTTTCAACAACTACCAGGAGTTGGTAGATAAGGCCCTTATGATTCAAGGGAAGCAGCAGCAGATTGAGAACCGAAAGAGGAAGTGTGGACAAGGGAAGTATAACTCAGGAGCTTAGCAGAAGCCTCGCTTAACCCCGAACTCGGGAGGACTTGTTCATAACCATGGAGGTCACAACCACACTGGAGGAGGATCGCATAACCACAATGGTGCCAAGAACGGAAATGGGAACGGAGTTAATAACAACCAGAACCGCTCCAACCCAGCTACACCCGCCAAAAGAGACCTAATTCAAGTTACTTGCTTTAAGTGCGGAAAGACAGGGCACTATGCCAATGATTGCCCTGAAGGAAGGAATGGAAATGGAAATGGGAGCGCTGGGAAGAAGCCCAATCCATTCAATAAAGGACAAGTGAACCACGTTAACGTGGAGGAGGTTGAAGAGCAGCCGGACGCGGTAATAGATAAGTTTTTGGTTAAGTCATTTACCGCTCTTGTTCTTTTCGATACTGGTGCATCGCATTCATACATATCAAGGGGATTTGTGGATAAGTTTAAGCTACCAACCCAAACCCTTAGGACCCCTCTTTTAGTAAGCTCGCCTAGAGCAGAGTACATGGCTAGCCAATGGTGCAACCAGATACCCCTAACCATTGGCACACATGTTTTTCTGTCTGGCCTAATTATCTTGGAGTCGCAAGGATTGGATGTGATATTAGGTATGGACTGGATGTCAAAATATGGAGGAAGCATTGACTGTGCTAGCAAATCAATTTACCTCACCACCCCAGAAGGAAAAATGATTAAGTATGTATCTAGGCATGTGCCTAGGAGGAGCCAAGTGAATGCCCTCACGGGAGTTGTTCAGGAGGAAGTGCCTGTAGTAAAGGATTTACCTGGATGTTTTCCCAGAGGAGTTACAGGCATGCCACCAGACCGAGACATCGAGTTTTTGATAGAGCTATTGCCAGGTACAGGGCCAATATCCAAGAGACCCTATCGGATGCCCGCAAATGATCTGGAGGAAATTAAGAAGCAGATCAAGGAGTTATTGGAGAAAGGTTACATTCGAAGGAGTTCATCACCTTGGGGAGCCCCAATGCTTTTGGTTGAGAAGAAGGACAAATCCCTAAGGATGGTTGTTGATTACCGAGCCTTGAATGAAGTAACGATTAAGAACAAATACCCACTGCCGATGATCAATGATCTGTTTGACCAGCTGCAAGGAGCCAAGGTGTTTTTAAAGATCGACCTACGATCGAGATACCATCAGTTGAAGATTCGAGAGAAGGATATACCAAAGACAGCGTTCACCACGCGGTATGGATTATACGAGTATACGGTCATGTCGTTTGGACTGACTAACGCCCCTGCCTATTTCATTTGCATGATGAACAAGGTGTTCATGGAGTATTTGGACAAGTTTGTTGTGGTGTTTATTGATGATATTATGGTATACTCGAAGAACGAAGAGGAGCACAAGGAGCATTTGCGTTTAGTTCTCGAGAAACTCCGGGAACACCAGTTATACGCCAAATTCAGCAAGTGCGAGTTTTGGTTGAAGGAAGTTGGATTTCTTGGGCATGTTATATCAGGAGAGGGTATAGCAGTGGATCCCAAAGAAGGTTCGATCGATCCAACGAATGGTTGGCACCCATTTTCGCTTAGCGAGATCCGCAGTTTCCTTGGACTCGCAGGGTATTATCGGAGATTCATTGAGAATTTTTGCAAGATTGCTAAGGCAATGACTGAATTACTGAAGAAGGATACTAAGTTTAAATGGACAGAACATTGCGAGGCAAGTTTTCAGGAATTGAAGAAACGTTTGACTACAGCCCCAGTGCTAACACTGCAAGATATACATAAGGAGTTCCAAGTTTATTGCGACGCCTCTCGCTTAGGACTTGGATGTGTGCTTATGCAGGACGGAAGAGTTGTTTCGTATGCCCCACGACAACTAAAACCCCTTGAGTTGAACTATGCCACACATGATTTGGAGTTAGCAGCCGTAGTGCATGCATTGAAAACCTGTAGGCATTATCTTATTGGAAATCGTTGTGATGTGTACACGGATCATAAGAGTTTGAAGTACATTTTCACACAAAAGGAGTTGAACCTTAGGCAGAGGAGATGGTTGGAGCTTATAAAGGATTACGATATGAAGCTACACTATCATCCGGAAAGGCCAATGTCGTAGGTGACGCTTTGAGCCGGAAGAGTTATGCTAATATCCTTGAAAGTAAGGGATTGCGAAAGGAGTTAGCTGAGGATATCATGGAACTTCGGTTGGAGATTGTTCCAAGAGGTTTCATTGCGACAATGGAGGTTTAGTCGACATTGTTGGACAAGATTCGAGAAGCTCAGAAGAAAGACAAAGAGATCACCGAGATAAAGGAGAAGATGATTAAACGAAAGGCCAAAGGTTTTCGTGAGGATGAGCACGATACATTATGGTTCGAGGACCGAGTTTATGTGCCCAATGACCCAGAGATTAGGAAGTTAATACTTCAGGAGGCTCATGACTCACCATACTCGATACACCCCAGAAACACCAAGATGTATTTGGATTTGAAAGAACGTTTCTGGTGGACTGGTATGAAGAAGGATATTGCCGAGTATGTAGCCGTATGTGATGTATGTCAGAGCGTGAAGGCAGAGCATCAGAAGACAACAGGACTATTACAGCCTATGCCGATACCTGAATGGAAGTGGGAAAAACTTGGCATGGATTTTATCACCGGATTGCCTAGGACCAAAGCAGGATATGATTCAATATGGGTAGTAGTGGATCGCTTGACCAAAGTGGCTCACTTCATCCCAGTGAAAACAACCTACACAAGTGCAAAGTTGGCCAAGATATATATGACCAGGATCGTATGTCTGCATGGAGTTCCGAGGAGTATCGTATCAGATAGAGGAACACAGTTCACCTCAAAGTTTTGGCATCAGCTACACCAGACTTTGGGAACAAGATTGGAGTTCAGTACAACATTTCACCCGCAGATAGATGGACAGATCGTGAGAGTCAACCAGATTCTGGAGGACATGTTGAGAGCCTGTGCGCTAGATTATGGATCTAGTTGGGATGACAATTTGCCTTACGCAGAGTTCTCGTACAACAATAGCTACCAGGCCAGTTTGAAGATGGCACCGTTCGAAGCTCTGTATGGACGCAGATGCGTGAGAATCACCGATGTGGGATGAGGTAGGAGACCGACAAATTGTTTGGACCAGACTTGATCAAGGAGTCTCGAGGAGAAGGTTAAACCGATCCGTGATAGATTGAAGATTGCTCACCCAGCAAGAGGAGTTATGCGGATACCTAAACGCAAGGAGGTAACTTATGAAATTGGAGACAGAGCATATCTGCGAGTATCACCCTTGCGAGGAGTGAAACGTTTTGGAGTTAAGGGAAAACTAGCTCCGAGATTTGTAGGGCCGTACCGTGTTTTGGAACGGATTGGAGAAGTTGCCTACAAGCTGGAATTACCAGAAGGATTTTCAGGAGTTCATGATGTGTTCCACGTTTCACAGTTGAAGAAGTGTCATGCTGATATGGCCAATATACCATTAAGAGATACAGTACCCCTGGAGGCAATTCAGTTGGACAGTAATTTGACTTATGAGGAGAAGCCAGTGAAGATTCTTGACTTTGTCAGCCGAGTCACCCGCAGCAAGGTTATTAAGTTTCGCAAAGTTCAGTGGAGCCACCATACCGAGGAGGAAGCCACCTGAGAACGAGAGGATGATATTCGCAAGGACCATCCGCACCTATTCTCTAGACAACCCGAATCTCGAGGATGAGATTCATCTTAAGGGGGGTAGGTTTGTAACATCCCAAATTTTCAATCTGGAATGTTATACATAGGTCATTCATGCATATCATATTTTATTGCTTTCTCGTTCCGTAATCCTCGACATCCTAAGCAACTCAAGGACCCTTGGAGAGAGTTGGGGATTTTCCGGGTTTCATATTTGATTTTTTATCGAATATTGAAATGAGGATCTTTGATTTTAATATTTTTCTCTCCGAAAAATATTTCATAATAAAAATAAATGAGAGGAGATAATATGACTTCTCCAAAACAATTGAAATATTGGAGGAAAAATGTTAAAATCATTTGTTGGATTTTATTTGAGTTTTTTCTAATTTTATTTGCATTAGAAAAATTGCACGCTTTCAAAATTGCATTTTAGGGCCAAGAAAATGTTCATCTCGTTCTAAATATTTCATTTAGACGGTGAAAATTTGTTTTGGCATTTTTAGATTTTTATTTTATTTTATAAGATTTATTTTCTATCAGCGAAATTATTTAAAAAATCTCCGCGCCCGGGGCGAAACCAACCGGCCGCCCGGCCCGCCGCCGACCCGGACTCAAGTCCGAGCCGGACTCCGCCCGCTTGTTGCCTTGCCCCCTCCTCCTCAAGCCGCCGCCCCCTCCCCTTTAAATCTGCCGCCCCCACAGAGCCTAAGCCGCCGCCCCCTGCCCTTTGCCCGCCATACCCGCCAGCGCCGCTTGCCCGCGCCGCCGCTTACCGCCGCCGCGTCGCTTTGCCCGCCGCCGCCCCGCCGCCCATAAACCCGCCCGCCCGGCGCCGCCTCGCCGGAGGTATCCGAAGGATCCGCCGCCGGTTTTTTAAAACCATTTGGTTTTTTTAAAACCGTTTGGTTTTTTAGAAACCCTAGTTCGTTTTTTTTCGGTTCGCCGGTATTCCTCGGTTCTTCTAATTTGCGGACGTTCGTCCGTACGTTCGTCCGTACGTTCGTTTTAACGAACGGTAGTTCGCCCGTTAGTTACACCTAACGAACACTTGTTCGTTAGTCTGTTCATCAGTCTTTTCTTTTTCTCGGATTTTCCGTGATTTTTCTGATCGCGATTTCTGATCCGATCTTAGTTTCTGTTTATCTTTTCGCTCGTTAGTCGGATTCAGGCGATTCAAGCGCCTAGATCTTCGTCTCGAGACCCTCTTTCTGTCTAAACAACTTAAACAAGATTTTGGTACTGTAAAATTTGACCTTAGTTCAGATTAGTAAACGGATCTTGTTTCTTTCGCTGTTTGAGTTTCGTTGTTCCGTTTGGTTTGATTCTTTTTGCGAACCGGAGTTCTTAAGTTGAACTTTCTGGTCAGCCTCGTTTATTTGAGTTTTGCTTGTGCATCTTTGCTTGTTGCTTATGTATGTTATTATTTGTTTGTGATAGAATTCCCGGAGTGCGAAGCGTGTTACTACGAGTCTCTAGGATTCGCGGATCGTCAGCAAGGCAATTAACACATTGATCATACTCTTTTCATACCCAGTTTGTATGCATTAGTTCCAATCCTCAAACATTGCATGATTAGGATGTCTTTAACCTGTGGGTTGGGAAGTAGTTATTGAGGTAGAACCTATTGTCCTGTTACTATCAAACCCTTGGGAGTTACTTCTACGTGTTGCTTATATTGCTATGCTATGCTCGTAGACGTGGTTAGGTTTGAGTGAATCCATGACAGATGTGAGATTGTTAATTAATGGTTCAACTTAAGGTGGCAACTTAAAATTAACATCTGGGTGGATTGAGGAACACAGGGAACCCAAAGGTTGTCTGCTTTTTTGAAATCCCGGGTACCCGTGGTGATCTTCCTATGGACCGCCACCTGTGCTCAAAGGGAACTGAGATGATTCATGCTAGAAACTTCCGTGTGCAGCCACAAGCTACTATGGGCTCTAGCATAGTTGAGTAGGTTACGTGAAGCTCTTGAAGAGGTAGATCAGCAGGTAGTGGTTTCTAGGTTTGGTATGGTCTACCCGGAGTAGAGAGTTAATGTTTACGAAGATCGTGTCTCGGTCATCCGCTTTCTCAAACACCATGCAGTGCGAGAAATCAACGGAGGTGATCGAGTCTTGTGGGGAAAAGTGCGCAAACCTCTGCAGAGTGTACAATCTAATCATGGTTAGCGGTGTCCCCGGTTATGGACAATCTTGGGAAAGGATGAAAATGATGCTAAGGAATTGCCCAACTCATGGGTTAAATCTTTGGATGATCATACAAATTTTTTATGCGGGGTTGAATTTTGTTTCTCGTAATCTTTTAGATTCCGCCGCGGGTGGTACTTTTATGGAAATTACTTTGGGTGAAGCCACAAAATTTCTTGATATATCATGGAAAATTATTCACAATGGCATACCGAAAGAGCTCCTAAATAAAAAAGTTAATTCGGTAGAAGAAATTTCTTCTTTGAGTGATAAAGTTGATGCTCTTATGAAATTGATTGCTAGTAAAAGTGCTAGTATTGATTTCAATGATATGCCTTTGTTTACTTTGATTGAGCAAAATAGTGATGCCGTTGATGTGAATTTATCTCTAGAAATAATTTCAACAACAATGCTTATAGAGGAAATTTTAATCCTAGGCCTTTTCCTAGTAATTCCTCTAATAATTATGGTAATTACTATGGAAATCAGTCTTACAATAATAATAGGAACACCTCTGATCTTGAGAATAATATTAAGGAATTTATCAACACACAAAAAGTTTTCAACACTTCCATAGAAGAAAAGTTGAATAAGATTGATGATTTGTCTAGAAGTGTTGATAGAATTGCTCATGATGTGGAAAATCTCAAGATGAAAAATTCTATGCCTAAAGTAGATGAATCAATTAAAGCTCTTTATGTTTCTGTGGATGAACGTAAGAAAAGAACTTCTATGCTTAGAGCTAAAAGAGAATTTTTAGAAAAAGCTTTTTCTAGTGATTATTATTGCAAAGTGATGAAGATCTTAAAATGATTGGTGTTTCTTCTATTGATTCTTTGTTTAGTAAAGCTAAGCATGATGAAAAAGGGACTGGAGAAGAGTCAACTTTAGGTAGAAGGCGTCCCAATATTTCGGAGGGTGAAAATCTTGTTGAGAAAATTGATGAAAGTGGGTTTGGAGAGGTCAAAACTTTAGCTAGTGATGCACCCACTATTTTGGATTACAAAGACTTTAATTATGATAGTTTCTCTTTGATTGATTGTATTTCTTTGTTGCAATCCATGCTAAATTCACCCCATGCTTATGTACAAAACAAAGCTTTTACTAAACATATTGTTGATGTTATGATGAAAGCTTTGGAAGAAAAATTGGCATTAGAAGTTTCAATTCCTAGAAAATTGCATGATGAATGGGAACCTACTATTAAAGACAAGATTAAAAATTATGAGTGTTTTGCTTTGTGTGACTTGGGTGCTAGTGTTTCTACAATTCTGAAATCTTTATATGATGTGCTTGGTCTTACTAATCTTGAAGAATGTTCTCTGAATTTGCACTTGGCGGATTCTACTATTAAAAAGCCTATGGGAAGAATTAATTATGTTCTTATTCCTGCAAATAGGAATTATGTGCCCACAGATTTTATTGTTCTTGATATTGATTGCAATCCATCTTGTCCAATTATTCTTGGTAGAGCATTTTTACGCACTATCGGTGCCGTGATTGATATGAAAGAAGGCAATATTAAGTTCCAATTTCCTTTGAGAAAAGGTATGGAACACTTTCCTAGAACAAAAATTAGGCCACCTTATGAATCAATCATGAGGGAATCTTATGGATCTCGAACCAAAGATGACAAAACTTAGATCCTTGCTTTATGCCTAGCTAAGGGCGTAAAACTATAGCGCTTGTTGGGAGGCAACCCAATGAATAAAATTTATTTTTGCTTTTCGCTTTCTGTTCTTGAGTGTTAGCACAATTATGCTACTATTATTATTGTGTTTTTTATGTTTTAATTAGTGTTTGTGCCAAGTAGAACCAATAGGATCTTCTTGGGTGATAATTGTTTGATCTTGCTGAAAAAGACACAAACTTTGTGCTCACGAAAATAATTGTTAAAAATTCACCGGAACGTGATAAAATGCCAATTCATTTTGCAGAAGATCAACATACAAATTATCCAGGTTGTCCTAGTTTTTCAGAATTTTTCGAGTTCCAGAAGTATTCGAACAAACCAGATTACTACAGACTATTCTGTTTTGACAGATTCTGTTTTCTTTGTGTTGTGTGCTTATTTTGATGGCTCTATGGTTTTCTTTGATGAGTTTTTTCCGTAGAAAATTTGGAATACAGTAGATATATAATACAAAAACAAAATATGAACTGGTTTGGTACATCACTTATAGTAGTGATTCATTTTTCTTACACTAACGGATCTCACGAAGGTTTTGTTGAGTTTTGTGTGATTGAAGTTTTCAAGTTTTGGGTTATCTTACGATGGATGAAGGAAGGTTGCAAGAGCCTAAGCTTGGAGATGCCCCGGCATCCCAAGCTATTATCCAAGAATGAGCAACCAACTAAGCTTGGGGATGCCCCCGAGTGGCATCCCCGCTTTCTTCCAACCACTATCGGTATTTTACTCGAGGCTATATTTTTATTCATCACATGATATGTGTTTTGCTTGGAGCGTCTTGTATGATACGTGTCTTTGCTTGTTTTATTTTGTGTTTTAAGTCGTCAATCCTTGCTGGACACACCTATTTGAGAGAGCCAAAATTATGTCATGACTTGTTAGAATTGCTCTCTGTGCTTCACTTAAATCTTCTATGAGCTAGGACTTGCTCTAGTGCTTCACTTATATCTTTTTGAGCACGATGTGCTTTGTTATTTTTGAAGAAATGCTCTCTTGCTTCACTTAGATTTATTTGAGAGTTAGTAAAATTTTGAAGAAATTCTCTCTTGCTTCACTTAAATTATTTTGAGAGAAACAAAATTAGTTATGCTCATGATCTTCACTTATATTTGGTTGAGCTTATGAAAAGCAGCACATGAAAATTAGTCCCAAAGTGATAGATATCCAAAAAGGATAAAGAAAAATAAAATGTCATGAAGATCATTGGACAAAATAAACTTGATTCTTAGTAATAGTTTCGAGATATGGTGATGTGATATGTGAGTTATGCTGATGAGTAATTGTGCTCTAGTAAGAATATTGGTGTTAAGGTTTGTGATTCCCTATGCATGCACGAAAGTCAATAATCATGCAATGAAAATTATATCCTACTTGTGGTGCATTATTCGGTGTTAATTATGCTTAATGCTTGCTTATGAGATTATTCGTTTCTTGGTTGGTCGCTTCTCAATCTTTTTGCTAGCCTTCATTTTGCACTAAGTATGACCTCTCTACTTGTGCATCCAAAATCCTTTAAACCAGTTTTGCCACATGAGTCAACTATATCTACCTATATGCGGTATTCTTTTGCCGTTCTAAGCAAATTTGCATGTGCCATCTCTAATTTTCAAAATAGACTTCTCTTTTGTGTGTTTGTTTCGCTCACAGAACGGTAACGAGTGGCTAATATTTTCCATGCTAGATGTGTCATTCTCAAGATGAGTGTTTATTCTCTTGTCATTGCACGAGAGTAAGGCAAAGGTTTTAGGGATGCCCAGTCCCGAAATGCAAAAAAAAAACTGATTTTACTTTATGTTGTCAAATAATAAGTTCCTTCGAAAGTGTTGGTATGGAGGGCACCCGTGGATACGGCTAGCCATGGAAAGTGAAAGTAATGGTGGAAAAAGGAATAAACTTTATTTTCTGTTTGGGAACCGCCTATGGCATATCTAGCATGTCAAGTGTTGAGAACTCTAAGTCGTTTTCGTTGGTGGGATGGATACACCTCCCAATATGTTTTTATCTCTAATTTTTTTGCTTTGAGCTCTGGCACCTCTACAAATCCCTACTTCCCTCTGCGAAGGGCCTTTATTTTACTTCATGCAATTTTTATTTTTTATTTGAGTCTCCATCTTCTCTCATAATAAGCAGCAACTAGGAGGCAATATGATCATGCTTAAGTATTGGGTGTAGCTAATATTCGAGTGTGTTTCATGAATGGATCAATGTTTGATCATGATGGGCTAGGGATAACTTATTTTAGCGTTGATATTCTGAAAGACAAGGTTGCTTGTTGATATGCTTGAGTATCTAAATTATTATGTCAAAACTAGACTATTGCTTTGAATCAAATAAAAGTCCAAATGTCAATGCTATAAAGAAAAGAATATGATGTGACTTGATGAACATCACGCCACATCAAAAATTCTGTTTTTATCACTTACCTACTCGAGGACGAGTAGGAGTTAAGCTTGGGGATGCTGATACGTATCCAACGCATCTATAATTTTTGATTGTTCCATGCTGTTTTATTATCAATCTTGGATGTTTTATAATCATTTTATATCATTTTTTGGTACTAACCTATTGACATAGTGACAAGTGCCGCTTGTTGTTTTTTCCATTTTTTACATCGCATCTAAATCAATATCAAACGGAGTCCAAATGCCACGAAACTCCATGATGATTTTTTATGGGCGGAAGGAAGGCAATGGGCCCCGTTGCACCTGGTGGGTTGTGCGCACCTCGGGTGCCCCGGACCGCCTATTTTCTCTATAAATACCCCAATATTCCCAAAACCCTAGGGAGTCGATTTAAATATTCATCCACCGCCGCAGAGTCCGTAACCACGGATCCAATCTAGACACCATCTCGGATGGGGTTCACCACCTCCATTGGTGCCTCTCCGATGATGCGTGAGTAGTTCTTTGTAGACCTTCGGGTCCGTAGTTAGTAGCTAGATGGCTTTCTCTCTCTCTCTCGCTGAATTCTCAATACAATGGTCTCTTGGAGATCCATATGATGTAACTCTTTTTGCGGTGTGTTTGTTGGGATCTGATGAACTTCGAGTTTATGATCAGTTATATCTTTTTATATCCATGAAAGTTATTTGAGTTTCTTTGATCTCTTATATGCATGATCTCTTATAGCCTCATATTTCTTCTCCGATATTTGGATTTCGTTTGGCCAACTTGATCTATTTATCTTGCAATGGGAAGAGGTGCCCGGTAGTGGGTTCGATCTTATGGTGCTTGATCCCAGTGACAGAAAGGGAACCAACACGTATGTATCGTTGCTACTAAGGATAAAAAGATGGGGTCTATATCTACCGCCATAGATAAACAGATCTTGTCTACATCATATCATCATTCTTATTGCATCACTCCGTTTTTCCATGAAGTTAATACACTAGATGCATGCTGGATAGCGGTCGAAGTGTGGAGTAATAGTAGTAGATGCAGGCAGGAGTCAGTCTACTAATATTGGACGTGATGCCTATGTAATGATCATTGCCTGGATATCATCATAATTATTTGAAGTTCTATCAATTGCCCAACAGTAATTTGTTTACCCACCGTTTGCTATTTTTTCTCGAGAGAAGCCACTAGTGAAATCTACGGCCCCCGGGTCTTCTTTCTCATATATTTGCTTGCGTTAAACTTTTCCTTTGCATTTTTATTCAGATCTACAACCAAAATACAAAAATACTTTGCTGCATTTTATTTTATTTGTGATCTATTATTTCAATCTATTACAACTTTCTCCCGTCAACACGCAATTTCTGGCGCCGTACCCCGAAAGGGATTAACAACCCCTTTAACACATCGGGTTGCGAGGTGTTGTTATTTGTGTGCAGGGGATGTTTACGTTGTGTTGCTTGGTTCTCCTACTGGTTCGATAACCTTCATTTCATTTCTGAGGGAAATACCTACCGCCGCTGTGCTGCATCATCCCTTCCTCTTTGGGGAAATACCGACGTAGCTTCAAGCGACATCAGTTCCTGGTAAGCCTCTACTAGACTAGCTCGTTAATCAAAGATGGTTAAGTTTACTAACCATAGACATGTCTTATCATTTGATGAACGGGGTCACATAATTAGGGAATGATGTGATGGACAAGACCCATCCGTTAGCTTAGCATGTTGATCATTCAGTTTTATTGCTATTGCTTTCATCTATGTCAAATACATATTCCTTTGTCTATGAGATCATGCAACTCCCGGATACCGGAGGAATGCCTTGTGTGCTATGAAACATCACAACGAAACTGGGTGATTATAAAGATGCTCTACACGTATCTCTAAAGGTGTCTTGTTGAGTTGGCGTGAATCGAGATTAGGATTTGTCACTCCGATTATCGGAGAGGTATCTTTGGGCCCTCTCGTTAATGCACATCATAAGAAGCCTTGCAAGCAATGTGACTAATGAGTTAATTGCGGGATGATGTATTACGGAACGAGTAAAGAGACTTGCTGGTAACGAGATTGAACTAGGTAAGAAGATACCGACGATCGAATCTCGGGAAAGTAACATACCGATGACAAAGGGAATTACGTATGTTGTCATAAGGTTCGACCGATAAAGATCCTTGTAGAATATGTAGGAGCCAATATGGGCATCCAGGTTCCGCTATTGGTTATTGACCAGAGAGGTGTCTCGGTCATGTTTACATAGTTCTCGAACCCGTAGGGTCCGCAAGCTTAACATTTTGACGATATAGTACTATATGAGTTATGTATGTTGGTGGCCGAATGTTGTTCGGAGTCCCGGATGAGATCATGGACATGACGAGGAGCTTCGGAATGGTCTGGAGGTAAAGATTGATATACAGGATGATATGGTTCGGCCAAGGGGTGAAGCCTACGGGGCTTTAGGTCGGTGCAAAAGGAGTTTTACGGAGGCCAGGGGGCCAAACGCCGGAGACCCTGGCGTCTAGTCCTGGGTCAGATGCCGAGGCCCATGGCGTCTGGGCCAGATGCCAAGGACCATGGTGTCTGGTCCTGGAAGTTCGAGAAGGACTCTTCCTTGCGGTCAAAACCGACTTTGAGGAGGCTTTTACTCTAAGTTTCGACCCTAGGGCTCAACATATAAATAGAGTGGTAGGGCTAGCACCTGGAACAGGTCAAGAATCACCAAGCCGTGTGCTGGCAACCCCGTCCCCTCTAGTTTATCCTCCGTCATAGTTTTCGTAGTGCTTGGCGAAGCCCTGCAGAGATTGTTCTTCACCAACACCGTCACCACGCCATCGTGCTACTGGAACTCATCTACTACTTCGCCATCTTGCTGGATCAAGAAGGCGAGGACGTCATCGAGCTGAACGTGTGCTGAACGCGGAGGTGCCGTATGTTGGGTACTTGATCGGGATAGATCGTGAAGGTGTACGACTACATCAACCGCGTTGATAAACGCTTCTTCTTTGCGATCTTCAAGGGTATGAAGATGCTCTTCCCCTCTCGTTGCTATGCATCTCCTAGATAGATCTTGCGTGATCGTAGGAATTTTTTTGAAATACTACATTCCCCAACAGTGGCATCCGAGCCAGGTCTATGCGTAGATGTTATATGCACGAGTAGAACACAATGAGTTGTGGGCAATAATTGTCGGGGGAAACGACACCTATGGGATCACTGGGATCCCTTTTGCTACGGTTGGCGGGCGCGAGGTTGTGCAAAGAGCGGGTCTAGAAGCCAGCACGAGGGTCGTTTACCCAGGTTCGGGCCGCGAGGATGCGTAATACCCTAGTCCTGCTTTGATGTATATTTGAGTGTTCTTGAGTTCTTGAGCTAGCTACGATGCCTGTATCGTTCGAAAGATCTGAATCCTTCCTCAGTACGCCTCAGGCCTCCTTTTATAGTCAAAAGGGCTGCCACAGTGGCATACAGGAGGTGGAAAGGTATACAGTGTACGAACTTATCACCTGTCATTACAGGACAAAGTGCATTAAATGCGCTACTTAGGTGTCCACTTGCTTTATCGGGGGCGGTAACGAGGCCCACCATGTCCATCGCCGCTCCGCCTTGCTCCGACACGCGTCCAGGCCAACGAGGCATGTAGCGCCATGCTACCTTTTGAGCACTGCGTTGGATTTCCCCGAAGAGGAGAGGATGATGCAGCAAAGTAGCGTAAGTATTTCCCTCAGTTTTTGAGAACCAAGGTATCAATCCAGTAGGAGGCCACGCACAAGTCCCTCGTACCTGCACAAAACAATATCTCCTCGCAACCAACGCGATTAGGGGTTGTCAATCCGTTCACGGTCACTTACGAGAGTGAGATCTGATAGAGATGATAAATAATTTTTTTGGTATTTTTTTTGGAATAGAGATGCAAAGTAAAAAGTAAAAGGCAAAGTAAAAACAAAGCAAGTCTGTCACACCCTGATTTTCATGCCACAACACTTAAGCTAATATATCATGATAAAATGTGGTTTGACAAAAACTTTTGAGTGTTTTGGACCTTGCCTTGATTGGATTTCGTGTGTTGTTTGCAAGTGCTCTAAAAATCAAATAAATCCCCCAACTCCCGTGATGCTTCTAAAATCATGATTTGCTAAATGGGTGCCTTTGCTCATTTTTCAAAAATACAGTTCTGTACACTTCTTGCAAATCCATAAACCCCTTGATTCCATCATATTGAAATGTTCAGAAATATTCCCTAATCCAAATCTAGTGAAACCACCACGGTTATTTTCATATGACCAGTGGAAGTCCTAGAAAAGTCAAATCCATATTTTTAGAGCACTTTTATTTTACGCCTTTGTTGAGTTGCTTATTATAGTTGCTTTCATTTATAGTTGACGAAGTAGACGAAATGCTTGGAGTTGGACCGTAGATATTTGAAGACCTCAAGACTTTGTTAAAACAGTAAGCAGCCCTTTGACCATGTCTATGAAACCTTTTATGCATGTCATATAGTACCTTATCGTTGTTGCAACGGAATCATGATGGGGTGATAACCACTTCGATGGTTGCCACCGTACTTCCTCGTTGATACTTGCATTGTGCATGACCCTACCTTCTTATGAGGGTTATGCCGGTGGGAGTAGATAGGATGCTAAGGTAGTGCTACGCAAAAAGGGACGGGTATATGCATGGTGAAGGAGGCAAAGTTTTTCAAAAGACTTTTTCAAAAACCATGTCGGGTGCCACTTATGCCCGAGGGAGATGATGGAATGGGTAACCACTTGATGACGAAGTGGTGTACCGAGGCAAGTGTGTGTGTTGTTTTCGAAAACGGATTAGATTTAAGATTTGTCGACTGTCCCAACCTTACATGCGCAACCACTCTACCCTTATATGGGAAAGGGCATTACTGATTACCTAGGTTGATACTAGCTTGGAGCTCGCATTACTAGTGACGGGGGAGAGTTGGTGCTCTCTCTCGGGACGGGGTCGTGCCAGTTAGGGCGGCCATGACTGTTTTCACAGGGCACCGGATACACCGTTGTGTCCCCTCTCGGATGTTACGATCTCGAGTGAGTCTCGTATGATGTACATCGTGAGGATATGGAACAACGAGTGGACTCCTTGTTAGTGTCGTCTAGGGAAAGGTAGTGATCGGGTGCTTACCCCGGGTACTTGAGGTATCGCGGGTCGTGGATGACATGGAAGTTCCCCGGATCTTGTGGGTGAAGAGTGCAACCTCTGCAGAGTGTAAAACTATTCGAATAGCCGTGTCCACGGTCAAGGACAGTAGGGCGGTGCTGCTTAAACTACGTCCAGAGTTTACAACCGTGTGTGTGAGTTGATAAAACTACTTGGGTCAAGTCAAAGGACTTGACATGATTGAGTTGGGTTGGTGCCCACTCTATTTATGTTGATATCTGTAACCTGTCCTCATGGTTACTTGAATTCTCATGATGCATGTCTTACAAGTTGTTGAACATGTCATTGCACTCAAAACTAGCTTTCTGCAAAAATTTACCTATATCATGCATTGTTGTATCACGAACCAAAACATGGGTTGCTTAAGTAGTACATTCAAAGTACTCATTGGCTTGCCATCGGTTATTTTATTGGCCAGGCATGAAAGAACATGATATGATGAAGAATACTTGACGATTTAACATGCGAAGCTAGGACGCTTCCCAAATGTAATGCCTGTAGGGTTAAGGCAGATGGCATGGGTCCAAGTTATCGACGAAGATTTCCGCTGAAATGTTATACTCAAGACTTGACCATAATGGTCATACTTGTGTAATCCGGTATGTATGGATGTAAGACTCTTGTTATTCAACTTCTGTGTGTTCAGTGAGTATTGATCTCTGGGATCACTGTACACGTGCATTCGGTGATCACGACTTATGAGTCGGGGTCCCCACAGAGCTGGTATCGAGCCATCCCGACCGTAGGGAAGCCTTAGTTAGCATGGTCGTTAGTTAGGGTAAAACTATTTCCAAAACTATTACAAGTTTTCAAAACTATCTATACTTCGCTTCCCTTCTCAGTTTTTCAAAATCTAAGGTATACTTTCCCCCTCGATCTCTTCCCTTCAAAACTATTGCAAACGGTCGCTAGCACCCTCAAGCCCCTGACCACAGGATTCCTTGTAATCCTCGTGGATAGCCTAGAAGGAGTACACCTTGCCAAACACTCACCCACCTCTTCTGAACCCAAGATTCGCGAGACGACAACAAGACGATGCCAACAGAAGATACGCCTTTGAAGAATGAGGACATGAAGACCCAGAGGATGGTGACACCTTTGAATTTGCCCCAGGATGACGCAACCTTGTCCTATGACGATCAGGGTGTAAGATATGCAAGACCATGATAGACATCGCTAATAGAGCAACCATGTCCTTACCGTTGTTGTATCGACAACCATCGGTGGATGAGAACATCGCCATTTGGTCCGCCTCACTATAGTGAGCAGGAAAACGGTTCTCTTCATCCCCCACTCTTGGTGACGATGTTGTCATCAACATAACCGACATGTTGGACCTCTACTATGCCTTGTTAATGTCCTTGCATAAAGGATTGCAAACCTGGTACCATCGATGCCTTAGAAGACAAAAAGGGATTGTCATGATTAAGAAGACAACAGAAGACCGAGTCAATGCCTGCTACGAGAAGCCACCTCCACCCCGTCAGCTCATCAGGTGAGAGATTGTTGAAGATTCTTCAGGCCAACCCGGTTTGTTTCATCGAACAATTACAAGAGACGTAGCAACACCTGAGGAAACCTGTGAGATCGCACGAGGCACGGAGCAAAGCACGACTCATCAATCCGAGAACCCCTAGGGTAGGATGAGTCGTGTACCCCCTATGCGCAGTCGAGTCCGTATGATGGTTCGAATTGAACCATGATTGTGTGTTGCTTGCTTTTATTTGTTTATGTTTTGATATCAGTCGCCCTTTTTGCCCTAGGCAACAAGTACGCAACTATATCACCTGCCTTATTTTTTTGTTTGTGTTTGGCCCTTTTTGGAACTTGTTTGTTTGCACCTGCACTATAGAACCCCCTTTAGGCATCCCCCTTTATGCTACTTATCCCACTCATCTCTCTCCCCAACCGAAGACCAGCAAGACAAGATGCACCAAGGAGTCTACTTCGGCGACCAACTAGCACTGAAGACTTTTTGTTGCAGCCTCCTCGACCAAGAGCGGCCTAGTAGAGTTATGTTTACCCCTCCAGACTAGAAACCCATTCCTAGACCCTTCGAGACTTCATGAGATACCCCAGTCCTTAACCATGTGCTTAACCCACAGAATTGCAAGATAACCAGTTAAGTCTCTGTAAACCTTGCACAACACTGGGTTCATTATGGAACTAGTGGACATAGTGAACAAGCACATTATCATCCTAATATAGCACCGGGATCGACGATGCCATAGGGAAGACCAGTTTGAGGATATAGGAATAGAGGACGCATGACTTGATGAGTTTATATCAATGACTTGAGGAATTATAAGAGACTATTTGGTGGATTATGAGGCTTTGATGTTGGTAGATGAACTTGGTGGGATCATGAGTATAGATTAGCATAGCTTTCATTACCCCTGGAGTAAATTGGATTTTGTGGGACAATTATAATCGCAACATGAAATTCTTGGAAGTATACGGATTTGACTGAGCCAGGGGATATGATAGAAGATAGTTGACATTACGGAAATGACTTGGGGGAATAGATAGGAATTCTCGTTGGACATGAGATTTGGATTCAATACATTATCCTAGTGGAGTATGGATGTAGAGTAATTCTACATGGTTCGAAGTAAATTGGATTTAGAATGATGGTCTTGATCATGATACCATGTTTCTTGGAGGACAATAAACTAGGAGATTGGATTAATTGTCGGAGTTGATATAAGCCTGACCTCGGAGTTCACTTGACCATGATAATGGAAATTGGTGGACTGACTATAGTAAAGATAACCCGCTTTCAAGTATTTGAGGATTATAGGACATTAGAAGATCATGTGGAACACCATAAACATTGGATTTGTAGAATTAATGAATTATGTAATTAATGGGCTTATAGAGTTGATTCATAGGAAGGAAACAAGATCTTGGAGTGGTATACGACGTGTTTCCTTAGGATAGAGATGCTTTATCATGGACCTTGGATCAATAGACTGAGCACTTGGATTGTGGTGATTAAATTCAAGCTTAGCAGCTTATATGCTCTACCCATGGATCTTTAGGGGTAGCCATACATATGAGTTTGGGGATAGTTGACATGTATAGATTTATTAGACCTCCCCTTGGGAGTCATGCGGATAATAATAGCTTGAGTGATGATTGGAGCTGACCTACAAGAGTTGATGCTTTCGGTGGTATAAGGTTATTTGTTTAATGGACTAGATAGAACAATTGGCATCTCAGGAACCGTGCTCAAGGATGGGATGATAAACATTCACTCACACACTAGAATCCTTGAAACCCTTACGCCCTACCAAGCCTCAACATGGTCGGATCCTGACCTTGGGCTTTGACTCTAGATCGATAAGACCTTGGCCAATACTCAACCGTGACCATCACCAATGCCTCAGCCCACTTTACGCACCCCATAGACTTCACGGACTACTCGGACAAGTTAGTTGCCATCTTTCCTTGATGACATACTTGCCTACCCGAAGACGGAAAAAGAACCGTTCAGCCGGTTAGGGAACATCTGAAGACCGCCATGTCAAGGAGGAAGAACTATACCAACCATCATCATCAAGGAGTGAACTTCCTTGTCAAAGACTGTGCATATCTACAAACCACTCCTCTCAATGGAACCAAGCATTTTCATGACAAGGAAACCCACGCCAAGATTCATCGGCCCTTTTCGACATCACTCCAAGATTTAACAACCCCCTCCAAGATCACTGCAAGACGAAGAATAGATGGATACCAGCTGGAATTGCCACATGTGTTAACTGATGTGCACCACGCTTTCCATGCATCACAACCCGGAAGTGTTTCCAACTTCCTAACTTGCCCGATCTCTACGAGGGCACTGACCACCGAGCCATCGACCCCTAGCCCAATCTTACCTACCGCGAGCTACCCATTAGCAACCTGGATCAAGAAGAGCGTCATACACGAAGCCACACCATCAAGTACTTCAAGCTCAATGGAGCACTACACGGAAGCAGAAGCAACATGAGGACTTGAAGAATACCTCAGATCCAAGCTTCTGTATCCCTTTCCACGCCTAGTTTGGGAATCTCGGGGACGAGATTCTTGTTAGGGGGGTAGGTCTGTCACACCCTGATTTTCATGCCACAACACTTAAGCTAATATATCATGATAAAATGTGGTTTGACAAAAACTTTTGAGTGTTTTGGACCTTGTCTTGATTGGATTTCGTGTGTTGTTTGCAAATGCTCTAAAAATCAAATAAATCCCCCAACTCCCAGATGCTTCTAAAATCATGATTTGCTAAATGGGTGCCTTTGCTCATTTTTCAAAAATACAGTTCTGTACACTTCTTGCAAATCCATAAACCCCTTGATTCCATCATATTGAAATGTTCAGAAATATTCCCTAATCCAAATCCAGTGAAACAACCCTGGTTATTTTTCATATGACCAGGGAAGTCCTAGAAAAGTCAAATCCATATTTTTAGAGCACTTTTATTTCTCTGCCTTGTTGAGTTGCTTATTATGGTTGCTTTTGACGATAGTTGACGAAGTAGACGAAATGCTTGGAGTTGGACGGAGATATTTGAAGACCTCGAAGACTTTGTTAAAACAGTAAGCAGCCCTTTGACCATGTCTATGAAACCTTTTTATGCATGTCATATAGTACCTTATCGTTGTTGCAACGGAATCATGATGGGGTGATAACCACTTGATGGTTGCCACCGCATTTCCTCGTTGATACTTGCATTGTGCATGACCCTACCTTCTTATGAGGGTTATGCCGGTGGGAGTAGATAGGACGCTAAGGTAGTGCTACGCAAAAAGGGATGGGTATATGCATGGTGAAGGAGGCAAAGTTTTTCAAAAGACTTTTTCGAAAACCCAGTCGGGTGCCACTTATGCCCGAGGGAGATGATGGAATGGGTAACCACTTGATGACGAAGTGGTGTACCGAGGCAAGTGTGTGTGTTGTTTTCAGAAACGGATTAGATTTAAGATTTGTCGACTGTCCCAACCTTACATGCGCAACCACTCTACCCTTATATGGGAAAGGGCATTATTGATTACCTAGGTTGATACTAGCTTGGAGCCCGCATTACTAGTGACGGGGGAGAGTTGGTGCTCTCTCTCGGGACGGGGTCGTGCCGGTAGGGCGGCCATGACTGTTTTCACAGTGGCACCGGATACACCGTTGTGTCCCCTCTCGGATGTTACGATCTCGAGTGAGTATCGTATGATGTACATCGTGAGGATACAGAACAACGAGTGGACTCCTTGTTAGTGTCGTCTAGGGAAAGGTAGTGATCGGGTGCTTACCCCGGGTACTTGAGGTATCGCGGGTCGTGGATGACATGGAAGTTCCCCGGATCTTGTGGGTAAAGAGTGCAACCTCTGCAGAGTGTAAAACTATTCAAATAGCCGTGTCCACGGTCAAGGACAGTTGGGCGGTGCTGCTTAAACTACGTCCAGAGTTTACAACCGTGTGTGTGAGTTGATAAAACTACTTGGGTCAAGTCAAAGGACTTGACATGATTGAGTTGGGTTGGTGCCCACTCTATTTATGTTGATATCTCGTAACCTGTCCTCATGGTTACTTGAATTCTCATGATGCATGTCTTACAAGTTGTTGAACATGTCATTGCACTCAAAACTAGCTTTACGCAAAAATTTACCTATATCATGCATTGTTGTATCACGAACCAAAACATGGGTTGCTTAAGTAGTACATTCAAAGTACTCATTGGCTTTCCAATCGGTTATTTTATTGGCTGTGCATGAAAGAACAGGATATGATGAAGAATACTTCGTGACGAACATGCGAGCTAGGACGCTTCCTCAAATGTAATGCCCGTAGGGTTAAGGCAGATGGCATGGGTCCAAGTTATCGACGAAGATTTCCGGTGAAATGTTATACTCAAGACTTGACCATAATGGTCCTACTTGTGTAATACAGTATGTATGGATGTAAGACTCTTGTTATTCAGCTTATGTGTGTTCAGTGAGCATTGATCTCTGGGATCACTGTACACGTGCATTCTGTGATCACGACTTATGAGTCGGGGTCCCCACAGAGCTGGTATCAGAGCCATCCTGACTGTAGAAAGCCTTAGTTAGCATGGTCATTAGTTAGGGTAAAACTATTTCCAAAACTATTACAAGTTTTCAAAACTATCTATACTTCTCTTCCCTTCTTAGTTTTTCAAAAACTAAGGTATACTTTCCCCATCGATCTCTTCCCTTCAAAACTATTGCAAACGGTCGCTAGCACCCTCAAGCCCATGACCACGGGATTCCTTGTAATGCTCATGGATAGCCTAGAAGGAGTACACCTTGCCAAACACTCACCCACCTCTTCTGAACCCAAGATTCGCGACACGACAACAAGACGATGCCAACAGAAGATACGCCTTTGAAGAATGATTACATGAAGACCCAGAGGATGGTGACACCTTTGAATTTTCCCCAGGATGATGCAACCTTGTCCTATGACGATCAGGGTGTAAGATATGCAAGACCATGATAGACATCGCTAATAGAGCAACCATGTCCTTACCGTTGTTGTATCGACAACCACCGGTGGATGAGAACCTCGCCATTTGGTCCGCCTCACTATAGTCAGCAGGAAAACGGTTCTCTTCATCCCCCGCTCTTGGTGTCTATGTTGTCATCAACATAACCGACATGTTGGACCTCTATTATGCCTTGTTAATGTCCTTGCATAAAGGATTGCAAACCTGGTACCATCGACGCCTTAGAAGACAAAAAGGGATTGTCATGATTAAGAAGACAACAGAAGACCGAGTCAATGCCTGCTACGAGAAGCCACCGCCACCCCGTCAGCTCATCAGGTGAGAGATTGTTGAAGATTCTTCAGGCCAACCCGGATTGTTTCATCAAACAACTACAAGAGACGTAGCAACACCTGAGGAAACCCAGGAGACTGCACGAGGCACGGAGCAAAGCACGACTACTGAATCCGAGAACCCCTAGGGTAGGATGAGTCGTGTACCCCCTATGCGCAGTCGAGTCCGTATGATGGTTCAAATTGAACCATGATTGTGTGTTGCTTGCTTTTATTTGTTTGTGTTTTGATATCAGTCGCCCTTTTTGCCCAAGGCAACAAGTACGCAACTATATCACCTGCCTTATTTTGTTGTTTGTGTTTGGCCCTTTTTGGAACTTGTTTGTTTGCACCTGCACTATAGAACCCCCTTTAGGCATCCCCCTTTATGCTACTTATCCCACTCATCTCTCTCCCCAACCGAAGACCAGCAAGACAAGATGCACCAAGGAGTCTACTTGGCGACCAACTAGCACCAAGACTTTTTGTTGCAGCCTCCTCGACCAAGAGCAGCCTAGTAGAGTTATGTTTACCCCTCCAGACTAGAAACCCATTCCTAGACCCTTCGAGACTTCATGAGATACCCAGTCCTTAACCATGTGCTTAACCCACAGAATTGCAAGAGAACCGATTAAGTCTCTGTAAACCTTGCACAACACTGGGTTCATTATGGAACTAGTGGACATAGTGAACAAGCACATTATCATCCTAATATAGCACCGTGGATCCATTTATGCCATAGGGAAGACCAGTTTGAGGATATAGGAATAGAGGACGCATGACTTGATGAGTTTATATCAATGACTTGAGGAATTATATGAGACTATTTGGTGGATTATGAGGCTTTGATGTTGGTAGATGAACTTGGTGGGATCATGAGTATAGATTAGCATAGCTTTCATTACCCTGGAGCAAATTGGATTTTGTGGGACAATTATAATCGCAACATGAAATTCTTGGAAGTATACGGATTTGACTGAGCCAGGGGATATGATAGAAGATAGTTGACATTACGGAAATGACTTGGGGGAATAGATAGGAATTCTCGTTGGACATGAGATTTGGATTCAATACATTATCCTAGTGGAGTATGGATGTAGAGTAATTCTACATGGTTCGGAGTAAATTGGATTTAGAATGATGATCTTGATCATGATACCATGTTTCTTGGAGGACAATAAACTAGGAGATTGGATTAATTGTCGGAGTTGATATAAGCTTGACCTTGGAGTTCACTTGACCATGATAATGGAAATTGGTGGGTGACTATAGTAAAGATAACCCGTTTCAAGTATTTGAGGATTATAGGACATTAGAAGATCATGTGGAACACCATAAACATTGGATTTGTAGAATTAATGAATTATGTAATTAATGGGCTTATAGAGTTGATTCATAGGAAGGAAACAAGATCTTGGAGTGGTATACTACGTGTTTCCTTAGGATAGAGATGCTTTATATGGACCTTGGATCAATAGACTGAGCACTTGGATTGTGGTGATTAAATTCAAGCTTAGCAGCTTATATGCTCTACCCATGGATTTTTAGGGGTAGCCATACATATGAGTTTGGGGATAGTTGACATGTATAGATTTATTAGACCTCCCCTTGGGAGTCATGAGGATAATAATAGCTTGAGTGATGATTGGAGCTGACCTACAAGAGTTGATGCTTTCGGTGGTATAAGGTTATTTGTTTAAAGGACTAGATAGAACAATTGGCATCTCAGGAACCGTGCTCAAGGATGGGATGATAAACATTCACTCACACACTAGAATCCTTGAAACCCTTACGCCCTACCAAGCCTCAACATGGTCGGATCCTGACCATGGGCTTTGACTCTAGATCGATAAGACCTTGGCCAATACTCAACCGTGACCATCACCAATGCCTCAGCCCAATTTACGCACCCCATAGACTTCACGGAGTACTCGGACAAGTTAGTTGCCATCTTTCCTTGATGACATACTTGCCTACCCGAAGACGGAAAAAGAACCGTTCAGCCGGTTAGGGAACATCTGAAGACCGCCATGTCAAGGAGGAAGAACTATACCAACCATCATCGTCAAGGAGTGAACTTCCTTGTCAAAGACTATGCATATCTACAAACCACTCTTGTCAATGGAACCAAGCATTTTCATGACAAGGAAACCCACGCCAAGATTCATCGGCCCTCTTCGACATCACTCCAAGATCACCGCAAGACGAATAGATGGATACAAGCTGGAATTGCCACCTGTGTTAACTGATGTGCACCACGCTTTCCATGCATCACAACCCGGAAGTGTTTCCAACTTCCTAACTTGCCTGATCTCTACGAGGGCACTGACCACCGAGCCATCTACCCCTAGCCCAATCTAACCTACCGCGAGCTACCCATTAGCAACCTGGATCAAGAAGAGCGTCATACACGAAGCCACACCATCAAGTACTTCAAGCTCAATGGAGCACTACACGGAAGCAGAAGCAACATGAGGACTTGAAGACTACCCCAGATCCAAGCTTCTGTATCCCTTTCCACGCCTAGTTTGGGAATCTCGGGGACGAGATTCTTGTAAGGGGGGTAGGTCTGTCACACCCTGATTTTCATGCCACAACACTTAAGCTAATATATCATGATAAAATGTGGTTTGACAAAAACTTTTGAGTGTTTTGGACCTTGCCTTGATTGGATTTCGTGTGTTGTTTGCAAGTGCTCTAAAAATCAAATAAATCCCCCAACTCCCAGATGCTTCTAAAATCATGATTTGCTAAATGGGTTCCTTTGCTCATTTTTCAAAAATACAGTTCTGTACACTTCTTGCAAATCCATAAACCCCTTGATTCCATCATATTGAAATGTTCAGAAATATTCCCTAATCCAAATCCAGTGAAACCACCCTGGTTATTTTTCATATGACCAGGGAAGTCCTAGAGAAGTCAAATCCATATTTTTAGAGCACTTTTATTTTCTTCCTTGTTGAGTTGCTTATTATGGTTGCTTTCGACGATAGTTGACGAAGTAGACGAAATGCTTGGAGTTGGACGGAGATATTTGAAGACCTCAAGACTTTGTTAAAACAGTAAGCAGCCCTTTGACCATGTCTATGAAACCTTTTTATGCATGTCATATAGTACCTTATCGTTGTTGCAACGGAATCATGATGGGATGATAACCACTTCGATGGTTGCCACCGCATTTCCTCGTTGATACTTGCATTGTGCATGACCCTACCTTCTTATGAGGGTTATGCGGTAGGAGTAGATAGGATGCTAAGGTAGTGCTACGCAAAAAGGGATGGGTATATGCATGGTGAAGGAGGCAAAGTTTTTCAAAAGACTTTTCAAAAACCCCGTGGGTGCCACTTATGCCCGAGGGAGATGATGGAATGGGTAACCACTTGATGACGAAGTGGTGTACCGAGGCAAGTGTGTGTGTTGTTTTCAAAACGGATTAGATTTAAGATTTGTCGATTGTCCCAACCTTACATGCGCAACCACTCTACCCTTATATGGGAAAGGGCATTATTGATTACCTAGGTTGATACTAGCTTGGAGCCCGCATTACTAGTGACGGGGAGAGTTGGTGCTCTCTCTCGGACGGGTCGTGCTGTAGGGCGGCCATGACTGTTTTCACAGTGGCACCGGATACACCGTTGCGTCCCCTCTCGGATGTTACGATCTCGAGTGAGTCTCGTATGATGTACATCGTGAGGATACAGAACAACGAGTGGACTCCTTGTTAGTGTCGTCTAGGGAAAGGTAGTGATCGGGTGCTTACCCCGGGTACTTGAGGTATCACGGGTCGTGGATGACACGGAAGTTCCCCGGATCTTGTGGGTAAAGTGTGCAACCTCTGCAGAGTGTAAAACTATTCGAATAGCCGTGTCCACGGTCAAGGACAGTTGGGCGGTGCTGCTTAAACTACATCCAGAGTTTACAACCGTGTGTGTGAGTTGATAAAACTGCTTGGGTCAAGTCAAAGGACTTGACATGATTGAGTTGGGTTGGTGCCCACTCTATTTATGTTGATATCTGTAACCTGTCCTCATGGTTACTTGAATTCTCATGATGCATGTCTTACAAGTTGTTGAACATGTCATTGCACTCAAAACTAGCTTTCTCGCAAAAATTTACCTATATCATGCATTGTTGTATCAATGCATCAAAACATGGGTTGCTTGTGAGTACATTCAAAGTACTCATTGGCCTGCCACTGGTTATTTTATTGGCCGTGCATGAAAGAACAGGATATGATGAAGAATACTTGGTGAACATGCGAGCTAGGACGCTTCCCGGTAATGTAATGCCTGTAGGGTTAAGGCAGATGGCATGGGTCCAAGTTATCGACGAAGATTTCCGCTTAAATGTTATACTCAAGACTTGACCATAATGGTCCTACTTGTGTAATATGGTATGTATGGATGTAAGACTCTTGTTATTCAGCTTCTGTGTGTTCAGTGAGCATTGATCTCTGGGATCACTCAGACACGTGCATTCGGTGATCACGACTTATGAGTCGGGGTCCCCACAGAGCTGGGTATCGAGCCATCCCGACCGTAGGGAAGCCTTAGTTAGCATGGTCGTTAGTTAGGGTAAAACTATTTCCAAAACTATTACAAGTTTTCAAAACTATCTATACTTCTCTTCCCTTCTCAGTTTTTCAAAAACTAAGGTATACTTTCCCCATCGATCTCTTCCCTTCAAAACTATTGCAAACGGTTGCTAGCACCCTCAAGCCCCTGACCACGGGATTCCTTGTAATCCTCGTGGATAGCCTAGAAGGAGTAAACCTTGCCAAACACTCACCCACCTCTTCTGAACCCAAGATTCGTGACACCACAACAAGACGATGCCAACAGAAGATACGCCTTTGAAGAATGATGACATGAAGACCCAGAGGATGATGACACCTTTGAATTTGCCCTAGGATGATGCAACCTTGTCCTATGACGATCAAGGTGTAAGATATGCAAGACCATGATAGACATCGCTAATAGAGGAACCATGTCCTTATCGTTGTTGTATCGACAACCACCGGTGGATGAGAACCTCGCCATTTGGTCCGCCTCACTATAGTCAGCAGGAAAACGGTTCTCTTCATCCCCCGCTCTTGGTGTTGATGTTGTCATCAACATAACCGACATGTTGGACCTCTACTATGCCTTGTTAATGTCCTTGCATAAAGGATTGCAAACCTGGTACCATCGACGCCTTAGAAGACTAAAAGGGATTGTCATGATTAAGAAGACAACAGAAGACCGAGTCAATGCCTGCTACGAGAAGCCACCTCCACCCCGTCAGCTCATCAGGTGAGAGATTGTTGAAGATTCTTCAGGCCAACCGGATTGTTTCATCGAACAACTACAAGAGACGTAGAAACACCTGAGGAAACCCAGGAGACTGCACGAGGCACGGAGCAAAGCATGACTACTGAATCCGAGAACCCCTAGGGTAGGATGAGTCGTGTACCCCCTATGCGCAGTCGAGTCCGTATGATGGTTCGAATTGAACCATGATTGTGTGTTGCTTGCTTTTATTTGTTTGTGTTTTGATATCAGTCGCCCTTTTTGCCCTAGGCAACAAGTACGCAACTATATCACCTGCCTTATTTTGTTTTTTGTGTTTGGCCCTTTTTGGAACTTGTTTGTTTGCACTTGCACTATAGAACCCCCTTTAGGCATCCCACTTTATGCTACTTATCCCTCTCATCTCTCTCCCCAACCGAAGACCAGCAAGACAAGATGCACCAAGGAGTATACTTCGACGACCAACTAGCACTGAAGACTTTTTGTTGCAGCTTCCTCGACCAAGAGCAGCCGAGTAGAGTTATGTTTACCCCTCCAGACTAGAAACCCATTCCTAGACCCTTCGAGACTTCATGAGATACCCCAGTCCTTAACCATGTGCTTAACCCACAGAATTGCAAGAGAACCGCTTAAGTCTCTCAGAACCTTGCACAACATTGGGTTCATTATGGAACTAGTGGACATAGTGAACAAGCACATTATCATCCTAATATAGCACCGTGGACTGATGATGCCATAGGGAAGACCAGTTTGAGGATATAGGAATAGAGGACGATGACTTGATGAGTTTATATCAATGACTTGAGGAATTATATGAGACTATTTGGTGGATTATGAGGCTTTGATGTTGGTAGATGAACTTGGTGGGATCATGAGTATAGATTAGCATAGCTTTCATTACCCACAGGAGTAAATTGGATTTTGTGGGACAATTATAATCACAACATGAAATTCTTGGAAGTATCTGGATTTGGTGAGCCAGGGGATATGATAGAAGATAGTTGACATTACGGAAATGACTTGGGGGAATAGATAGGAATTCTAGTTGGACATGAGATTTGGATTCAATACATTATCCTAGTGGAGTATGGATGTAGAGTAATTCTACATGGTTCGGAGTAAATTGGATTTAGAATGATGATCTTGATCATGATACCATGTTTCTTGGAGGACAATAAACTAGGAGATTGGATTAATTGTCGGAGTTGATATAAGCTTGACCTTGGAGTTCACTTGACCATGATAATGGAAATTGGTGGACTGACTATAGTAAAGATAACCTGTTTCAAGTATTTGAGGATTATAGGACATTAGAAGATCATGTGGAACACCATAAACATTGGATTTGTAGAATTAATGAATTATGTAATTAATGGGCTTATAGAGTTGATTCATAGGAAGGAAACAAGATCTTGGAGTGGTATACGACGTGTTTCCTTAGGATAGAGATGCTTTATCATGGACCTTGGATCAATAGACTGAGCACTTGGATTGGTGATTAAATTCAAGCTTAGCAGCTTATATGCTCTACCCATGGAATTTTAGGGGTAGCAATACATATGAGTTTGGGGATAGTTGACATGTATAGATTTATTAGACCTCCCCTTGGGAGTCAGGAGGATAATAATAGCTTGAGTGATGATTGGAGCTGACCTACAAGAGTTGATGCTTTCGGTGGTATAAGGTTATTTGTTTAAAGGACTAGATAGAACAATTGGCATCTCAGGAACCGTGCTCAAGGATGGGATGATAAACATTCACTCACACACTAGAATCCTTGAAACCCTTACGCCCTACCAAGCCTCAACATGGTCAGATCCTGACCTTGGGCTTTGACTCTAGATCGATAAGACCTTGGCCAATACTCAACCGTGACCATCACCAATGCCTCAGCCCACTTTACGCACCCCATAGACTTCACGGAGTACTCGGACAAGTTAGTTGCCATCTTTCCTTGATGACATACTTGCCTACCAAAGACGGAAAAAGAACCGTTCAGCCGGTTAGGGAACATCTGAAGACCGCCATGTCAAGGAGGAAGAACTATACCAACCATCATCGTCAAGGAGTGAACTTCCTTGTCAAAGACTGTGCATATCTACAAACCACTCCTCTCAATGGAACCAAGCATTTTCATGACAAGGAAACCCACGCCAAGGTTCATCGGCCCTCTTCGATATCACTCCAAGATTTAACAACCCCCTCCAAGATCACCGCAAGACGAAGAATAGATGGATACCAGCTGGAATTGCCACCTGAGTTAACTGATGTGCACCACGCTTTCCATGCATCACAACCCGGAAGTGTTTCCAACTTCCTAACTTGCCCGATCTCTACGAGGGCACTGCCCACCGAGCCATCGACCCTCAGCCCAATCTAACCTACCGCGAGCTACCCATTAGCAACCTGGATCAAGAAGAGCGTCATACACGAAGCCACACCATCAAGTACTTCAAGCTCAATGGAGCACTACACGGAAGCAGAAGCAAGATGAGGACTTGAAGAGTACCCCAGATCCAAGCTTCTGTATCCCTTTCCACGCCTAGTTTGGGAATCTCGGGACGCGATTCTTGTAAGGGGGGTAGGTCTGTCACACCCTGATTTTCATGCCACAACACTTAAGCTAATATATCATGATAAAATGTGGTTTGACAAAAACTTTTGAGTGTTTTGGACCTTGCCTTGATTGGATTTCGTGTGTTGTTTGCAAGTGCTCTAAAAATCAAATAAATCCCCCAACTCCCAGATGCTTCTAAAATCATGATTTGCTAAATGGGTGCCTTTGCTCATTTTTCAAAAATACAGTTCTGTACACTTCTTGCAAATCTATAAACCCCTTGATTCCATCATATTGAAATGTTCAGAAATATTCCCTAATCCAAATCCAGTGAAACCACCCTGGTTATTTTTCATATGACCAGGGAAGTCCTAGAAAAGTCAAATCCATATTTTTAGAGCACTTTTATTTCTCTGCCTTGTTGAGTTGCTTATTATGGTTGCTTTCGACGATAGTTGACGAAGTAGACGAAATGCTTGGAGTTGGACCAGAGATATTTGAAGACCTCGAAGACTTTGTTAAAACAGGCAAGCAGCCCTTTGACCATGTCTATGAAACCTTTTATGCATGTCATATAGTACCTTATCGTTGTTGCAACGGAATCATGATGGGGTGATAACCACTTCGATGGTTGCCACCGTACTTCCTCGTTGATACTTGCATTGTGCATGACCCTACCTTCTTATGAGGGTTATGCCGGTGGGAGTAGATAGGATGCTAAGGTAGTGCTACGCAAAAAGGGACGGGTATATGCATGGTGAAGGAGGCAAAGTTTTTCAAAAGACTTTTTCGAAAACCCCGTCGGGTGCCACTTATGCCCGAGGGGGGTGATGGAATGGGTAACCACTTGATGACGAAGTGGTGTACCGAGGCAAGTGTGTGTGTTGTTTTCGAAAACGGATTAGATTTAAGATTTGTCGACTGTCCCAACCTTACATGCGCAACCACTCTACCCTTATATGGGAAAGGGCATTATTGATTACCTAGGTTGATACTAGCTTGGAGCCCGCATTACTAGTGACGGGGGAGAGTTGGTTCTCTCTCTCGGGACGGGGTCGTGCCAGTTAGGGCGGCCATGACTGTTTTAACAGTGCACCGGATACAACGTTGTGTCCCCTCTCGGATGTTACGATCTCGAGTGAGTCTCGTATGATGTACATCGTGAGGATATGGAACAACGAGTGGACTCCTTGTTAGTGTCGTCTAGGGAAAGGTAGTGATCGGGTGCTTACCCCGGGTACTTGAGGTATCGCGGGTCGTGGATGACACGGAAGTTCCCCGGATCTTGTGGGTAAAGTGTGCAACCTCTGCAGAGTGTAAAACTATTCGAATAGCCGTGTCCATGGTCAAGGACAGTTGGGCGGTGCTGCTTAAACTATGTCCAGAGTTTACAACCGTGTGTGCGAGTGGTTAAAACTACTTGGGTCAAGTCAAAGGACTTGACATGATTGAGTTGGGTTGGTGCCCACTCTATTTATGTTGATATCTGTAACCTGTCCTCATGGTTACTTGAATTCTCATGATGCATGTCTTACAAGTTGTTGAACATGTCATTGCACTCAAAACTAGCTTTCTGCAAAAATTTACCTATATCATGCATTGTTGTATCACGAACCAAAACATGGGTTGCTTGCTAGTACATTCAAAGTACTCATTGGCTTGCCACTGGTTATTTTATTGGCCAGGCATGAAAGAACATGATATGATGAAGAATACTTCGGTGACGAACATGCGAGCTAGGACGCTCTCAAATGTAATGCTGTAGGGTTAAGGCAGATGGCATGGGTCCAAGTTATCGACGAAGATTTCCGCTGAAATGTTATACTCAAGACTTGACCATAATGGTCCTACTTGTGTAATACGGTATGTATGGATGTAAGACTCTTGTTATTCAGCTTCTGTGTGTTCAGTGAGCATTGATCTCTGGGATCACTGTACACATGCATTCGGTGATCACGACTTATGAGTCGGGGTCCCCACAAAGTATTAAAGTAATGGAGCTTGATATGATGAGAATAGACCCGAGGGCCATAGGTTTCACTAGTGGCTTCTCTCAAGAGTATAAGTATTCTACGGTGGGTGAACAAATTACTATTGAGCAATTGACAGAATTGAGCATAATTATGAGTATATCTAGGTATGATCATGTATATAGGCATCACGTCCGATACAAGTAGACCGAAACGATTCTGCATCTACTACTATTACTCCACTCATCGACCGCTATACAACATGCATCTAGAGTATTAAGTTAAAAACAGAGTAACGCCTTAAGCAAGATGACATGATCTAGAGGGATAAATTCATGCAATATGATAAAAACCCCATCTTGTTATCCTCGATGGCAACAATACAATACGTGCCTTTGCAACCCTTTACATCCTTTGGGTAAGGACACCGCAAGATTGAACCCAAAGCTAAGCACTTCTCCCATTGCAAGAACTACCAATCTAGTTGGCCAAACCAAACGGATAATTCGAAGATACTTGCAAAGATAACCAATCATACATAAAAGAATTCAGAGAAGATTCAAACATTATTCATAGATAATCTATATCATAAACCCACAATTCATCGGTCTCAACAAACACACCGCAAAAAGAAGATTACATCGAATAGATCTCCACGAGAGAGGGGGAGAACATTGTATTGAGATCCAAAAAGAGAGAAGAAGCCATCTAGCTACTAGCTATGGACCCGAAGGTGCAAGTAAACTACTCACACTTCATCGGAGGGGCTATGGTGATGATGTGGAAGCCCTCCGTGGTGGATGCCCTCCCATCGTGAAAGCTTGAACAGACCCCAAGATGGGATCTCGTGGATACTGAGGAAGTTGCGGTGGTGGAATTAGGTTTTTGCTCCGTATCCCATCGTTTGGGGTGCGTGAGGTATATATAGGAGGAATGAGTACGCTTGGAGCAACAGGGGGCCCACGAGGCAGGGGCGCCACTGGGGGCCCACCCTTGTGACCGCCTCTTTTGTTCCTTGGAGTAGGGTCCAAGTCTCCTGGATCACGTTCGGTGAGAAAATCACGTTCCCGAAGGTTTCATTCCGTTTGGACTTCGTTTGATATTCCGTTTCTTTGAAACACTGAAATAGGCAAAAAACAACAATTCTGGGTTGGGCCTCCGGTTAATAGGTTAGTCCCAAAAATAATATAAAAGTGGAAAAATAAAGCCCAATATAGTCCAAAATAGTAGATAAAGTAGCATGGAGCAATCAAAAATTATAGATACGTTGGAGACGTATCAGGCATCCCCAAGCTTAATTCCTACTCGTCCTCGAGTAGGTAAATGATAAAAAGAGAATTTTTGATGCGGAGTGATACTTTGGCATAATTTCAATGTAAATCTTCTTAATTGTGGTATGAACATTCAGATCCGAATGAATACAAAATAAAAGTTCAGATTGATAAAAGAAATAGTAATACTTCAAGCATACTAATCAAAGTAATCATGTCTTCTCAAAATAGCATGGCAAAAGAAAGTTCATCCCTACAAAATCATATAGTTAGGCTATGCTTCATTTTCGTCACACAAAGATGTTCCCAACTTCTATACCCCCGATGACAAGCCTAGAAATTGTTTCATACTTAAATAATCTCAAACTTATTCAACCTTCACGCAATACATGAGCGTGAGCCATGGATATAGCACTATGGGTGGAATAGAATATGATGATGGGGATTGTGTGGAGAAGACAAAAAAGGAGAAAGTATCACATTGACGAGGATAATCAACGGGCTATGGAGATGCCCATCAATTGATGTCAACATGAGGAGCTCTGTTGGAAAAGGCAGTGCCTAGGAGGCGCTTAGGCACGCCTAGGCGCTAGGCAATGGCCAAACGCCTCGCCTAGGGCATAAGCAAAAGTCTAGGCAGAGTAAGTAATAATTTTTCTACCCAAGCGAGAAATCATGCCATATTGCAATCGATATGCCAACAGGGCCATATTCCAATGGTAGTAGCTGGTAGGTAACATACTTATATGCTCTAAATTAATAAAATACAGATATAATAACCACATATACACCCTGATAGTAAAAAAATATGTAACTGCCTAGGCTGTGCCTAGGGTGCTTAAGCACCGCCTAGGCACTAGGCGAAGGCCAACCGCCTCGCTTACGCCTACCGCTTTTTCCAACCTTGATGAGGAGTAGGGATTTCCATGCAACAGATGCACTAGAGCTATAAATTCTCAACAAAAGAAAACTAGTGGGTGTGCATCCAACTTGCTTGCTCATGAAGACCTAGGGCATTTGAGGAAGCCCATCGTAGGAATATACAAGCCAAGTTCTATAATGAAAAATTCCCACTAGTATAAAAGACAACTTATGAGACTCACTATATGAAAAACATGGTGCTACTTTGAAGCACAATATATGAGACTCACTACATGAAAAACAAGGTGCTACTTTGAAGCCCAAGTGTGGAAAAAGAGATAGTAACATTGCCCTTTTTTATTTTTTGGGCCTTTCCTTTTTTTGGCCTTTCTCTTTTTTTTTGATTGGGAAATGCTCTAATAATGATGATCATCACACTTCTATTGATTACAACATAAGGATTACAACTTGAAACTAGAACAAGACATGACTCTATATGAATGCCTCTGGCGGTGTACCGGGATGGTGCAATGAATCAAGAGTGACATGTATGAAAAATAATGCATGGTGGCATTGCCACAAATACGATGTCAACTACATGATCATGCAATGGCAATATGACAAAAGTAAAGTATGTCATGATGATGATGAACGGAACGGTGGAAAGTTGCATGGCAATATATCTCAGAATGGCTATGGAAATGCCATAATAGGTAGGTATGGTGGCTGTTTTGAGGAAGATATAAGGAGGTTTATGTGTGATAGAGCGTATCATATCATGGGGTTTGGATGCACCGCTAAGTTTGCACCAACTCTCAAGGTGAGAAAGGGCAATGCACGGCATCAAGAGGCTAGTAAAGGCGGAAAGGTAAAAGTGCGTATAACCCATGGACTCAACATTAGTCAAAAGAACTCATATACTTATTGCAAAAATTTAGAAGTCATCAAAATCAAGTACTACGCGCATGCTCCTAGGGGGATAGATTGGTAGGAAAAGACCATCGCCGTCCCCGACCGCCACTCATAAGGATGCACAAGCTGTACACTTCATGTTTCAAATTTGTTACACAACTTTAACCATACGTGCATGCTACGGGATTTGTTAACTTCAACACAAGCATTCTTTAAATTCATAATCACCCAACTAGCAGGACTTTAATATCACTACCTCCATATCTCAAAACAATTATCAAGCATCAAACTTTTCATAGTATTCAACACACTCAAAAGAAAGTTTTACAAATCTTGAATACCAAGCATATTAGGATTATTAAGCAAATTACCATGCTATTTAAGACTCTCAAAATAATCTAAGTGAAGCATGAGAGATCAATAGTTTCTATAAAACAAATCCACCACTGTGCTCTAAAAGATATAAGTGAAGCACTAGAGCAAAACTATATAGCTCAAAAGATATAAGTGAAGCACATAGAGTATTCTAACAAATTCTAATTCATGTATGGCTCTCTCAAAAGGTGTGTAAAGCAAGGATGATTGTGGTAAACTAAAAATCAAAGACTCAAATCATACAAGACGCTCCAAGCAAAACACATATCATGTGGTGAATAAAAATATAGCTCCAAGTAAAGTTACTCATGGAAGTAGACGAAAGAGGGGATGCCTTCCGGGGCATCCCCAAGCTTTGAATTTTTGGTGTCCTTAGATTATCTTGGGGGTGCCATGGGAATCCACAAGCTTAGGCTCTTGCCACTCCTTGTTCCATAATCCATCAAAAGATTTCACCCAAAACTTGAAAACTTCACAACACAAAACTCGATGTAAATCTCGTGAGTCTGCTAGCTTAAAGAAAACAAAAGACCACTTCAATGTACTGTAATGAACTCATTCTTTATTTATATTGGTATTAAAACTACTGTATTCCAACTTCTCTATGGTTTATAAACTATTTTACTAGCCATAGATTCATCAAAATAAGCAAACAACACACGAAAAACAGAATCTGTCAAAAACAGAACAGTCTGTAGTAATCTGTAACTAACGCAAACTTCTGGAACTCCAAAAAATCAGCCAAAATAGGACGACATAGGCAATTTGTTTATTGATCAGAAGCAATTGGAATCACTATTTTATCACGTTCTGGTGATTTTAACAATTGTTTTCGTGAACAGAAAGTTTCTGGAAATTACAGCAAGATCAAATAACCATCATCCAAGAAGATCCTATAGGTTTAACTTGGCACAAACACTAATTAAAAAATAAAACCACATCTAAACATAAGGTAGATGGATTATTTATTCCTAAACAGAAGCAAAAAGCAAAAAAACTAAAAATAAAATTGGGTTGCCTCCCAACAGGCGCTATCGTTTAACGCCCTTAGCTAGGCATAATAGCAAGGATAGATCTAGGTATTGCCATCTTTGGTAGGCAATCCATAAGTGGCTCTCATGATAGATTCATATGGTATTTTTATTTTCTTCCTAGGGAAGTGTTCCATGCCTTTCCTTAACAGAAATTGGAATCTAATATTCCCTTCCTTCATATCAATAATTGCACCAATCGTTCTAAGGAAAGGTTTAACAAGAATAATAGGACATGAAGGATTGCAATCTATATCAATAACGATAAAATCTATGGGTACATAATTCCTATTTGGAACAATAAGAATATCATTAATTCTTCCCATTGGTTTCTTAATAGTGGAACCCGCAAGGTGCAAGTTTAGAGAGCAATCATCCAAATCGCGGAAATCTAGCAAATCGCACAAAGTTTTGGAAAGAGTGGAAACACTAGCACCCAAATCACATAAAGCATAAAATTCATGATCCTTAATCTTAATTTTAATATTTGGTTCCCACTCATCATAAAGTTTTCTAGGGATAGAGACTTCCAACTCAAATTTTTCTTCATAAGATTGCATCAAGGCATCAATGATATGTTCAGTAAACGCTTTATTTTGACTATAAGCATGAGGATAATTTAGCACGGATTGCAACAAGGATATACAATAAATTAATGAGCAACTTTCATAATTAAATTCCTTGAAATCCAAAATAGTGGGTTTAGCAACATCTAGGGTTTTGCTTTTTTCAGTCCCACTTTTATCACTTAGCATCATAATCTAAAAACTCCGAATTTTTGGAACGCCTTCTAGGTAAAGGTGGATCATATTCAGTCTCATCATTATCAAGATTCATATTGCAAAACAAATATTTAATAGGGGACACATAAATAACTTTTAGATCTTCATCTTGATTTTCATAGGAATTGGAAGAACAGGCTTTAATAAAGGCATCTTTCGTAGCACGCATCCTAGTGGTTCTTTCCTTGCACTCATCAATGGAAATTCTCATGGCTTTGAGAGACTCATTGATATCATGCTTAGGAGGAATAGATCTAAGCTTTAAAGAATCAACGTCAAGAGAAATTCTATCAATGTTCCTAGCCAATTCATCAACTTTAAGCAATTTCTCTTCAAGCAAAGCATTAAAATTCTTTTGTGAATTCATAAACTCTTTAACACTAGTCTCAAATTCAGAGGGTATCTTATTAAAATTTCCATAAGAGTTGTTGTAGGAATTTCCATAATTATTAGAAGGATTACTAGGATAAGTCCTAGGATTAAAGTTCCCTCTATACGCGTTGTTACCAAAATTATTCCTACCAACAAAATTCACATCCATAGATTCATTATTATTCTCAATCAAAGTAGACAAAGGCATATCATTAGGATCAGAAGAAACACTATTAGTAGCAAATAATTTCATAAGTTCATCCATCTTTCCACTCAAAACATTAATTTCTTCTATCGCACGCACTTTTTTATTAGTAGATCTTTCAGTGTGCCATTGAGGATAATTAACCATAATATTATCTAGGAGTTTAGTAGCTTCTCCTAAAGTGATTTCCATAAAAGTGCCTCCCGCGGCCGAATCTAAAAAGATATCTAGAAGCAAAATTCAATCCGGAATAAATTTTTTGTATAATCATCCACAAATTCAAACCATGAGTAGGGCAATTATGTATCATTAATTTGATTCTCTCCCAAGCTTGTGCAACATGTTCATGAACAAGTTGCTTAAAATTCATAATATCGTTTCTAAGAGAGATGATCTTAGCGGGAGGAAAATACTTAGAGATAAAAGCATCTTTGCACTTGTTCCAAGAATCACTACTATTTTTAGGCAAAGACAAAAACCAAGCTTTAGCGCGATCTCTAAGCGAAAAAGGAATAGCTTAAATTTAACAATATCATTATCAATATCTTTCTTCCTTTGCATATCACATAAATCAACGAAGCTATTTAGATGAGTAGTGGCATCTTCATTAGGAAGGCCGGCGAATTGATCTTTCATAACAAGATTCAACAAAGCAGTATTGATTTCACAAGATTCAGTATTGGTAAGAGGAGCAATCGGAGTGCTAAGGAAATCATTATTGTAGGTATTGGTAAAATCACACAATTTGGTATTATCTTGAGCCATCGTGACAGGCAAGCAATCCAACACACGAGCAAACAAAAGCAAGCGAGAAAAAAGGCAAACAGAAAAGAGAGGGCGAATAAAACGACAAGGGTGAAGTGGGGGAGAGGAAAACGAGAGGCAAATGGAAAATAATGTAATGCGGGAGATAAGGGATTGTGATGGGTACTTGGTATGTTGACTTTTAGTAGACTCGCAAGAACGGCACCAGAAATTCTTATTGCTACCTCTTGAGCATGCGTTGGATTTCCTTGAAGAGGAAAGGATGATGCAAAGAAAGTAGCGTAAGTATTTCCCTTAGTTTTTGAGAACCAAGGTATCAATCCAAAGAGGAGGCTACGCCATGAGTCCCTCGTACCTACACAAAGCAAATAACTCCTCGCAACCAACGTGAATAGGGGTTGTCAATCCCTTCACAGTCACTTACGAGAGTGAGATCTGATAGAGATGATAGATAATATTTTTGGTATTTTTGGTATAAAGATGCAAAGTAAAATAAAAGCAAAGTAAAAAAGCAAAGGCAATAATAAAGTGATGGAAGATTAATATGATGAGAATAGACCCGGGGGCCATAGATTTCACTAGTGGCTTCTCTCAAGAGCATAAGTATTTTACGGTGGGTGAACGAATTACTGTTGAGCAATTGATGTAATTGAGCATAGTTATGGGAGTATCTAGGTATGATCATGTATATAGGCATCACGCCCGAGACAAGTAGACCGACTCGCCTGCATCTACTACTATTACTCCACACATAGACCGCTATCCAAAGATGCATCTAGAGTATTAAGTTCATAAGAACAGAGTAACGCTTAAGCAAGATTACATGATGTAGAGGGATAAATTCATGCAATATGATAAAAACCCCATCTTGTTATCCTCGATGGCAACAATACAATACGTGCCTTGCTGCCCCTCATCACACCGGGAAAGGACACCGCAAGATTGAACCCAAAGCTAAGCACTTCTCCCATTGCAAGAAAAACCAATCTAGTAGGCCAAACCAAACTGATAATTAAAAGAATTCAGAGAAGATTCAAATATTGTTCATAGATAATTTTGATCATAAACCCACAATTCATCAGTCTCAACAAACACACCGCAAAAAGAAGATTACATCGAATAGATCTCCACGAGAGAGGGGGAGAACATTGTATTGAGATCCAAAAAGAGAAGAAGCCATCTAGCTACTAACTATGGACCAAGGTCTGAGGTAAACTACTCACACTTCATCGGAGGGGCTATGGTGATGATGTAGAAGCCCTCCGTGGTGGATTCCCCTTCCGCAGAAGCTCCTAACAGGCCCCAAGATGGGATCTCGTGGGTACAGAAGGTTGCGGCGGTGGAATTAGGTTTTTGGCTCCGTATCTGATTGTTTGGGGGTACGTAGGTATATATAGGAGGAAGGAGTACGTCGGTGGAGCTTCGTGGGGCCCACGAGGGTGGGGGCGCGCCCTAGGGGGGTAGGCGGATCCCCCTACCTCGTGCCCACCTCGTTTCTTTCTTGACGTAGGGTCCAAGTCTCCTGGGTCATATTCGGTGAGAAAATCACGTTCCCGAAGGTTTCATTCCGTTTGGACTCCGTTTGGTATTCCGTTTCTTCGAAACACTGAAATAGGCAAAAAACATCAATTCTGGGTTGGGCCTCCGGTTAATAGGTTAGTCCCGAAAGTAATATAAAAGTGGAAAATAAAGCCCAATATTGTCCAAAACAGTAGAAAATATAGCATGGAGCAATAAAAAATTATAGATACGTTGGAGACGTATCAACGGGTACTTCGCGTACGCCGTTGTTGGTGGAGAGCAGCCTGCAACAGCAGCCTCGCCGGCCCAACAGAAGCTCACCACTCACTCCTCCACTGATGAATATTGGGGTGTGAATCCTTGATGCTGACCTAGCCGGGTTCGTAGGAGAAGAACGGCGGCAGGAGGAGCCGCTGAGGGCCACCCCAACACGCCGCCCCTCTCGACTACGCCGCCCCGAGGGGCGTCCCCACCAAGGGCATCCACCACCGAGCCCACGCATATGGAGGAGGAGGCGAACTTGGGTGCCGGGGGTTCTGCCTCGGCAAAAATTGCTAGTGGGGAGGGTGCCACTTTTTCTCAGCTTGAAGCGGGTAAGTCCTTTGCTTCCAATCCTCGCTCTTTCTTTTTCTTATTGAACCTTGACCTTGGCCCCGTCTCATCCTCTCTTCTTGGTATCCAGATCCTTCCTCGGCAGACCGGGAGGATATCGACACTGTTATTTAGGAGGTCGCCGGTGACGCCGAGGCCGAGACCAACAAAATCACCGTCGAGGAGGCCGCCAAGACTGCCGCTGAAGAGGCCGCCAAGGAGCCTGCTGGGGAGGCCGGCAAGGGGCCTGCCGGAGAGGCCGACAAGGGGTCTCCCGGAGAGGCCGGCAAGGCCGCAGCCGAGGAGGGGGTGGTTGACGACCAACCTTCCTCCTCTGCCGCCTCCGGCTCAAGCAAGTACTTGAAGGTGGGCGACGACTTGTTCGTCCACCTGCCAAGAACGGCAAGCACCAGGGCGCCAACCGAAGGCGAGGCGTTCGACGATGAGGCGCTCGCCTCCGCCGGGCTCCAGGTCGTTGACGAACCAAGCGTCGGCGGCGGCGAATCCCAAGAGGAGTGATACGTCCATTTTGCATCATGCTTTTATATCGATATTTATCGCATTATGGGCTGTTATTTCACATTATGTCACAATAATTATGGCTACTCTCTTTTATTTTACAAGGTTTACATGAAGAGGGAGAATGCCGGCAGCTGGAATTCTGGGCTGGAAAAGGAGCAAATATTGGAGAGGTATTCTATGCAACTCCAAAAGTCCTGAGACTCCACGGAATATCTTAAAATAAATAAAGAAAAATCGTCGCCAAAGATGAAGGCCAGGGGGCCCACACCCTGCTCACGAGGGTGGGGGCGCGCCCCCCCTACCTCGTGGGCCCCCTGGTGGCTCTCCGACGCCCATCTTCTCCTATATGAAGTCTTTCGATGAGAAAAAAATAGAAGGCAACCTTTCGGGACGAGACTCCGCCGCCACGAGGCGGAACCTTGGCGGAACCAATCTAGGGCTCCGGCAGAGCTGTTCTGCCGGGGAAACTTCCCTCTGGGAGGGGGAAATCATCGTCATCATCATCACCAACGCTCCTCTCATTGAGAGAGGGAAATCTCCATCAATTTCTTCACCAGCACCATCTCATCTCCAAACCCTAGTTCATCTCTTGTATCCAATTCTTATCTCCAAGTCCGAGATTGGTGCTAGTAGGTTGCTAGTAGTGTTGATTACTCCTTGTAGTTGATGCTAGTTGGTTTATTTGGTGGAAGATCATATGTTCAGATCCTTTAGGCATATTATTACCCCTCTGATTATGAACATAAATATGCTTTGTGAGTAGTTACGTTTGTTCCTGAGGACAAGGGAGAAGTCTTGCTATTAGTAGTCATGTGAATTTGGTATTCGTTCGATATTTTGATGAGATGTATGTTGTCTAGCCTCTAGTGGTGTTATGTGAACGTCGACTACATAACACTTCACCATTATTTGGGCCTATAGGAAGGCATTGGGAAGTAACAAGTAGATGATGGGTTGCTAGAGTGATGAAGCTTAAACCCTAGTTTATGCGTTGTTTCGTAAGGGGCTGATTTGGATCCACTTGTTTCATGCTATGGTTAGGTTTACCTTAATACTTTTGTTGTAGTTGCGGATGCTTGCAATAGAGGTTAATCATAAGTGGGATGCTTGTTCAAGTAAGAACAACACCCAAGCACCGGTCCACCCACATATCAAATTATCAAATTACCGAACGCGAATCATATGAGCGTGATGAAAACTAGCTTGACGATATTCCCGTGTGTCCTCGGGAGCGTTTTTCCTATTTTAAGAGTTTGTCCAGGCTTGTCCTTTGCTACAAAAAGGATTGGGCCACCTTGCTGCACTTTATTTACTCTTGTTACTTGTTGCTCTTTACAATTTATCTTGTCACAAAATTATCTATTACCACTTATTTCAGTACTTGCAGAGAATACCTTGCTGAAAACCGCTTATCATTTCCTTCTACTCCTCGTTGGGTTCGACACTCTTACTTATCGAAATGACTATGATAGATCCCCTATACTCGTGGGTCATCAAGACTCTTTTCTGGCGCCGTTGCCGAGGAGTGTAGCGCCTTTGGTAGGTGGAATTTGGTAAGGAAAAATTTATATAGTGTGCTGAAATTTACTGTCACTTGTTACTATGGAAAGTAATTCTCTGAGGGGCTTGTTCGGGGTATATTCACCCCGTCCAGTAGAGCAAAGAGTTGCTCCTCAACCTACTGAACCTATTGAAAATGAAACTCCTTTTGAATTTCCTTCGGGTATGATGGAAAAACTACTAGCTAATACTTTTACAAGAGATGGAACAAAGTATCCTGATGAACATCTACTCTATGTGGATGAAGTGTGTGGACTATTTAAGCTTGCAGGTATACCCGATGATGTTGTTAAGAAGAAGGTATTCCCTTTATCTTTGAAGGGAGACGCATTGACATGGTATAGGCTGTGTGATGATACGAGATCATGGAACTATAAAAAATTGAAATTGAAATTTCATCAAAAGTATTACCCTATGCATCTTTTTCATCGTGATCGCAATTTCATATATAATTTTTGGCCTCGCGAAGGAGAAAGCATCGCTCAAGCTTGGGGGAGACTTAAATCAATGTTATATTCATGCCCCAATCATGAGCTCTCAAGAGTGACAATTCTTCAGAATTTTTATGCTCGACTTTCTGATAACAATCGCACCATGCTCGATACTTCTTGTGCTGGCTCTTTTATGATGAATACTATTGCAACTCTGAAGATTGGGACCTCGACGAAGGTAAGGAGTCAGGTATGACACCTAAGTTTGATTGTGTTAAATCTTTTATGGATACCAATATTTTCCGTAAGTTTAGCACTAAATATGGACTTGACTCGAGATAGTAGCTTCTTTCTCGTGAATCTTTTGCTACTTATGTTGATCTCCCCAAGGAGAAGTGGTTTAAATATCATCCTCCCCTAGAAGTAAAAGTAGCTGCACCTATTAAAGTTGAAGAAAAGACTGTCACTTATAATGATCCTATTGTTCCTACCTCTTATGTTGAGAAACCACCTTTCCTGTTAGAATAAAGGATCATGCTAAAGCTTCAACTGTGGTTCGTAAAAGCAATATTAGCACTTATACACCTCCTGAGCAAGTCAAAGTAGAACCTAATATTGCTATTGTTAAAGATCTCTTGTCTGATAATATTGATGGGCATGTTATTCAATTCTGCAGTGAAACTGCTAGAATTGCTAAACCGTGTGCTAAAGATAAACATAGACCTGTGGTAGGCGTGCTGTTATTTACATTAAAATAGGAGATCATTGTTATCATGGCTTATGTGATATGGGTGCTAGTGCTAGTGTTATACCTTATGATTTATATAAAGAAACTAATCATGAAATTGCACCTGCTGAGTTAGAAGATATTGATGTTACAATTAAACTTGCCAATAGAGATACTATATCTGCAATGGGAATTGTTAGAGATGTTGAAGTCATGTGTGGGAAAACTAAATATCCTTCTGATTTTCTTGTTCTTAGTTCTCCACAAGATAGCTTTTGTCCCATTATATTTGGTAGACCCTTTTTGAACACTCTTAATGCTAAGATAGACTGCAAAAAGAATGTTGTTACTATTGGCTTGGATAATATGGTTCATGAGTTTAATTTCTCTAAATTTAGTAAACAACATCGTGAGGAAGAATTGCCTAGTAAAAATGAAATTATTGGTCTTGCTTCTATTGCCGTACCTCCTAGTGATCCTTTAGAACACTATTTGCTAGACCATGAAAATGATATGTTCATGAATGAAAGAAGGGAAATAGATGAAGTATTCTTTAAACAGTATCCTATTCTGCAACACAATTTGCCTGTTCAAATCCTAGGGGATCCTCCTCCACCCAAGGGTGATCCCGTGTTTGAGCTTAAACCGTTGCCTGATAATCTTAAATACGCTTATCTTGATGATAAGAAAATATATCCTGTTATTATTAGTGCTAACCTTTCAGAGCATGAAGAAGAAAGATTATTGAAAACTCGGAAGAAGCACCGTGCCGCATTTGGTTATACTCTTGATGATCTTAAGGGCATTAGTCCCAGTCTATGTCAACATAAAATAAATTTGGAAGCGGATACCAAACCAGTTCGTGATCCTCAACAACGTCTGAATCCTAAAATGAAAGAAGTGGTAAGAAAGGAAATACTAAAGCTTTTGGACGAAGGTATAATTTATCCCGTTGCTGATAGTCAGTGGGTAAGCCCTGTCCATTGTGTCCCTAATAAGGGAGGTATTACTGTTGTCCCTAATGATAAAGATGAATTGACCCCGCAAAGAATTATCACAGGTTATAGGATGGTAATTGATTTCCGAAAATTAAACAAAGCTACTAAGAAAGATCATTACCCCTTACCTTTTATTGATCAAATGCTAGAAAGATTATGCAAACATACACATTATTGCTTTCTAGATGGTTATTCTGGTTTCTCTCAAATACCTGTGTCGGCTAAAGATCAATCAAAGACTACTTTTACTTGCCCTTTTGGTACTTTTGCTTATAGACATATGCCTTTTGGTTTATGTAATGCACCCGCTACCTTTCAAAGATGCATGATGGCTATATTCTCTGATTTTTGTGAAAAAATTTGTGAGGTTTTCATGGACGATTTTTCCATCTATGGTTCCTCTTTTGATGATTGCTTGAGCAATCTTGATCGAGTTTTGCAGAGATGTGAAGAAACTAATCTTGTCTTGAATCGGGAAAAGTGCCACTTTATGGTTAATGAAGGTATTGTCTTGGGGCACAAAGTTTACGAAAGAGGTATTGAAGTTGATAAAGCCAAGGTTGATGCTATTGAAAAGATGCCATGTCCCAAGGACATCAAAGGTATAAGAAGTTTCCTTGGTCACGCCGGATTTTAAAGGAGGTTCATTAAGGACTTCTCAAAATTTTCTCAGCCTCTGACTAATTTAGTACAAAAAGATGTACCATTTTTCTTTGATGATGATTGTGTAGAAGCATTTGAAATACTTAAGAAAGCATTAGTCTCCGCACCTGTTGTTCAGCCACCTGATTGGAATTTACCCTTTGAAATTATGTGTGATGCTAGTGATTATGCTGTAGGTGCTGTTCTAGGGCAAAGAATTGATAAGAAATTAAATGTTATCCATTATGCAAGTAAGACTCTAGACAATGCTCAAAGAAATTATGCTACCACCGAAAAGGAACTTTTAGCAGTTGTATTTGTTGTTGATAAATTCAGACCCTATATTGTTGATTCTAAGGTAACTATCCACACTGATCATGCTGCTATTAAATATCTTATGGAAAATAAAGATGCTAAACCTAGACTTATTAGATGGGTTCTCTTGCTGCAAGAATTTGATTTGCATATTGTTGATAGAAAAGGTCTTTGAGAACCCCGTTGCAGATAACTTATCTAGGTTAGAGAATGTTCTTGATGACCCACTACCTATTGATGATAGCTTTCCTGATGAACAATTAAATGTCATAAGCACTTCTCGTAGAACTCCATTGTATGCTGATTATGCTAATTATATTGTTGCTAAATTTATACCACCTAGCTTCACATACCAACAAAAGAAAAAGTTTTTCTATGATTTGCGACATTACTTTTGGGATGACCCACATCTTTATAAAGGAGTAGATGGTGTTATTAGACGTTGTGTACCTGAGCATGAACAGGAACAAATCCTACGCAAGTGTCACTCCGAAGCTTATGGAGGACACCACACTGGAGATAGAACTGCACATAAGGTATTGCAATCCGGTTTTTATTGGCCCACTCTCTTCAAGGATGCCCGTAAGTTTGTTTTGTCTTGCGATGAATGTCAAAGAATTGGTAATATTAGTAGACGTCAAGGAATGCCTATGAATTATTCACTTGTTATTGAACCATTTGATGTTTGGGGCTTTGATTATATGGGACCTTTTCCTGCCTCTAATGGATATACACATATTTTGGTTCTGTTGATTACGTTACTAAGTGGGTAGAAGCTATTCCAACTAGTAGTGCTGATCATAACACTTCTATTAAAATGCTTAAGGAAGTTATTTTTCCGAGGTTTGGAGTCCCTAGATATTTAATGACTGATGGTGGTTCCTGTCGGATTTCGGGTTCCGGCAGACCCTTGAGGTTCGAACACTGGGGTGCGCGCGGAGATCCAACCCTCCACCGTCTCGCACCTCGCCGAATCGCTGGGACCTAAACTACTAAACAGAACATCACAAGAGACCCGAGATTTATACTGGTTCAGGCCACCATTGTGGTGTAATACCCTACTCCAGTGTGTGGTGTGGTAGATTGCCTCTTGGGCTGATGAGGAACAATACAAGGAAGAACAGCCTCGTGAGGTTCTGTTCTTGGCAGGCGCGATGAACTGCTAGGTGGGGTTCAGTCGCTCTAGCTACTGGTTTCTTAATGAGGATCCGGATCCCTCTGCCCTGGGGGTGGCTACTCCTATTTATAGGCGAAGGCCCTGGGCCTCTTCCCAAATATTGAGCGGGAAGGGCGCCAACAATTGGCCATTTTGAAGGGGAACATCGGGTACACTTATCCTGACTAAAGTTGGTCCTCGCCTGCCAAAGGCTCTGGTGATGATGCCTGCTGGGGCTCCATGATGACTCCCTTCCAGCCGTTGGGCTGGTCTTGGTCTTGTTGCACCGAAACGGATGCCTTTGCTTGATGCTCTCGCCTGCTCTTGCTCCCTTTGCACGAAAGAGGAAAGGAAGACACTGCGCGGGCTGGCGCCCTTGGTCGTCATGGCTTGCGTCATGGGCACCTCGCGAGGTACCCCGCCTTGAACTCTCCGCCTCCTCATGAGCGAGCCTGACGAGGCCGTGCCCAAGGAAGCTCCTTGTCGTCCGCCCCGCGAGGCTTGGCCCCTCGCGAGGGTCTTGAGCTTGCGTTGATGAAGATGGGCCGTGCTAGGCCTCCTTCGAGCCACGCCGCAAGCCGCAGGCAGGCAAGTCTGGGGACCCCCGTTCCCAGAACACCGACAGTAGCCCCCGGGCCCACGGCGCGCCCGAACTTGGCCGAGCAGAGAGGCGAAAGGGCAAGAAGCGTCATGGGCCCTAACAGCCTCTGACCTTGGGCGCCGCGTGGCGGTTGATTGGACGCGGCGCATCGCTTCCCCACGATGCCTCGGTAACCACCCGGATTCGACAAGTCCTCGCATGCAGAGTCGGTCATGATTACCGGTGATCGTGGAGGCCGACGGTTGGCCTTCGGCTATAAGTACGGAACAGCGCGGCGCCCTTCGATCTATCCTTCGCTTCTCCTCCTCCTCGCTTCGCCTGGTTGCCATGGCTCCGATCCGCCGCTTCTCCACGGAAGAGAAGGAAAGGCTCCTCAAGAGCATCTGACCTGCTCCCCAAAGAAGCGGCTTGCCCTCCGGGTGTCGTGGCAAGAGCGCCGCCAGAGGCGCCCATGCCCTGGTGCGGCGGCCGCAACCAGGGTTCCCTCTTCCCTAGTACGCGCGCATTGGCGGCTCCGAAGGAGGCGACGCCGGCGCCACGAGCGGGCGCCGCCCGACGCCGGCTGGTCACGGCGGTGTCGTCTTCCCCGGAGTCCACGCCGAGGCTCCTGCCGGAGTTCGTGCTTCACGCTGCCACGCCTCCTAAATCTTGGATTCGTCTTCCTTCTTTCTTCGCCTCCGTAAATGCGGCAGGGGGAACCCACAGGACTGGCTGCACGCCGGCTGCGGCACCCTCGCGACCGGGCAGAGGTCGCGGTAGTTGTCCCGGCGGGGTCTTCATGACTCGAGGCTGGGCGAGGTCGCCTGGTCTGCAGGACGAGGCGCCCTCACGATCCACCGAGTATGATGGTGCTTCAGTGGTGTCCTTCAAGGTCTTCGACGCGAGGGTCATCGGCTGGAGTGAGAGGTGGTCGGGTCCTGCTGCGGTGAGATGAGAGGCCGGCCGACCGCCTTGGCCGCCTCCTCAGCGATTTAAGGCGCCGGAGGATCCAGCCGACTCCGCCGAGCTCTTGGCGACGCCGGAGACGAGCGACGATCTCTGAGCCTCCGAGCGGCGCCGCCTCCCGAGCAGGGCGGGTTTGCCAGTCGCCGCCGCCTCGATCTGGATGGGGTTGGCGCCGGACCGGTGGCCCACTGCTGATGATGGCATCCGCCGCCACGCCTGTAGTTAGGATTCTTTAGGATGCCCGCCTTTTGTTCTGCGAGGAGCCAAGAATATACCCCACGGGGCTTGTAAGATGTTTGTAGCTCCATCCATCAATATAATCCTTTTTATGAAGCAAAGGCGAGATGCTCATTCTGTTCTAGCTCGATTTCCTCCTTTCGGTCCTCACGAGGGCACGATGCTCTGCGCCGATGTGTCCAGTCCCCAAGGCGGCTTCAGCCGTCGCTGGTATGCCAGTGTCGCGGTGCCGTGGTCAAGGCCAAGGTGAGCGCCCCGAGGTCCGTAAGAGCCCACGAGTCGCGATGCTCGGGGGTCCCCCTTGGCGCTCAAGCAGCCATCATTCGGTGAGAAAGGAGAGCGACGTTGCTAACACGGGGTTGCACTGAGTGTGGGGATGGTGTTGCGATAACTAGTGTGTCCGGAGGGTGACTTATCTCGTGGGTCAGGACAATGCTTCCTGGTGCGGCGCTAGGTCCGTGCCTTGGCCGGCGAGAGATTGCGTGGCGAGGTCGTTTCGTGCTCCTTGGAGGGACCCTACAGGTTCACCACAAAAGGAACAAGAGCTCACCGTGGCGATCATTAGTTCTGCCATTAGTTGCTTGGGAGAGGCGCGAGAGGCCTCGCGAGGTGTGTTGTGGTACCCGTGAGCCAGTAGCAGGCTCACGGGCCCTACCTCAAGGCGGGTTGCGCTGGCCTCGGGCCTTATCTTCGAGTGTGTTCCTGCAAATTTGGCGGATGCCGGTGTTTCACGTCTTCGGGTCCTGGCTCTCGGGCTGGTCTCAGCCGTCGGTGGCAAGCCAGGTCGCGATGCCATGGACAAGACCAGAGGGTGAGGGCCAGAGAGCCGGTAGGAGCCCTGAGTCACGATGCAGGCACCCCCCTTTAACGCGCAAGCTGGGTTAGATGACGAAACTCTACGTCCTCGGGTTCCGGCTCTCGGGCTGGTCTCAGCCGTCGCTGGCAAGCCAGGTCGCGATGCCATGGACAAGACTAGAGGGTGAGGGCCGGAGAGCGGTAGGAGCCTCGAGTCGCGATGCTCGTGCACCCCCTTTAACGCCAAGCTGGGTTAGATGCAGCAACTCACGTCCTCGGGTCCCGGCTCTCGGGCTGGTGCGACCGTCACCGGCAAGCTGGTCGCGATGCCATGGACAAGACCAGAGGGTGAGGGCGGAGAGCGGTAGGAGCCACGAGTCGCGATGCTCGGGCACCCCCTTTAACGCTGCAAGCTGTGTTAGATGCTGACAACTCTACGTCCTCGGGTCCCGGCTCTCGGGCTGGTCTCAGCCGTCGCTGGCAAGCCAGGTCGCGATGCCATGGACAAGACCAGAGGGTGAGGGCCGGAGAGCCGGTAGGAGCCCTGAGTTGCGATGCTCAGGCACCCCCCCTTTAACGCGCAAGCTGGGTTAGATGACGAAACTCTACGTCCTTGGGTTCCGGCTCTCGGGCTGGTCTCAGCCGTCGCTGGCAAGCCAGGTCGCGATGCCATGGACAAGACCAGAGGGTGAGGGCCGGAGAGCCGGTAGGAGCCTGAGTCGCGATGCTCGAGCACCCCCTTTAACGATCAAGATTCCGTCACCCAGGAAAAGGCACCAAATAACAAGCATGGTGGAGCGAGAGCATAATCCTAAGGAAAACGTAAGAATGATACATGCCGCTGGGACAGGCCCGAGCGGCTTGGGGATGATGCAGCCCGAGGGGCGCCCCCAACAGGATAGGCTAATGACATGAAATAAAAGGGGTACATGCCGCAGGGACGGACCCACGCGGCCTGGGAATAATGCGGCCCTGAAGGCGCTCCCAGCCGGAAACAAAACTTAAAGATGTCACCTGGTGATGTTGGGGACGAAGGGGTGTTGGTGTAGAAGACTCGGTGGGCTGCGGAGCCGATCCTCCACGAGCCCCAGGCCCGGGGCCTCGGGAGGATCCGGAGGCGCTGGCGGCTCCTCGGGGGCCATCTCCATCTCCGCCAGGGCTGCGGCGTGCCTGACCTCTCGAGCCTCCAGGATGGCCCTCATGAGATGCTAGTGCGCAGCAACCGTGTTTGGTAGGCCGTGAGGCATGCGCACGTAGCTGTGGGGCGGGCCCTCGCAACGTCCCACTCGCGAGGGCCAGAGGCGCTCTTGAGACGCGGCTCGGTTGAGCCCTGGTATGTCGATGCAGATGCGCAGCCCACCATCCTCGCCTGGATGGGGGGCCACAGCCAGTGGGCGGCTGCCCCTCATGACCCTTGACTCCTGTAGCTCTGAATGGCCTTGCCGACGAACTCCCGAGGGTTCGGCCCTCCTTGCCTTGCTCTCGCTTGCAGGAAGCGTGCCAAGCACGCCCACGTGGTGCCCAAGCGCCTCCCTCGTGACCTTGGCGAGGTCGGCGGCCCTCCGTGGAGAGAGCCCCAAGCCCGCCCCGAGGAGGGTGTCGGGCGCGCTTCCTATGCGATGGAAGGAGGCTCCCCACGGCCCGGTGCGGGCCACGAGGGGCCTGCCTCTTGAGGAGCCGGGCGGTCGATGTCTTCTTCTTCTTGGGTGCGGCCTTGGGAGGCCTCCTGCTGCCGTGGTGCAGGTCTTCTAGCGATGCGGCTCGAAAGGATCGCTCCGGGGAGCACACTGCTGCGTCTCTCTCTTCACAGTGGCACCGTGATGACCCCGCTTCCTCGGCATCTTGAGGACGTTGTAGCCGTGGTGGGTTCTGCCATGAATTTGGCCAGCGCCGTACCCGAGGATGGCGTTGTACGGCAGGCGAATGTGGGCGACGCCGAAGTCGATGAGCTCGGTGCGGTAGTTGTCGCGAGACTCAAAGGTGACAGGAAGGCGGACCTGCCCGATCGGCACCGTGGAGCCGTGGGTGACTCCGGAGAAAGGCTTGGTTGGCTGAAGCCGATCGTAAGGCACTTGAAGATTGTTGAATGTTTCCATGGACAGACGTTGAGTCCCGCCCGCCCGTCGATGAGGGTCTTGGTGACCAGCACGTTCTTGATGATTGGGGAACAAAGCATCGGGAGAACTCCGGCCGTGGCGCGCAAGACTTGAGCTGATCCGCCGAGCTGAACAGGATGGCGCACGCCGACCACCGAGAGGGCGCGGCCTCGAGCTTGGGGAGGACTGCATTCACTTCGGCAGGCGAATCGCTTGAAGATGCGCTAAGAGGCTGGGGCTTGAGCTCCGCCTAGGATGCGAAGCGATCGCAGACGCGGTTCTGGAGGCCCCAGCCCCCTCGTCCTGATGACGGTCCTCAATTCTCCTTGGCTACGGCGGCAGCGGAGGGAGGCCTGCGTTCCCCTGCGGGCGATCCTCGCGAGGCTGATCCCTCCAGCCTCCCTCGCGAGGCGGGTCTTGCCAACGGACCTCGCGAGGTTGGTCGCGCCACTCTTGGCGCGGGCCGCGGTCTTCCCAGCGTCCTGCATTCCTTCCTCCTCCTCGGCCGTAGCCCCGGTCGCTGCGCTCGGGGCGTCTGCCGACCCTTCCTTCGCGTACGGCCCGGAGCTCTTGGCATTCATTGGGGTTGTGGGTGTGGAGGTCGTGGTACACGCAGATGACCGCCCTTGGAGGACTCGGGCTGGTCTCTGCCTCGCTTGGTATGCAGTTCCGCCATGAGTACGGCAGCCCCTTTGCGCTTCACGTCCTTGGCCTTGGACTTTTTCTCTTCGGGATCCGCGGCAGGCAGCTCGAGGAGGGAGAGGCGCCCCTCCTCAGCCCTGGCGCACTTGGTCGCCAAGTTGAACAGCTCCAAGGAGGTGCACAGATCTTCATGCATCGCCAGCTCCTCCTTCATCTTGACGTCGCGCATGCCGTCGGAGAAGGCAGAGATGATGGCCTCCTCCGTTACCCTGGGGATCTTGAGGCATGCGTTGTTGAAGCGCTGGATGTACTTTGCAGGGTTTCCCCTGGCTGCTGCTTGATTCGGCGCATGTTGCTCACGGCGGGTGGCCGGTCGCGAGTACCCTGGAAGTTGGCGATGAAGCGAGTGCGCATCTTGGCCCAGGAAGAGATCGTGCCTGGGGCCAGATTCAGAGCCAAAGTGCGGGCTCCGTCCTTGAGCGCCATGGGAAACCAGTTCACCATGACCTTTTCATCCCGCTATAGCCTCGATGCCCAGCTCATAGAGCTGGAGGAACTCCGTAGGGTCACCGAGTGGCCGAAGCGAGGAGGCAGGTCTGGCTTGAACTTGGCGGGCCACGCGACGCTGCGCAGCTCGAAGGTGAAGGCGCGGCAGCCCGCCGTGGCCGCGGGGGGCCTCGGACGACAGAGAGCTTGGTCTTGCGGGCCTCCCTGCGCCGCGGCTGGGGGCAGCGCAGGTCTGACGCGTCTTTGGAGCGGGAGCGCTGGGCAGCTTCGTGGGCGAGGAACTTCTTGACAGCTGCTCTTGCCGCGCCGGGCGTGGCGGAGCGGGTTCCGCCAGGGCGCGTGCCTTGGGGCGGCGCCTTCTTGAGGAGGAGGCGGCCGAGGCGCCCGAGCTTCATCGCTGGGCGGGCACGCAGTGCAGTGAGACGGACGGTGCGGGGCGCCTCTGCAGCGCAGACGAAGCTCGGCGACTTCGGTCGAGCCATTCTTCGAGACGCTGCCGACGGGCGGTAGCGCAGAGCTCGCTTTGCCGCGATGAAGGCAGCCCGGCCTCCATAGCGCGGGCGCGCGTGATTTAAGAACCAGCGGGGTGAGCGAAGGCATGGCGGTGCGGCCGCCCCGCCTCATGGACGGGTGCTTTGGGGCGATGCTTGCTGCTTGTTCCCGCGCGGGCCGATGGCGGCGTTGACGGCAGTGACGGGAACGACGAGGGCGCCCGCCGACGGAGCTGTCTGGGCGACATGGGAGGCGAGGGCGGCTCGGCGCCGGGCGCAGCGACGGGCGTCGACATGGTTGCGGTGGTCGGGGAAGAACGAGGCGACGAAGCAGTAGATTCCGGCGCACTTTACTGGGCGCGCCAAATGTCGGATTTCGGGTTCCGCAGACCCTTGAGGTTCGAACACTGGGGTGCACGCGGAGATCAAACCCTCCACCGTCTCGCACCTCGCCGAATCGCTGGGACCTAAACTACTAAATGGAACAACACAAGAGACACGAGATTTATACTGGTTCAGGCCACCATTGTGGTGTAATACCCTACTCCAGTGTGTGGTGTGGTAGATCGCCTCTTGGGTTGATGAGGAACAATACAAGGAAGAACAGCCTCGCGAGGGTCTGTTCTTGGCGGGTGCGATGAACTGCTAGGTGGGGTTCAGTCACTCTAGCTACTGGTTTCTTAATGAGGATCAGGATCCCTACCTTACAGGGGTGGCTACTCCTATTTATAGGCGAAGGCCTGGGCCTCTTCCCAAATATTGAGCGGGAAGGGCGCCAACAATTGGCCATTTTGAAGGGGAACAACGGGTACACTTATCCCGACTAAAGTTGGTCCTCGCTGCGAAAGGCTCTGGTGATGACACTGCTTGGGTCTCCACGATGACTCCCCTTCCGGCCGTTGGGCTGGTCTTGGTCTTGTTGCAATCAAACGTATGCCTTTGCTTGATGCTCGCTGCGCTTGCTCCCTTTGCACGAAAGAGGAAAGGAGGACACTGGCCGTGGCGCCTGAATGGGCGCCCTTGGTCGTCATGGCTTGCGTCATGGGCACCTCGCGAGGTACCTGCCTTGAACTCTCCGCCTCCTCATGAGCCAGGCTGACGAGGCCGTGCGAGGAAGCTCCTTGCCATCCGCCCGTGAGGCTTGGCCTCGCGAGGGTCTTGAGCTTGCGTTGATGAAGATGGGCGTCTTTGGGCCTCCTTGAGCCACGCCACAGCCGCAGGCGAGCAAGTCTGGGACCCCGTTCCCGAACGCCGACGATTCCCATTTTATTCATGGTGCTTTCAGTAAAATGCTTGCTAAATATGATGTTAATCATAGAATTGCATCTCCATATCACCCACAGCCTAGTGGTCAAGTAGAATTGAGCAATAGAGAGCTCAAATTAATTTTGCAAAAGACTGTTAATAGGTCTAGAAAGAATTGGTCCAAGAAACTTGATGATGCATTATGGGCCTATAGAACTGCATATAAGAATCCTATGGGTATGTCTCCGCATAAAATGGTTTATGGAAAAGCATGTCACTTACCTCTCGAACTAGAACATAAGGCATATTGGGCTATTAAAGAGCTCATATATGATTTCAAACTTGCCGGTGAGAAAAGGTTATTTGATATTAGCTCACTTGATGAATGGAGAACCCGAGCTTATGAAAATGCAAAGTTGTTTAAAGAAAAGGTTAAAAGACGGCATGACAAAAGGATACAAAAGCGTGAGTTTAATGCAGGTGATTATGTATTGCTATACAACTCTCGTTTAAGATTTTTTGCAGGAAAACTTCTCTCTAAATGGGAAGGTCCCTACGTTATCGAGGAGGTCTATCGTTCCGGTGCCATAAAAATCAACAACTTTGAAGGTACAAATCCGAAGGTGGTAAACGGTCATAGGATCAAACATTATATTTCAGGTAATCCCATAAATGTTGAAACCAATATTATTGAAACCGTAACCCCGGAGGAATACATAAGGGACACTTTCTGCACCGTTTGAGACTCGAAAAGGAATAGGTATGTGGTACGGTAAGTAAACCGACTCCAAAACAATTTTTAAGGCAATATTTCTCCATTTTGGAATATTTAGAAAAATAGAAAAATAAGTGGCAGTCCGGGAAGGACACGAGGGCTCCATGAGGGTGGAGGGCGCGCCCTACCCCCTGGGCGTGCCCCCTACCTCGTGAGCACCCCGTGTGCCCTCTGGACTCCGTTTTCTTGCACGATACGTATTTTGGTCGGTAAAAATTCATTATATATTCTCCCGAAGGTTTTGACTCTCGTATCACGCAAATCTCTCATGTTCTTGTTTCGAGCTGTTTTTCTGACAGGTCTAGATCATCATGACGTCCCCAAGTGCTTCCAAGGACAAGTTCTTCGAGAAGGTGATCAACCCTTACCTCGCTGGAGGTGCTGCGACACCCTCAAACCATTGATATGCGTGATGGGTTGCTGCACATCCGCTGGCGCCGAGGGACCAAAGGGAACCGGAAGCGTGGAGTCGAGGCTCGAAGCAATGGAGCAACAAGTTTTCAAGTGCCAGGGGATGGTGGAGTGTGTAATCAACGCTAGCCACAAGATGCTCGTGGAGTTCACCAACAACTATGAGCCGGATGCCAAGAACACTGAGGAGGCCATCTTCAAGCTACATGAGAAGATCGAGCACCTCCAAGCCCAAATCTATGATCTACAAAATCAAAACTGTGAGTATGAATATAGATTCAAAAGGATGAGTTTGGTTGCAGATTTGAGGATTCCGGAGACTCGATCATCCTTCTATGATGGTGAGCCTATGCCATGGAAGGTGGACGACAAGCCCGCATCATCAACAATGCCTCCACCTTCTTCACCAACAAAGGAGATATAATCACATGGGTATGGGCACTCCCCTTGGCAACTGCCAAGCTTGGGGGAGGTGCCCCGGTATTGTATCACCATCACAACTCCTATCTTTATCGTTTTTCTTAGTTCGATCCTTTTAGTAGTATCTTGATCTAGTAGAATAAAGTTCATGGCATGATCTAGTTTTGAGTTTTGCTTTATGATCTCTCTATGTAATCGAGTCCGTGAGCTATATATATAATAAAGTTAGTTGAGTCAAGGGCTTGATTATTTTGCCATGATCTTGGGTGAACAAAAGAATAGAAAGAAGAAAAAGAATAAAAAGAAACAAAGAGTTCATATTGTTCTCATTGGAGTAATGACTTCACATAGAAAGAGTATGATGATTAAAAGTTGTTGAGAGTTGGAAAATATAGCTTTGGTCATCGTGCAATTAATACGAAGTAATAAGGAAAGAGAGGTTTCACATATAGATATATTACCATTGACATCTTTTATGATTGGGAGCACTCATTAAAATATAACATGCTAAAGAGTTGATGTTGGACAAGGAAGACAACGTGATGAGTTATGTTTCTTATATCTGAGATAAAGTATGTTGTCATGGATCCTCTAACATGTTGAGCTTGCCTTTCCCCCTCATGCTAGCCAAATTCTCAGCACCAAGTAGAGATACTACTTGTGCTTCCAAATACCCTTAAACCAGTTTTGCCATGAGAGTCCACCATATCTACCTATGAATTGAGTAAGACCCTTCAAGTAAGTTGTCATCGGTGCAAAGCAATAAAAATTGCTCTAAACATGTATGATTGATTGGTGTGGGAGAAATAAGCTTTATACGATCTTGTGATGTGGAAGTAATAAAAGCGACAATTTGCATAATAAAGGTTCATATCACAAGGGGCAATATAAAGTGACGTTCTTTCGCATTGAGATTTTGTGCATCCAACCGTAAAAGCACATGGCAACCTCTGCTTCCCTCTGCGAAGGGCCTATCTTTTATTATTATCCTCTACCTTATGCAAGAGTCACGGTGATCTTCACCTTTCCTTTTTCATTTCTTTGGCAAGCCCAGCATGTTGGAAAGAACATGATATATATATATATATATATATATATATATATATATATATATATATATATATATATATATATATATATATATATATATCTAATTGGATGTAGGGGAGCATGAATTGTTATTGTTGACATTACCCTTAAGGTAAAAGGTTGTGGGGCAAAACTATAAGCCCCTATCTTCCTCTGTGTCCGATTAAAACTCCTTAACCACAATTATTGCGTGAGTGTTAGCAATTATGAAGGAGTAAGGGATAGTTGAGTATGTGGACTTGCTTTTAAGCTCTGACATATAATCTTTCCGATGTTATGATACATTGCAGTTGCTTCAATGACTGAGGTTATAATTTGTTGGTACTCAATAAGGTTTCTGATTCATACTTTTGCATTGTGAAAAGATCATCACTTGAACATAAGTAATCATATGACAAAATCTATATATGTTGCGGTTATGAGAATAATCATGATGCCTTCATGTCCGTATTTTATTTTTTATTTTTTATCGACGCCTATACCTCTAAACATGAGGACATATTTATTGTTATCGGCTTTTCGCTTGAGGACAAGCGAGGTCTAAGCTTGGGGGAGTTGATACGTCCATTTTGCATCATGCTTTTATATCGATATTCATCGCATTATGGGCTGTTATTTCACATTATGTCACAATACTTATGGCTATTCTCTTTTATTTTACAAGGTTTACATGAAGAGGGAGAATGCCGAAATTTGGAATTAAATTTGGAAAAGGAGCAAATATTGGAGACCTGTTAAGGTAACTCCAAAAGTCCTGAAACTCCACGGAATATCTTAAAATAAATAAAGAAAAATCGTCACCAAAGATGAAGGCCAGGGGCCCACACCTGCTCACGAGGGTGGGGGCGCGCCTCACCTCGTGGGCCCCCGGTGGCTCTCCGACGCCCATCTTCTCCTATATGAAGTCTTCGATGAGAAAAAAACATTAAGCAACCTTTCGGGACGAGACTCCGCCGCCACGAGGCGGAACCTTGGCGGAACCAATCTAGGGCTCCGGCAGAGCTGTTCTGCCGGGGACACTTCCCTCCGGGAGGGGGGAATCATCGTCATCATCATGACCAGCGCTCCTCTCATCGGGAGAGGGCAATCTCCATCAACATCTTCACCAACACCATCTCATCTCCAAACCCTAGTTCATCTCTTGTATCCAATTCTTGTCTCCAAGTCCGGGATTGGTGCTAGTAGGTTGCTAGTAGTGTTGATTACTCCTTGTAGTTGATGCTAGTTGGTTTATTTGGTGGAAGATCATATGTTCAGATCCTTTATGCATATTATTACCCCTCTGATTATGAACATAAATATGCTTTGTGAGTAGTTACGTTTGTTCCTGAGGACAAGGGAGAAGTCTTGCTATTAGTAGTCATGTGAATTTGGTATTCGTTCGATATTTTGATGATATGTATGTTGTCTAGCCTCTAGTGGTGTTATGTTAACGTCGACTACATAACACTTCACCATTATTTGGGCCTAGAGGAAGGCATTGGGAAGTAATAAGTAGATGATGGGTTGCTAGAGTGACAGAAGCTTAAACCCTAGTTTATGCGTTGCTTCGTAAGGGGCTGATTTGGATCCACTTGTTTCATGCTATGGTTAGGTTTACCTTAATACTTTTATTGTAGTTGCGAATGCTTGCAATAGAGGGTAATCATAAGTGGGATGCTTGTTCAAGTAAGAACAGCACCCAAGCACCGGTCTACCCACATATCAAATTATCAAAGTACCGAACGCGAATCATATGAGCGTGATGAAAACTAGCTTGACGATATTCCCATGTGCCCTCGGGAGCGTTTTTCCTATTTTAAGAGTTTGTCCAGGCTTGTCCTTTGCTACAAAAAGGATTGGGCCACCTTGCTGCACTTTATTTACTCTTGTTACTTGTTGCTCTTTACAATTTATCTTGTCACAAAATTATCTGTTACCACTTATTTTAGTACTTGCAGAGAATACCTTGCTGAAAACCGCTTATCATTTCCTTTTGCTCCTCGTTGGGTTCGACACGCTTACTTATCGAAAGGACTACTATAAATCCCCTATACATGTGGGTCATCAAGGAGCAGCTGCTTCGGGCCATGAGCACCAACTTCCAGAAGCTCCAGGCGCTTCACCGTGCCCGCCTGGACAAGGCAAAATCCAAGATGGCGGCGGTGGACAAGGCGGAGGAGGATCTCGAGGGACGCGTCGTCGAGACATAGGCCTGGTTCCGCCAAGCCCACGAGGAACTGAAAGTCGCCTAGGATTTGCTGGCTCAGCGCAAACAGGAGCTCGTCCTGAAGCAGGCCGATGTCGAGAACACCCAAGAGGCGGCGAGGGAACAGGCCGCCAAGGATGAGGCCGCTCGACATCAGCACCAGGCCGAGCTGAACTCCCAGGATAAGGACCTTGGCGCTCATGAGGAGGCACTCGCCGCCACACTCCGCGGCAAGGATGAGGAGGTCGAGAAGCCTGCGCTGCACGGACCTGTGAGCCGGAGCATAGGCATGTGGAGGCGCTCAGTTCCCAAGCCCTGGTCCATGCCAGCAGAGTGAAGGAGCTGGAGGTGGAGCGGGATGGCCCGAAGAAACAGGTCCTGGAGCTGGCGTAGGAGAAAGACACGCTCAACGGCACCTTGGTGGTGGCGCAGGCCGCAGTCCTCGGCAAGGCAGAGTTGCTCCCCAAGGCCAATGACTCTATCAAAGACCTGAAGCTGAAACTAGAGGGTCTTGAGGGGACGCTTTTCGAGGCCAGGTCCCGGGAAGAGACCCTTACGAAATCCCTAGAGGACGAGAAGCAGCTGCGGAGGAACGACGCTGCCAACCACAAGGATTACGTGAAGGGTGAAAACCTCTGGATTAGCCGCCTTGTTGGCGTCGCAGAGAGGCTCACCACGCAGCTGGCCGCCATAGGCATGTCGAGATTCAGGTATTCCCCTGAGGCGGGTGCGAGCCCCAATGCCAAGCCAACCCTGTTCTTCAAGCGCGTTCTTGAGGCCCTGGAGCAGCTCCGTTCCAACAGAGCGACCTCTCTGGTCAACGAGGCCCGGAGGCTTTGCCGGGGTGCCCTTACCAAGGTCCTCACCAAGGTGGCGTACTGGAACCCCAACATCGACTTTGACACCGCGCTGGAGAGCTTGCCGGAGGGTGTGGACCTCGTGGCGCTCGAAGAGCGTATCAACCCCATCATCAGCCACGTCGACGGAGTTCGGAGGATAGAAGTGATACGTCTCCAACGTATCTATAATTTTTGATTGCTCCATGCTACTTTATCTACTATTTTGGACTATATTGGGCTTTATTTTCCACTTTTATATTACTTTTGGGACTAACCTATTAACCGGAGGCCTAGCCCAGAATTGCTGTTTTTTGCCTATTTCAGAGTTTCGAAGAAACGGAATATCAAACAGAGTCCAAACGGAATGAAACCTTCGGGAACGTGATCTTGTCACAGAACGTGATCTTCTCACAGAACGTGATCTAGGAGACTTGGACCCTACTCCAAGAAGTGCCAGAGGCGGTCACGAGGGTGGATGGCGCCCCCCTGCCTCGTGGGCCCCCTGACGCTCCACCGACGTACTCCTTCCTCCTATATATACCTACGTACCCCCAACAGATCAGATACGGAGCCAAAAACCTAATTCCACCGCCGTACCTTCCTGTATCCACGAGATCCCATCTTGGGGCCTATTCTGAAGCTCCGCTGGAGGGGGCATCCACCACGGAGGGCTTCTACATCAACACCATAGCCCCTCTGATGAAGTGTGAGTAGTTTACTTCAGACCTTCGGGTCCATAGCTAGTAGCTAGATGGCTTCTTCTCTCTTTTTGGATCTCAATACAATGTTCTCCCCCTCTCTCATGGAGATCTATTCGATGTAATCTTCTTTTTGCGGTGACTTTGTTGAGACCGATGAATAGTGGGTTTATGATCCAGCTTATCTATGGATAATATTTGAATCTTCTCTGAATTCTTTTATGTATGATTGAGTTATCTTTGCAAGTCTCTTCGAATTATCCGTTTGGTTTGGCCAACTAGATTGGTAGTTCTTGCAATGGGAGAAGTGCTTAGCTTTGGGTTCAATCTTGCGGTGTCCTTACCCAGTGACAGTAGGGGCAGCAAGGCACGACTTGTATTGTTGCCATCGAGGATAACAACATTGGTTATTAGTCATATTGTATGAATTTATTCCTCTACATCATGTCATCTTGCTTAAGGCATTACTCTGCTTTTTAACTTAATACTCTAGATGCATCTTTGTATAGCGGTCGATGAGTGGAGTAATAGTAGTAGATGCGAGAATCGTTCGGTCTACTTGTCTCGGACGTGATGCCTATATACATGATCATACCTAGATAACCTCATAACTATGCTCAATTCGGCCAATTGCTCAACAGTAATTTGTTCACCCACCGTAGAATATCTATGCTCTTGAGAGAAGCCACTAGTGAAACCTATGGCCCCCAGGTCTATTATCATCATATCAATCTCCATCACTTTATTTACTTGCTTTGCTTTTAATTTTTACTTTGCATCTTTATACCAAAAATACCGAAAATATTATCTCTATCAGATCTCACTCTCGTAAGTGACCGTGAAGGGATTGACAACCTCTAATCGCGTTGGTTGCGAGTAGCTATCGTTTTGTGCAGGTACGAGGGACTTGCGCGTGGCCTCCTCGGATTGATACCTTGGTTCTCAAAAACCGAGGGAAATACTTACGCTATTGTGCTGCATCATCCTCTCCTCTTCGGGGAAAACCAACGCAAGCTCAAGACGTAGCAAGAAGGATTTCTGGCGCCGTTGCCGGGGAGGTCTACGCAAAAGTCAACATACCAAGTACCCATCACAATCCCTATCTCTCGCAGTACATTATTTTCCATTTGCCTCTCGTTTTCCTCTCCCCCACTTCACCTTGCCGTTTTATTTGCCCTCTCATTCCCAATCTCCTCCTCCTTTTTCCTTTGACTTTTGTTTGCTCGTGTGTTAGTTTGCTTGCTTGTCATCATGACTAGTCTCTTATCTTCTCCGTTATCTCCCGAGAATGAAGTTCTAAATTTTAAGCAAAGGGAAGGAGAAAATTTAAAAGATGCTTGGTATAGAATTTGCAATGCTCAAAATAGATCTTCCAGGAAGCAATCTACTTCCGTTCTTCTTCGTAATTTTTACGTAGGTGCTAATCCTTGGTATAGATATATCCTTGATACCATTACCGGAGGGAATTTCTTGGGTAGCCATACTTTTGACTCTTATAATGCTTTAATAGATTTATTTGGCTCACCTCCTCTTTTGGTTAATGGAACTATGTTAACTTTGGAGCATGTGATGCAAAGGCTTGAAATTATTGAAAACAAAGTTGTTACCATTGAATCCATTGAAAATATAGATAAAAAGATCCATATTCAAATTACTCAATATGGATCTAAGGTAGGAATGACTTTGAAAACTATTAAGGAGAAGGAACCCATGGTTAATGAGAAAATAAATCGAGATTCTACTCGAATCGATAAACTTGAGGGTATCATTACTAACTTGGGAACCGCTTTTTCTTCCGTAAAGAATACTCCTAGTCCTCCCACTAAAATTGCCAAGCTTATATATGTTCCTAAAAATAAGGGTAAATCATCTAGTAAGGAAACTGCGGATCTTAAATCTATAAGTATTCATCCCGATCTTTTTACTATCATTAAGGAACCATTTGCTACAAATGAATTTTTCGATCTTATGCCTAAAAGTTTGATAATTACTAGAAAGAAAGGAATCTATAAGAAAGATAGATGCCTTATTGAAGAATTGCCTACCAAAGATGGCAATACCTAGATCTATCCTTGCTTTTATGCCTAGCTAGGGGCGTTAAACGATAGCGCTTGTTGGGAGGCAACCCAATTTTATTTTTAGTTTTTGTTTTTGCTTCTGTTTAGGAATAAATAATCCATCTAGCCTCTGTTTAGATGTGGTTTTATCTTTTAATTAGTGTTTGTGCCAATTTAAACCTATTAGATCTTCTTGGGAGATAGTTATTTGATCTTGCTGTAATTTCCAGAATCTTTGCGCTCAGTGCCCGAATTGTTAGAAATCACCAGAACGTGATAAAATAGTGATTCCAATTGCTGCTGATAAATAAACAAATTGTCCAGGTCGTCTAATTTTCGTAGAATTTTTTGGGTTCAGAAGTTTGCGTTAGTTACAGATTACTATAGACTGTTCTGTTTTTGACAGATTCTGTTTTTCGTGTGTTGTTTGCTTATTTTGATGAATCTATGGTTAGTAAAATAGTTTGTAATCCATAGAGAAGTTGGAATACAGTAGGTTTAACACCAATATAAATAAAGAATGAGTTCATTATAGTACCTTGAAGTAGTCTTTTATTTTCTTTCTTTAACGGAGCTCACGAGATTTCTATTGAGTTTTGTGTTGTGAAGTTTTCAAGTTTTGGGTGAATTCTTTTGATGGATTATGGAACAAGGAGTGGAAAGAGCCTAGTCTTGGGGATGCCCATGGCACCCCCAAGATAATCCAAGGACACCAAAAAGTCAAAGCTTGTGGATGCCGGAAGGCATCCCTCTTTAAATCCACTTCCATCGGTATTTTACTTGGAGCTATATTTTTATTCACCAACATGATATGTGTTCTGCTTGGAGCGTCTTGTATTATTTGAGTCTTTGCTTGTTAGTTCACCACAATTTTCCTTGCTGTACACACCTTTTTAGAGAGCCATACATGATTTGGAATTTGTTAGAATACTCTATGTGCTTCACTTATATCTTTTGAGCTTGATAGTTTTGCTCATAGTGCTTGACTTATATCTTTTGAGCGTGATAATTTTTGCTCTAGTGCTTCACTTAGATCTTTTAGAGCACGGTGGTGGATTTGTTTTAAAGAAACTTGATCTCTCATGCTTCACTGAGATCACTTTGAGAGTCATTAATAGCATGGTAATTTGCTTAATGTTAATATACTTGGTGTTCAAGATATGTGAAACTTTCTTTTGAGTGAATTGAATACTAAGATAAATTTAATGCTTAATAATTGTTTTGAGACATGGAGGTAATAATATCAAAGTCGTCCTAGTTGATAATTGTGAATTTGAGAAATACTTGTGTTGAAGTTTGCAAGTCCCGTAGCATGTACGTATGGGTAAAGTTGTGTAACAAATTTCAAACATGAAGTGTACCTGGCTTGTGCATCCTTATGAGTGGCGGTCGGGGACGAGCGATGGTCTTTTCCTACCAGTCTATCCCCCTAGGAGCATTGTGCGTAGTACTTGATTTTTGATGGCTTCTAAATTTTTGCAATAAGTATATGAGTTCTTTTGACTAATGTTGAGCCATGGATTATACACACTTTTATCTTTCCGCACTTGCTAGCCTCTTGATGCCGTGCATTGCCCTTTCTCACCTTGAGAGTTGGTGCAAACTTCGCCGGTGCATCCAAACCCCGTGATATGATACGCTCTTTCACACATAAACCTCCTTATATCTTCCTCAAAACAGCCAGCATACCTACCTATCATGGCATTCCATAGCCATTCCGAGATATATATTGCCATGCAACTTCCATCATCATTATTATGACATACATTACTTTTGTCATATTGCCATTGCATGATCATGTAGTTGACATCGTATTTGTGGCAAGGCCACCATGCATTATTTTTCATACATGTCACTCTTGATTCATTGCACCATCCCTGATACATCACGGAGGCATTCATATAGAGTCATATTTTGTTCTAAGTTTCGAGTTGTAATTGTTGAGTTGTAATAGAAATAAAAGTGTGATGATCATCATTATTAGAGAATTGTCCCAAGTGAGGAAAGGATGATGGAGACTATGATTCCCCCATAAGTCGGGATGAGACTCCGGACGAAAAAAAGAGGCCATAAAAAAGAGAGATAGAAAAGGCCCAAATAAAAAAAAGAAAATATAATATAAAAAATGAGAGAAAAAGAGAGAAGGGACAATGCTACTATCCTTTTACCACACTTGTGCTTCAAAGTAGCACCTTGTTCTTCATGTAGTGAATCTCATATATTGTGCTTCAAAGTAGCACCTTGTTCTTCATGTAGTGAGTCTCATATATTGTGCTTCAAAGTAGCACTAAGATCTTCATAATAGAGAGTCTCTCATTTTGTCACTTTCATATACTAGTGGGAATTTTTCATTATAGAACTTGGCTTGTATATTCCAATGATGGGCTTCCTCAAAGTGCCCTAGGTCTTCGTGAGCAAGCAAGTTGGATGCACACCCACTTAGTTTCTTCTGTAGAGCTTTCATTTACTTATAGCTCTAGTGCATCCATTGCATGGAAATCCCTATTCCTCATGTTGACATCAATTGATGGGCATTTCCATAGCCCGTTGATTATCCTCATCGATATGAGACTTTCTCCTTTTTTGTCTTCTCCACACAATCCCATCATCATATTTCTATTCCACCCATAGTGCTATATACATGGCTCGCGCTCATGTATTGCGTAAAGGTTGAAAGAGTTTGAGATTATTTGAGTATGAAACAATTGCTTGGCTTGTCATCGGGGGTATAGAAGTTGGGAACATCTTTGTGTGACGAAAATGAAGCATAGCCTAACCATATGATTTTGTAGGGATGAACTCTCTTTGGCCATGTTATTTTGAGATGACATAATTGCTTAGTTAGTATGCTTGAAGTATTATTATTTTTATGTCAACATGAACTTTTGTCTTAAATCTTTCGGATCTGAATATTCATATCACAAGTAAGAAGATTTATATTGAAATTATGCCAAAGTATCACTCCACATCAAAAATTCTCTTTTTATCATTTACCTACTCGAGGACGAGCAGGAATTAAGCTTGGGGATGCCTGATACGTCTCCAACGTATCTATAATTTTTGATTGCTCCATGCTACTTTATCTACTGTTTTGGACTATATTGGGCTTTATTTTCCACTTTTATATTACTTTTGGGACTAACCTATTAACCGGAGGCCCAGCCTAAATTGCCGCTTTTTGCCTATTTGGTGTTTCAATGAAACGGAATATCAAACGGAGTCCAAACGGAATGAAACCTTCGGGAACGTGAGCTTCTCACCGAACGTGATCCAGGAGACTTGGACCCTACTCCGGGGAAGTGCAGGCGGTCACGAGGTGGAGGGCGCGCCTGCCTCGTGGGCCCCTGACGCTCCACCGACGTACTCCTTCCTCCTATATATACCTACGTACCCCCAACAGATCAGATACGGAGCCAAAAGCCTAATTCCACCGCCGTACCTTCCTGTATCCACGAGATCCCATCTTGGGGCCTGTTCCGGAGCTCCGTCGGAGGGGGCATCCACCACGGAGGGCTTCTACATCAACACCATAGCCCCTCTGATGAAGTGTGAGTAGTTTACTTCAGACCTTCGGGTCCATATCTAGTAGCTAGATGGCTTCTTCTCTATTTTGGATCTCAATACAATGTTCTCCCCTCTCGTGGAGATCTATTCGATGTAATCTTCTTTTTGCGGTGTATTTGTTGAGACCGATGAATTGTGGGTTTACGATCCAGCTTATCTATGGATAATATTTGAATCTTCTCTGAATTCTTTTATGTATGATTGAGTTATCTTTGCAAGTCCCTTCGAATTATCCGTTTGGTTTGGCCAACTAGATTGGTAGTTCTTGCAATGGGAGAAGTGCTTAGCTTTGGGTTCAATCTTGCGGTGTCCTTACCTAGTGACAGAAAGGGTTGCAAGGCACGTATTGTATTGTTGCCATCAAGGATAACAAGTTGGGGTATTTATCATATTTCATGAATTTATTCCTCTACATCATGTCATCTTGCTTAAGGCGTTACTCTGTTTAACTTAATACTCTAGATGCATGCTGGATAGCGGTCGATGAGTGGAGTAATAGTAGTAGATGCAGAATCGTTTCGGTCTACTTGTCTCGGACGTGATGCCTATATACATGATCATACCTAGATAAACTCATAACTATGCTCAATTCTATCAATTGCTCAACAGTAATTTGTTCACCCACCGTAGAATATCTATGCTCTTGAGAGAAGCCACTAGTGAAACCTATGGCCCCCGGGTCTATTCTCATCATATCAATCTCCATCACTTTATTTACTTGCTTTGATTTTACTTTTTACTTTGCATCTTTATACCAAAAATATTATCTCTATCGAGATCTCACTCTCGTAAGTGACCGTGAAGGGATTGACAACCCCTAATCGCCTTGGTTGCGAGTAGCTATCGTTTTGTGCTGGTACGAGGGACTTGCGCGTGGCCTCCTACTGGATTGATACCTTGGTTCTCAAAAACTGAGGGAAATACTTACGCTACTGTGCTGCATCATCCTCTCCTCTTCGGGGAAAACCAACGCAAGCTCAAGACGTAGCAAGAGGGCCAGCGCCGGTACTAGGCACCCCGTTTCTCATCGCCGCTGCAGGTTCAGGACCAAGACAATTTTTATCTCTAGTTAGAACTGCAACAACAATTGGTGTAATATAACTCCGCGACACTTTGAAACGATGCATGTTATTTTCCTGTTCGATCTTTCTTTGTATGTACACCCTACGCTCAACTGGATAGGCTTGCCGGCGCCTAAACCCAGGCTGCGGTGTTTTGAGGACGGATCCTCAACAACCGGCCGGGTGTGCTTGCGGCCAAGCAAACCACCTTGCCGTTCTCAGCACGGCCGCTTGAACTGCTGAGCAGACTCGAAACAGAACAAGTGTGTCGGATTTTGGGTTCCGGCAGACCCTCTAGGTTCGAACACTGGTGTGCGTGCGGAGATCTCGCCCTCTACCTACCTGCACCTCGCCGCCTCGCTAGGATCTAAACTATGAAAGGAACAACACAAGAGACACAGGGTTTATACTGGTTTGGGCCACCATTGTGGTGTAACACCCTACTCCAGTGTGTGGTGTGGTGGATTGCCTCTTGGGTTGATGATGGACAATACAAGGAAGAACAGCCTCACGAGGGTCTATTCTTGGCTGGTGCGATGAACTGCTAGGGGGAGTTCAGTCGCTCTCTCTATGATGATTCAAGATGCCTCTACCCTATGGGTGGCTAGTCCTATTTATAGGCAAAGGCCCTGGGCCTCTTCCCAAATATTGAGCGGGAAGGGCGCCAAAAATTGGCCATTTTGAAGGGGAACATCTAGTACACTTATCCCGACTAAAGTTGGTCCTCGCTTTGTCAAAGGCTCTGGTGGTGACGCTTGGCTTGGGCTCCACGATGACTCCTTCCTGCCGTTCACGGACGGTCTTGGTCTTGTTGCACCAAACGGATGCCTTTGCTTGATGCTCTTGCTGCGCTTGCCCCTTTGCACCAAAGAGGAAAGGAGGACATTCTTGTGGTGGCGCTCACTGGCGCCCTTTGGTCGTCATGGCTTGCGTCATGGGCACCTCGTGAGGTACCCCGCCTTGATCTCTCCGCCTCCTCGCGAGCCCAGCTGACGAGGCCGTGTCGAGGAAGCTTCTGTCATCCGCCTCATGAGGCTTGGCCCTCGCGAGGGTCTTGAGCTTGTGCCGATGAAGATGGGTTGTGCACAGCCACCTTTAGCCACGCCATGAGCCGCAGCGAGCAAGTGCAGGTACCCCCGTTCTTAACGCCAACAGATAGCCCGGGCCCAAAGCGCGCTGGACTTGGCCGGCGAGAGAAGCGAAGGGGCGGTCTGCGGCACCATGGCCCCTAACAGCCTGCGGCCTCGGGCGCCACGTGGCGGTTGGTTGGACGTGGGCGCCTTAGCAACTGCGTGAATCGACAAAAGAGGGGCATCTGTCTAGGCTTTGCCTCCCTCGTCTCCTCCGGTCATTGCCCAGATCCCCTTTCTTGCGCCTTTCCTTCCTGCCTCTGAAATCTCTAGATCTACTTCGACCGCGTGCCCTAGCAAGACATGGCGCCTCGCCAGACCCCGGCCGGAGCTTGGTACTCAGCCGTCTTGGACTCGCCGAACGTGTCGGCGAAGGGCCTTGCCCGGGTGCGCCGGATGGTGGCGGCGCAAGGCATCGACGGGGCAGATGTGTTAAAGGCCAGCTCCGCCCTTCCCGAGGGCCAAGGGAGCACCTTCTATCCGCTCTTCGTGAGCGCCATTGCTGCCGGTCTGGTGCCTCCCTTTTCTGAGTTTTTCTTCTCTGTCCTCCGCCATTACAAACTGCAAGCTCTGCATCTCCACCCCAACTCTGTTCTTCTTCTGGCGATCTTCGCCTACTATTGTGAGGCTCACGTCGGGGTGCAGCCCTCAGTGGCCTTGCTGCGCCACTACTTCTACCTCCGGACCTCTCGTGGTCCCATCTCCACGTGCGCGAGCTTTGTCGCGTATCACAGCTCCAACGCCATCTCGAAGCCCGGGAAGAGGATTGAGGGCTTTAGGAGCAAGTGGGGCATGGTAGATGCTGGGCGCATCCACCCTCGGCTGATTCTGCCCACGAAGCACCCCACGACCTCCGGCGATTTGTCTCGCGCGGAACTCGTGGATCCCCGCACGAAGCCGGTGCTGGAGAAGATGGACGCGGGTCTGTGGCCGAGCAACATGGCGGCGGCGAAGATGACTGGTGCGTCGCTCCTGAGGGAGTTCCTGGAGCATCAGGTGGCCCCGCTTCGTCAGTACCCGCTTCCGTTGTGGAGGCCCCGCCCGAGCCCCGCAGTCTTGGCCGATGAAGATCTGGCTGCGGTCCTCCAATCTTTGGTTGGGGGAGACGTGGCGAGGCTGGAGCAGGTGGTGGGATCCATGCCCTTCTTCAACGAAGACGGGCCCGTGCCCGCGGAGGTTCCCGAGGACCCGGCGGCCCTGGCGACGGTGAACGTGTCCTCCGGTGACTCCAGCAAAGAGGAGGAAGAAGAGGAGCGGGAAGCGGGGCATGACTCCAAGGCGACCGACGGGGAGTCGAGAGCGCCCCTCCCCCGGCGCAGATCCCGCACTCTCCGCCTCTTGCCGAGCGACGACGACGAGGATGGCGACGAGCGGGGCGGCGAGAGCTTGCCTCGATCGAAGAAGGACAAGACTGGGCTGGTCCCCACGGGTCTGCCCGGCTCGAGGCGATCCGCAGACGTGCCTCCCGCTCCCGGCCTCTTGAGGCTGATCCTGCACCGACTCTCGGGCTTCAAGTAGGCGGGGAGGTTGCTCGAGCTCATGACGGCGACCATTAAGTGCTTGATTCCTTTTTTATTCCTTGCTTTGTCGCCGAGGCTTGATATCTGTATCTCTTGGCTAGGCTTTGGCGCTGCAGAAAGAAGAAGTCAAGGGAGCTCGAGGCTCCTGGGCAAAGGCTCTTCGCCATGAAAGAAGGCGACAGCAAGACACGGGCCTCTCCTGCCCGGTCATCCTCGCGAGGCCTGGCGGAGCTGGCTGGGGCGAGCTCAGCCCCCATGGCCCAAGCGACTCCTGAGGTATCCTTGCCTGATGCCACCACCACAGCTGTTGGGGCGCAGCAGGTCCCGCCTCAGGATACTGTGGTTACGATGCCGTCCTCTCCTCCTACTCCACCAATTGCTATCTCTCCGACTCCTCCCACTGTCCTGGATCGTGCTGCTGCTGAATTGGACCGGCTGCGGCAAGATCTTCTGGGCGCCGACCCTCGCTTGGTGGCCGAGCGCTTGGAGCTGGCCTCTGGCTGGATCCGCTCTGACGCTTCGATTCAAGCGGCGCTGGTTCAGGCCTCGACGGCTTGCGACGAGGAGAAGCAGGCCGTCCTTGGGGCGAAGGGTGCTCGCGACGCTGCCTTGGGGGAAGTAGCCGATGTCCGACAAAAATTAGAGATAAAAACATTTTGGGAGGTGTATCCATCCCACCAACAAAAATGACTTAGAGTTCCCAACACTTTCCATGCTAGATATAGCATAGGCGGTTCCCAAACAGAAAAATAAAGTTAATTCCTTTTTCAATCATACTTTCACTTTCCATGGCTAGCCGTATCCACAGTTGCCCTCCATACTAACACTTTCCAAGGAATTTATTATTTGAAAACATAAAGTAAATCCATTTTTCATTTTGGGACTTGGCATCCCTAATACCTTTGCCTTACTCTCGTGCAATGACAAGTGAATAAACACTCATCGTGAGAATAACACATCTAGCATGGAAAATATTATCCACCCCTCACCGCTCCGTGAGTGAAACGAACACACAAAATAGAAGTTTATTTTGAAAATTAGAGATGGCACATACAAATTTGCTTAGAACGGCAAAAGAATACCGCATATAGGTAGATATAGTGGAATCTTGTGGCATAATTGGTTTAAAGGTTTTTGGATGCACAAGTAGATATCATATATACTTAGTGCAAAATGAAGGCTAGCAAAAGATTGAGAAGCGACCAACCAAGAAACTGATAATCTCATAAGCGAGCATTAAGCATAATTAACACCGAATAATGCACCACAAGTAGGCTATAATTTCATTGCATGACTATTGACTTTCTGTTGGGGAACGTAGTAATTTCAAAAAAATTGCTATGCACACGCAGGATCATGGTGATGCATAGCAACGAGAGGGGCGAGTGTTGTCCACGTACCCTCGTAGACCGAAAGCGGAAGCGTTTGCACAACGCGGTTGATGTAGTCATACGTCTTCATGATCCGACCGATCAAGTACCGAACGCACGGCGCCTCCGAGTTCAGCACACGTTCAGCCAGATGACGTCCCTCGAACTCCGATCCAGCCGAGTGTTGAGGGAGAGTTTCGTCAGCACGACGACGTGGTGACGATCTTGATGTTCTACCGACGCAGGGCTTCACCTAAGCACTGCTACAGTATTATCGAGGTGGACTATGGTGGAGGGAGGCACCGCACACGGTTAAAAGATCAAACAGATCAATTATTCTGTCTTTGGGGTGCCCCCTTGCCCCCGTATATAAAGGAGCAAGGGGGGGTGCGGCCGGCCAGGGGAGAGGGCGCGCCAGGAGGAGAAGAAGGAAAGGGGAAAGAGGTGGAGGAGAAGAAGGAAAGGGGGGGGGGGCGCTGCCCCCCTCTCCTTGTCCTATTCGGACTAAGGGGAAGGGGCACGCGGCCCTGCCCTAGCCGCCTGTCCTCTCTTCCACCAAGGCGCACTAAGGCCCATTAAGTTCTCGGGGGGTTCCGGTAACCTCCCGGTACTACGATAAAATCCCGATTTCACTCGGAACACTTCCGTTATCCAAACATAGGCTTCCAATATATCAATATTCATGTCTCGACCATTTCGAGACTCCTCTTCATGTCCGTGATCACATCCGGGACTCCAAACAACCTTCGGTACATCAAAACATATAAACTCATAATAAAATTGTCATCAAAACGTTAAGCGTGCGGACCCTACGGGTTCGAGAACTATGTAGACATGACCGAGACACATCTCCAGTCAATAACCAATAGGGGAACCTAGATGCTCATATTGGCTCCCACATATTCTACGATGATCTTTATCGGTTAGACCGCATAACAATATACGTTGTTCCCTTTGTCATCGGTATGTTACTTGCCCGAGATTCGATCGTCGGTATCTCAATACCTAGTTCAATCTCGTTACGGGCAAGTCTCTTTACTCGTTCCGTAATACATCATCCAACAACTAACTCATTAGTTGCAATGCTTGCAAGGTTTAAATGATGTGCATTACCGAGAGGGCCCAGAGATACCTCTCCGACAATCGGAGTGACAAATCCTAATCTCGAAATACACCAACCCAACAAGTACCTTCGGAGACACCTGTAGAGCACCTTTATAATCACCCAGTTATGTCTTGACATTTGGTAGCACACAAAGTGTTCCTCCGGTAAACAGGAGTTGCATAATCTCATTGTCATAGGAACATGTATAAGTCATGAAGAAAGCAATAGCAACATACTAAACGATCGTGTGCTAAGCTAACGGAATGGGTCATGTCAATCACATCATTCTCCTAATGATGTGATCCCGTTAATCAAATTACAACTCATGTCTATGGCTAGGAAACATAACCATCTTTGATCAACGAGCTAGTCAAGTAGAGGCATACTAGTGACACTCTGCTTGTCTATGTATTCACACATGTATTATGTTTCCGGTTAATACAATTCTAGCATGAATAATAAGTACTTATCATGATATAAGGAAATAAATAATAACTTTATTATTGCCTCTAGGGTATATTTCCTTTAGTCTCCCACTTGCACTAGAGTCAATAATCCAGATTACATAGTAATGATCCTAACACCCATGGAGTCTTGGTGCTGATCATGTTTTGCTCGTCGAAGAGGCTTAGTCAGCGAATTACGCAACATTCAGATCCGTATGTATCTTGCAAATTTCTATGTCTCCCACCTGGACTAGATCCCAGATGGAATTGAAGCGTCTCTTGATGTGCTTGGTTCTTGTTGGGGATATTACTACTGGGCGTAAACCGGCCTATCTGGGCCGGGTTAACTTCATCAGTAGTTCAACGGTGTAAAAGCCCAAGAGGCATGAAAGTAAGGGCCCAAGGCCTGTAGTCGGTTTAGAACCTCAGAGTAAACCGGCCTGGTATGTAAACTTGTATTGAAAGTTAGGAATAGAGAGAGACCAACCCGGATATGAATATGAACCGGAGATTGGGACTCTCTGAACCGACAGGCGTCACCCGTGTATATAAGGGGATGACCCGGGGTGGTTCAAGGGCAGACAACAACAACTCGAGGCCTAGGCGAAGCTTATTTGCTCCCTAGTCATCGAGACTACATCAATCCCATCACAACTAGACGTAGGCTTTTACCTTCATCGAAGGGGCCGAACTAGTATAACTCTTGTGTCTTTGCGTCCGCTTTAACCCCTTCAAGTTAACCCGTAGCGATGGCTCCACGACTAAGTCCTTTCATGAGGACATCTGCCGTGACAAAACCACGACAGTTGGCGCCCACCGTGGGGCTATCGCACGATGGTTTGATGATCTTGGAGGGCAAGTTCGAAGGACTCGAAGGCTATGCTGTGGCCGGATGACCAAGAGTCGTCGCGGCAAGCTCTACATCGACGATGCAGGCTGGGCCCCGAGGCCGGCTCGATTGAGTCTGGTACCGGTCCCCTTTGGTGGCATACACGTTTTCATCGGCAAGATTGGTGAGCTGTGGCTCGAGCCGGACATACGCACCGACCTCGTCGAGACGGCTCAGCGTACGAGATCTGCCCAGGTTAAACCGGCCGTGAAGCGTGCCTTTGTGGGAGTCATCCACGAAGGAAGTTATGAGGACGGATCAGAGTCTGGTGGCGAGACCGTCGTCTACTACGACGGCGAGTCGTCAACCGGAGAAACTGAATCTCTGTATCAGCTACAAGGTGGCCGGATTGGGGGCTGTTCCGATGGTGACAGTATTCCGGACCCCTCTGATCTGCCCAACCGGGTTGGAATATTCATGGCCGGTACACAAGCAGTGCTTCACTCTTCGACCGCTGCAGCGATGATTGCCGGTTCAACAGCGGCGACGGCTGCCGGGGCAGGAGGCCCTGTGCGCCCGCCGACTCAAGTTTTATCAGATCTGTTCGATGCGTTGGCTGCGCTCATGGCAGAGGTTAACCCGGCGGATCAGGACGCTCATAACGCAGAGATGGCGAAGGTGAAGGAAAAAATCACTCAGGCTAAAGCGGATCTAGCAGCTGCAGACGCCGGGATGACGGCAGAGCGGGCCGCTTTAGATGCACAGGCTTATAGGCTCATGCTGGATCAAAACGCGTCACATGAGGTCATGAAGAGGAAATACAGATCCCATTTGCCTTCAGCTTTCGAAGGAAGAGACCTCTTCAACACCCCCGGAGCGGGAACCAGTAATCCGCTGGTGGTAAACTGGGCGGAAGCACATGGGACGGTCGCGCCGGTCCAGCCCCGCTTAATAGATCTACCTCACCATAATACCAGTGCACCTCAGGCTGTGCAAACACCTCCGGGTCACTACTCCAACCCGATGGATAACCTCGTTGCAGCCGCGGCACGACTGGAGGCTATTCCGATTGAAGGTGATTCACCACAGGCAGTAGAAACGCGCCGGGTCAAGGAGCTCCTTAGGACAGCTTTGGTACAACAGAAGCGATTAAATACCGCGACCGGATCCACTCTACCCCGCCCAAGCGAGCTATAGCGAGCACGTGGATGAACCGGCCGTATCAAGTAATGCACGGCGTGGTGCGCCCCGTGGCAACAACCCGGCAGGTGGCGTCGATAACGCCTAGGAGGTGGTGGACCGGGCCCGAGCGCGCAGGGAGGCCGAGTTAGCAGCACAACATCAGGCTTACCAGCTTATGCCGGTTCGTCCGACCATCTCGGTTGAGCCTGGAGTTACCATTAGCCCTTTGGGGGTGCCTTGCCTCGTCCCCGCTTTACGCAATGTGCGCTTGCCCAAAGACTTCAAGGGTCCGCGCAAGGTGCCAAATTACACTGCCGATTTAGCTCCAGAAGCATGGATAGAAAGTTATGAGATGGCCATGGAGATGCTGGATGTGGATGAGGCCGCGTGTGCAAAGTACTTCACCATGATGCTTGAAGGCACGGCCCGTACTTGGTTGAAGAGCTTGCCACCCAATTCTATCAATTCATGGGCCCAATTGCGGACCCGGTTTATCTAGAATTTCAAAGATACCTGTAGGCAGCCCATGTCCATAGTGGACTTGGCGGCTTGTGTCCAGGGTGAAGGGGAGTCAACAACCCATTGGGTATGCCGCGTTTCGGAAATCTTGCACTCGTCAGACCGGATCAATGTTGACTCTGCGATCTTAACCCTGGAGGGCAACTGCCGGTTTAAGCCTTTAAAGTTGAAGTTGGGGCGCATGAAGAGTTTTTGTAACGTCATGGGCACTCTCATGGGCGATTTTGTGTAGTATGCTGATTACGATAGTACCAATGATCCCGAGTGTGTCGATGACGAGACAGGGAAGGGAAGGAAGAACAACAACTCCAAGGGCCAGCAACATCACTCGGCAGGTAATGGTGGAGGCAAGCGTAAAGCGAATGGCAACATGGACTTCGTAGCCAACACCAACGCACAGGACAAGGGCCAGCGGCACAAGGGTAAACAGCCGAATCAAAGTGGAGCACCTAATCCCAATCCGGACCGCTTGAACTATCTATTGAATCAACCCTGTCCGAAGCATGGGACGAAGGAGACGCCAAAGAAACCACCTCTGGAAGGATTGCTACATTATGCAGGACTTCAAGAGTTCTAATGCTTTCCAGTATGATCAAGGTTCCGGCAGCGGTTCAGGATCCGGGCCGGGTTAGGGTGGAGGAAATTCCGGTTCAGGATTTAATGGTAATCAAGGCGGACATAACAATTAGAACAATCAGAATAACCAAGGTGGTTACAACCAGCAACAGCAACAGTCGGGTTATCAGAGCAACCCAAAGCAGTTGAATAGTGGGCAGTACCATGTCTTCACCACCAGCTTAGACAAGCGAGACCGGAAGCTTCAGAAGCGGGCAGTCAACGCAGTTGAACCGGCCGTGCCTCATTACCTACGCTGGTCAGAGCAGCCCATTGTGTGGAGTAGAGAGGATCATCCTCCCGGGGTTGACAATCCGGTCAGCTAGCCCTGGTGGTGGCACCTCGGTGGGAGGTTATAAGTTCACCAAGGTGCTCATGGACGGAGGGAGCAGCATTAACATCCTGTACTATGAGACCTTCCGTCGTATGGGGTTAACAGATAAACATCTCAAACCGTCCAATACAGTGTTCCATGGTGTGGTGTCTGGCAAGTCAGCATATCCGGTCGGTAAAATAGCTCTGGAAGTGGCCTTTGGAGATGAATATGACTCCAGATCGGAAACATTGACGTTTGAAGTGGTAAAAATCCGAAGTCCATATCACGCCCTATTTGGGCGGCCGGCTTATGCCAAGTTCATGGCACGGCCTTGTTATATCTATTTGCAGCTCAAGATGCCGGGTCACAAGGGGACAATAACGGTTCATGGGAGCCGCAAGATCGCTTTGGAATGTGAGGAAGGTGATGCGGCTTACGCAGAGTCGGTTTGTGCTACCGAGGAGCTGAAGTATTATAAGGACAATGTTGATCCGGCGGACATGACTCCATTGAAGAAGCCAACTACTGAGCATGATCCGCCCTGAAATTCAAATCGGCGGTGAGACTAAGCTTGTTGACTTCGTGCACAGCAATTCGTCCAAGCAGTTCAAAGATCGGTGCCAACTTGGATCCGAAATAGGAAAGCGGCGCTCATCGAGTTCATCCGTGAGAATCGGGAAATTTTTGCATGGAAGCCTTCTGACATGCCAGGTGTACCGAGGCAACTCGCTGAGCACACTCTTAATGTTGATCCCAAGTACAAACCGGTGAAGCAGTTTCTCCGCCGGTTTAACGAAGAAAGGCGTAAGGCCATTGGAGAGGAGGTGGCCAGGCTCTTAGCAGCTGGTTTTATCGTTGAAGTTTTCCATCCAGAGTGGCTTGCTAATCCGGTGCTGGTTCTTAAGAAAACGGCACTTGGCGCATGTGTGTGGATTATACAGATCTTAACAAGGCTTGTCCAGCAGATCCTTTTTCCCTCCCCTGCATTGACCAGATTATTGATGCCACTGCGGGTTGTGAGCGTTTGAGCTTTTTGGATGGGTATTCTGGGTATCATCAGATCAAGATGGCAGTTAAGGACTAGGAGAAGACAACATTTATCACTCCCTTTGGAGCCTTCTGCTATGTGTCTATGCCTTTTGGGCTCAAGAGCGCCCAAGCAACTTATCAACGCTGTGTACAGAATTGCCTACATAAACAGATCGGCCGTAATGTGCACGCCTATGTGGATGATATTGTGGTCAAGTCAAGGGAGAAGGAGACACTGATTGACGTTTTGAAGGAAACCTTTGACAACCTGCGGGTTTACAAGATGATGCTCAACCCGCCAAATGTGTCTTTGGTGTTCCGGCGAGCAAGTTATTGGGTTTTCTCGTGTCCAACAGGGAATTGAAGCTAATCCGGAGAAGATTACGGCTATTACCTCCTGGCTAAACCAAAGTGTATTAACGATGTCCGGCGTTTGGCAGGCGGATTGCCTTGTTGAGCGGTTTATCAGCCGCCTCGGAGAGAAGGCCATCCCTTTATACCAGATGTTGAAAAAGACAGATCAGTTTGTCTGGAGTCCGGCCGCCGATGAAGCGTTGGAGGATTTAAAGCGGCAATCGGCCAACCCGCCTATGCTCGCCGCTCCCATTGACAAGGAGCCGCTTCTGCTATATGTTGCTGCTACTGCCAGGGCGGTCAGCGTAGCCATTGTGGTGGAGCGGAAGGAGACAGGGAAGGAGCATCCGGTTCAACGTCCGGTTTACTATATCAGCGAGGTACTTATCGAATCTAAGCAAAGGTATCCGCATTGGCAGAAGCTGGTATATGGAGTTTTTATGGCAAGTCGGGCTGAAGCGGTATTTCCAAGGGCACCCCATCACGGTGGTCGATTACGCTCCCTTAGGCGATATCATACGTAACCGGAAGCGATCGGACGGATTGCTAAGTGGGCTATAGAGCTTGGGCCGCACGGTGCAAGTACGTGCCTCTGACGGGCGGTGAAGTCTCAAACACTTGTGGATTTCATTAATGATTGGACAGAGTTGCAAGCACCAAGAAAAGCGGATCACACATATTGGACCATCCATTTTGACGGATCCAGGCAATTGGAGGGCTCGGGGCTGAGTCGTATTAACTTCCCCACGAGGTGACAAGTTTTGTTACGTTCTTCGCAATGTTCCCTTGTACTAACAATGCAGCTGAGTATGAAGCCTTGCTCCATGGTCTCCGGATGGCTAAGGAGATGAATCTAAGCCGGGTTAAGTGCTTGGTGACTCGGACCTAGTGGCTCAACAGTGTACGGCACTTGGGATTCAAAGGACCCACTCATGGCTGCATATCGTCGTGAGGTGGATATTGTCGCAGGTCATTTCAAGGGCTATCAGGTGGACCACGTGGACCGTCGGAAGAATGAAGCGGCGGACGCTTTAAGCCGGTTGGGCTCTCAACGCAAACCAGTCCCGCCCAATGTTTTTCTGGACGTGCTGCACAACCCGTCGGTCAAGCTCCCTGGTGAAGCGGATTTGGCTATTCCTGATCCGGAGGCTCAATTGGTGGCAGCTCTTCACGTCACTCCGGATTGGACGCTTCCTTATCTTGCGTACATGAACCGGGGCGAGTTACCAGAAGATGAGATGTTGGCCCGGCAGATAATCCGGCGATCTAAGTCTATGACCATTGTTAATGGTGAATTGCATCATTGCAGCGTATCAGGGGCGTTTGAACGCTGTGTGTCCCCTGAGGAAGGCTGTGAAATATTGCGTGAGATCCACGAAGGAGATTGTGGTCACCACGTCGGTTCAAAATCCTTGGTGGCTAAAGCGTTCCGCCACGGTTTCTATTGGTTGACTGCCCATCTTGATGCGGAAGATCTGGTCGACGATGTGATGGTTGCCAAATGTTTTCCAGACGTGCTCATGTACCGCCCAAGAATTGAGGATGATTCCAATTACTTGGCCGCTTATGCGACTTGGGGGCTGGATATGGTTGGACCTTTTAAACGGTCCAAGGACAAAAAGACCCACCTCCTGGTGGCGGTTGACAAATTTACAAAGTGGGTGGAGGCAGAACCTGTTAGCAAGTGTGACGCGGCTATGGCGGTTCAGTTCATCAAAAATGTGATTTTCCGGTTTGGCTTTCCACACAGTATCATCACAGATAATGGTACCAATTTGTCCAAAGGCGCCATGAAAGAGTTCTGCGAACGTGAGCACATCCGGCTTGACGTTTCTTCAATAGCCCACCCACACTCCAATGGTCAAGCGGAAAGGGATAATCAAGAGATCTTGAGAGGCATCAAGCCCCGGCTTATGGTCCCTTTGCAGAGGACATCGGGTTGTTGGGTAGAAGAGCTACCGTCTGTGTTATGAAGTATCAACACTATGCCTAACAGATCCACGGGATACACACCGTTCTTTATGGTCTATGGAGCGGAGGCGGTTCTCCCCAGTGACATCCGTCATGACTCACCTCGTGTGGCAGCTTATGTTGAAGCGGACAACGAGACGGCACGGCAGACGCTTTGGATCGGTTGGATGAAGAGCGTGACATAGCAGCTGCCCGCTCGGTGATTTACCAACAGGATCTTCGTCGCTACCATAGTCGCCGGGTCGTAACCGTAACTTTTCAAGAAGGAGATTTGGTGCTTGGCTCATCCAAGACCGCATCGATATGCACAAGTTATCCCCACCTTGGGAGGGACCTTTCGTGGTCAGCAAGAAACTGCACAACGGGTCATACTATCGATCGATATTCGAGAGCATAAAGATTCACGCATACGCCGAGGAGGAGAGACCAACAGGCCGTGGAACATAGCTCATCTTGACCTTATTATACGAGCCATCGGCTCTACTTATGTACATATTATGACAAAGGTATATATTATGAATAAAGTAATAAACCGGAGCCTCGGCTAAAGCGGGTATCTGTTACATTACATCATGTGTGGTTACATGGAGTTGGTCTGTCTTAAAGGGGCCTCCGGTTTACCCCCCGAGTTTGCTTTTCAAAAGCTTTGTGATATCACTTGGGGGCTTGGTCGTGTCCGAACCAATGCAACACCTTTTGATAGGCGAAAGCCACCAGATCACTTGGGGACATGGTCAAGTCTGAACCCGATCCACGCCTCTTGATCGGCCTAAGGCCATAGAGTCACTTGGAGGCGTGGTCGAACCTGAACCATTGCTACGCCACTTGATCGGCATAATGCCACGGTTTCAGTTGGGGACCTGGCTGACTTGAACCATGGCTACACCTTATAGGGAGCTTGGTCGTGTCCGACCATGGTAACACCATCTGATCGGCTCAATAAAGCTTTCCTTTTTACAAACGGTTTATCATTGCCTTTGCTTCCATGTTTTTCATAACTATTATTTGATTTTTGTTGCTTTTCTTAAACCGACAACATTTTTAAACCGGTTCAAACTGTCAATTGACGAAATTCGGTCCATTTTTTAATCTGGAGATAATTTCACCGGTTTGACTTTTTTCTATTAACATCCCATTATGGAGTAACAGGGGGCTTTTCATGACCCGACACGGTTTACGTGGTAAACCGGCATTATAAATACATGAGCTGTTTTCTCCTTTGACGGTAAGGGTTTATACAACCTCTACTTCAAGATTGGCTAAGCCAACTTTATGCCCAGCGATGGCAGGTATTTTGTATCACAAATTTTGATTATATACCTCAATATTTCATTTCATATTTATATGAACGTCACAAGCCGGCTGGCGACACAAACCGCCGTGGTGGTTTAAAGATTTTGTGACTGCAGGCAATATAGATTGAAAGTTTCGATCATTCAAGCAAAAGTATCAGCACCTATGCACGAAGGCATATTAAAAGCAAGAGTGTTGGCTATCCTATTACAAGGCAACATGGTGCCGAAATAAGATCATTGTTTCTTGGCGGAATATAATGAAGCAGCTATTCAAACCGGCTTCCCGTTCATGCACCTTTCGCCGCCCGGTCCGATGGTTGTGGGTCGTCTGCGCCGCTTCAGCTTCTTCATCTCTACCCAGCTCTTTGGAAGTCAACGATGGTCGGTCGATTCCCATTAAAGCTTGAAAGACAGCCTCCTCATGGATCAGGGAAGATGGTTCAATATCGGGGCGTAAGTGTGCTTACGGATCGGAGGGATCAGGTTCTCCGCTCGGGAATAGGTGCAGCTACTCGTTTGTTCCGATCGTCATATTGAGCTTGATAATGCGACAAGTTTGCCTCTTCGCCAATTGGCAAGCCGAGGGCGCACCGCGACGGTTTATCGCTCTCGAGGTCATCTTCGTTGAACTCTGAACCGTCTTCCTTGATGGGATAGCCCCGAGCTGCCTCAACAGGATCGAAATCTGGCACCCATGCTTTTGCCCGGATTAAGGCGTTAATGGCGCCGGTTCGAGCAGCAGATTTCTTCAGCTCTTCAATCCGGGCGGGAAGCATTGACAACCTCCTAAGAGTATCTTGAATTTGCCCGGATTAAGGCGTTAATGGCGCCTGTGAATGCTGGTTGACGGTGGGGCCGGTTTGAATTTGATCTCGCCCGCTGTGATCAAGAAGCTGTAGATTCCTTATGAAGACCTCGAAGAGATGGGCACGTTTCAAGGGGTCAACCCGGGAAGGAGCCATCCTAAAGGTAAAATCACGCTACCCGTTACATTTTGGGGGCGAGCTGAACTATAGGACGGAGAAGATCATCTTTGATGTCGGCGAGATCCCCTTGCCATACAATGGGATCCTTGGCCGCCCAGCGCTGGCCAAGTTCATGGCGGCATCCCACTACGCCTACAATACATTGAAGATGCCGGGGCCGCTGACCATCATCACCGTCCCCTCCGACAAGGAATATGAACTCATCTGCGCCGATCAACTCTACCGAGAGGCAGTTGCAGCAACTGCCGCAAGGACACTTGCTCCTGCCGCTGAAGCTCCAGGGAGAAAGAAGGCCGGCAGGGCTCCTTCCTGCAAGACCTCTTCCAGCGAGACCTCTTGCACCCACTCCGACAAGCGTGCCTCTTCGGAGTGTTGTGCTCCCGTTGAGGACGTGCCAGAGAGCTCCACCAGCAAGAGCAAGAAGTCCAAGGCTGCACCACTGGAAACCAAGAAGGTGTCCGTCAAGGAGGACAACACGGGCGGGGCTTTCACCATAAGCTCCACCCTCAACAGCAAATATGAAAGGGCGCTCGTCGCCTTCCTGTGGGCGAATGTCGATGTGTTTGCATGGAAAGCATTCAACATCCCCAGCATTCATAGGGAGGTGATTGAGCACCATCTTGCCATCTGTCCTCATGCGCGGCCCGTCAAGCAGAAGGTCAGGAAACAAGCTTTAGAGCGATAAGAGTTCATCTTAGAAGAGATCAGGAAGTTGGAGGCGCAGGCCTGGTTAGAGGAGTACTCCACTCCACGTGGTTGGTCAATCCGGTGGTTGTGCGTAAGGCAAACGGGAAGTGGAGATTGTGTATTGACTACACAGATATCAATAAACCTTGTCCAAAGGATCCTTTCCCCCTGCCATACATCGACCAGATTGTAGACGCCACTGTCGGGTGTGACCTTCTGTCATTCCTTGACGCCTATTCAGGATACCACCAGATATTCATGATGAAGGAAGACGAAGAGAAGACCGCGTTCATCACCCCATGTGGTACGTACTGTTTTGTACGGATGCCTTTTGGGTTGAAGAGCGTTGGTTCAACGTTTGCCCGAACGGTCCAAATGGGTTTTGAGCCCTAGCTGCTGCTACCTCTTGAGCATGCGTTGGTTTTCCCTTGAAGAGGAAAGGGTGATGCAGCAAACTAGCGTAAGTATTTCCCTTAGTTTTTGAGAACCAAGGTATCAATCCAGTAGGATACTACACGCAAGTCCCTCATACCTGCACAAACAATCAAGAACCTTGCAACCAACGCGATAAAGGGGTTGTCAATCCCTTCACGGCCACTTGCAAAAGTGAGATCTGATAAAGATAATAAGATAACTATTTTTGGTATTTTTGTTATATAGATCGGAAAGTAAAGAGTGCAAAATAAACGGCAACAGAAATAGCTAGTTGACGGGAGATTAATATGATGGAAAATAGACCCGGGGGCCATAGGTTTCACTAGTGGCTTCTCTCAAGATAGCATAATCTACGGTGGGTGAACAAATTACTGTCGAGCAATTGATAGAAAAGCGCATAGTTATGAGAATATCTAAGCATGATCGTGTATATAGGCATCACGTCCGTGACAAGTAGACCGGAATGATTCTGCATCTACTACTATTACTCCACACATCGACCGCTATCCAGCATGCATCTAGATTATTAAGTTCATAAGAAGAGAGTAACACATTAGGCAAGATGACATGATGTAGAGGGATAAACTGAAGCAATATGATATAAACCCCATCTTTTTATCCTCGATGGCAACAATACAATACGTGCCTTTGCTGCCCTCGCATCCTTTGGGAAAGGACACCGCAAGATTGAACCCAAAGCTAAGCACTTCTCCCATTGCAAGAAAGATCAATCTAGTAGGCCAAACCAAACTGATAGTTCGAAGAGACTTGCAAAGATATTAAATCATGCATATAAGAATTCAGAGAAGAATCAAATATTGTTCATAGATAATCTTGATCATAAACCCACAATTCATCGGATCTCGATAAACACACCGCAAAAAGAATTACATCAAATAGATCTCTGTCGGTGTCAAAATCGGCGGATCTCGGGTAGGGGGTCCCGAACTGTGCGTCTAGGCGGATGGTAACAGGAGACAAGGGACACGATGTTTTACCCAGGTTCGGGCCCTCTTGATGGAGGTAAAACCTCACGCCCCGCTAGATTAATATTGATGATGTGTGTTACAAGAGTAGATCTACCACGAGATCAAAGAGGCTAAACCCTAGAAGCTCGCCTATGGTATGATTGTTGTTAGTCCCCACGGACTAAAACCCTCCGGTTTATATAGACACCGGATGGGGTTAGGGTTACACAGTCGGTTACAATGGTAGGAGATCTACATATCCGTATCGCCAAGCTTGCCTTCCATGCCAAGGAAAGTCCCATCCGGACACGGGACGAAGTCTTCAATCTTGTATCTTCATAGTCTTGGAGTCCGGCCGATGATGATAATTCGGCTATCTGGACACCCCTAGTCCGGAACTCCTCGGTAGCCCTGAACCAGGCTTCAATGACGATGAGTCCGCGTAGATATTGTCTTTGGCATTGCAAGGCGGGTTCTTCCTTCGAATAATTTATAGAAGATTGTGAACACCAGGATAGTGTCCGGCTCTGCAAAAATAAATTCCGCATACCACCGTAAAGAGAATAATATTACACAAGATCAATCTGCTGACATATTTTGTGGCGTGACGTCGCACCACTACCAAGCCTTTATTCAAATTGTTTTTACTGTTCCACCTCAGCGTGTTTAGCGGAGCGGTTTCCTTGGCACGTCTTGTCGAGGCAGAGATCGTGTTCCCCTTATTCCGGGATTCCCAACCGCGCCATTGATCGTAACGCTTGGGAGATAAGCGAGTTTTACCAGGCCGGTGGGGACACATGTTTTTGTCCGCCCATATAAGGGATAAGGATCCACCCTTTCACCCACGCCTTCTTCCTCCTTTGCTCATCCATTCCCGTGCACTCGAGCTCTAGCGCCCAAGTCCGCACTTTTCCTCCTCAACCTTCTCCAACCATGTCAGGAGGCGGGAGGCAGATGGATGGCCTCCTCCGTCACGGAGGGGCACATCACAAGATCAAGGGAGGCGGATACTTGTCCGGCGATATCACAGACAAAGCTGCCTGACGCAGGGCAGCTTATTCCAACCCAGATCCCCATGAGAGGGTGGTATTTCGTCCCCACTTCCTCCATGGACTAGGTTTTCCACGTCACCCATTTGTCCGGGGGCTCATGTTCTACTACGGCCTTGACTTCCATGACCTGGCCCCGAATTTCATCCTCAACGTCTCGGCGTTTATCGTCGTGTGCGAGGCTTTCCTCTCCATCCAGCCCCACTTCGGCTTGTGGCTCAAGATCTTCAGTGTCAAGCCGAAGGTTGTGAAGGGCAGCCAAGCGGAGTGCGGAGGCGCCATGGTCGACAAGATGGCCAAAGTCCTATGGCTCGAGGGCTCCTTTGTGGAGACAATAAAGGGGTGGCAATCGGGGTGGTTCTACATCACCGAGCCACGCGACCCTGAATGGGTGGCGGCCCCAATTCAGATCTGGATTCCCCACACGGCTCTCGTCATGGAAAGAGACGGGCCTGAAGTGGGGGATTCGGATGAGCTATCCGGACTCCAAACATGCGTCCGAACACGGTGGACAAGAATCGCAGGCTTGTCGACGTAATCCAGTGATGCTCATCCGCCGACTTCTCCCATGCCAACAACGGGACTTCAATGTGGGGCAGTTTGCACCGGCACAACACCGACCCTTGAGCCGGCTCTTCGATACCATGTACGAAGATGCAGAAGGTGCTGTTCAAGGGCGCCAAGCCCCCGTGATTCGCTAACAAAGATCGCGGATACAGCTCATGGCGTCAAGCCAGCGAGGTAAGTTCTTTACCCTTTACGGGACTCCTTTTTCATAGATTGACCCTACATGGGATCTGAAAACTCCCTATTCTTGACAGTGTCCGGTTGAAGACGTCCCGGACAGATTAACTGTCTGCCTTTGCTGAAGACCCAGCGGACGCCCGATTGGCGGGGTTGCTGGCTCCGGCACCATGTGGTGCCGGGAGAAGAAGGCCAAGAAGGAGGCTACAGGAACTCGAAGGAGCACCCGACGCCAGGTGCTGTCGGATTCTGAAGCAGAGTCTTCTCCTGAAGACGAGGAGGAAGAAGAAGAAGCTTCTCCCCCAGTGGGGGAGGAGAGGAAAAGGAGGGCCGCCCCAACTGGGGAGGCCGGAGGGTCCAAGAAGGGAAGAACCCTTCCTCCGGACTTCTCCACCAACGTTGACGACGACGAGGGGGATCGGCCTATGAGGGCCAAGCCCCTGGCGAGATCGTAAGTGTCCGGATACCCGAATAACCTCAAGGTTTTTGCTTTCGCCACATAACGTCTTTCTAATGCCGCATACAACCCTGCAGTCCGCCCAAGGATGATCTTCCCGTTTCGTCGAGCGGGTCCTTGGGTGCGTCGGATATGGATTCCCTTCCGACTGCCTCCACCCCCGTCTGCCAGACTGACGCCGAGGTGGGATCCTGCAAAAGGACCCACCAGAGGGGAGGCCCGGAGGTGTCGCAGGACACCCTCCTGATGTGCACGGACTCAGCCCGGAGGCCGCAGTGGCTCCGGAGTCCGGTGGGCGGCCCCTTCGTAAGAAGGGCAAGACCGAGACGCCGGCTGCCTCCGTCCAACCGGAGGTGCCGGATAATTTGCTGGAGGCGCTTAATGGTGCCTCCATCGAAGAGGAACACCGCACTGTTATGAGTGCGGTGATTCAGAAGGTTCAGCTCGCCAAGAGCGGGCTGACCGAAGCCTGCAATAGCCTTCTAACAGGCTTTGAGGTAAGAATTTCAACATATGTAAAATGGTACCGCATAGACAGTAGCCCACGATGCTCGGGTTCGGTGTTCGGAAAGAAAAGCTCGACCGAGGATCTTTACAAAGATAAACGCAGGAGTCATAAAAATATGTCAATATGGGATTGCAAGCTGTGCGTTGACCTCCGCCAGACCGATTTGGAGGTCAATACTTTGAAGAAAAACCTCGGCGGTCCGAGAACAGGCTCGGCCATGCCAAGAAGCAGCTCGAGGAAAAGAAGGTGAGTAATACCTTATGAAAATTGTACCTTCTGAGAAAAGGATTTGGTTGCAAGAAAAATGACAAGGATAACGGGGGTATTGTAGGGGCCGCTAACGAGGGGGCGACCCTGAAGAGGCGGTGGCCATGGCCGAGCGTAATGCGGCATGAACGCACCGGCGAGAGAAGCGGAAGCGCGGGTGGCGGAGGTACAGCAAGAGCTCCAGGATCTCGTGAAAAAACATGAGAACTTGGGCGTGACTCAAGACTCGAGAGTCTGAGCTTGCAACGGCTCTTGAGAGTGCCAAAACCGCTAAGGCCGAAGCCTACAAGGCCCTCCAGGAGATTGAGGCAGTGAAGAAAATAGCAGCAAGTAAGGCATTTTTCATGCAGAGTAAGCATGTGAGTGTTAGTTACCTGTTGCTTACCCGAATTCGGAGCTCTCCAGGGGCGTTCACAGAGCTTCCTCGCAGCGTGTCCGATGCTGCCGCATTCTACCGGGCCGAGGAGGGGAGTTCAACGGAGAAGGTCTTCTGGTCTCAGTATGCTGAGGCCGGACATCCGGTGCCCCTTAGCGACCAGCTGAAGCAGCTGGTCGAGCTCCACAAGGCGGCCGAACAGGCCATGAAGGGCCTTATAGTTCGGCTATGGCCTAAGGAGGCCATGTCCGGGAGCTACTTCGGCCTGGTGCGGCGGCTGGTGGATGCGTGCCCGTGGGTTGAAGTTATCAAGCATTCCGCTTGTATCGAGGGTGCCCGTCGGGCCCTTGCCCGCGCAAAGGTGCACTGGGGAAAGATGGATGCCAGAAGCTCGTGACGGACCCGCCACCAGAGGGCAAGGAGCATCGCATGCCCGAGATGTATTATAAGAGTGTCTTGAAGGCGCCCGCACTATTGCGGTGAGTGCTCCAAAGATGTAATATTTGAGTAGACTCGCATTTTGTTATCTGTGCGCTGAAAACTTAGTTCATATCGCTAAGCAACGCTTGTTAATTTCAAGTGCATTGTTTATCAAATCGAGAGATGGCAAGTCGTCGGCTTTCACCCCATGCCACGAGTGCTGGGGTGTTCGGGATAAACTTGAGCGCTCTTGTTCCCATTTTTGGGTCCATCTAGGGAGGCGCTCAACACAACGAACAAGGCAACCGGACATATAATTCTTGAACACTCTCACTTAGCCATAGAATTCTATAATTTTAAATTTAGTGAAGCCCCTAGTCTTGAAGGCGAATTTGGGGCGCTATCCACGCCTTGGCCGGAAAGTATCCGGCTCCTCGCTCTAAGCGGCATAAGTCTTTAAGGACTCATGAAAACCTCTCGAACAGCGACGGTCTCGCCTTATCATGACGGTCAGTTTTAGCTTTCCATCGAGGCGTTAACCCAGGCCGAATCGGGGCGGAATCGCGATGGTTCTCCGGTGCTACCTTAGCCGATATAACGGGCGTAAGGTACCAAAACACGGAGCCGGGCAAACCCAACTATTGACCCAAGACATGATTCGAGCTGATGCATATAGTGCTATAAGTTCGGGTGCCGCACTTGTGAAAGTGTTCGGACTCATCACACCATAACGCTGGAAACATAAGCCCTCGGTGTACATTAGCCGTACCAAAGTGTACGGATGCAACATGTCGTGAATGAACATATGTATGAAAAAGAAATGTAATTATAAGCAAAAAGGTGCTGCATTGTTTTATTCAATAAGTGCTGCTCACGAATGCGTAACGATACAAATAGTGCGATAAGCAAGGTAGGAGACTGTTTAAACATGTCCCCTTCGAGGGTAGGCTGCAGATTGGTGTATGAAAATGCTCGTAATGGAGACCACACAGTATATTCGTTGTAGCCTTTATCCTTCCCTCGGCTGTTGCATCGTGAGTTCGGCAGTCTCTGCTGGACAGGGGCTTCGACAAGCGGAGTCTGTGTTTAAAAAGTAAAAGGTAAAAAGAAAAGAAAAAGGAACGACACTTGAGAGCCTTGTGTGGTTGAGCCGATGCACTGGTGTATTGTGGTCGTGCCCCCTCCCCATGCCCATGGTATCTTCAGAGCGTAATGGTGTGCGAGGGACCTGCTGACGTTTCGCAGAGCTGGGGTTGGGGCCGCACTGCTATGCGTGCTCGGAGCGTGCCGGTGTGGTCTTGTTGTAAGTTACTCTGGCGCTTGGCTGTCCGGCCGCTTAACGGCCGGATTCGATAATTGCCTTAAGAGGCTGCATTGCACTTCGCCGCAAGAGCATTGTATGTTCCTCCGTGCGGAGGGAACGTTCGATGTTTCCGTTGGATCGTAATGACTCCTCGAGGGCTGGCATCTTGAGCTTGAGGTATGCGAGTGCGGCACCGCGTTGAACTTTGCAACGCGGCATGCGTCCGAGCAAGGCATGATAGCCGCCATGAACGGGACTATGTCAAGATTAACTCCTCGCCGGAAGTTATCCGGGATCGAAGACCACTTCCAATGTAATTGAGCCTGTACAATTGGCTTCTACACCTGGTATGACGCCTTTAAAGGTCGTTTTGGTAGGTTTAATCCTTGAGGGTCTATGCCCATTTTGTGCATTGTATCTGGTAAAGCAGGTTCAATTTGTTGCCGCCGTCCATCGAGGACTGGTTAGGTGAAATCCATCGACGATTGGGTCTAGGGACGGTCACGGTGAATCCGCCGTGGCGGATGCTTTGGTGGGGTGGTCCCTTCGGTCAAAAGTGATCGGGCAGGAGGACCATGGATTGAACTGGGCAACTGGCTCCATCGCGTAGAGACATCCACGAGTGCACGCTTCCGCTCCCTTTTGGTAATGTGGGTTGCGTATATCATGTTCACCGTCCGCACTGGGGGAAACCCTTACATCTCCTCTATTGTTCGGGCGGTTGGGTCTCGTCCTCATCATCGCTATGCAGCCCCTTGTCATTGTTTTCGCAATTAACTTGCCTGCAGCTTGAATACCCAACAGTCCCTGTTGGTGTGGTTAATGGCTTTTCGGGGTGCCGTGTATCGCATGCGATCGAGTATTCGGTCCAAACTGGACGGACCCGGAGTGGGTTGTTTGAATGGCTTTTTCCGCTGACCGGGTTTAGAGCCTTTGAATCCGACATTGACTGCCGTATCCTCAATAGTGTCGCCGTTAGTGCGGCGTTTGTTTTTGTTACGACGCTGCCTGCCGGTTTGGTCCTTGAAGTCGGACTGCCCGAATTTTTGCTGAGGTTGTTGCTGCGTGCTAGCTTTGTCCTCACCCGCGAAGCGGGTCATGAGTGATGTGAGGGCTGCCATGGATTTCGGCTTTTCCTATCCTAGGTGCCGGTCAAGCCACTCGTCATGGATGTTATGCTTGAAGGTCATGAGGGCCTCCAGATCCGGACGGTCGACAATATGGTTTTTCTTGGTTAAGAACCGTGTCTGTAATTGTCCGGCCGATTCGTCTGGCTGCTGAATTATGTGGCTTAGGTCATCGGCGTACGGTGGTCGTACATAAGTGCCCCGGAAGTTATCAAGGAATGCGGCTTCCGTGTCCTCCCAGCTCCCAATTGACTCTGGCGGCAAGCTGTTGAGCCAATGCCGGGCTAGTCCTTTAAGCTTGAGGGGAGGTATTTGATGGCGTGGAGATCGTCACCGCGGGCCATGTGGATGTGAAGGAGATAGTCTTGATCCAAACCGCGGGGTCTGTTGTGCCATCATAGGATTCAATATTGACGGTTTGAACCCTTCAGGATTTGATGATCCATTACTTCGTCTGTGAAGCATAGTGGGTGTACGGCGCCTCTGTACTGGGCGATATCACGACGGAGCTCAAAAGAGCTTGGTCTGTTTTGTTCGGCCCGGCCGGACTTACTGTGTCCGGCGCGACGGTTGTCGTCACGTACCGTGGGGCGCCCACGCGATCCATAGATCGATCTTGATTGTCTTGCCTTGTCCTCCAATATATCTCGCAGGTCCGGAGCGTTCCCCTTTGGCCAAGTGCCTTTTGAGCGATGCCGGGGTACGGTTCTAGTGTGGGCCTAGAGGCCTCTCTGTCGCGGCCATGGGGTGGTCGGTCAGCGTATTGTCTCCTGGTGATGCGGGTTCATAAGCCTCCTCCTCTAATCGGGGGAGAAGCTTGCGTTTAGGGTAGCTTTTGGAGGCGTTCGAGCTCATGCTCTTGACGCGAGGACTTGATCCATCTGTCGGCTAGCGAGATCTGATCAGCTCTAAGCTGTTCTTGCTTTTCTTTAGGCTGTTCGCCATGGCCATAAGCCTGCGTTTAAAACGCTCTTGTTCGACAGGATTCTCGGCACGCACGAATTCATCGTCGTCGAGGCTTCGTCTTCGGAGGGAGGCATATAATCCTCTACCTCTTCTTCTGCCGCTCTCTCTTGAGGGCTGGCGTCTTCATCCTCCTGCGATGGATCTTGCTGGAGTGGATTGACTTCGGCGTTGTCCGGTGTATTGTTATCTCCGGTGCCGGTATCTTCATTCTTGCTGTGGCAGGATTTAGAGCGGCGCCGCTGACGCCGGCGCTTGGGTTGCTTCTTGGAGGGGTCATCCTCCGCCGTTCCATCGCCGTTCCCATCTTTTGGGATGTCCACCATGTATATGTCGTATGACGAGGTGGCCTTCCAGTGCCCTGTAGGCGCTGGGTCTTGGTCGTCTCCGGCATCGTCGTCCATACCGTCGATGTCTTCGGAGTCGTAGTCTAGCATGTCGGTTAGGTCATCGACAGCGGCTACCAAGTGGGTGGTGGGTGGGCGTCGAATTTCTTCGTCGACCGTATCCCAACCTTCCTGACCGTAGTCCGGCCAGGGCTCTCCGGATAAAGAAAGAGACTTTAGTGAATTCAGGATGTCGCCAAAAGGCGAGTGCTAAAAGATGTCCGTGGCCGTGAACTCCATAATGGGCGCCCAATCGGATTCGATCGGCAAGGGCGCGGAGGGTTCAGAGTCCGGATAGGAGTCCGGCACCCTGGAGTTGAGGTCTTTGCAAAGGAGAGGGATGGAGTTCGGCTCGATCGCCGTAGAGATTAAAGCCCCCGAGGCGGTTTCCAACCACTCGTCCTTGATCTGGGAATCCGGCTCCGGATTAAGGGTCGGAGCGGATTCTGGTGCGGCCTCCGTGGCACCGCTCGCTGCGTAGCTAGATCATGCCCATCGAGGCAGTCTGGCGGCGCTTGGGCTGGGCTCGAATCCATCGAAGATCAAGTCTCCGCGGATATCGGCCGTATAGTTTAGGCTTTCCAAATCTGACTCGACGGCCGGGGCGTAGCTTCGATCTGCTCGGATGGCCGAGCGAATTGGCCCGCAGCAAAGCCGCCCGAACACGAAGATCTGTCCGGGAGAAAAGTCTCACCCTGGACCGTGTCGTTGTTGATGATCAAAGGAGCCATCGGGCCCTATCGGCGACGACACGTAGGAACTCTCAATGAAAGCACCAATGTCGGTGTCAAAACCGGCGGATCTCGGTAGGGGGTCCCGAATCGTGCGTCTAGGCGGATGGTAACAGGAGACAAGGGACACGATGTTTTACCCGAGTTCGGGCCATCTTGATGGAGGTAAAACCCTACGTCCTGCTAGATTAATATTGATGATGTGTGTTACAAGAGTAGATCTACCACGAGATCAAAGAGGCTAAACCCTATAAGCTAGCCTATGGTATGATTGTTGTTCGTCCTACGGACTAAAACCCTCCGGTTTATATAGACACCGGATAGGGTTAGGGTTACACAGAGTCGGTTACAATGATAGGAGATCTACATATCCCAGACGCCAAGCTTGCCTTCCACGCCAAGGAAAGTCCCATCCGGACACGGGACGAAGTCTTCAATCTTGTATCTTCATAGTCTTGGAGTCCGGCCGATGATGATAGTTCGGCTATCCGGACACCCCCTAGTCCGGAACTCCCTCAATCTCCAAGAGAATCGAAGAGAACTTTGTATTGAGATCCAAAGAGAGAGAAGAAGCCATCTAGCTAATAACTATGGACCCGAAGGTCTGTGGTAAACTACTCACACATCATCGGAGAGGCTATGGTGTTGATGTAGAAGCCCTCCGTGATCGATTCCCCCTCCGGCGGAGCGTCGGAAAAGGCCCCAAGATGGGATCTCACGGGTACAGAAGGTTGCGGCGGTGGAAATAGGGTTTCGTGGTGCTCCCGGATGTTTTCAGGGTATATGAGTATATATAGGTGAAAGAAGTAGGTCGGTGGAGCCACAAGGGGCCCACGAGGGTGAAGCGCCCTCCTACCTCGTGGCCGCCTCGTTGCTTCCTTGACGTCCACTCCAAGTCTCCTGGATTGCGTTTGTTCCAAAAACGATCCTCACAAAGGTTTCATTCCGTTTGGATTTCGTTTGATATTCCTTTTTTGTGAAACACTGAAATAGGTAAAGAAAACAGCAATTTGCACTGGGCCTTCGGTTAATAGGTTAGTCCAAAAAATAATATAAAAGTGTATAATAAAGCCCATTAAACATCCAAAACAAATAATATAATAGCATGGAACAATCAAAAATTATAGATACGTTGGAGACGTATCAGCTGTATAGAAATATGGAAGCCTATATGGATGATATAGTGGTCAAAACCAAGGACAGGAACACGCTCATGCAAGATCTGGAGGAAACATTTGCAAACCTGCGCAAGATCAACCTCAAGCTCAACCCAGCGAAGTGTGTGTTCGGTGTCCCGCCCGGCAAACTTCTTGGGTTCTTTGTGTCTCAGCGCGGAGTTGAGGAAAATCCCGACAAGATCAAGGCGATCGAGCAGATTGAAGCACCGAAGCGGGTCAAAGACGTACGTAGGCTCGCCGGCGGCGTTGCCGCCATGAGTAGGTTCATCTTCAAATCTGCTGAGCGCGTCCTCCCCTTTTTCAAAGTTTTGAAAAAGTCGGGTCCAGTAAAGTGGACTCCGGAGGCAGAGGCTGCACTCCAAGATTTGAAGAGGTACCTCTCCTCCACGCCAATATTAGTCGCGCCCAAACCACAAGAGTCGTTGCTGTTATGCTTGGCAGCAACGAATCAAGTGGTCAGTGCTGCGCTGGTGGCGCAGAGGGAACTTGGGGAAGGAGCAACAGAGCCATCGGGTGTCGGGCCGGGGTCCTCCCCGACAGAGTCTGACCCAGCAAGATGGAACCCCCGGCAAGGCAGAGTCTGAGCAGATGGGCAAAGTGGGACAGAAGAAGAAGATGGTACATCACCCAATTTATTTTGTTAGTTCCCTCTTGCAGGGGGCTAGGTCAAGATATTCTGGTATGCAGAAGCTACTTTTCGGCCTCCTCATGGCCTCGAGAAAGCTGCGCCACTATTTCCAAGCACATGAGATCACCGTCGTCACTCGCCTCCCGTTGCAATGAATCTTGCACAACCCAGATGCAACTGGGAGGATTGTGGAGTGGGCGTTGGAGCTGTCGAGCTTTGGCCTCAAGTTTGAAAGTACTTCAACAATCAAGAGCCGAGCCCTGGCAGAGTTCATAGCAGAATGGACCGCGACGCCCGACGAGGAGATTCAAGATACCACCCTTCCCGGCAAGGAGACGAGCAGTGAGTGGATTATGAACTTTGACGGAGCTTTCTCACTCCAAGGTGCTGGTGCCGGCATACTACTCATCGCACCCACCGGAGAGCACCTCAAGTACGTAATCCAGATGCACTTTCCCCGGGAAAAATCAACGAACAATACGACGGAGTACGAGGGGTTACTTGCTGGTCTGAGGATCATGGCAGACCTCAGAATCAAGAAGCTCATCATCAGAGGTGATTCGCAGCTCGTCGTCAAGCAAGTTAACAAAGATTACCAGAGCCCATTGATGGAGGCCTACGTGAATAAAGTGAGGAAGTTGGAAGAACGTATCGACGACCTATAGGCAGAACATGTTCCTCGAGCAGAGAACATCACTGCCGATGACCTGTTGAAACGCGCTGCCCTCAAGTTGCCTGTGGAACCAGATACCTTTGTACTTCAGTTAATTCAGCCATCAGCAGGGCAGAACAAGTGAAGGAAGACAAGCCCCGGCAAGTACCTTGCCGGGTACCCCAAGCTTGCCGAGGGGCAACCACCTCTGGCAGGACCCCAAGCCCTGACCGTAGAGGCGGCCGCCCCTACGGCCAAAGATGAGCCTTTAGTCCTCGCCGTCGAGCCCCAGGCCCCAGCATGTGCACAACACACCGTCTGTTTCCTCCAAACAGGGGAACTCCCTGAGGAGCAGGAAGAAGCAGAAAGAGTAGCCCGTCGGTCCAACATGTACCAGTTTGTGGATGATACCCTATACAGGAGGAGACCAAATGGTGTCAGGCTGAAGTGCATTCCTCAAGAGGACGGATTGGAGCTGTTGGCAGAGATACATGGAGGTATGTGTGGCTCCCACATAGGGTCAAGAGCCCTTGCCGGCAAGGCATTACGGCAAGGTTTCTTCTGGCCCACAGCCCTCCAGGATGCAGCTGCGCTAGTAACCAAGTGTGAAGCGTGTCAGTTCCATTCGAAGAAGCTTCATCAACCAGCTCAAGCCCTTCAAAAAATTCCTCTCTCCTGGCCATTCTCGGTCTGGGGGCTTGACATACTGGGCCCCTTCCCCCGTGCTATCGGGGGCTTTGAGTACTTGTACGTCGCAATCGACAAGTTCACAAAGTGGCCCGAAGTGGAAGCAGTGAGGAAGGTGACAACACAGTCAGCTGTCAAGTTCTTCAAGGGGCTAGGTTGCCGTTTTGGTGTGCCGAACAGAGTCATCAGCGACAATGGCACGCAGTTCACGAGTCGTGCCTTCATGCAGTACATTCAACACCTCGGCAGCAAGGTCTATTTCGCTTCTGTTGCTCATCCCAGAAGTAACGGCCAAGCTGAGAGGGCGAATGCGGAAGTGCTGCGGGGCCTCAAGACCAAAACTTTTGACAAGCTGCACAAATGCGGAAGGCGCTGGATTGATGAGTTACCAACGGTTCTTTGGTCAATCAGGACGACACCAATCAAGCCACTGGCCAGACACGCTTTGCCCTGGTATACGGGGGAGAAGCAGTTCTCCCCATGGAACTCACATACAGGTCACCTCGAGTGCTCGCTTATGACGAGCTTCAGCAAGAGCAGTTGCGGCAAGATGACACGACGCTCCTTGTGGAAGATCGTCTTTGGGCGGCTGTACGAGCTGCACGCTACCAGAAAGCCTTGCACCACTACCATAGCCGCAAGGTTCATGCCCGAAGTCTTGAGGAAGGCAACCTTGTTCTTCGGCGCCTTCAGTCGGCCAAGAATTCCAACAAGTTGACGCCGAAGTGGGAAGGCCCTTATTGGGTAATACGAGTCACTAGGCCTGGCGCAGTACACTTGGAGACCGAAGATGGTATCCCAGTGAGCAACTCCTGGAACATCGAACATCTTCGTAAGTTTTACCCATGAGGCGTGGTTGCCGGGCCTCCCGGCAAACCACCTTTTATACAAGCCTTGCCGACAAGGCATGTAACCCTTTGTACAGAGCCAGGCGAATACCCTGAGCATAAATAAATGAAGCGCTGGCGCCCTAAGTTTTAGCATGCATGCTAGGTTAAATCTCTCTCTTTGGTAGGGTTGATAGTGCTCAGCGGCAACTAACCCCTAGCATAGAGGTCGGGTGTGTGTCTTTCCGTCTTTTCCAGTCCTTTCTTTGGTTTGCAGGCTGCACAGGTGTTTCTGCCAAGCCATTTAAGGGCAGGGGAATGGATCGACATCCTCGACCCCGGCAAGCCATTGCCGGGGGCTGCAGATTCAAGTACCCAACCACGGCAAGCCAAGGTTGCCTGGGGCTACAGATTCAGATAAGTCTTTTATCCCCTGCTATGCATTTCCATATGAAACTGGGACGTATGAAGCCTCGTTTATTCCTAGGCCACCATGCTCCCCCTTTCCAGTGCCCAAGAACTATTCTCTGGGCCGGAACTTGGTTGTAGTTGCGGTGACAAGGAAGCAAACGAAGGGCCTAATCCTACTTCGCCCTGCCTCCGCCGAGAGTGTGAGTATGGTCGTGCTATGAAGTGAGGGGACAGCGAGTCATGTTGCCGAGCGACAATGTTTATCTTAAGAATAACGAGGATTCATTCCTTGGCATGGGCCTCGCTCACGCACAAAGAACCCGGCAAGCCCCCTTTTTCATTAATACGTTCCAAACAAGTACAGTTTGTACGGAATGTAGACATGAGCAAGGGGATTACAAGGTTTAAATCTGACAAATGCTCGCAGGCTTAAAAACTAAAAAAAGGATAAGATGCCCGTAATCCCTTTCTTGTCCCTCTCCTCAGGAAACAGATGAGGATAAGCGGGAGGGCAAAAGGGGCGCCTAGGTGAGGTATGAGCAGCAGAAGACACCAAGAGAAGGCTGATGATGACAGTGCCGGGGAATGGGCCGAAAGATGAGGCAGCGGGCCGGCAATATGCGATGATGGCGTTGGTGCCATCGTACTCCGAGTTGACGGCACGCCACCCGCCTTCTTCGCCTTCTCTGGCCCTCCAGCGCCAGCCACCAGAAGCAGCGGCCCTGAGAAGTTCAAGGAGCTGGCAATGCAAATGGTGGTGCTGCCGGCGTCGCCCAGGGACGGTGTGTCCAACACCTAGTTGGACCCGTCATCCTCCCGCCCGCTACCCTCGTCATCGCTGTCGTTGTCCTCCTCTCGCTGTCGCCCGAGGAGGAGCTTTCGCCGTCGGTCAAGCTCTCCGCACAGCATCCTAGCCTGTGTCCCGAGCGACCGAAGACCTTGATGGAGAGCAGGTCGCCCTCGCTAGCTTGAAGCAGAGGACGTGCCCATCCATCAAGCAATGGGCATGTGCAAAGGTTTTCCAGCGCCAACGAAGGAGCATCACATGAGGGGCGGGAAACGTTGTGTTCACCCACATGTCGCCGTGGCAACACCCCTTCATATGTAGTCTCAGCCACGGTGGCCGGTCGATCTCCAACACCTTCGTGAATGCCCCGGGAAGGCGAAGGCGGCTGCGCGGCGGCCCACGGAGCTGCAGAATAAACTCGAGCGCCGTGTCCCCAACGTGACCACTCAACGAAGCAGGAGGAGATGGTGGAGGAGATGGCGACGGAGATGGAGACGACGCAGGCGTCCCCCGTCCGCGCCCACCTCTGCCTCGGCTGTCTCGAGGACCGCGGCCCCGTCCGGCGCCCCCGCCTCAAGCATGGCCTTCACCTTGGGCATCTGGCTCTTCCTTGACCGCCGCAGCTCTCTAGCCGGAGGAGGACCTGGTCGCCTCCGCGGAAGAACAGCCGCGACCACACCCTCTCGCCATGACAATGGATGAAGAATGGAGACGGAGGGGAGGCGTAGGTAGATGCTCTTCCTCCTACCCCTGAGTTCCCTTTTTATAGCTGAGTGAGGAAGGCCAAAAGACTAGCTCTACGCCTCTGGAGAGCCCGCTTAGGTCCGGCTCATTAAGTGGCAACAAGCAAGGCCATCGACCGCCATCCCCGCCCAATCAAAGGCATGTGAGTATCGGCTCCCGCGCGCCTTCCCATATACCATGCGTCTGTCACCTACCCCACGTCGTGCATCCGGCGTACGTGGCACGAGTGGCAGACGTAGTGGGAAACATGGAATGACGGTTCCAAGACAGAGAGAGTAAATGGGCAGCGGCCCTGCGGTTTTAAAGGGACACGCAAGCCGCCTCTTTACTGTTTACCAAGGGATGACGCGAGCATGCTGCGGTTATTCCACGCACGACCCCCACATCATGCATTCAACGTGGGTCGAGGGGAAGCGCAACTGGCGAGGGAGTTACTCCAGTAAAACTCAGCCCCGCATGCCCGCGCACTGTTTTGGGCCTAGCCCAACAACGCGTCGCGCTTATGTGTGGCCCAGGCTCGGGGGCTCCTGTCGGTGTACAAAAGTAGGGGTCCTATTTTATACCCCTTTACCTGTGCACAGGCAGTTGGAGCCGCGCCTGCGGCCACACTTAGCAGGGCAGAGGAAGGAAGCAAAGACAAAAGACAACCAGAGCAACGCCAAGCCAGAGGCACGAAGAGCAGAAGGGCGAGGTGAACTCCCCCGGCAAGGCCCTTGCCTGGGGCGGCCTCCACAACCCCGGCAAGAACTTTGCCGGGGCAACTTGCCCAACACCAGCAGAGCCGCCACCCTTGAGCCTAAGAGTTACAACGCCATCGCCCACATTGGAACCAAGGCTCGGGAGGCGCCTCCATGGTGGCATGCAGATCTTTGTGAAGACCAAGAACATACAAGACTAGATGAGAATCAAAAGATGAAGATCCTCGGCAAGATCCTTGCCGAGGATACCCATGAGACCCCCCGGCAAGACCCTTGCAGGGGACGCCCACGACACCATGGCAAGACCCTTGCCGGGGCCCCGGTAAGACTCTTGCCGAAGACATCCGCGGGGCCACAGCCAGGCCCCCACCCGCCAAGACTCCACCACCGTTCCCGCAACTGCCAGCCCACCAACTAGGCGAGCACCTGCGTGGTGACGTGCAGCCTCCAGTCCAACTCAGCAAGCACCTGCGTGGTGGCATGCAGATCTTCGTGAAGACACTGCGACCGCACCAACTCAGCAACCAGCCAGCCAGCATGGCACTACACGCCTCGTCAGCTCGGTTGCGTGTAGAAGCCAAGCGAGGCGGCGACAGCTGGGACGAGCTTCCTCGTCGTCCCCGATAAAGCAAGAAGGACACGTCGGCTGCGCATTAAATGTGTTTGTCCTACGGTGCCAGGAGATAGACTCGACTACTGTACAAACTTTCCACCTCCTCTGTGCCACTTTGGCAGCCCCTTTATCTATAAAAGGAGGCCCGCGGCATACTGGGAGAGGATTCGGACTTTTTGGACCCTGCATGCTTTGTAGCTAGTCCAGGAACACCAGATAAACATAAACCAGCAGGAGTAGGGCATTACGCATCACTTGTGGCCCGAACCTGGATAATCCCCCTGTGTTGATCTTCTAATCCCGCTCTTTCCACAGCCCCGTGCCCGCCAACCGTAGCAAAAGGGATTCTACATGATCTTGTAGGTGTCGTTTCCCCCGACACCAACAAGGGATCAAGACTTAAAACACAAAATAAAAAAAGCAAAGACTCATACCATACAAGACGCTCCAAGCAAAAACACATAGTATGTGACGAATAAAAATATAGCTTCGAGTAAAATACCGATGGTCGTTAGAAGAAAGATGGGATGCCACTCGGGGGCATCCCCAAGCTTAAATGGTTGCTCATTTTTGGATAATAGCTTGGGATGTCGGGGCATCCCCAAGCTTAGGGTCTTCTACTCCTTATTCCTTCATCCATCGTAAGATAACCCAAAACTTGAAAACTTCAATCACACAAAACTCAACAAAACCTTCGTGAGATCCGTTAGTGTAAGAAAAATAAATCACTACTATAAGTAATGTATCAAACCAATTAATATTTTGTTTTTGCATTATATCTACTATATTCCAACTTTCCTATGGCAAAAACTCATCAAAGAAAACCACAGAGCCATCAAAAATAAGCACACAACTCAAAGAAAACAGAATTTGTCAAAACAAAACAGTCTGTAGCAATCTGATTTGTTAGATTACTTTTGGAACTCCAAAAATTCTGAAAAACTAGGATGACCTGGTAATTTGTGTATTAATCTTCTACAAAAAGAGTTAGCATTTTATCACGCTGTGGTAAAAAAATAAGATTCTTTTTCGTGAGTGCAAAAGTTTCAGTTTTTTTCAGCAAGATCAAACAACTATCACCTAAGAAGATCCTATCGGTTCTACTTGGCACAAACACTAATTGAAACACAAAAAACACAATCATAACAGCAGCATAATTGTGCTAACACACAAGAACATAAAGCAAAAAGCAAAAATAAATTTTATTCATTGGGTTGCCTCCCAACAAGCGCTATAGTTTTACGCCCTTAGCTAGGCATAAAGCAAGGATCTAAGTTTTGTCATCTTTGTCCAACGTTTCAATCAAACATTTCGAATCCTTCAAAGATTTAGCATAAAGATCTTCAATAACAATGCTCCTAGTGATAAATTCAAAGATTTCATTCTTGCAAAAAGGAACCCTTATCACTTCAACAAAATTCGGGTGAATACTAATCATCTTAAGATCTTCTTTATTACTATTACTAGAAGTTGCACCCTTGTTCTTGGTAACTTGAGTAACTTTGCTACTCTTTACGGGAGTTTTTTTCCCGATAGTTTTAGCATTAGCAAAAGTCGTGCTTAGATTACTAAAGATTTCTTCTAGTTTATCAATCTGAGACGGGCTTTATTCTATTCTTTCATGGATTACGGTACCCTTTTTTTTTAGCAACTTAAAATTTTCTCCTGCTCTTGACCCAATCTTGGTGGCAAAATTATGCATATTTTTATCTGTAATTTCCATATGATCTTCGGTGAGCATTTTCTTTTCAATAGCATCTAGTCTTTCCATAACATGCTCAAGAGTCAAAGTTGTTTCAATAATCATGAGAGGTGGTGAGCCCACTAAATTTCCCATAGAATTAAAAGCATCAAGAGAAGGACACATCAAGAAATTTCCACCGGTAATCGTATCAAGGACGAATCTATACCAAGTGGTGATGGCAACATAAAAACAACGAAGAAGAACAACGGTATATTGCTTATGCATAGATCTATTATGAGCATAGCAAATTCTATACCAAGCATCCTTTAAATTTTTCCTCCCCTTTGTTTAAAGTTGAGAACCTTGTTCTCGGGAGTGCAAGCAGTAGAGGAAGAACTATCCATAATGATAATAACGGTAAACAAGATTGCACACAAAAACAGATTCGACAAGAAAATGGCGAACAGAAAAAGAGGGGCGAATAAAACGGCAAATTTTTGTGAAGTGGGGGAGAGGAAAATGAGAGGCAAATGGAAAATAATGTAAATTTCAAGAAGATGAGATTTGTGATTAGGAACCCGGTATATGTTGAAGATCCTCCCCGGCAACGGCGCCAGAAATTTTTTTTGATGTCGCTTGAAGCTATGTCGGTATTTCCCTAAAGAGGAAGGGATGATGCAGCACAACAGCGGTAGGTATTTCCCTCAGATATGAAACCAAGGTTACCGAACCAGTAGGAGAACCAAGCAAAACAATGTAAACAGCCCTGCACACAGATAACAAATGCCCGCAACCCGACGTGTTAAAGGGGTTGTCAATCCCTTCCGGTATGGCGCCACAAGATAGGCAAACGGACATGAGATAAATTCTAGTAGATTGATAGATCAAACGCCAAACAAAATAAATAGAAATAAAACGCAGCAAGGTATTTTTGTATTTTTGGTTTAATAGATCTGAAAATAAATGCAAAGGAAAAGTAGATTGCAAAGGCAAATATATGAGAAAGAGACCCGGGGGCCGTAGGTTTCATTAGTGGATTCTCTCAAGAAAAATAGCAAACGGTGGGTGAACAAATTACTGTTGGGCAATTGATAGAACTTCTAATAATCATGACGGTATCCAGGAAATGATCATTACATAGGCATCACGTCCAAGATTAGTAGACCGACTCCTGCCTGCATCTACTACTATTACTCCACACATCGACCGCTATCCAGCATGCATCTAGTGTATTAAGTTCATGGAGAAATAGAGTAATGCAATAAGAACGGTGACATGATGTAGACAAGATCTATGTATGTAGAGATAGACCCCATCGTTTTATCCTTAGTAGCAATGATACATACGTGTCGGTTCCCTTTATCTCACTGGGATCAAGCACCGTAGGATCGAACCCACTACAAAGCACCTCTTCCCATTGCAAGATAAATAGATGAAGTTGGCCAAACAAAACCCAAATATCAGAGAAGAAATACGAGGCTATAAGGGATCGTGCATATAAGAGATCAAAGAAACTCAAATAAATTTCATGGATATAAAAAGATAGATCTGATCATAAACTCAAAGTTCATCGATCCCAACAAATACACCGCAAAAGAGTTACATCATATGGATCTCCAAGAGACCATTGTATTGAGAATTCAGTGAGAGAGAGGAAGCCATCTAACTACTAACTACGGACCCAAAGGTCTACAAAGAACTACTCACACATCATCGGAGAGGCACCAATGGAGGTGGCGAACCCCATCCGAGACGGTGTCTAGATTGGATCTGGTGGTTCTGGACTCTGCGGCGGCTGGATCAATATTTCATTGACTCCCCTAGGGTTTTGGGAATATTGGGGTATTTATATAGCAAAGAGGCGGTCCCTGGGGCACCCGAGGTGGGCACAACCCACCAGGGCGAGCCTGGGCCTCCTGGTGTGTTGTGCTCTCCTCGGAGCACCCCCCCAGGCGCAGCCAGGGCCCATTACGTGTCTTCTGGTCCATAAAAAATCTCCGTGGAGTTTCATCCCATTTGGACTCTGTCTCATATTGATTTCCTGCGATGTAAAAAACATGCAGAAAACAACAACTGGCACTTGGCACTATATCAATAGGTTTGTACCAAAAAAATGATATAAAATGATTATAAAACATCCAAGATTGACAGTATAACAACATGGAACAATAAAAAATTATAGATAGGTTGGAGACGTATCAGTGCCCAGTGCCAGTTCCTGTTTGTTGCAATTTTTTTGTTTCGCGGAATATCCATACCAAACGAAGTACAAACGCGAAATAAATTTACGGTGATTTATTTTGGAATATTTGTGATTTTTGGCAAAAAGAATCAATGCGAGACGATACCCGAGGGGGCCACAAGCTCGAGGGGAACGCCTAGAGGGCTTGTGTGACCCCTGTAAGGCGGTTGGTGCCCTTCTTTTGCCGCAAGAAATATAATATCCAGATAAAAATCGTGTTAAAATTTCAGCCCAATCAGAGTGGCGGATCTCCGGGAATTTAAGAAATGGTGAAAGGCCAGAAAACAGGAACATAGAATAGAAGAGAAACAGAGAGATAGATCCAATCTTGGAGGGGCTCCGACCCCTCCGCTGCCATGGAGGCCATGGACCAGAGAGGAAACCCTACCCCCATATACGGGGGAGGTCAAGGGAGAAGAAGAAGGAGGGGGGCTCTCTCCCCCTCTCCCCAGGTGGCGCCGGAGCGCCGCCGGGGCCATCATCGTGACGACGATCTACACCAACATCTTAGCCGCTGCCATCAGCAACTCTCTCCCCCTCTATGCAGTGGTGTAACACCTCTTCTCCCTGCTTTAATATATACTTAAACATCGTGCTCAATGCTATATATTATTATCCAATGGATATGTGGCTATCCTATGATGTTTGAGTAGATCCGTTTTGTCCTATGGGTTGATTGATGATCATGATTGGTTTGAGTTGTATGTTTTATTATTGGTGTTGTCCTATGGTGCTCTCCATGTCGCGCAAGCATGAGGGATCCCCGCTGTAGGGTTTGCAATATGTTCATGATTCGCTTATGGTGGGTAGCGTGAGTGACAGAAGCACAGACCCGAGTAAGTGAGTTATTTGCGTATGGGAGTAAAGAGGATTTGATACTCTAATGCTTTGGTTGGGTTTTACCTTAATGATCTTTAGTAGTTGCAGATGCTTGCTAGAGTTCCAATCATAAGTGCATATGATCCAAGTAGAGAAAGTATGCTAGCTTATGCCTCTCCCTCATATAAAATTGCAATAATGATTACCGGTCTAGTTATCGATTGCCTAGGGACAAATAACTTTCTTGTGACAAAAGGCTCTCTACTAAAACTAACTTCACTATTTCTTAATCTAAATAGCCTGATACGTCTCCAACGTATCTATAATTTTGATTTTTCCATGCCGTTATATTATCAATCTTGGATGTTTTATCGTCATTTTATAATCATTTTATATCATTTTTGGCACTAACCTATGGACATAGTGCCAAGTGCCAGTCGCTATTTTCTGCATGTTTTTTACATCGCAGGAAATCAATATCAGACGGAGTCCAAATGCAACGAAACTCCATGAAGAGTTTTTATGGACCAGAAAGAACGTAATGGGCCCTGGCTGCGCTTGGGGGTTGCCCCAGGCGCGCCCTGGTGGGTTGTGCCCACCTCGGGTGCCCCCCGGACCGCCTCTTTGCTCTATAAATACCCCAATATTCCAGAAACCCTAAGAACGTCGACCAAATATTCATCCAGCCGTCGCAGAGTCTAGAACCACCAGATCCAATCCAGACACCATCTTGGATGGGGTTCACCACCTCCATTGGTGCCTCTCTGATGATGCGCGAGTAGTTCTTTGTAGACCTTCGGGTCCGTAGTTAGTAGCTACATGGCTTCCTCTCTGTAACACCCCCAGTGTCATGCTACAGTAACCTCTGTGATTAAGCTAATTATTTTTTCCAAACAGTGCTTAATCACCTTTTTAATATCCCATTTGAAATTCCAGTCAATTCAAATTCAAGTGAAGTTTGAAGTTGCTCAAGAGTTGCTCGAAAAATGTTCATCATTTGTCAAAAATTCCATAACAATTATTTGTTAAGGAACACAACATCACTTTTGTGCAAAGATGAGCATTAGCAATTATAATAGCACTAATTCAGCATTTCTAAATGCTATCCCATTTATGAAAATTACCAAATGAATTCTTCTGGCTTCCAAAATATTTGTGGCACTGTCTAAGATCACCAGGAAATAAAAGGGGCACTTCCCATATTTTTCCTAAGTAAATAGCATGCCAATATTTTCTTACCCATCTCTGTTTATTAAATATAAAAACAGAAAGCAAAGAAGGAGAAAAAGGAGAAGTGAGCGCGCCCCCCTTGCCTCCCCTGGGCCTCGACCCACCCAAGTCGGCCCAGCACTTGCCTCCCCCGGTCGCCTTCTCCCTCTCCTGTACAACAGACCGGGGGCACGGCCAAGCGCGCTCCTGCTGCACCACCTCGCCGTCGACGAGGGGGATAAGGATCCCCTCGACGCCTCGGGCTCCCCTCCCACTTGCCCTGCCACCCCACTCGCGCCAGTCCCTATCCCCTCGCACGCTCCCTCTCCCTCTCTTCTCCACCTTACCGAGCGTCGCTGTTGCCATGGCCCCGGCGTAGCCGTGGCCACCGTCGGCCCCGTCCCTCTCCAGTGTGTCCTGGAGCTCCGCACGCCGCCTACGCGTCGACCCCGCTAGCCGTTCGAGCTGGGCATGTCAGCTTCGACCGAATCATCCGCCTCCATCTTCTTCAACCTCCGACCGCGGGGTATCCACCGCATCAAATTATCTGCCCCAGGCCTCCCCTGAGCCCAGTGATCTGCGCTCCGACCTCACCGTGAGCCTATCTTCCTTCCCCCTCACCTCTGGTTCTCCCGCGATCCTGCTAGCCGTCGTGGCCGCTGTGCTCGTAGATCGCTGCCACCGTTCATGTCGCTGCCGCAGCCACCGCTAGCCCCGCTCGCACCCGCGACGCACACTGCGCTCCTGAGCTTCCTAGGAGGCCAACGAGCCCCTCAGCACCACTCGCCGTACTCCCTAGAGTCATCCCCGTGAAGGCCCAAGCTCCACCACCGCCTGCTGTAGTCGTAGCGGCTGCCTCCGGCCAACTCAGCTCGAGCCAGTGCCACCGCTCGACGCGGCTTGATAGCCGTGTTCGAACGCGACTAGCCGCGCCCGATTTGTTGCCCCGTAGGCTTCTCCCGACGCGCTCCCGAACACCGTCGCCGCCCCTGCACGTCGCCGGCGCCACTACGGCCAGCCCTCGAACCCACTGATGCCCTAGCTGGATGCGCGCCGCCCCCTGCACCAGTAGGTGCTCGCGGTGGTCCAAACGGTCCCCGGTGACCGTTTTCTGACCGTGGCCAAGCCGCGCCGCCGCCCTTTAGGTCGCCGCCGGCGCGTCGCCGCCCGCCGACGTGGCCGGCCTGGGGCCACCCCCTGGGTCACTGACCCGTGGGCCCCACGGGCCTGACCGGCCTGTTGACACGGTCCACCATGCTGACTGGACCGGCCTGTGCAGTAAGCGATGATGGGGCCCGCCCCTAATTAACGAAATTAGTTAAGCTAATTTAGTTAACATAAATAGACATTGACAGGTGGGCCCAGTAGTTTAACTAACTATGTTTAGAATAGTTTTTAACTCTGTTTAACCCACTGTCTATGACTGGTGGGACCCAGCCGTTAGGTGTGACCTGGACTGGCTGGGTTGACTGCTGACGTCATGATGACATCAGGCTGGCATCATATTTCTGTTCTTTTTGAGTTAAGTTAAATAATAAATAATTTTAGAATATGGTTTAAACTTGCAAAATTCATAGTAATTAAACCAAGCTCCGATGAAAATGTTTTCTACATGAAAGTTGCTCAGAAAAATGAAACGAATCCGAATAAGCGGTCCATTCATCTGTCCCATGCCCCTAGAATGCTGAACATGGAACCTTACCCTCTCTTCATCTGCCAAAAAAGTCAAACGCTGGGAAAACATTCTCAGATGTTTTCCCTCTTCGTCTGTATCACCTAGCACTGCGTTAGTTCACCCTAGCACCGCGTCTTACCATGTTATGCTTTATGATGCTTTGTTTGCTTTATATTTATTGTTTCTTCCCCCTCTTCTCTCCGGTAGACCCCGAGACCGATGCTGCCCCTGTGATCGACTACGTCGACGACGACCCTTCTTCCCTTTCAGCGGAGCTTCCAGGCAAGCCCCCCCTTTGATCATCCTGATATCGCCCATTCCATTCTCTCATGCTTGCATTAGATTTTGCTACTGTTATTGTTTGCTCCTATTCTGATGCATAGCCTGCTTTTGTGACCTACTCATTGTACCTTACCTGCTTATCCTAAACTGCTTAGTATAGGTTGGTTAGTGATCCATCGATGACCCCCACCGGGTCCTTGTTGCCTCGCTTCATCATCGATGACTCGATCAACGTGATCGACGACCAGAGCCCGACACCTCACATCACATCACACCCCTTTTGTTGCTCGACTCTGCAGAGTTACCATCGAGTGCTGAGGGTGGAACCTCATACATCACTCCTGATGAGATCTTTGTAGTGTAGCTATTCGGTCATGGTCATCGAGGGTGATTTCCTCCTTAACCACTTCCGATACGACTCTTTCGTGCAACCCCTCAAATGTGAACCTCGAGGATGGTTCCTCTTATGTTCACCTTGATGATTACATCGAGTGGAATCCACCGAGGGTGGGTCCTCAGGGTTCCCCTTGGTGTTAGACACACAGTTACTCGGGAAACTGGAGATTTGCCGCCAGTACTGTTCTTTGTCGTCAGCATTTCGTCGGGCCAGACGGCAAAGACAAACTTTGCCAACAGCGGCTGACAGCAAAGAACAACTGACGGCAAATCCATACTTTGCCATCTCAAAAAACACAGACGGCAAAGATTCTTTGCCGTCTGGGATTCTTTTTTACAGACGGCAAAGAGCTCTTTTTGCCGTCTGTAAAAAAATTACAGACAACAAAAACTTTGCCGTCTGCGATTTATTTTACAGACGGCAAAGAGAGCTCTTTGCCGTCTGTAAAAAAAAATCGCAGACGGCAATGAAAAAGCACAGCACACGGATCGGTCCCATGGATCGATGAGGTGGCACGATCTGGGGCGCCCCCACCCACATCTGTTTCACACCACGCACGCCCCACCCACCCATCGCACCAGTCCCTCTCTCTCTCTCTCTTGTCCCCAAGCCCCACCACAATCTCTCTCCCACGCCCGACCCCATCTCTCCCTTGATCCCTTCTCTGCCGCACACACTCCGCCTGGTCCTGCTCGTCAACCGCCACCGATCGACCCGCCTCACCGTCTCCTGAGCAGAGGCCGGCGTGGGATCTTCCTCCTCTTCCCCTGCTCGTCAACCGCCGCCGCTCGACCCCGCCTCACCGTCGCCTGAGCAAAGGCCGGCGGGGGATCTTCCTCCTCCTTCCCTGCTCGTCAACCGCCGCTGCTCGACCACGCCTCACAGTCGCCTGAGCAGAGGCCGGCGCGGGATCTTCCTCCTCCTCCCCTGCTCGTCAACCGCCGCCGCTCGACCCCACCTCTCCGTCGCCTGAGCCGGAGGCCAACGCGGGATCTTCCTCGTCCTCCCCTGCCCACGACCCGGCGCCTTCTCCTTCCTTGCTCACCGCTGGTCGCTGGTCGACCCCGCCTCGCCGGCGCGGGAGCATCCTCCCGTGCTCGTCAACTGTCGTCGCCCTTCAACCCGGCAGGTCCTCTGGCATGTGGAGGGCGCCGTGGCCGGCGACGATGGCACCGCGGACGAGCATCCCAGAGATGATGGCGCCGTGGCCGTGAAGAAGAAGGCCCAGGGGCTGTTCTCCTTCCTCGTGGCACCCGGATGACGTTTGAGGCGGCGGGCGACGAGATCTGGTAGGCTTCCTGGGCGCGAGAAGTTCATCTTACCCTGGATGTGATATTGGTTTAACTCTGCCCTGTACTTGTCTAATCCAGGGGCTCCATGGCGCCATGGTCAACTCCGCCGGAAGACCACCATTCACCTCGTCTAGCTCGACGCCCGTGCTCGGATCTGGATGCTGGCAAGGGCCAGTTCGTCCGTTTTGTAGTCGTTTTTTTGTTGTTTGGTTTGTTCGTTCTTCTTATAAATGGAGAACATTATATTGTGTAAATACTGTGATGATGGATATAGTATGTAAATAGAATATTTCTGTCTTATAAAAATCCGTTCACTCGTCATAGCTGTGAAAGATTTTCCATATGCCTTCGGCCATCTACGGCCTCTGCACTTGTAGTGTTGTTTTAGTTTTTTTAATAAAAATATTTGCTTTGCCGTCTGGGCATACAAGGAAGACAGCAAAGACATAGCGTAACTGACGGCAAAGTACTTGACGCCGTCCGTCAACGTGGCCGCTCCGTCTGTTGGCATATTTTGCCGTCTGGCTAGTCTGCTGACGGCAAACCATATTGGCAGACGAAAAACTCTTTGTCGTCATCCCGACAAACAGCAGATGGCAAAGACTTATTTTCCAATTAATCTTTGCCGTCTGACTTTGTCGTCTGCTTCCTGACGGCAAAGTCTTTGCGTCTGGAATTAGGTCTTTGCCGTCTGTAATCCACAGACGGCAAATTACCTGTTTCCTGTAGTGGGTTACTATGACTTTACACTGAACCATATTACTAAAGACGGGTCAGCCCTGAGGGGTACTCGCGTGAGCTTAATTGCGAGTGATGTGGAGTCGGCTTGACCTGGAAGGTGCCGAGAGATAATTACGAGGCGTGGCCGGGCATTCTTAGCCCTTGCCGCAAGTCCTTGAGACGGGGCAACGGGGTCACATCGATCATGAGTCTCTGCTCGCTACCGCGTGCTCCTAATCCGCTTAATAGATGTCATGCGACTGAGCGGCGCGCGCCGAGTTGGACCGCGTAAGCACCTGCCTTTTTAAGGAGGTAGCTAGGTCTGCTCACCGGCCGCCCTCGCAACATGCAGGAGTTCCTAGGGCGATGGCCCAAGACCCCTGGGGACATAGGTTTAGTCCAGCGTGCTGACCTCTCTATTAAGCCTAGGTCGGGTTGCGGCGTATTGTTTGGCCGAGGTCGGGCATGACCCAGGAAAGTGTGTCCGGCCAGAGTTAATCGAGCGTGGTGGGTAAGTTGGTGCACCCCTGCAGGGAAGAAAACATCTATCGATAGCCCTTCCTACGGTAACGGACACTCGGAGTTGTATCCCGGTCGATACAACTAGAACTAGATGCTGAGGCATGATTTGGATATGTTGCTTCGGAAGTCGAGAAAGGATCCCGGAGCGTTGATACAACAACATAAATATGACTTATGTTATACTACTCTACTCCCGCCTGTTGCTGCAAGATGGTGGTTTCCAGAAGATGCTAGTCTTTGATAGGACTAGCTTCTCCCCATCTTATTCTGTCATTCTGCAGTTAGTCCACAGATATTACCCCTTTCATTGATACCGATGCATAAGCAGTGTAGATCCTTGCTTGCGAGTACTTTGGATGAGTACTCATGGTTGCTTTGCTACCCCTTTCCCCTTCTTTCTTCTTTCTGGTTGTTGCAACCAGATGGTGGAGTCTAGGAGCCAGATGCCACCTTTGACGACTGCTACTACCCCGAGGGTGCCTACTACTACGTGAAGACCGCCGACGACCAGGAGTAGTTAGGAGGCTCCCAGGCAGGAGGCCTTGCCTTTCCGATCGATGTTGCTTTTGTGCTAGCCTTCTTAAGGAAAACTTGTTCAATCTATGGTTGTACTCAGATATTGCTGCTTCCGCTGACTCTTTGTGTATTCGAGCTGATGTATTCGAGCTCTCGAGGCCCTTGGCTTGTAATATAAAGCTTGTATTATTTAAATTTGTGTCTAGAGTTGTTTTGTGATATCTTCCCGTGAGTCCTTGATCTTGATCGTACACATTTGCGTGTAAGATTAGTGCACGATTGAATCGAGGGCGTCACAAGTTGGTATCGGAGCCGACTGCCTGTAGGTAGCCCCCTTGCCAACTCCTTGGCCAAAGTTGAGTCTAGTCAATGAAAAACTTTTACTAACTTGGCTGTGTGGCTTACGGGCCCACGTTGCCATTGGGTGGTATTAGGATCTTTTATTCCTCGTCTATACTCTGGGATTCTGATCTCTCTTCTATTCGGGTTAAATGATTTTACTAACTGTAACCTTAGGTTCTCGTAACTACTTCCTCCCGGAGAGCCCTTATTCCAGATGGTTGATACGTCTCCAACGTATCTATAATTTTTTTTATTGTTCCATGCTATTATATTATCCGTTTTGGATGTTTAATGGGCTTTATTATGCTCTTTTATATTATTTTTGGGACTAACCTATTAACCGAAGGCCCAGTGCAAATTGCTTTTTTCCCCTATTTCAGTGTTTCGCAGAAAAGGAATATAAAATGGAACCCAAACGGAACGAAACCTTCGCGGGGATCTTTTTTGGAACAAACGCAATCCAAGAGACTTGGAGTGGGTGTCATGGAAGCAACGAGGCGGCCGCGAGGGAGGAGGGCGCGCCCAGGGGGTAGGCGCGCCCCCAACCTCGTGGGCCCCTCGTAGCTCCACCGACCTACTTCTTTCGCCTATATATACTCTTATACCCTGAAAACATCCAGGGGAGCCACGAAACCACTTTTCCACCGCCACAACCTTTTATACCCGTGAGATCCCATCTTGGAGCCTTTTCCGGTGATCTGCTGCAGGGGGATTCGATCATGGAGGGCTTCTACATCAACACCATAGCCTCTCCAATGATGTATGAGTAGTTTGCCATAGACCTTCGGGGTCCATCGTTATTAGCTAGATGGCTTCTTCTCTCTCTTTGGATCTCAATACAAAGTTCTCCTCGATGTTCTTGGAGATCTATTCGATGTAATACTCTTTTCCGGTGTGTTTGCCGAGATCCGATGAATTGTGGGTTTATGAACTTGATTATCTATGAATATTATTTGGTTCTTCTCTGAATTCTTATATGCATGATTTCATATCTTTGCAAGTCTCTTCGAATTATTGGTTTAGTTTGGACTACTAGATTGATCTTTCTTGCAATGGGAGAAGTGCTTAGCTTTGGGTTCAATCTTGCGGTGCTCGATGATGTAAAGGGAAATGACACATATTGTATTGTTGCCATCGAGGATAAAAAGATGGGGTTTATATCATATTGTTTGAGTTTATCCCTCCACATCATGTCATCTTACCTAATGCGTTACTCCGTTCTTATGAACTTAATACTCTAGATGCATGCTGGATAGCGGTCGATGTGTGGAGTAATAGTAGTAGATGCAGAATCGTTTCGGTCTACTTGACACGGACGGGATGCCTATAGTCATGATCATTGCATTAGATATCATCATAACTATGCACTTTTCTATCAATTGCTCGGCAGTAATTTGTTCACCCACCGTAATATATGCTATCTTGAGAGAAGCCACTAGTGAAACCTATGGCCCCCGGGTCTACTTTACATTATATAAGTTTTGGATCTACAATTCTAGTTTACTATTTATTTTGCAATCTTTACTTTCCAATCTATATAACAAAATACCAAAAATATTTATCTTATTATCTTTATCGAATCTCACTTTTGCAAGTGGCCATGAAGGGATTGACAACCCCTTTTATCGCGCTGGTTGCAAGGTTCTTGATTGTTTGTGCATGTACTAGGCGATTTGCGTGTAGTCTCCGACTGTATTGACACCTTGGTTCTCAAGAACTGAGGGAAATACTTACGCTACTTTGCTGCATCACCCTTTCCTCTTCAAGGGAAAACCAACGCATGCTCAAGAGGTAGCAATGGTCGCTTGGTACACCAGTAGATTCTGAAGATACTCTTTGATGTTTTCCCGAGACCCTGTTGCCCTTCGTCGTTGCAATTCCCTAACACCGATGAATCCCTATGGATAGCCACATATACTTGCCGTCCAAACCTTCTTTTTCAATTGCTCTTGTTATTACAAGATACCCTGAAATACTTTCCAAATTTCGAGAATCCGTTGTGCCTGCTGCCTTGCGGCTCTTTTTCCGCATGAATATATGTTCTAATAATTCCTCACACTTATCGAGGATTTGTTCATTCCTAGTTATTCATGTGTTCCACAAAATACCCTAAAATGTTGTTCGACCTTCCGAGAATCCTTTGCAACCTATTGCTTTGGAAAGTCTTGTGTGCCTGCATTATGGTTAATTCCATATTTCTAGTAATCTCCGTTGACATCCTCTGTCACTATCTCTTTGAGTCCCTTGATCCAATATGTTGCGAATGCTTGCAATCCTCAACCAGATCCTAGAATTCATCCTTCCGGCTCAGATGTCGCTCCGAAAACGAGCTTGTTCTTTGCAAATCAAACCTTGATTGATTGTCGATCTACGTCGATTCAACTTAATTATCTTTTGATCAAAGCCTCTACTTCTAATCCCCCGATTTGGAAATCATAATTCCTTTGTAATTAAGCTTTGAAATTATCCACATATTTCTATAATACGATGCCTTTGCACTGTTTCTTCTTCTAGTTGAGCATCGATACTCACATCAGATTCTTTATGTTCCGCCATATCCTTTGGTGGATTATTATCTGATCGTTCCTGCATATTCTCAAATCCTTGAGTTCTTCCCCTGATACATAATGCCTTTGATAAATTGTATCCTCTGCTTATTTTCAATCATGCTCTGCTATTGAGCTGATGTTATATGCTCTGGAACTTAGTGGTATATGTTCCTAAGACACCCCTACGGGTAGAACCTATGCCTTCCCTAATCCGTGTTTACTCGAAAGTGATGTGAGCCATACTCTTCTGGTGCTTCGCCAGATAAATCTTTCGCACTACAAATTCTTCGAAATCAAAAAGTGAATGAAAAATTGTGTACTGGAGAAGTGGGAGTCGACCTTGAACCTTGCGTTCATGCCCATGGACACGATGCCGATCTTATCATGGAAGCTTCTCGTAAAAATAATTACCCCCTTGGTATAAGTTCATCTTACATCTGGGATTTGGTTTTCTGTAATAGTGGTTCTGGCCATAATTATATTATTTGATTCCTTTTCTCGGACAAGTTAAAGCACTTGTCTTCTGCAGACCAATGCATCTCCAGAACCTATTTTTAGATCTTCCTTCGAGTATTACCCTCTGGTATCTCGGGAATAACAAAGAACTATCTTGCTTCCTATGTGTCTTCATCTAGTATTGCTTCTAACCGATTTCAGATTTCCCCGGGTTCCGAGTTATTAGTCACTAGAGGACACCGATAAGTGAATCGATTCCACACCCCGATTCAATAACTCTAAGTACTTCTTGTTGCTTACGAGTTTAACAATCATTCAAGTCATTCCTAGCATTATCGGCTATATCATTATCATGCTAAAATTTAATTGTGCTACCTGGTCCTTCCTCCTGGAGCACAATTTTTGGCGATGAGCTAAACTTACGTCGATCTTCCTCGTCATATCATTTTGCCTTGAACAACAAGCTTGATTTCGAGTTTGTGTCGTATCCGTGGTTCCAATATCCTTTCGCTTCATCCTTCCTGTTGCTTGATGTCGTCGCTCCTCGATGGCATCTTCGTAGAGTCTCTCGACAAATGTGTCGTGATCAACATCAACATTTTGACTTCTGTTGAGATGACAATTGAATTCATGGTGAGAAATACCATCCTTGACCTTCGATGATTTGAGTTATCATCGACAACCCCCTTGTCTTCTTTCCAACACATGTTTGATCATGTCTTGGTTATACCTTGGACTCCTTGCTATTCCTGCAATTGTTCCTTGAGTATTTCTTGTGATCTTCAACTCCAACCCCTACTTGGAACACCATGTTAATGCTACCTCGAAGCATGACTGAGGTATTCCGACTATCAACAATAACATTGGAAGCTCATTGTCGAATGTTTCTTGATCTATTATCCAAACACTGTTGTATGGGTAATATCATGATTCTTCCCTTGCCCCCTTTATCTAAATGCTTTTGAACTTGTTGTCATATCATGTATATCCTGCTCCGCTTGCCCTTGGGAAGGATATACTCCCAATTCTTGTGTGTAAACACATTTTACTTTCCATTGGTCTGATTAATCTGATAATTTCATTTTCCTTTCCATTGGGTTGTTTAACCTTCTTGTGATCTATATGATATAAGCAGAAATAATTCCCTGCTTATAAAATACCCTGATGTACAACCTTGTCAGTGAGACCCTATTCCTATTGTTGATGACATTCCAGTAAGCACCGATGGACGGGAACCTTGCCGATTGGTCTGCCTCGTTCAACGAGCAGGAAAATGGTTCTCTTCGTTCCTCGCCCTTGGTACCAACGTTGTTGCTGACATAACTGACAGGCTATCCTCTGACCTGCCTTGCTATCATGACCATGCAAAATGTTAGCACCCTTCCTACTTTTAACCCACATGGTGGGCCCATAACCCACAGTTCCACAGGATCGAAACCTGACTCTCCTGTACATCCTTGTCTTCCAAAATCGTTCCACATGCTTGGTTTCCTATGTAATTCACGACCCACCTTCTTGTGATCTGTTCTGGTATCAGATGCAATACTTATTATCGATGCTCTGAACCCCTTTGACATTCTGATTAGGCATCGAACGGTTGCATGTCCGTTTGAAACTTCTCATGGTACCTTCTTACTTTGCTCTCGATGGGTATCCTTTGTTCAACTCGAGAGATACTCATGTGTTCATTCATGGATTAACCCCAGATTATTACCCCTTATAGCATCCTATCGTTGTCGAGCTGCCCCTTACCTATTCGTAAGAACGATGGAATTCCCTAAGAAAGGATGATGACTTCATCGTGATGACCGGGAGCAGAGAAATGAAGACATCAACGTAATGGATTAAATTTTCTTCGAGAAGAGCAACCAAGACTGGGAAGACTCGTTAGAATTTTGTAACCAATTCTTCCCCCCTTACACCACCTCTTAAATCTCGGGAAGAGATTTCTTGTTGTGGAGATTTGTAGCACCCCCAGTGTCATGCTACAGTAACCTGTGTGATTAAGCTAATCATTTTTTCCAAACAGTGCTTAAACACCTTTGTTCAATATCCCATTTGAAATTCTAGTCAATTCAAATTCAAGTGAAGTTTGAAGTTGCTCAAGAGTTACTGGAAATATGTTCATCATTTGTCAAAAATTCCATAAAATTATTTGTTAAGGAACACAACATCACTTTTGTGCAAAGATGAGCATTAGCAATTATAACAACACCAATTCAACATTTTTAAATCCTATCCCATTTATGAAAATTACCAAATGAATTCTTCTGGTTTCCAAAATATTTGTGGCACTGTCTAAGATTACCAGGGAATAAAAGGGGCAATTCCCATATTTTTCCTAAGTAAATAGCATGCCCAATATTTTATTACCCATCTCTGTTTATTAAATAAAAAACAGAAAGCAAAGAAGGAGAAACAGGAGAAGAGAGCGCGCCCCCTTGCCTCCCCTGGGCCTCGGCCCACCCAAGCCGGCCCAACACTTGCCTCCCCCGGTCGCCTTCTCCCTCTCAGACAACCGGCCGGGCACGGCCAAGCGCGCTCCCGCCGCACCACCTCCCCGTCGACGAGGGGGATAAGGATCCCCTCGACGCCTCGGGCTCCCCTCCCACTTGCCCTGCCACCCCACTCACGCCAGTCCCTATCCCCTCGCATGCTCGCTCTCCCTCTCTTCTCCACCTTACCGAGCATCGCCGTTGCCATGGCCTCGGCGTAGCCATGGCCACCGTCGACCCCGTCCCTCTTCATGTGTTCTGGAGCTCCGCACGCCGCATGTCAGCTTCGACCGAATCGTGAGCCTATCTTCCTTTCCCCTCACATCAGATGTGACGCCCGGGTAATTAAGCTACAACAACCCTCTGCTAATGATGCCACGTCACTTCGATTACTGTTGCTAATCTCGCGTCAGTTCGAAACCGATTCAAAATCAAGCAAACAATAAAACTTTTCAAATATGAAAACTAAAATGTTCGGGTGAACCAAATATTGCATACGAAATTATGGTGGAGAAACCACACCTTTATAAAATGTTTAAACACTCTAAAATGAATAAAATAGTAGCAATAATAATTATTTAAATGCTTGTAAAATGATAAACAATTTCAAAACTATTTTATTTCAGTGCTAAGTTGTTTGTGGTTGCGCCATAATTTGTAACATCTATTTGGGTGCCACTTTAGTATTTTACTAAAACTAAAAATAAAGAAAACTGAAATTAAACAAATAAACAGAAACTATAAAAGAATATAAGGATAAAAGAAGTGGTGGCAAGCCCTAGGCCAACTGGGCCATCTGGCCCAGCTCCCCCCTGGCCCAACCGGCCTCCCTTATCCCCCACCCTAGGAAACCCTAACCCCCGAGTCGACCCACTCCCCCCACATGATCCCCTCTCCTCCCTCTATCCCCCCCGATTCAGATCGGGGGAAATGCCCCTGACGTCGCCCGTCGCCGCCGCATCGCACCTCCATCCTCCTCCGCGATGCCACCTCGCCGGCGCCGCACCTCCCGGCCTCCTTCCTCTCCCTCGTGCACTGCATCGTCTTCCCCGAGCTCACTTGCCTCCATCCGTGGCGCCTGACCCGTCTGAACCACGTCGCCCGTCGTGAGGCCACCTCGCCGGACCGCCAGCGCCGTCGTCCTCCCCTGCGTTGTCGTCGTTCCCGACCTCCTCCCCGCGCCCCATTGCCCCCGAACCCTACGAACCCCCGTGAGGCCCCCCTCCTTCTCCTCTTCCCCGCACCACGCTGGTCGCCGTCGCTGCGGACACCGTACCCCTCGTCCGCTCTCGTCGCGCCGCCTATCCACTGCGCACGCCTTCGCTGGCAGCAGGCCACCACGCCTTGCGACGCCCCGGTGGCTCCCACTCCGCTCCGGCCGCGCGCCCCACCTCCACTACTGCTTGCCGCTGCACTCCGCGTCGCAGCCCCCGTGTTGTCCGTGACCCGCGCGCCTAGCTCCTCCTTCACGCCCTTGCCGTGTGCCCGCATGCCCCGCCGCGGCCTCGTCCCCTCCCCGCTCCGCCCTGCACTGCCGCCACGCCTACGCCCATCGCCGTTGCCTCCCGCCTCCCGTGTCGCTGCCTCGCTAGTCCGCCAAGACTGTGTCGGCCCACGCCGACGCTGCGGTGCCTCAAGGCCTCATGTCTGTCGGGCGGCCAAGAATCGCGCCAAGGTTCATAGCTCAGCCACCGCTAGGCCTTCCTCGACCAATGACAAAGGCTCGCCCAAGAACGTTTTTGTAAAAAAAGATTAAAAATAATGACAATAATAATATTTTTTTGTTAATTAATTAATTAACTTAATTAATCCAGTTTAGTTAACCTAATTAACTATTGTTAATTATTTAAACAGTAATTAGATTAGTTAAACCCTAATTAGAATAAACAGAGTATGACATGCGGGACCCACATGTCAGATTGACCCGTCAACGCCCTGTTGACTGCTGACGTCATGATGACGTCAGCATACACTATTCTGTATAATGTTGATTTAAAATAATTAAGTAAATTCTAAAAATTATTAAATCTTTTAAATTAATATAAAATAAACCGTAGCTCGGATGGGAAAACTTTGTACATGAAAGTTGCTCAGAACGACGAGACGAATCCGGATGCGCAGCCCGTTCGTCCGCCACACATCCCTAGCATAGCGAACATGCAACTTTCCCTCCTCCGATTCATCTGTCCGAAAACGCGAAACACCGGGGATACTTTCCCGGATGTTTTCCCCCTTTGCCGGTATCACCTCCTATCGCGTTAGGGCACTCCTAGCACCGTTACTTGACATGTCATGCATCATTATGCATCTATTTGCATTGTGTTCATTGTTTCTTCCCCCTCTTCTCTCCGGTAGACTACAAGACTAACGCAGCTGTTGGTGCCCCGATCGACTACGTTGTTGACGACCCCTACTTGCCAGAGCAACCTGGCAAGCCCCCCCTTGATCACCAGATATCGCCTATTCCTTCTTTCTACTGCTTGCATTAGATTAGTGTAGCATGTTACTGCTTTCGGTTAATCCTATTCTGCTGCATAGCCTATCATTGTTGCTACAGTTGTTACCCTTACCTGCAATCCTAAATGCTTAGTATAGGATGCTAGTATTCCATCAGTGGCCCTACATTCTTGTCCGTCTGCCATGCTATGCTACCGGGCCGTGATCACTCGGGAGGTGATCACGGGTTTATACATACATACATATTATACAGATTACATGATGTGACTAAAGTCGGGTCGGCTCGTAGAGTACCCATAAGTGATTTTGATGTGGGGGATGAAAGGACAGGTGGCTCCATCCCGGTAGTGGTGGGCCTGGGTTCCTAACAGCCCCCGACTGTTACTTTGTGGCAGAGCGAAAGGGCAGGTTGAGACCACCTAGGAGAGAGGTGGGCCTGGCCCTGGTCGGCGTCCGCGATTACTTCAAAATAACACGCTTAACGAGATCTTGATATTTGATCTGAGTCTGGCCACTGGCCTATACGCACTAACCAACTACGCGGGAACAGTTATGGGCACTTGACGTCGTGGTATCAGCCGAAGCCTTCTTGACGTCGGGCCGATCGAGCGGCAGCCACGGTTGGACTGAACGCTTTGCTCTTGTATAAGCGAGGCTAGGTCTGCTCACCGGCCGCGTACGCAACGTGCAGGTGTGCAATGGGCGATGGGCCCAAACCCCTGCGGGCATAGGATCTAGACCGGCGTGCCGACCTCTCTGTTGTGCCTAGGTGGGGCTGCGACGTGTTGATCTTCCGAGGCCGGGCATGACCCAGGAAAGTGTGTCCGGCCAAAGGGGACCGAGCGTGTTGGGAAATGTGGTGCACCCCTGCAGGGAAGTTTATCTATTCGAATAGCCGTGATGTTTGGTAACACGACGACCCAGAGTTGTATCTTGAACTTATGACAACTAGAACCGGATACTTAATAAAACACACCCTTCCAAGTGCCAGATACAACCCGGTGATCGCTCTCTAACAGGGCGACGATGAGAGGATCGCCGGGTAGGATTATGCTATACGATGCTACTTGGTGAACTTACCATCTACTCTCTTCTACATGCTGCAAGACGGAGGCTGCCAGAAGCGTAGTCTTTCGACAGGACTAGCTATTCCCCTCTTATTCTGGCATTCTGCAATTCAGTCCACTGATATTGCCCCTTTACACAGATACCCATGCATATGTAGTGTAGATCCATGCTTGCGAGTAATTTGAATGAGTACTCACGGTTGCTTTTCTCCCTCTTCCCCTTCCTTTCTTCCTGGTTGTCGCAACCAGATGCTGGAGCCTAGGAGCCAGACGCCACCGTCGACGACGACCCCTAATACACTGAGGGTGCCTACTACTACGTGTAGGCCGTCGCCGATGACCAGGAGTAGTTTAGGAGGATCCCAGGCAGGAGGCCTGCGCCTCTTTCGATCTGTATCCCAGTTTGTGCTAGCCTTCTTAAGGCAAACTTGTTTAACTTATGTCTGTACTCAGATATTGTTGCTTCAATGACTTCGTCTATGATCGAGCACTTGTATTCGAGCCCTCGAGGCCCCTGGCTTGTATTATGATGCTTGTATGACTTATTTATTTTTATATTTGTGTTGTGATATCTTCCCTTGAGTCACTGATCTTGAGTATACACGTTTGCGTGTATGATTAGTTTACGATTGAATCGGGGGCGTCACAAGTTGGTATTAGAGCCAACTGCCTGTAGGAATCCCCCTTCCACACTCCTTGGCTGAAGTCGAGTCTAGATATTGCTAAACTTTTACTAACATGGTTGTGTGCCTTACGGCCCACGTCGCTATTGGGTGGTATTAGAATCTTTTACTTCTCGTCTATACTGTGGGACTCTGATCTCTCTCATATTCGGGTTAAATGATCTTGCTAACTCTAACTCTAGGTTCTCGTAAATAATTTCTCCCGGAGAGCCCCTCGGTCTGAACGATCGCTTGCTTGACCAGAAGATTCCGAAGACACCCTACGATGTTCTCTCGAGACTATGTGACATCGCTTTTACAATTCCCTACCACCGATGTATCCTTATGGATAACTACCTACATTTGTCATTCATACATTCATCCCCAGTTGCTCTCGTTATTACAAGATACACCGAAATTCTCTCTATTTTTCCGAGAATACTTTGTGCCTACTGCCTTGTAGTTCTTTGCCACTTGAATACCCCTACGGATAATTTCTCGCACTTATCGAGTATCCGCTCATCCCCAGATGATTCATGTATTTCACAAAATTCTTTGAAATACCATTCAGTCTTTCGAAAATCCTGAGCAGCCTATTGCTCCTGAAATTCTTGCTTGCTTGCGTTATGGTTAATACCATAAATCTTGTAATCTTATTGGCATCCCTCGTCATTTTCATTTCGAGTCTATTGATTCAATATATTGTGAATGCTCGCAATCCTCAGCCAGATCCTAGAATTCATCCTTCCGGCTCAGACGTTGTTTTAAACATGAGCTGGATCTCGACCAATCAAATTGTCGTCGATTGTGCCCCTAAGCCTACTCAACTTATCCATCCTTAATCAGAGTGTTTGCTTCTGATTCCTTAATTTGGAAATCATAATTCCTTTACATTGAGCTTTGAATTAGTCAGTTGTTTCTATAATAAGATCTCCTTGTATTCTTTCTCCTTCTAGTTGAGTACCAATGCTCACATCAGATCCCTTGTGGACCGCAAGATCCTTTGTTGGATTTCAACCAACAGCGTCCTTCATATTCAAAAACCTTGTGAGTTTTCCCTCGGAATATAATGCCATTGGTAAATCCTATTCTCTGATTTGACCAACCATGCTCTGCTATCGAGCTGGTGATATTTACTCTTGAAGCTTGTGGTATACGTTTCTAAGATGTCCTGATGGGATGCACCTATGCCTTTTCTAATCTGTGTGAACCCGGAAACTACTACGGGTTATAATCTACTGGCTTTTCGTCAGATAAAATTCCAACATTACAACTTCTTCGAAAGCGGGAAGTGAATGAAAAGTTGTGCATTGGAGAAGTGGGAGTCGACCTTGAACTTTGTGTTCATGCCCATGGACACGATGTAGATCCTATCATTAAAGCTTCTCTTAAATTAATTATTCCTTGGGTATAAGTTCATCTTATATCTGGGATCTGTCCTTTACAACCGTGGTTCCGGCCATGACTGTTCTTCTTTGATCCCATTTCTCGGACAAGTTAAAGCACTTGTATTTTGCAAGTCAATACACCAGTCCAGCCTCTACTTTGATCTACTGTCGAGTATTACCCTCTGGTATCTCGAGAATATGTAAGAACTGTGTTGCATCTTATGAGTCTTCATCAACTACTATTTCTCACTGATTCCAATTTTTCATGGGTTCTGAGTTGTTAATCGCTCAAGAACACTGGTAAGTGAACCGATTCAGCACTCTGGTTTGATAACCCTAAGTAATCTCCGTTGCTTATGAGTTTAATAATCCTTCAAGTCATCCCTAGCCTGATCGGCTACATAATTATCGTGCTAATTTTAACTGTGCTACCTGGTCCTTCTCGGAGCACAATTGTTGACGATGAGCTAACCTTTCGTCGATCTTCCTTGTCTTATCGTTTCACCTCAAACAACAAGCTTGATTCCGAGTTGGTGTCATATCCATGGATCCAATAATCCTATGCTGCATCGGTCCTTTTACTTGATGTAGTCGTTGTTCGATTACTTCTTCGTGGAGCCTCCCGACAAAATTTGTCGTGGTCATCATCAACATTTTGAATCCTTCCAGGATACCAATCGAATTCATGATGATAAGTACCACCCTTGTCCCTTGGTAATTTGAGTTACCATCGACAACATCCTTGCCTTCCCTCCAACACAAACTTCTTCGTGTTTTGTATTATACCTTGGGTTCCTTGCCATCTAGCTTATGATGTGTTCTACCTTGGAGTATTACCATCTGTTATGTCGAGAATGTCATGGGAATGCCCCACCTCTTAACGATTCTTGTTATAGTATTACTTGTCGCCATCTCCGTCCATTTCTTGGTCCCCGTGTTGATTCTAATCAGAATACCGGCAATTGAACTTTGAGGTGTGAATTCAAAACTTCTAGCAACCCTATTGCTTTTAAGTGAATGATTGATAGTTTCATTCTAATTCTTTTGTTCATTAAGTCACCATTCTAACATTGTTCATGCGGCCCAACCCATATTTCGGGTGCACCTATCAACCAATGTTTAATTGTGGATGTTTTCCTCGAACATACATCATTATATCATTTGATCTGACAATTGTTATCTCCTTGTTCACATAATTGTGGAAATCCATCGTTTGTTAATCTCGATAAATTGTCATTGAGTCCATCAGCCACATCCTCTTCCTCTACTTGGTTTACTGATGAACTCTTGTTTCGAAACTCGCTTCCATAGTTCATTTCCCGAGAATCTTGCGATGTCTTCTCGTCAATTTGTGTCGCACCTTTTTATTCTTAGGCATCCTGAGTCTGAGGTATCCTGATCCCAACCAGATCTCAAACTCGGTCAGATACGATGGTTGGGATATTTTCCAAGAGTCATAACATTGGTCCTTATACGACCCGGTAAGGTGATGTCATGCCTAGCCCACCTGGCCGGAGGACCTATTGTTATAGTTTCCTTTTTAACAAGGTTAACCATTCTTCCATGAGGAAATTGTAAGACTTATTTTATAAGTTGTTCCTGATGAATCCTTTGTGTATCCAAGTTCGACCTTTGCTTGAAGACCATGTCAATGCCATGTCGAATCATGTCTGTGGTACTCCGATTTTCAACAAGAACATTTGAAGCCAAATGCTAAATGTTTCTTACTCAATTATCCAAACACCGTTGTATGGGTAATGTCATGAAATTTCTCTCCCCTACCTAAAGAGTTTTCTACATTATATCCTGTCATGGATATCATGCTCTACTTGTCCTTGGGAAGGATATACCCTTGAAATATGTGTTTAAATACATTTTCCTTTCCATTGTTCTGTTTAATCTGATAATCATATTTTCCTTTCCATTGGTTGGTTTAACGTTTCTAGTGATCTATATGATCTAAGCAGTAATACTCTCCTGCTTATGTAAACACCTCGGTGTACAATTCTGTCAGCAAGACCCTCTTACCATTGATGATGACATTCCGGCAGCCACCGATGGACGAGAACTTTGCCTATAGGTCCACCTCGTTCAACGAGCAGGAAAATGGTTCTCTTCATCCCTCGCCCTTGGTACCGACGTTGTTGCCGACATAATCGACATGCTACCCTCTGACCTGCCTTGCTATCATGACCATGCAAGATGTCACTGCTCCTCCTACTTTTTACCCACATGGTGGGCCCATAACCCGCAGTTCCACATGATCGAAACCTGACTCTCTTGTAAATCCTTGATTCTGAAGTATCCTTTGCAATTAACTTCGTATGTAATTCACGAGTCACCGTCCTACAGATGATCTATTCTGGTATCAGACGCAATACTTATTCTCGTTGCTCTGGACCCCTTTCACACTTTGTTTCAGTCAATGAACGGTCGCCTACCTGCTTGAAACTTCCCATGATACCTCCTTACTTTCCTCTCGATATTTTCTTAAGTTTTAATTCGAGAGTTACTTTTTGCCACCTTCCCCCGATGTTATCGACCAGATAGTCAACCTTGCAGAGGTCCGTTCTCCCGGAATACCCACCCTTTATTCTTTCGTAAGTACGATGGAGATCCTGATGGAAGAATGACGACTTCATCGGGATGGCCTGAAGCAGACAAATGAAGATGTCAATGTAAAGGGTCGACCTCATCGAGAAGAGCAACCAAAACCAAGAAAACCAGTTAGACTTTCATAACCAAATCCCTTCCCCCTTACGCCTGCTCCTAAATCTCGGGACGAGATTTCTTGTAGTGTAGGAGAATTGTGACGCCCGGGTAATTAAGCTACAGCAACCCTCTGCTAATGATGCCACGCCACTTCAATTACTGTTGCTAATCTCGCATCAGTTCGAAACCGATTCAAATTCAAATTCAAAATCAAGCAAACAATAAAACTTTTCAAATATTAAAACTAAAATGTTCGGGTGAACCAAATATTGCATAGGAAATTGTGGTGGAGAAACCACACCTTTATAAAATGTTTAAACACTCTAAAATGAATAAAATAGTAGCAACAATAATTATTTAAATGCTTTTAAAATGATAAACAATTTCAAAACTATTTTATTTTAGTGCTAAGTTGTTTGTGGTTGTGGCATAATTTGTAACATCTATTTGGGTGCCACTTTAGTATTTTATTAAAACTAAAAATAAAAGAAAACTAAAAGAAATCAAATAAACAGAAACTATAAAATAATATAAGGATAAAAGAAGGGGTGGCAAGCCCCAGGCCAACTGGACCATCCGGCCCAGCTCCCCCCGTGGCCCAACCGGCCTCCCTTATCCCCCACCCCAGGAAACCCTAACCCCCGAGTCACCCCACTCCCCCACACGATCCCCTCTCCTTCCTCTGTCCCCACCCATTTAGATCGGGGGAAATGCCCCTGACGTCGCCCGTCGTTGCCCCATCGCGCCTCCATCCTCCTCTATGATGCCACCTCGCCGGCGCCGCACCTCCCGGCCTCCTTCCTCTCCCTCATGCACCGCGTTGTATTCCCCGTGCTCCACGCGCGCTCCATCCGTGGATGCCCCGACCCCGTCGCCGGAACCACGTCGCCGTCGCCGGAGGCCACCTCGGCTGATCGCCAGCGCTGTCGTCCTCCCCTGCGTCATCATCGTCCCCGACCTCCTCCCCGCGCCCCACTGCCCCCGAACCCTATGAACCTCCGTGAGGCCCCCCCTCCTTATCCTCTTCCCCGCACCACGCTGGTCGCCATCGCTGCGGACACCGCGCCCCTCGTCCGCTCCCGTGCTCTCGCCCGCATCCGACCGCGCGCGCTGATAACCCACAAGTATAGGGGATCAATTGTAGCCTCTTTCGATAAGTAAGAGTGTCGAACACAATGAGGAGCTAAAGGTAGAACAAATATTATGTCAAGTTCTATCGACCACCGATACAACTCTACGCACGCTTGTCGTTCGCTTTACCCAAAACAAGTATCAAACTAGAAGTACTTTGTAGGTGTTGTTGGATAGGTTTGCAAGAATATAAAGAGCACTTAAATAAAAAGTAGGGGCTGTTTAGATAAATACACAACTAAATTAGTTTTAGTAGAGAGCTTTTTGTCACGAGAAAGTTATTTGTCCCTAGGCAATTGATAACTAGACCGGTAATCATTATTGAAATTTTATTTGAGGGAGAGGCATAAGCTAACATACTTTCTCTACTTGGATCATATGCACTTATGATTGGAACTCTAGCAAGCATCCGCAACTACTAAAGATCAAGCATTAAAGCATCAAGTCCTCTTTATTCCCATATGCAAACAACCTACTTACTCGGGTCTGTGCTTCTGTCACTCACGCCACCCACCATAAGCAAATCATGAACATATTGCAAACCCTACAGCGGGAATCCCTCTCGCTTGCGCGACACGGAGAGCACCATAGGACAACACCAATAATAAAACATGCAACTCAAACCAATCATGATCATCAATTAACCCATAGGACAAAACGGATCTACTCAAACATCATTGGATAGGCATACATCATTGGGAAAGAATATATAGCGTTGAGCACCATGTTTAAGTAGAGATTATAGCGGGTAAGAGAGAGGTTACACTGCTGCATAGAGGGGGGGAAGAGTTGGTCATGATGGCGGTGAAGTTGTTGGTGAAGATTGCGGTTATGATGATGGTGGCCATGGAAGCGTTCCGGCACCACTGGAAGAGAAGGGGAGAGGAGGCCCCTTCGTCTTCTTCTTCCTTGACCTCCTCCCTAGATGGGAGAAGGGTTTCCCCTCTGGTCCTTGGCCTCCATGGTGTGGGAGGGGCGAGAGCCCCTCCGAGATTGGATCTGTCTCTCTGTCTCTCTCTGTTTCTGCGTTCTGCTCTGCTGCCCTTTCACCATTTCTTTTATATCCGGAGATCCGTAACTCCGATTGGGTTGAATCTTTCGCCCAGATTTTTCTCATAAAATTAGCTTTCTTGCGGCAAAAGAAGAGTGTCAACCGCCTTACGGGGTGCCGACGAGGGTCCAGGGCGCGCCTGCCCCCTGTCTCGTGGCCCCCTCGGGCACCGTCTCGCGTTGATTTTACTTCCCAAAAATCATAAATATTCCAAAATAATTCTCCGTCCATTTTTATCCCATTTGGACTCCGTTTGATATTGGGTTTCTGCGAAACATAAATATGCAACAAACAGGAACTGGCACTAGGCACTGGATCAATATGTTAGTCCCAAAAATAGTATAAAAAGTTGCCAAAAGTATATGAAAGTTGTAGAATATTGGCATGGAACAATCAAAAGTTATAGATACTACGGAGACGTATCAGCATCCCCAAGCTTAATTCCTGCTCGTCCTCGAGTAGGTAAATGATAAAAAAGATAATTTTTGATGTGGAATGCTACCTAGAATAATCTTGATCATGTATCTAATCATGGCATGAATATTAAGATACGAGTGATTCAAAGCAATAGTCTATCATTTGACATAAAAACAATAATACTTCAAGCCTACTAATAAAGCAATCATGTCTTTTCAAAATAACATGGCCAAAGAAAGTTATCCCTACAAAATCATATAGTATGGCTATGCTCCATCTTCACCACACAAAATATTCACATCATGCAAAACCCCGATGACAAGCCGAGAAATTGGTTCATACTTTTTAACGCGCTTCAGCTTTTTTATCCCTCACGCAATACATGAGCGCAAGCCATGGATATAGCACTATAGGTGGAATAAAATATGATGATGGGGGTTATGTGGAGAAGACAAAAAGGGAGAAAGTCTCACATCCACGCGGCTAATCAACGGGCTATGGAGATGCCCATCAATTGATGTCAATGTGAGGAGTAGGGATTGCCATGCAACGGATGCACTAGAGCTATAAGTATCTGAAAGCTCAAACTGAAACTAAGTGGGTGTGCATCCAACTTGCTTGCTCATGAAGACCTAGGGCATTTGAGGAAGCCCATCGTTGGAATATACAAGCCAAGTTCTATAATGAAAATTCCCACTAGTATATGAAAGTGATAACTCAAGAGACTCTCTATATGAAGAACATGGTGCTACTTTGAAGCACAAGTGTGGTAAAAGGATAGTAACATTGCCCCTTCTCTCTTTTTATCTCATTTTTTTCTTTTTTTCTTTTTTTGGTCCTTCTCTTTTTTTGGCCTTTCTCTTTTTTTTTAATTCTTTTCGTCCGGAGTCTCATCCTGACTTGTGGGGGAATCATAGTCTCCATCATCCTTTCCTCACTGGGGCAATGCTCTAATAATGATGATCATCACACTTTTATTTACTTACAACTCAATATTAGAACTCGATACTATAACAAATATATGACTCTATATGAATGCATCCGGCGGTGTACCGGGATGTGCAATGATCTAGCGTAGCAATGACATCAAAAAACGGACAAGCCATGAAAACATCATGCTAGCTATCTTACGATCATGTAAAGCAATATGAAAATAAATGCTCAAGTCATGTATATGATGATGATGGAAGTTGCATGGAAATATATCTCAGAATGGCTATGGAAATGCCATAATAGGTAGGTATGGTGGCTGTTTTGAGGAAGATATAAGGAGGTTTATGTGTGATAGAGCGTATCATATCACGGGGTTTGGATGCACCGGTGAAGTTTACACCAACTCTCAAGGTGAGAAAGGGCAATGCACGGTACTGAAGATGCTAGCAATGATGGAAGGGTGAGAGTGTGTATAATCCATGGACTCATCATTAGTCATAAAGAACACATATACTTATTGCAAAAGTTTATTAGCCCTCGAAGCAAAGTACTACTACGCATGCCCCTAGGGGGATAGATTGGTAGGAAAAGACCATCGCTCGTCCCCGACCGCCACTCATAAGGAAGACAATCAATAAATACCTCATGCCCCGACTTCGTTACATAACGGTTCACCATACATGCATGCTACGGGAATCACAAACCTCAACACAAGTATTTATACTAATCCACAACTACTCACTAGCATGACTCTAATATCACCATCTTTATATCGCAAAACTATTGCAAGGAACCAAACATATCATATTCAGTGATCTACAAGTTTATGTAGGATTTTATGACTAACCATGTGAATGACCAATTCCTTTTATCTCTCTAAATCGATATAAGTGAAGCAAGAGAGTTTAATTCTTTCTACAAAAGATATGCCCACGCTCTAACAAATATAACTGAAGCAAAAGAGCATTCTACAAATGGCGGTTTTCTGTGTGAAGAGAAACAGGCAATCCAAACTTCAAATGATATAAGTGAAGCACATGAAGCATTCTATAAAGCCATACTCAAAAGATATAAGTGAAGTGCAAAGAGCATTCTATAAATAAACCAAGGACTATCTCATACCATCATGGTGCATAAAATAAAAATGAAAACTAAAGCAAAAGACGCTCCAAGATTTGCACATATCGCATGAACGAAATGAATCCGAAAACATACCGATACTTGTTGAAGAAAGAGGGGATGCCTTCCGGGGCATCCCCAAGCTTAGACGCTTGAGTCTACTTGAATATTTACTTGGGGTGCCTTGGGCATCCCCAAGCTTGAGCTCTTGCCTCTCTTCCTTCTTCTCACATCGAGACCTTCTCGATCATCGAACACTTCATCCACACAAAACTTAAACAAAAAACTTAGTAAGATCCGTTAGTATAATAAAGCAAATCACTACTCTAAGTAATGTTGCAAACCAATTCATATTTTGTTTTTGCATTGTGTCTACTGTAATATAACTTTTTCATGGCTTAATCCACTGATATAAATCGATAGTTTCATCAAAACAAGAAAACTATGCATCAAAAACAGAATCTGTCTAAAACAGAACTGTCTGTAATAATCTGAACATTCACCATACTTATGATACTTGAAAAATTCTGCACAAAATAGGAAAAATAAAAAGTTTGTATAGAAATACATTTCAAAAAGAATCAGAATCATTTGTCATTCCAGTAAAAAATGAAAAATCGCGCACTACAGCCAAAGTTTCTGTCCTGCACCATACAAACCAACAAGCATTGTAAACATCCTAAAGGCAAACCTTAGCACATTATTTTTATAATACAATGGAATTTTACAAGGGGATAATTATTTTTGCTGAAAAGTTTCTGTAATCAAGATTCACAAAGTTTCCGTGAGCATGAACAAAGTTCAAGGCTAGCTCCCACTTCAACAATGCTCGTCTTTCTCACTTTCGCTTTTCTTTTTGAAAAAGTTTTGGGTTCCCCTCTTTATTTTTGTTGTTTTTAAACTATATGAAAGCACTCAATAGAAATAAATGACTCTCTAAAACTCCCGGGTTGTCGCCCTGGCATCGCTTTCTTTAAAGCCATTAAGCTAGGCATATAGTGCCCAAGTAGTGAATCCACCCGGATCCCAAGGTATATCAAAGCCAATTTTAATTAGCAATGATTTGTAATTTAGTAGTGAGCACAAAGCAACATATATCATGTAATGACGAAGTCTAACTCTCTTCCTATGCATCGGCATGTCATAAAAGAACAATTCATGCACATATAGTAAAGGCCAATGTATAGTATAAACAGTTTCTTGCAATTTTATCGTGTGGGAAACATAGAGAGGTGGAGATATAGTTCCTCTCTCATAATAATTGCAAGTAGGAGCAGCAGGCATATGCATATTATACTCATCAAAATGATCATGCGTAGTAGTAAAAGGCAACCCATCAATATAATCCTTAATAAGCACAAACTTCTCCGATATAGTGTAGTCGGGAGAATTCGAAAGATAATAGGACTATCATGCGTGGGTGCAATAGCAACAATTTCATGTTTAACATAAGGAACTATAGCAAGTTCATCTCCATAAGAATAATTCATATTGGAATCTTGGCCACAAGCATAGCAAGCATCATCAAAAAGGGATATTTCAAAAGAATCAATAGGATCGTAGCAATTATCATAGCATTCATCCTTCGGTAAGCATGAAGGGAAATTAAACAATGTATGAGTTGAAGAGTTACTCTCATTAGAAGGTGGGCATGGGTGATCAATCCGCTCTTCCTCCTTTTGTTGTTTGCTCTCCTCCTCATCTTTTTCATCCAATGAGCTCACAGTTTCATCAATTTCTTCTTCCATAGATTCCTGCAAAATATTAGTCTCTTCTGGGACAGCGGAGACTTTCTCAATAAACGCATCAATATCAGAATTGTATTCATAATTCTCATAACAATATTTAAGGATAGCTAAATTTTCAAGTCTGTAAACAGCATCATAAAGATTTTCATATTCTTAGAACATAGATTCAATCTCATAAGCACCCATAAAAGCAACAAATTCTTCTATTTGTTCCACATCATAGTAATCATATATACCTCTAGCATAAGAATCCAAGGTTTCATTATCATTAAATTTGCATGAAAAGGGAAGGTGTGGAGACTTCATCCTAGAGCAACAAGTATAATCACATCTCAAGCATAGTTGCCTAGCATACCAATTCAACATACAAATTTGATCCCATAATAGTTTCCCTTTTTGAGTCAAGCGATAATCCCTAAAGTATTCACGTTGATCCAACGTGTCTCTCATTACCAAATTGAATGGGGTTTTCTCAGGATTATCAAAGTAGTACGTAATATCTATCGCATAACAAGCATCGAGGGTTTTAGGAGCTTCCCCATCTCCATGAGCAGCAAGTACACCTAATTTTTTTTTTGTATTTCGTGTTCCATATCCATAACTAAAGATAGAGAACAACTAAGAACAGCAAAAAAAACTACTTAGTGATAAAGCAAACAAGCACACACGAGAATATTCACCCCACGCTATGACTCCCGACAGCGGCCGGAAAAAAGGCCTTGATAACCCACAAGTATAGGGATCAATTGTAGCCTCTTTCGATAAGTAAGAGTATCGAACCCAAAGAGGAGCTAAAGGTAGGACAAATATTCCCTCAAGTTCTATCGACCACCGATACAACTCTACTCACGTTTGACGTTCGCTTTACCCAAAACAAGTATGAAACTAGAAGTACTTTGTAGGTGTTGTTGAATAGGTTTGCAAGAATATAAAGAGCATGTAAATAAAAAGTAGGGGCTGTTTAGATAAAGACACAACTAAATTAGTTTTAGTAGAGAGATTTTTGTCACGAGAAAGTTATTTGTCCCTAGGCAATCGATAACTAGACCGGTAATCATTATTTCAATTTTATTTGAGGGAGAGGCATAAGCTAACATACTTTCTCTACTTGGATCATATGCACTTATGATTGGAACTCTAGCAAGCATCCTCAACTACTAAAGATCATTAAGGTAAAACCCAACCATATCATTAAAGCATCAAGTCCTCTTTATTCCCATACGCAAACAACTTACTTACTCGGGTCTGTGCTTCTGCCACTCACGCCACCCACCATAAGAAAATCATGAACATATTGCAAACCCTACAGCGGGAATCCCTCACGCTTGCGCGACACGGAGAGCACCGTAGAACAACACGAATAATAAAACATGCAACTCAAACCAATCATGATCATCAATTAACCCATAGGACAAAACGGATCTACTCAAACATCATAGGATAGCCATACATCATTGGGAAATAATATATAGCATTGAGCACCATGTTTAAGTAGAGATTACAGCGGGTAAGAGAGAGGTTACACCGCTGCATAGAGGGGGAAGAGTTGGTGATGATGGCGGTGAAGTTGTTGGTGAAGATTGGTGTGATGATGACGGTGGCCACGGCAGCGTTCCGGCGCCACCGGAAGAGAAGGGGAGAGGGGGACCCTTCGTCTTCTTCTTCCTTGACCTCCTACCTAGACGGGAGAAGGGTTTCCCCTCTGGTCCTTGGCCTCCATGGTATAGGATGCTTAATATAGGATGCTACCGGGCCGCAATCACTCGGGAGGTGATCACGGGTTTATACATACATACATACATACATATTATACATATTACATGATGTGACTAAAGTCAGGTCGGCTCATAGAGTACCCGCAAGTGATTTTGATGTGGGGGCTGAAAGGACAGGTGGCTCCATCTCGGTAGTGGTGGGCCTGGGTTCCTGACGGCCGCCGACTGTTACTTTGTGGCTGAGCGACAGGGCAGGTTGAGACCACCTAGGAGAGAGTTGGGCCTGGCCCTGGTCGGCGTCCGCGGTTACTTCAAAATAACTCGCTTAACGAGATCTTGGTATTTGATTTGAGTCTGGCCACTGGCCTATACGCACTAACCAACTACGCAGGAACAGTTGTGGGCACTCAACGTCGTGGTATCAGCCGAAGCCTTCTTGACGTCAGCGACTGAGTGGCGCGCGCCGGGTTGGACTGGAATGCCTGCTCTTGTATAAGGGAGGCTAGGTGTGCTCATCGGCCGCGTACGCAACATGCAGGTGTGCAATGGGTGATGGGCCCAGACCCCTGCATGCATAGGATTTAGAACGACATGCTGACCTCTCTGTTGTGCCTTGGTGGGGCTGCGACGTGTTGATCTTCCGAGGCCGGGCATGACCCAGGAAAGTGTGTCCGGCCAAAGGGGATCGAGCGTGTTGGGAAATGTGGTGCACCCCTGCAGGGAAGTTTATCTATTCGAATAGTCGTATTCTTCGCTAACAGGGCGACCCGGAGTTGTACCTTGACCGTATGACAACTAGAACCAGATACTTAATAAAACACACCCTTCCAAGTGCCAGATACAACCCGGTGATCGCTCTCTAACAGGGCGACGAGGAGAGGATCGTCGGGTAGGATTATGATATGCGATGCTACTTGGTGAACTTACCATCTACTCTCTTCTACATGCTGCAAGATGGAGGCTGCCAGAAGCGTAGTCTTCGACAGGACTAGCTATCCCCCTCTTATTCTAGCATTCTGCAGTTCAGTCCACCGATATTGCCCCTTTACACAGATATCCATGAATATGTAGTGTAGATCCTTGCTTCCGAGTACTTTGGATGAGTACTCACGGTTGCTTTTCTCCCACTTTCCCCCTTTCATTTCTTCCTGGATGTCGCAACCAGATGCTGGAGCCCAGGAGCCATACGCCACAGTCGATGATGACCCCTACTATACTGAGGGTGCCTACTACTACGTGCAGGCCGCCGCCGATGACCAGGAGTAGTTTAGGAGGATCCCAGGCAGGAGGCATGTGCCTCTTTCGATCTGTATCCCAGTTTGTGCTAGCCTTCTCAAGGCAAACTTGTTTAACTTATGTTTGTACTCAGATATTGTTGCTTCTGGTGACTCGTCTATGATTGAGCACTTGTATGCGATCCCTTGAGGCCCCTGGCTTGTATTATGATGCTTGTATGACTTATTTATTTTTAGATTTGTGTTGTGATATCTTTCCGTGAGTCCCTGATCTTGATCGTACACGTTTGCATGTATGATTAATGTACGATTGAATCGGGGGCGTCACATTTGATTCTCCAGTGATCCTGCTAGCCGCAGTGGCCGCTGTGCCCGTAGATCACTGCCGCCGCAGCCACCACTAGCCACGCTCCTGCCTGCGATGCACACCGTGCTCCTGAGCATCCCATCAGGCCAACGAGCCCCTCGACACTGCTCGCCGTACTCCCTAGTGCCGACCCCGTCATGGCCCAAGCTCTGCCACTGCCTACTATAGTCGTAGCGGCCGCCTCCGGCCAACTCAGCTCGAGCCAGTGCCACCGCTCGATGCGGCTTGATAGCCGCGTTCGAACGCGACTAGCCGCGCCCGATTTGGCGCCCCGTAGGCTTCTCCTGACGCACTCCCGAACACCGTCGCCGCCCCTGCTCGCCGCCGGCGCCACTCCGGCCAGCCCTCGAACCCACTGATGCCCCAGCTGGATGTGTGCCGCCCCCTGCACCTGTAGGTGCTCGCGGTGGTCCAAACAGTCCCCAGTGACCGTTTTCCGACCGTGGCAGAGCCACGCCACCGTCCTGGAGGTCGCCGCCGGCGCGTCAACACCGCCCGCCGACATGGCCGGCCTGGGGCCACCCCCTGGGTCACTGACCCATGGGCCCAAGGGGCCCGACCTGCCTATTGACCCGGTCCACCATGCTGACTGGACCGGGCCGTGCAATTGACAGATGGGGCCCACCGCCCCTTAATTAACAAGATTAATTAAGCTAATTTAGTTAACATAATTAGACACTGACAGGTGGGCCCAGTAGTTTAACTAACTATGTTTAGATTAGTTTTTAACTCTGTTTAACCCACTGTCTATGACTGGTGGGACCTAGCCGTCTGGTTTAACCTGGACTGGCTGGGTTGATTGCTGACTTGTGATGATGTCAGGCTGGCGTCATATTTCTGTTCTTTTTGAGTTAAGTTAAATAATAAATAATTTCAGAATATGTTATAAACTTGCAAAAATCATAGTAATTAAACCGTAGCTCCGATGAAAATGTTTTCTACATGAAAGTTGCTCAGAAAAATCCAACGAATCATAATACGCATTCTGTTCATATGTCACATGTCCCTAGTATGCTGAACATGGAATCTTACCCTCTCTTTCATCTGTCCAAAAAATGTCAAACGCTGTGAAAACATTCCCGGATGTTTTCCCTCTTCGTCTGTATCACCTAGCTCTCGTTAGTTCACCCCTAGCACCGCGTCTTACCATGTTATGCTTTATGATGCTTTTTTTGCTTTATATTTATTGTTTCTTCCCCCTCTTCTCTCCGGTAGACCCCGAGACCGATGCTGCCCCTGTGATCGACTACGTCGACGACGACCCTTCTTCCCTTTCAGCAGAGCTTCTAGGCAAGCCCCCCCCTTTGATCATCCCGATATCGCCCATTCAATTCTCTCATGCTTGCATTAGATTTTTCTACTGTTATTTTTTGCTCCTATTCTGATGCATAGCCTGCTTTTGTAACCTGCTCATTGTACCTTACCTGCTTATCCTAAGCTGCTTAGTATACGTTGGTTAGTGATCCATCAGTGACCCCCACCCGGTCCTTGTTGCCCCTACTTCATCATCGACGACTCGATCAACATTATCGACGACCATAGCCCGACACCTCACATCACATCACACCCCTTTTGTTGCTCGACTCTGCAGAGTTACCATCGAGTGAAGAGGGTGGAACCTCATACATCACTCCTGATGAGATCTCTGTAGTGTAGCTATTCGTTCGTGGTCATCGAGGGTGATTTCCTCCTTAACCACTTCCGATACGACTCTGTCGTGCAACCCCTCAAGTGTGAATCTCGAGGGTGGCTCCTCTTACGTTCACCTTGATGATTACATCGAGTGGAATCCACCGAGGGTGGTTCCTCAGGGTTCCCCTTGGTGTTAGACACACAGTTACTATGGTTACTATGACTTTACACTGAACCATGTTACTAAAGACGGGTCGGCCCTGAGGGGTACCTGCGAGCTTAATGCAGTGATGTGGAGTCGGGTTGACCTGGAAGGTGCCCGCGAGATAATTACGAGGCGTGGCCGGGCATTCTTAGCCCTTGTCGCAAGTCCTCGAGACGGGGCGACGGGGTCACATCGATCGTGAGTCTCTGCTCGTTACTGTGTGCTCCTAATCCACTATGATTTGGATATTTGATCCGAGGGGCCTCTGGCCTGATAGCACTAACCATCACGTGGGCATAGTATGGGCGTTCTGCGTCGTATGCATTAGCTGAAGCTTAATAGACATCATGCGACTGAGCGGCGCACACCGGGTTGGACTGCATAAGCATCTGCCTTTTTAAGGAGGTAGCTAGGTCTGCTCACCGGTTGCCCTCGCAATGTGCAGGAGTTCCCGAGGCGATGGCCCAAGACCCTTGGGGCATAGGTTTTGTCCGGCATGCTGACCTCTCTATTAAGCCTAGGTCGGGTTGCGGGGTAATGTTTGGCCGAGGCCGGGCATGACCCAGGAAAGTGTGTCCGGCCAGAGTTAATCGAGCATGGTGGGTAAGTTGGTGCCCCCTGCAGGGAAGAAAACATCTATCGATAGCATGTCCTATGGTAATGGACACTCGGAGTTGTATCCCGATCGATACAACTAGAACTGGATGCTGAGGCATGATTTGGATATGTTGCTTCGGGAGTCGAGAAAGGATCCCGGAGCGTTGATACAACAACATAAATATGACTTGTGTTATACTACTCTACTCCCTCCTGTTGCTGCAAGATGGTGGTTTTCAGAAGATGCTAGTCTTCGATAGGACTAGCTTCTCCCCGTCTTATTCTGGCATTCTGCAGTTAGTCCACAGATACTACCCCTTTCATTGATATGATGTATAAGTAGTGTAGATCCTTGCTTGCGAGTACATTGGATGAGTACTCACGGTTGCTTTGCTAACCCTTTCCCCCTTCTTTCTGCTTTCTAGTTGTTGCAACCTGAGGGTGGAGTCCAGGAGCCAGATGCCACCTTTGACGACTGCTACTACCCCGAGGGTGCCTACTACTACGTGAAGACCGTCGACGACCAGGAGTAGTTAGGAGCCTCCCAGGCAGGAGGCCTTGCCTTTTCGATCGATGTTGCTTTTGCGCTAGCCTTCTTAAGGCAAACTTGTTCAATTTATGTCTGAACTCAGATATTGTTGCTTCAGCTAACTCTTGTGTATTCGAGATGATGTATTCGAGCCATTGAGGCCCCTGGCTTGTAATATAAAGCTTGTATTATTTCAATTTATGTCTAGAGTTGTGTTGTGATATCTTCCCGTGAGTCCTTGATCTTGATCGTACACACTTGCATGTATGATTAGTGTATGATTGAATCAAGGGCGACACTCTCTCTCTCGCTGAATTCTCAATACAATTGTCTCTTGGATATCCATATGATGTAACTCTTTTGCGGTGTGTTTGTTGGGATCGATGAACTTTGAGTTTACGATCCGATCTATATTTTTATATACATGAAAGTTATTTGAGTTTCTTTGATCTCTTATATGCATGATTGCTTATAGCCTCGTATTTCTTCTCCGATATTTGGGTTTTGTTTGGCCAACTTGATCTATTTATCTTGCAATGGGAAGAGGTGCTTTGTAGTGGGTTCGACCTTACGATGCTTGATCCGGATGTAAAGGAAAGCGACACATATGTATCGTTGCTACTAAGGATAAAACGATGGGGTCTATCTCTACATAGATAGATCTTGTCTACATCATGTCATCGTTCTTATTGCATTACTCTGTTTTTCCATGAACTTAATACACTAGATGCATGCTGGATAGCGGTCAATGTGTGGAGTAATAGTAGTAGATGCAGGCAGGGGTCGGTCTACTAATCTTGGACGTGATGCCTATATAATGATCATTGCCTGGATATCGTCATGATTATACAAAGTTCTATCAATTGCCCAATAGTAATTTGTTCACCCACCATTTGCTATTTTTCTCGAGAGAAGCCACTAGTGAAACCTACGACCCCCGGGTCTTCTTTCTCATATATTTGCCTTTGCGATCTACTTATCTCTTGCATTTATTTTCAGATCTATTAAACCAAAAATATAAAAATACCTTGTTGCGTTTTATTTCTATTTATTTTATTTGGCGTTCGATCTATCAATCTACTACAACTTATCTCATGTCCGTTTGCCTATCTTGAGGCGCCATACCTGGAAGGGATTGACAACCCCTTTAACACGTCGGGTTGCGGGGATTTGTTATCTGTGTGCAGGGGCTATTTACATTGTGTTGCTTGATTCTCCTACTGGTTCTATAACCTTGTATTCATAGCTGAGGGAAATACCTACCGCCGTTGTTCTACATCATCCCTGCATCATCCCTTCCTCTTTGGGGAAATACCGACGTAGCTTCAAGCGACATCAAAAGGAATTTCTGGCACCGTTGCCGGGGAGGATCTTCAACATATACCAGGTTCCTAATCACAAATCTCATCTCCTTGCAATTTACATTATTTGCCATTTGCCTCTCCTCTCCCCCACTTCACAAAAAATTGCCATTTTATTCGCCTCTCTTTTTCCTTTGCCGTTCTCTTGCTTTCTAGTCTCGATGGCCAGCGTCCCTACTCCTCCTTTGTCACCAGATTTTGAAGTCCTTTACTTCAAGCAAAGACAAGGAGAAAATTTGAAAGATGCTTGGTATAGGCTCATGGAATCATATCGTATTTCCAACTTAAAGGGGGACGTAAAGTTTTGCTTCATAATTTTTACATAGGATTGGCTTTGCATCATAGACAACTTCTAGATTTTGCCGCTAAAGGAAATTTCATTGAACTTGATGCCAATGCTGCCTACGAAATTTTAGAGGGAATTTTGGGAATTCCACCACAAAAGAAGGGGTTTCCTTTTACCCCTGTGGGAGCTCAAATGTTGGACAAACTTGGTGATTTGCATAAACATATGGTTGAAATACAGAAATATAATGAACCGCTCAAACACCTCAATGGTAGTATCAATCGCATGAATACCCTGATTACTCTTTGCAATAAGCGATTGTATATTTTGGATCTTAAGATGGTTTCTTTCCCGGAGAATTTAGAGAAGCGTAAAGAGCCTCCCGGGTTTGAGAAAACCCTTACATAAGTTGCCAAAACTTCGGAAGACAAAACTTAGATCCTTGTTGTATGCCTAGCTAAGGGCGTAAAACTATAGCGCTTGTAGGGAGGCAACCCAATGAATAAATTTTATTTTTGTTTTTTTGCTTTCTGTTTTTTAGTGTTAGCACAATTATGCTACTGTTATGATTGTGTTTTTTGTGTTTTAATTAGTGTTTGTGCCAAGTAGAACCAATAGGATCTTCTTGGGTGATAGTTGTTTGATCTTGCTGAAAAAGAGAGAAACTTTGCACTCATGAAAATAATTTTTAAAAATCACCAGTATGTGATAAAATGCCAATTCTTTTTGCAGAAGATTTATATACAAATTACCCAGGCCGTCCTAGTTTTTCAGAATTTTTGGAGTTACAGAAGTATTCGAACAAATCAGATTGTTACAGACTGTTCTGTTTTGACATATTCTCTTTTCTTTGTGTTATGTGCTTATTTTGATGGCTCTATGGTTTTCTTTGATGAGTTTTTGCCATAGAAAAGTTGGAATGCAGTAGATATAATACAAAAAAAATATGAATTTGTTTGATACAGCACTTATAGTAGTGATTTATTTTTCTTATACTAACGGATCTCACGAAAGTTTTGTTGAGTTTTGTGTGATTGAAGTTTTCAAGTTTTGGGTTATCTTACGATGGATGAAGGAAGGATAAAAGAGCCTAAGCTTGGGGATGCCTCGGCATCCCAAGCTATTATCCAAAAATGAGCAACAAACTAAGCTTGGGGATGCCCCCGAGTGGCATCCCCTCTTTCTTCTAACGACCATTGGTATTTACTCGAAGCTATATTTTTATTCGTCACATGATAAGTGTTTTGCTTGGAGCGTCTTGTATGATATGAGTCTTTGCTTTCTATTATTTTGTGTTTTAAGTCATCACTCCTTTATAGACACACCTAATTGAGAGAGCCAAAGTTATGTCATGACTTGTTAGAATTGCTCTTTATGCTTCACTTAAATTTTTATGAGCTATGGACTTGCTCTAGTGCTTCACTTATATCTTTTTGAGCACAGTGTGCTTAGTATTTTTGAAGAAATTCTCTCTTGCTTCACTTAGATTTATTTGAGAGTTAGTAAAATTTTCAAGAAATTCTCTCTTGCTTCACTTAAATTATTTTGAGAGAAAGAAAAAGAATTATGCTCATGATCTTCACTTATATTTGTTTGAGCTTATGGAAAGCAACACATGAAAATTAGTCCCAAAGTAATAGATGTCCAAGAAGGATATAATAAAAACTTTCATGAAGATCATTGGACAAAATAAACTTGATTCTTAGCAATGGTTTTGAGATATGATGATGTGATATGTGAGTTATGTTGATGAGTAATTATGCTTTAGTAAGAATATTGGTGTTAAGGTTTGTGATTCTCTATGCAAGCACGGAAGTCAATAGTCATGCAATGAAATTATATCCTACTTATCGTGCATTATTCGGTGTTAATTATGCTTAATGCTTGCTTATGAGATTATCCGTTTCTTGGTTGGTCGCTTCTCAATCTTTTGCTAGCCTTCATTTTGCACCAAGTATGATCTCTACTTGTGCATCCAAAATCCTTTAAACCAGTTTTGCCACATGAGTCCACTATATCTACCTATATGCGGTATTATTTTGCCATTCTAAGCAAATTTTCATGTGCCATCTCTATTTTTCAAAATAAACATCTCTTCTGTGTATTTGTTTCGCTCGCGGAGCAGTGAGGGGTGGCTAATATTTTCCATGCTGGATGTGTTATTCTCACTGTAACGCCCGAATAATCAAGCTACAATAACCTCTACTAATGATGCCACATCACCTCGATTACTGTTGCTAATCTCGCGTTAGTTCGAAATCGATTCAAATTCAAATTCAAAATCAAGCAAACAATAAAAGATTTCAAATATAAAAACTAAAATGTTCGATTTGTGCCAGATAATTCATAGGTGGTTATGGTGGAGAAACCATACTTTTATAAGACGTTTAAATGCTATAAGTTGAATAAAACAAGATGGCGAAAACTATTATTTAAATAATTTTAAATAATAAATAATTACAAAACTATTTTAAAATATGTAGCTAGTTAATGTGGCAGTGGCATATTTGATAACATCAAATTAGGTGCCATTTTGGTATTTTGCTAAGACAAAAATAGAAGAACACTAAGCTAAAACAGAAAAGAAATAAAATAAATAAAAGAAAAAAACATTACAAAAATGTAGAAAAGGAAGAAAACCCCCTTGCCAACTGGGCCAAACGGCCCAGCCAGCCAGCCCACTGGCCCATCCGGCCCCCTCACTCCCTTAACCCCCCCACTCCCCACCGAACCCTAGCGAGCCACCCACTTCCCCACGATCCCCCTCACTCCTCCCACTCCCCCTCGATCTGGATCGGGGATCCACCCCGACGACCACGCCTCGCGCCTCCGACGACTGCGCCTCGCGCCCCGACATCGGCGCCCGTCCCCGATGCCGCCTCGTCCCCTCTTCGTCGTCGCCTCCTCATCCTCCTCCCCGCCGGAATCGCCCCACGCCCGTGACGCTCGATCCCCGCCGCCCAACGACGTCCATCGCCAATGCACCTTGCCAGACTGCCTCCTCCCGGATGGTCTGCCTCCTCTCCGTCGCGCCGTCGCTGTCGTCCCCGTCTACCTCCCCACGCCCCGCTGCCCAGTCCCTACGACCGCGGTGAGGCCTCGACCTCACCTTCTCTGCTCCCTGCGCACCTGGCAGTCGCGCGGTCACCGCCCGCGCCGTCGCGCTACGCTGCGCATCCACCGGTCTGCCTAGCGCGGCCTCGGCCTCCCCGTTCGCCCCCTGTCCCGCCCGCGGACCCTGACCCATTCAGCCGACCGCGACCTCGCCCCCCTGCCGCTAGACCGCCGTAGTCGCACCGCCTCTAGCCAACTCTGGCGCCCACTCCCGGGCTCCCTCCTTCCCGTTGTCGCCCTGCTCGCCAGCACTCCAGCTCAGGCGTCGCCGCGCCCGATCTCGCCCCTGTCGGGCGCCCGCTCCTGGCACCCGCACCCGAGCGCCCGAACCCGTTAAGGCCCCTGGCCCAATGACAGTCGGGCCCCACCCCAGTACCAGAACATAAAAAAAAAGAGGAATTAAAGAAAATAATAAATAGTAAATAAAAATGTTAGCTAATTAATTAATTAACTAACTAAATTAATTAACTTAATCAATCCTGTTTAATTAGACTAATTAAACATTAGTTACCTGTTTAACTAATTAAAATAGTTAATAGGTTAATTAGGTTATTGTACCTATGACATGCGGGACCCACACGTCTGTTGACCCAGTCAACAGACGGTTGATTGATGACATCACGCTGACATCTTAATTAAATTTTATAATTAATTTAATTCTGTTAATTATAAAATTGAATTAAAACTTTGATAAATAATATAAAATAAATTGTAGCTCGGATGGGAAAACTTTGTACATGAAAGTTACTCAGAACGACGAGACGAATCCGGATATGCAGGCCGTTCGTCCGCCACACATCCATAGCATAGCGAACACGCAACTTTCCCCCTCCGGTTCACCTGTCCGAAAATGCAAAACACCGGGGATACTTTCCCGGATGTTTCCCCCTTTCGCCGGTATCACCTACTACCGCGTTAGGGCACACCTAACTCCGTTCATTGTCATGTCATGCATCGTCATGCATATGTTTGCTTTTATATTTATTGTTTCTTCCCCCTCTTCTCTCGTTAGACTCCAAGACCGACGCTGCTGCCGCCCAGTTCGACTACGGAGTTGACGACCCCTCCTTCTTGCCAGAGCAACCAGGCAAGCCCCCCCCCCCCCTTGATCACCAGATTTCGCCTATTCTTCTCTATACTGCTTGCATTAGAATAGTATAGCATGTTATTGCTTTCCATTAATCCTATTCTGCTGCATAGCATGTCCTTGCTACTCAAGTTGTTACCTTTACTCGCTATCCTATCGCTTAGTATAGGATGCTAGTGTTCCATCGGTGGCCCTATACTCTTGTCCGTCTTCGCCATCTTATACTCTTTGGGCTGTGATCACTTGGGAGGTGATCACGGGCATATACTATATACTTTACACTATTACATTACCTGTGATACTTTTCGGAGATGGGGCTGAAAGGACGGTGGCTCCATCCCGGTAGAGGTGGGCACGGGTTCCCGACGGCCCCATTGTTACTTTGTGGCGGAGGCGGCAGGGAAGGTTGAGACCACCTAGGAGAGAGGTGGGCCTGGCCTGGTCGGCGTTCTCATGGATACTTAACACGCTTAACGAGATCTTGGTATTTTATTTGAGTCTGGCCATTTGGTCTATACGCACTAACCAGCTATGCGGGAACAGTTATGGGCACTCGACGTCGTGGTATCAGCTGAAGCCTTCGTGACGTCAGCGACTGAGCGGCGCACGCCGGATTGGACTGCAACGCCTGCTAGGCTAGGTCTGCTTCCGGCCGCGTTCGCAACATGCTTGAGTGTGCTAAGGGCGATGGGCCTGCACTTCGTGGCGCTTAGGTTTAGACCGGCGTGCTCACCTCTCTGTTGGCCTAGGTGGGGCTGCGACATGTTGATCTTCCGAGGCCGGGCATGACCCAGGAAAGTGTGTCCGGCCAAATGGGATCAAGCGTGTTGGGTTATGTGGTGCACCCCTGCAGGGAAGTTAATCTATTCGAATAGCCGTGATCTTCGTTAACAGGACGACTTGGAGTTGTACCTTGACCTTATGACAACTAGAACCGGATACTTAATAAAACACACCCTTCCAAGTATCAGATACAACTCGGTGGTCGCTCTCTAACAGGGCTACGAGGAGAGGATCGCCAGGTAGGATTATGCTATGCGATGCTACTTGGAGGACTTCAGTCTATTCTCTTCTACATGTTGCAAGACGGAGGCTGCCAGAAGCGTAGTCTTCGACAGGATTAGCTATCCCCCTCTTATTCGGCATTACGCAGATTCGGTCCTTGATATGGCCCTTTACACATATATCCATGCATATATAGTGTAGCTCCTTGCTTGCGAGTACTTTGGATGAGTACTCACGGTTGCCTTGTTCCCCCTTTTCCCCCTTTGTTTACCCGATTGCTACGACCAAACGATGGAGCCTGTGAGCGACGCCACCGTCGATTTACGACTCCTACTACTGGAGGTGCCTACTACTACGTGCAGCCCACGACGACCGAGGAGTAGTTAGGAGGATCCCAGGCGGGAGGCCTGCGCCTCTTTCGATCTGTATCCCGGTTTGTGCTAGCCTTCTTAAGGCAAACTTGTTTAACTTATGTACGTACTTTCAGATATTGTTGCTTCCGCTGACTCGTCTATGATTGAGCACTTGTATTCGAGCCCTTGAGGCCCCTGACTTGTATTATGATGCTTGTATGACTTATTTATGTTTTAGAGTTGTGTTGTGATATCTTCCCATGAGTCCCTGATCTTGATCGTACACGTTTGCGTGCATGATTAGTGTACGATTGAATCGGGGGCATCACAAGTTGGTATCAGAGCCAACTGCCTGTAGGAATCCCCCTTTCCAACTCCATGGCCGAAGTCGAGTCTAGACATTGCAAAAAAATTTACTAACATGGTTGTGTGTCCTACGGGCCCACGTCGCCATCGGGTGGTACTAGGATCTTTTACTCCTCGACCTTTACTCTGGGATTCTGAACTCTCTTCTATTCGGGTTAAACGATTTTTACTAAAATCTAACTTTAGGTTCTCGAAAATACTTTCTCCCGGAGAGGCCCTCCAGTCCAGATGATCACCGACTGCACCAGAAGATTTCGGAGATACTCTTTGATATTCTCTTGAGACTTTGTGCCCATCACTTTTGCTATTCCCGACCACCGATAAATCCTTATGGATAACTACTTACACTTGCCATTCATACGATCATCCCCCATTGATCTTGTTATTAAAAGATACCCCGAAGTTTTCTCTATTGTTCCGAGAATACTTTGTGCCTACTGCCTTGCAGTTATTTGCTACATGAATACCCCTACGGATAATTTCTCGCACTTACCGAGTATCCACTCATCCCCAGTTGATTCATGTATGTCACCAATCCTCGAAATATCATTCGATCTTCCGAAAATCTTCGGCAGCCTTTTGCTCTTGAAATTCTTGCTTGCTTTCATTATGGTTAATCCCATAAGTCTAGTAATCTGATTGGCATCCTTTGACACTATCATTTTGTGTCCGTTGATTCTATATGTGTGCGAATGCACACAATCATCAGTTGATCCTTATAAATTATATTTTCGGCTACTTTCGAACATGAGCTGGTTCTCGGCCAATCAGATTGCCATCGACTGTATCCCTAAGTTTATTCAACTTATCAATCCCTAATCAAAGCATTGCTTCTGACCCCTTGTCTTGGAATTCATAATTCCTTTGCATTTAAGCTTTGAGTTAGTCAGTTGTTTCTATAATCCGATGCACTTGCATTCCTTCTTCCTTTGATAGAGTACCGATACCCACATCAGCTCCGTTGTAGACCATCGGACCTCTTGTTGGATTATTATCCGGCAGTGTCCTTCATATTCAAATAACCTTGTGAGTCTTTCCACGGATATATAAAGCCTTGGGTAAATTGTATCCTCTGTTTTCTCAACCATGCTCTATTTTTGAGCTGGCGGTATTTACTATTGAAGCTTGTGGTATATGCTTCCATGATACCCTGACGGGTTGAACCTATGCCTTCCTTAATATGTGTGAACTCGGAAGTTTTCACGAGTCATACTCATCTGGTATTTCACCAGGTAAAACTTTCAACACTAATGCCTTTATTAAAGCGAGAAGTGAATGGAAGGTTATACATTGAAGAAGTGGGAGTCGACCTTGAACCTTGCGTTCATGCGCATGGACACGACGTATAACTTATCATGGAAGTTGCTCGTTAAAATAATTACCCCCTTGTTATAAGTTCATCTTGTATCCGTGGTTCGATCATTTATGATCGTGGTTTCCGACCATGTTCTCCTTTAAATACCATTTCTCGTGCAAGTTTAAGCACTTGTCTTTTTGCTGAGTAATACCCCGATCCAACCTCTCGCTTTGATTTGTCGTCGAGTATTACCCTCCTGGTATCTCAAGATTATCACGGAACTGCATAACTTCTTATGAGTTCTTCATCAAGTGCTACATTCTCATTGGTTCCAATTTTTCACGGGCTCTGAGTTATTAAACACTCAAAGACACCGATAACTGTGTCGGGGAAGCTGATCTGGCCCACGAACACCTATGGGACCGGTGGACCGAGCCCCTTTCGGTTCGGCGGGGGGCGGAGGTCACACGAAGAGCAGATCAAGGCGAAGCACACGCAGCGGTTACCCGGCCGAGCTCTCCGGAGAGATAACACTCCTACTGCTGCATGTCTGAGTGTATTGAGTTCTTGCTCAGGAGCGCTGAGTGCTACAGTACACACAAGCTGCTAACGAGACCGAGCGTGAGTGTTCTCTGGCTTCGAACCTCCTTCTTCACTCCTACGTTGCGCATGGGCCTCCTTTTATATGCTAAAGGGGTCTCCGACAGGTGGCAACGTAGACAAGGGTAAAAATGGAAAAGGAGTGGTTGGTACAGCTACTTGTACAGTGTATCATACCTAACCACGGCGGCAGGGACAAAGGCATTAAATGCCCATCTACGTCGCCCTAACAAAGGCGTAAAGGGACCGTCGGGCGCCACCGCTTGCCACGATGGCAATCTTGTCATGCCGCTTGCCACCGCGGCTCCGCTGGCCGTCGACCCCTCTTGCCACGCTGCGCTGGAAAGGTCCTGTGGCGACACGTTAGTGGATGTCTTTGGAGCGCAGTCTGAGTGGTGGTCTGCCGCGGCAAGCGCCTTGCCGCGGTTGTTGTCTTGTCGCGTCCGGAAGCTTGTCGCTCGCCGGGCCTTCCCGGCAAGCTCCTCTTGCCGGGGCCTTGTCTCATAGGTGCCTTGGGTGGCCTTCCCGGCAAGCTCCTCTTGCCGGGGCCTTGTCTCCTAGGTTCCTTGGGTGGCCTTCCCGGCAAGCTCCTCTTGCCGGGGCCTTGTCTCCTTGGCTTGAATACTTTGTTCTTGAATGGCTCCAAAGGAACCACGGAGGACCTTGGCGGTCACCCGGTAAGCCTTGCCGCGGAGGCTGCAATCGCCCGTGCACAAGTTCGGGATACTAGGGTACCCCTACTCTAGTACATCGACAGAGCCCCGGCTCGGGCCACACACTGCAAGCCGAAGGCTGCGGCCAGCCCAAAACAGGGCATCGGCATCGCTGCCCGGGTTACGCCCGTAACTCACCCCGGACTCATCACGCCCTCCATTTAACGGCACGCGTCGAATGCGGCGTCGTGTGAGAGATCGTGGGTGGTTTCTTTATTCGGAAAGACGGAACGTCCGCCCCCTCCCTCTTTATAAGCAGGGGAAACAGGGGCAGTTCTCCGGCAAGGGACAGCACCAGCGATCCCCTGGTGGCGGAGACCATGACTGCAGACCCTAGCACAGGTAATCCTCTTGCTTGAAAACTTTCCTTGTGTTCTTCTTCTTACGATTTTCTTTTGAATATTTGCTTGACTTTTCTTCATTTTCCGGTTGTCGATCCATCCGCCACAGAGCCAATGGAGACCGAGGCTGCCGGGCGAGGAGGACGCAGCTGGCACATCGACGACGCCACGCCATCGGAGAAGAAGTCATACCGACGAGCCTGCCGGCGAAGAGGTCGCCAAAGCTGCCGCCGCAGAAGCTGGCGAGGGGTCCGACGATCGCACTGACGGCCCTGAGGCCGCAGGAGCGCCATGCGCTACGCCGACCGCCGATCCCCTGGCCACAAGGGCAGCTGCGGGTTCAAGAGCCCCAGCGGCGCCTATTTGAAGCGGCGATGGCGTCTTCATCCAAAGCAGCTGGCCGAGGAGTCGCGCCAGATCCGCACGGAGCTCTTCAAAGGTCGCGATGAAGGTGGCCTTCCGCAACCCAGGCCTCAACCTCACCAACGCCCTCAAGTCCTTGCCGCCGGATGCTAATGTGGAAGCACTCAAGACCCTTGTCGCACCCATCGTGGGATGTGGTGAGCGGGATCAAGAGGGTTGAGGGCGATCGCGTATATTAGGCCACCCGCTTTCTCTTTTTCTTGCCGCTGCTGGTCATGTTATGAGAACAATCTATTAGAGCTGCGACAAGCTATCTTGTAATATAACTCTATTTCGGGTAGCAATTGCTATGTTATTTCCTTTACTTGGTTCCTTCCTTTGTATGTTTTGCCTCACGCTTTTAGGGTACTTGTCGTGAGCACACAGGCCTGTCATGAAGTCTTGAAGACGTCAAGAGCTTCTTTGGCGGTCTTCTTGACAAGAAACCTTGTCGCAACTAGTCGCAGCTCACTTAAGTTGTTGAGCGGACTCGAAACAAAGTAAGGGCGCAACTAGCTACTTAGGGAACTTGTCATTGAGCACCTAGGTCATGGCTGAGTCTTGAGACGTCAAGACCTCTTTGGCGGTCTTTGCTACCGACAAGAAACCTTGTCGCAACTAGTCGCAGCTCACTTAAGTCGTTGAGCGGACTCAAAACAAAGTAAGGGCGCAACTAGCTACGTCGCAGCTTCACTTAAGTTGTTGAGCGGACTCGAAACAAAGTAAGGGCGCAACTAGCTACGAGTTGGTTCCTCCGCTGCATGTGTTTTCCATACAAAAGTACGGCCGTTCGAGGAAGATAACTTAAAAATTTTAAAACTGATTGCTCAAACTTTAGCAACTTAGCTTTTCCGTTGCTTGCTTCCCTAAGGCTAGACTTCCTTGAGCGACGCTTGGTCCACACCATTATCTTCTCCTTTCCCAAGCAAACTTGTGGGCGAGGGAAACTTCCTTTCTTTGAGAAAGAGAAAGAAGAGAAAATAAAGATATGGAGCCTTATGGCTCGTTATTGCTTACCGGGGTAGGTGCTGCACAAAGTGTCGATAACGCATGCAAAATAGAAGTAGAAAGCATGAAATTGACAAGATGTGCGAAGCACATTAGCTTTACCTATGCACGGGTCTGCATACCGCTTTGTACAAAGGATTATATGCAACATCGGCAAGACTTGTACAAAGGTGGTTGCCGGAACAGGTTAAAGAACCGCGCCTTACGGGTAAAACTTACGAAGATGCTCAATGTTCCAGGAGTTGCTCACCGGAATGCCATCTTCGGTCTCAAGGCGGACATCGCCAGGCCTAGTGACTCGTTTCACCCGGTAAGGGCCTTCCCACTTCGGCGTCAACTTGTTGGAATTCTTGGCGGACTGAACGCGCCGAAGAACAAGGTCGCCTTCCTCGAGACTTCTGGCATTAACTGCGGCTATGGTAGCGGCGCCAAAGCTTGTCGGTATCGAGCAGCTCGTCTGGCGACTGAAGACGGTCCTCCTCAAGGAAGCAGCGTCATCTTGTCATAGCTGCTCTTGCTCAAGATCATCATAAGCGAGCACTCGAGGTGATCCGTATACGAGTTCCATGGGGAGAACTGCCTCTGCTCCATAGACTAGAGCGAAAGGTGTCTGGCTAGTGGCTCGATTTGGCGTCGTCCTGATCGACCAAAGAACCACTGGAAGCTCCTCAATCCAGTTCTTTCCGCACTTGTGCAGCCTGTCGAAAGTTCTGGTCTTGAGCCCGCAGAAGACTTCAAAGATTCGCCCTCTCCGCTTGACCGTTACTTCTCGGATGAGCAACAGAAGCGAAGCAGACCTTGGCGCCAAGATCTTGGACGTACTGCATGAAGGTGCGGCTCGTGAATTGCGTGTCGTTGTCGGTGATGATCCTGTTAGGGATTCCGAAATGGCAAACAATCGACCTAAAGAACTTGATCATTGTCTTGTCACCTTCCTCATCGCTTCCACTTCCGGCCACTTTGTGAACTTGTCGATTGCAACGCATAAGTACCCAAAGCCCCGACGACTCGGGAAAGGGGCCGAGGATGTCGAGCCCCGGACGAAAATGGCCAGGATAAAGGGATCGTCTGGAGAGCTTGAGCTGGCTGGTGTATCTGCTTGGAATGGAACCGCACGCTTCACACTTGGTTACTTGTGCGGTTGCATCACGGAGGGCTATCGGCTAAAAGAAACCTTGCTTTGGAACGCTTTCTGCAAGTGCTCTGGCGCCAATGTGGTGACCACATATGCCTCCATGTATCTCTGCCAACAGCTTTTGTCCGTCTTCCGGTGAATACACTTCAATTTCACACCGTTGAGTCTTCTTACATGCAGTGTGTTGTCGACAAACTGGTACATACTTGACCGCCGGGCTACTCTTTCCGCTTCTTCTTGCTCTTGGGAAGTTCTCCTGTCAAGGAAATGGACAATCTCTGCTGTGCCCATGCCGGAGCTTGCGGCTCGACAACAAGGACTAAAGGCACATCTGCTGCTGCGGAACATCTGCTTCCACGGTGAGAACCTACGGCTCAGCCGAGCTTGACGTTCTCGGCAAGCTTGCCGGAGCAAAACTTGTCGGGAGCGTCTGCTTCAACGGAACAAACCCTAGGGCTTGCCGGAGCAGACTGCTCCTCAGCACCCTTGGTGTTGATCTTGAGGACCTTCTTGACGGCGACTTGCCGTCGTACTTCTCTGGTACGTTTGGCTTGAAATTCTTCTTGCTGGGCCACTGGACTTGCCGCAGCTCACGAGTGAACGTAGGGCAACCTACCGTCTGACGGCAAGTCACTGGTTCCCCGGGCGCATGCATGTCGACAGAGGGCCAGCGCTTGGTCGGATTGACGTCGCGCTTCTCTTGGTGCTCGGCGCGAGTTCGGCGTCTTCTTCTTGTCGTTCGTGAAGAACTTGGCGCTAATCGCAACGAGCTCGTGGATCCGATGATGCGGTGGAGTCGCTGCCGAGGTGGATCCGGCGAGTCGGCTATCTTGGCCTTCGGGCGGAGAGTGCATGGTGGTTGCACCCCACCGGTTTTGCCGCCACCGGCTCGTGTTTGGCAGTCCTGCGCGCAGCGATGCACTCGGCTGTCATGCGGAGCGTCGCCGCTGGCAAAGCCGATGAGACTCTGAATGGTGGCCCTCCATTCATCGACCTTGTCGGCTGTTGGAGGGTAATCCAGGAGCAATTGAGCTCTCGCCAAAGCTTCTGCTGGAGTGGTAGGTGGCAGTGGCGAACGACGCGAGGAGCGGGATATGCTCGGACTTCTAACTATGTTAGAAGGAGCAGTATCCCGTCCAGGCGACCGCTTCGCCGCGCCAAAGATGTTGGTGTGCATGCTGGTCTTGAGCATCCCGAGATCCACCAGCTCGATCTTGGTCCAGCGGCGTATGGCGTTGTGAATACCATGACGTTGTCGGTCCCGCGCCTCCGAGACGGGCGCGGTGCATGTACGGACGCCGAGGTCTGCGCAGCCTTGTCCTTGGACTTGGCAGCACCGTGGGCTCCCGTCGACGTCCATTCTTCCGCGGCGTCTACTCCACCACCCGCTTGCTCCGGTGGCGGTGGGTTCGACGCAGACGGAACATCTGTCGCCAAGCCTTCTTCTTCGTGGCATGTCGATGAAGATGATGAAGATCTAGCTCGTGTGGACGCCGGATCAGGTTCACACAATCTCGACGCTTCTACCGGGCGCGCCAAAGATGTCGGGGAAGCTGATCCGCCCACGAACACCTATGGGACTGGCGGACCGAGCCCCTTTCGGTTCGGGCAGGGGCGGAGGTCGCACGAAGAGCAGATCAAGGCGGCTAAGCACACGAGCAGTTTTCCCAGCTTCGAGTTTCTCCGGAGAGATAACACTCCTACTGCTGCATGTCTGAGTGTATTGAGTTCTTGCTCAGAGCACTGAGTGCTAAGACACACAAGCTGCTAACGAGACCGAGCGTGAGTGTTCTGCGCTTCAACCTCCTTCTTCACTCCTACGCTATGCATGGGCCTCCTTTTATATGCTAAAGGGTCTCCGGCAGGTGGCAACGTAGACAAGGGTAAAATGGAAAAGGAGTGGTTGGTACAGCTACTTGTATAGTGTATCATACCTAACCCCGACGGCAGGGGACAAAGGCATTAAATGCCCGTCACGTCGCCTCTAACAAAGGCGTAAAGGGACCGTCGGGGCGCCACCGCTTACACGATGGCAATCTTGTCGGCGCCGCTTGCCACGGCGCTCCGGCCGCAGACGGCCTCTTGCCACCCAGCGCTGGAAAGGTCCTGGGCAACACGTTAGTGGATGTCCGGAGCACAGTCTGAGTGGTGGTCTGCCATGCAAGCGCCTTTTCCGCGGTTGTTGTCTTGTCACGTCCGAAGCTTCTCGCTTCGCGGGCCTTCAGCAAGCTCCTCTTGCCGGGCCTTGTCTCATAGGTGCCTTGGGTGGCCTTCCGGCAAGCTCCTCTTGCCGGGCCTTGTCTCCTAGGTGCCTTGGATGGCCTTCCCGGCAAGCTCCTCTTGCCGGGCCTTGTCTCCTTGGCTTGAATACTTTGTTCTTGAATGGCTCCAAAGGAACCACGGAGGACCTTGGCGGTCACCCGGTAAGCCTTGCCGCGGAGGGCTGCAACTGCCCGTGCACAAGTTCGGGATACTAGGGTACCCCTACTCTAGTACACCGACAAACTGACTCAAGTCCGCATCGCGATTAAGAAACTCTTGGTAACCTTCATTACTTATGAGTTTGAACTCAACCACGTCATTCCTAGCTTGTTTGGCTATATCCTTGTCGTGCCGATTTTAACTGTGCTACCTGGCCCTTCTTCCCAGAGCACAAATTTTTGACGATGTGCTAAGCTTACGTCGATCTTTCCTCATCATATCATTTCGCTTTGGACAACAAGCTTGCTTTGGAGTTTGTGTCGTACCCTTGGTTCCATTAACCTTTTGCTTCATCATTCCTTTGACTTGATGTCATCGCCGATTTATTACATCTTCCTGGAGCCTCTCGACAAAATTTGTCATGATCATCATCAACATTTTGACTCCTTCCAGGTTTCCAATTGAATTCATGATGAGAAATACCATCCTTGCCCTCGATGAATTTTATTGTCATCGACCACTTTATTGCCTTCCGACCAACACAAGCTTGTTCGTGTTTGGTGTTATACCTTGAGTTCCTTGCTATTCAGCAATTGTTCTTCTTTACCTTGGAACATTACCATCTCTTATGTCATCAATGTTGTGAGAATTTCACCACCTCTTAAGGATTTGTGATACAATGATGCTTCTCGCCATCACCATTCTTTTCTTGGTCCCCGTATTGAGTGAACTCTGTTGCGCAAATATTAATATCTCTAGCAACCCTATTGCTTCAGAGTTATTGGACAATAATTCCAAATTGGTGTGTTGGTTGCTCAATCGCCATTCCGACGTTGGTCGCGCAACCCAACCCATATTTCGGGTGCACCTTTCAGTTAATGTTTAATTGTGTATGTTTTCCTTGAGCATACCTCATTATATCATTTGATCTGAAAAATGTTATCTCCTTGTTCACATAATTGTGGAAATCCATCTTTTGGAAATCCCAATGATTTGTCGCTGAGTTCATCAGCCACCACCTCATCCTCTTCTTGATTTAATAATGAACTCTTGTTTCGGAACTCGCTTCCATAGTTCATCTCCCGAGAATCTTCGATGTCATCTCGTCAATTTGTGTCGCACCTTTTTTCCTCGAGCATCGTGAGTTTGAGGTATCCTGACACCAATCAGATCTGAATCTCGGTCAGATATGATGGTTGGAACATATTTCCAAGAGTTATAACGATGGTCTTTATGTGACCTGGTAAGGTGATGTCGTGCCTAGCACACCTGGCCGGAGGCTCTATTGTTATAGATTCCTTTTCAGCAAGGTTATCCATTCTTCCATGAGGAAACTGTAAGACTTATTCTATAAGTTGTTTTCGATGGATCCTTTGTATCCAAAGCCTGACCTTTGCTTGAAGACCATGTCAATCCTATCTCGAAGCATGTTTGTGGTACTCCGATTTTCAACAAAAACATTTGAAGCCCAATGCTAAATGTTACTTGCTCTATTATCCATGTACCGTTGTATGGGCAGGGTCATGAAAATTCTCTCCCCTTATCGAAAGGGTTTCTTACATTATATCCTGGCATGAATATCATGATTTAATCTCTGCTTTTCCTTGGGAAGGATATACCCTTGGAATATGTGTTTAAACACATTTTTACTTTCCATTGTTCGGTTTAATCTGATAATCATATTTTCCTTTCCATTGTTTGGTTTAACCTTTCTTGAGGTCTATATGATCTAAGCAGTAATATTCTCCTGCTTTTGTAAACACTTCAGTGTACAACTCTGTCAGAAAGACCCTGTTAATTTTGTTGATGACCCAGTAACCGCCGATGGACGAGAACTTTGCCTACTGGTCCGCCTCGTTCAACGAGCAGGAAAATGGTTCTCTTCGTCCCTCGCCCTTGGTACCGATGTTGTTGCCAACATATCCGACAGACTATCCTCTGACATGCCTTGCTCACATGATCGTGCAAGATGTCATCGCCCTTCCTACTTTTAACCCACATGGTGGGCCCATAACCCACAGTCCCACAGGATCGAAACCTGACTCTCCTGTACAACCTATTGTCAAAGTTATTCCCCACGTTTGACTTCGTATGTAATTCATGGGCCACCTTCCTAGCGATCTATGCTCGTAACAGACGCAATACTTAATCTCGTTGCTCTGGACCCCTATCACACTTTGTTTCAGACATCGAACGATTGCCTATCCGTTTGAAACTTCTCATGGTACCTTCTTACTTTGCTCTCGATATCTTCTTAAGTTTCAATTCGAGAGATACTTATGCTTCTTCCCCTGAGTTAACCGTCTGATGCTCAATTTTGATAGAATCCATCCTTATAGAGTTTTTCCACCCTTTTTTCTTTCGTAAGTACGATGGAGTTCCCGATGAAAGGATGCCGACTTCATCATGATGACTGAAGCATAGGAATAAAGACATCAATGTAATGGATCGACCTCTTCGAGAAGAGCAACCAAGACCGACAAGATTCGTTAGAATTTCGTAACCAGACCTTCCCCCGTTTTCCACCTCTTAAATCTCGGGACGAGATTTCTTATAGTGGAGGAGAATTGTAACACCTGGATAATCAAGCTACAGTAACCTCTACTAATGATGCCACATCACCTCACTTACTGTTGCTAATCTCACGTTAGTTCAAAATCGATTCAAATTCAAATTCAAAATCAAGCAAACAATAAAAGATTTCAAATATAAAAATTAAAATGTTCGGTTTGTGCCAGATAATTCATAGGTGGTTATGGTGGAGAAACCATACTTTTATAAGACGTTTAAATGCTATAAGTTGAATAAAACAGTAGCGAAAACTATTATTTAAATAATTTTAAATAATAAATAATTACAAAACTATTTTAAAATATGTAGCTAGTTAATGTGGCAGTGGCATATTTGATAACATCAAATTAGGTGCCATTTTGGTATTTTGCTAAGACAAAAATAAAAGAACACTAAGCTAAAACAGAAAAGAAATAAAATAAATAAAAGAAAAAACATTACAAAAATGCAGAAAAGGAAGAAAACACCCTTGCCAACTGGGCCAAACGGCCCAGCCAGCCAGCCCACTGGCCCATCCGGCCCCCTCACTCCCTTAACCCCCCACTCCCCACCGAACCCTAGCGAGCCACCCACTTCCCCACGTTTCCCCTCACTCCTCCCACTCCCCCTCGATCTGGATCGGGGATCCACCCTGACGACCATGCCTCGCGGACCCGACGACTGCGCCTCGCGCCCCGACATCGGCGCCCGTCCCCGATGCCGCCTCGTCCCCCTCTTTCGCCTCCTCATCCTCCTCCCGCGGAACACTTACGCCACGCGCCGCGCTTTCGATCCCCGCCGCCCAACGACGTCCATCGCCGACGCACCTTGCCGTACTGCCTCCTCCCCGATGGTCTGCCTCCTCTCCGTCGCGCCATCGCTGTCGTCCCCGTCTACCTCCCCACGCCCCGCTGCCCAGTCCCTACGACCGCGGTGAGGCCTCGACCTCACCTTCTCTGCTCCTCACTTTGGCGATCAGCGCGGTCACCGCCCGCGCCGTCGCGCTCCGCTGCAGATCCACCGGTTCGCCTAAGCGGCGGCGCTGCCATGCCTCGGCCTCCCGTTAGCCCCATCCGCCGCGGACCACGGCCCATTCGAGCCGCGGCCTCGCCCCCCTGCCGCTAGACCGCCCGTGGTCCGCCTCTGGTCAACTCGGCGCCCGCTCCGGGCTCCCTCCTTCCCGCCGTCGCCCTGCTACTTGGCGCTCCCTTCCAGGCGTCGCCAGCGCCGATCTACGCCTGTCGGGCGCCCGCTCCACAGCACCCGCACTTTTGAGCGCCCGAACCCGTTAAGGCCCACAGCCCAATGACACGGGCCCCACCTCAAGACTTAACGTAAAAAAGTGGAATTAAAGAAAATAATAAATAGTAAATAAAAATGTTAGCTAATTAATTAACTAACTAACTTAATTAATTAACTTAATCAATCCTGTTTAATTAGTCCTGTTTAATTAGACTAATTAAACATTAGTTACCTGTTTAACTAATTAAAATAGTTAATAGGTTAATTAGGTTATTGTACCTATGACATGCGGGACCCACACGTCTGTTGACCCAGTCAACAGACGGTTAACTGATGACATCACGCTGACATCTTAATTACATTTTATAATTAATTTAATTCTGTTAATTATAAAATTGAATTAAAACTTTGAGAAATAATATAAAATAAATCGTAGCTTCGGATGGGAAAACTTTGTACATGAAAGTTACTTTAGCAGCAGAGGCGAATCCGGATACGCAGGCCGTTCGTCCGCCACACATCCCTAGCATAGCGAACACGCAACTTTCCCCCTCCGGTTCACCTGTCCGAAAACGCGAAACACTTGGGATACTTTCCCGGATGTTTCCCCCTTTCGCCGGTATCACCTACTACCGCGTTAGGGCACACCTAACTCCGTTCATTGTCATGTCATGCATCGTCATGCATATGTTTGCTTTTATATTTATTGTTTCTTCCCCCTCTTCTCTCACTAGACTCCGAGACCGACGTTGCTGCTGCCCAGTTCGACTACGGAGTTGACGACCCCTCCTTCTTGCCAGAGCAACCAGGCACGCCCCCCTTGATCACCGGATATCGCCTATTCTTCTCTATACTGCTTGCATTAGAATAGTGTAGCATATTACCGCTTTCGATTAATCCTATCTGCTGCATAGCTTTGTCCTTGCTACTCATTTGTTACCTTTACACCTATCCTACTGCTTAGTATAGGATGCTAGTGTTCCATCAGTGGCCCTACACTCTTGTCTGTCTGCCATGCTATACTACTGGGCTGTGATCAATTTGGGAGGTGATCACGGGCATATACTATATACTTTACACTATTACATTACCTGTGATATTGTTTGGAGATGGGGGCTGAAAGGACAAGTGGCTCCATCCTGGTAGAGGTGGGCCTGGGTTCCCGACGGCCCCCGACTGTTACTTTGTGGCGGAGCGACAGGGCAGGTTGAGACCACCTAGGAGAGAGGTGGGCCTGGCCCTGGTCGGCGTTAGCAGATACTTAACACGCTTAACGAGATCTTGGTATTTGATCTGAGGCTGGCCATTTGGTCTATACGCACTAACCAACTACGCGGGAACAGTTATGCAAAACCCTAAGCTTGGGGATGCTAGTTTGACTATGTCCAATAGTCATGATTGGGGAGATTCTTCTTATGACCTTCAAAATTTATCTAATCCCCATGATGAATATGAGATTGATAATATTGTTTGGAATAATATTAAAATTTGGTTTGGAAGAGTGTCAACTTTAGATCCCACATATTTGGAGAATATTCAATCTTATGATTTTTTTTATAAAAGTGGGTTTGGAGAGGTCATGACTTTAGTTAATGTTAATCCCACTATTTCGGAAGAGTGTCAACTTTGCATGCATGTGGATCGTGTTGAGAATATGTTATGTGATAGCTATATTGTTGAGTTTTTTTATGATCCTACATGTAATTATTATGAGATAGGAAAATATGGTTATAGAAATTTTCACGTTACTAAATTACCTCTCGTTATGTTGAGATTGCTATTGTTCCTTTCCGCTTCCTTGCATATGCTAGTTTTTGCTTGCTATGATAATTTGTTTGCCTATAAGATGCCTATGCATAGGAAGTATGTTAGACTTAGATGTGTTTTCACGTGTTTCATGATGCTCTCTTTGTGCTTCAATTCTTGTCTTTCATGTGAGCATCATTGAAATCTCAATGCCTAGCTAGGGGCGTTAAACGATAGCGTTTGTTGGGAGGCAACCCAATTTTATTTTTACTTTTTTGTTTTTGCTTCTGTTTAGGAATAAATAATCCATCTAGCCTATGTTTAGATGTGGTTTTATCTTTTAATTAGTGTTTGTGCCAAGTTAAACCTATTGGATCTTCTTGGATGATAGTTATTTGATCTTGCTGTAATTTCCAGAAACTTTGCGCTCAGTGCCAGAATTGTTAAAAATCACCAGAACGTGATAAAATACTGATTCCAATTGCTGTTCATCTATAAAAAACAAATCCAGGTCGTATAATTTTGGTAGAATTTTTAGTGTTCCAGAAGTTTGCGTTAGTTACAGATTGCTACAGACTGTTCTGTTTTTGACAGATTCTGTTTTTTCGTGTGTTGTTTGCTTATTTTGATGAATCTATGGCTAGTAAAATAGTTTATAATCCATAGAGAAGTTGGAATACAGTAGGTTTAACACCAATATAAATAAAGAATGAGTTCATTACAGGACCTTGAAGTAGTCTTTTGTTTTCTTTCTCTAAGGAGCTCACGAGATTTCTGTTGAGTTTTGTGTTGTGAAGTTTTCAAGTTTTGGGTGAATTCTTTTGATGGATTATGGAACAAGGAGTGGCAAGAGCCTAAGCTTGGGGATGCCCATGGCACCCCCAAGATAATCCAAGGACACCAAAAGTCAAAGCTTGGGGATGCCGGAAGGCATCCCTCTTTAAATCCACTTCCATCGGTAATTTACTTGGAGCTATATTTTTATTCACCACATGATATGTGTTTTGCTTGGAGCGTCTTGTATTATTTGCGTCTTTGCTTGTTAGTTTACCACTACCATCCTTGTTGTACACACCTTTTGAGAGAGCCATAGATGAATTGAAATTTGATAGAATACTCTATGTGCTTCACTTATATCTTTTGAGCTTGATAGTTTTGCTCATAGTGCTTCACTTATATCTTTTGAGCTTAATAATTTTTGCTCTAGTGCTTCACTTAGATCTTTTAGAGCACGGTGGTGGATTTTTTTAAAGAAACTTGATCTCTCATGCTTCACTTAGATTATTTTGAGAGTCGTTAATAGCATGGTAATTTGCTTAATGTTAATATACTTGGTATTCAAGATATGTGAAACTTTCTTTTGAGTGCGTTGAATACTAAGATAAGTTTGATGCTTTATAATTGTTTTGAGATATGGAGGTGATAATATTAAAGTTGTGCTAGTTGAGTAGTTGTGAATTTGAGAAATGCTTGTGTTGAAGTTAGCAAATCCCGTACCATGCACGTATGGTTAAAGTTGTGTAACAAATTTTAAACATGAAGTGCACCTGGCTTGTGCATCCTTATGAGTGGCGGTCGGGGACGAGCGATGGTCTTTTCCTACCAATCTATCCCCCTAGGAGCATGCGCGTAGTACTTGATTTTTGATGACTTCTAAATTTTTGCAATAAGTATATGAGTTCTTTTGACTAATGTTGAGTCCATGGATTATACGCACTTTTACCTTTCCGCCTTTGCTAGCCTCTTGATGCACTGCATTGCCCTTTCTCATGTTGAGAGTTGGTGCAAACTTTGCAAAAGGCCCAAACCCCGTGATACGATACGCTCTGTCACACATAAACCTCCTTATATCTTCCTCAAAACAACCACCATACCTACCTATTATGGCATTTCCATAGCCATTTCGAGATATATTGCCATGCAACTTTCCACCGTTCCGTTCATCATCATCATGATATAGTTTACTTTTGTCATATTGCCATTGCATGATCATGTAGTTGACATCGTATTTGTGGCAAAGCCACCATGCATTATTTTTCATACATGTCACTCTTGATTCATTGCACCATCCGGTACACCGCCGGAGGCATTCATATAGAGTCATACCTTGTTCTAGTTTCGAGTTGTAATCCTTATGTTGTAATCAATAGAAGTGTGATGATCATCATTATTAGAGCATTGCCCAGAAAAAAAGAAAGGCCAAAAAGAAGAAAAAAAGAAAGGCCCAAAAAAATATAATAAAAAGGGCAATGCTACTATCTCTTTTTCCACACTTGTGCTTTAAAGTAGCACATTGTTCTTCATGTAGTGAGTCTCATATATTGTGCTTCAAAGTAGCACCATGCTTTTCATATAGTGAGTCTCATAAGTTGTCTTTTTATACTAGTGGGAATTTTTCATTATAGAACTTGGCTTGTATATTCCTACGATGGGCTTCCTCAAAATGCCCTAGGTCTTCATGACCAAGCAAGTTGGATGCACACCCACTAGTTTTCTTTTGTTGAGCATTCGTAGCTCTAGTGCATCCGTTGCATGGCAATCCCTACTCCTCATGTTGACATCAATTGATGGGCATCTCCATAGCCCATTGACTATCCTCGTCAATGTGATACTTTCTCCTTTTTTGTCTTCTCCACACAATCCCCATCATCATATTCTATTCCACCCATAGTGCTATATCCATGGCTCATGCTCATGTATTGCGTGAAGGTTGAAAAAGTTTGAGATTATTTAAGTATGAAACAATTGCTTGGCTTGTCATCGGGGGTATAGAAGTTGGGAACATATTTGTGTGACGAAAATGAAGCATAGCCTAACTATATGATTTTGTAGGGATGAACTTTCTTTTGCCATGCTATTTTGAGAAGACATGATTACTTTGATTAGTATGCTTGAAGTATTATTATTTTTATGTCAATATGAACTTTTTCTTGAATCTTTCGGATCTGAATATTCATACCATGATTAAGAAGATTTACATTGAAATTATGCCAAAGTATCACTCCGCATCAAAAATTCTCTTTTTATCATTTACCTACTCGAGGACGAGCAGGAATTAAGCTTGGGGATGCCTGATACGTCTCCAACGATCTATAATTTTTGATTGCTCCATGCTACTGTATCTATTGTTTTGGACTATAATGGGCTTTGTTTTCCACTTTTATATTATTTTTGGGACTAATCTATTAACCGGAGGCCCAGCCCAGAATTGTTGTTTTTTGCCTTTTTTAGTATTTCAAAGAAAGATAATATCAAACGTAGTCCAAACGGAATGAAACCTTCGGGAACGTGATTATCTCATTAGATAAGACCCAGGAGACTTGGACCCTCCATCAAGAAAGCCACGAGGCGGTCACGAGGGTGGAGGGCGCCCCCTGGGCGCGCCCCTGCCTCGTGGGCCCCTCGAAGCTCCACCGACGTACTCCTTCCTCCTATATATACCTACGCACTTCAAACGATCGTAACAGGAGCCAAAACCTAATTCCACCGCCGCAACTTCACTGTATCCACGAGATCCCATCTTGGGGCCTGTTTGAGCTTCACGGAGGGGAGGCATCCACCACGGAGGGCTTCTACATCAACACCATAGCCCCTCCGATGAAGTGTGAGTAGTTTACTTCAGACCTTCGGGTCCATAGCTAGTAGCTAGATGGCTTCTTCTCTCTTTTTGGATCTCAATACAATGTTCTCACCCTCTCTCGTGGAGATCTATTCGATGTAATCTTCTTTTTGCGGTGTGTTTGTTGAGACCGATGAATTGTGGGTTTATGATCCAGCTTAGCTATGAATAATATTTGAATCTTCTCTGAATTCTTTTATGTATGATTGAGTTATCTTTGCAAGTCTCTTCGAATTATCAGTTTGGTTTGGCCGACTAGATTGGTAGTTCTTGCAATGGGAGAAGTGCATGGCTTTGGGTTCAATCTTGCGGTGTCCTTACCAAAGGATGTAAAGGGTTGCAAGGCACGTATTGTATTGTTGCCATCGAGGATAACAAGATGGGGTATTTATCATATTGCATGAATTTATTCCTCTACATCATGTCATCTTGCTTAAGGCGTTACTCTGTTTCTAACTTATTACTCTAGATGCATGCTGGATAGCGGCCGATGAGTGGAGTAATAGTAGTAGATGTAGAATTGTTTCGGTCTACTTGTCTCGAACGTGATGCCTATATACATGATCATACCTAGATAACTTCATAACTGTGCTCAATTATGTCAATTGCTCAAAAGTAATTTGTTCACCCACAGTAGAATACTTATGCTCTTGAGAGAAGCCACTAGTGAAACCTATGGCCCCCGGGTCTATTCTCATCATATCAATCTCCATCACTTTTATACTTGCTTTGTTTTACTTTGCCTTTTACTTTTCACTTTGCATCTTTATATCAAAAATACCAAAAATATTATCTCTATCAGATCTCACTTTTGTAAGTGACCGTGAAGGGATTGACAACCCCTAATTGCGTTGGTTGCGAGTAGCTATCGTTTTGTGCAGGTACGAGGGACTTGCGCGTGGCCTCCTACTGTATTGATACCTTGGTTCTCAAAAACTGAGGGAAATACTTACGCTACTGTGCTGGATCATCCTCTCCTCTTCGGGGAAAACCAACGCAAGCTCAAGACGTAGCACCAAGTACCCATCACAATCCCTTATCTCCCGCATTACATTATTTGCCATTTGCCTCTCGTTTTCCTCTCCCCCACTTCACCCTTGCTGTTTTATTCGCCCTCTCTTTTCTGTTTGCCTCTTTCTCGCTTGCTTGTCATTATGTTTGAACTTGGGGAAAATATTGCAGATATGGGCAATAATAATATCTTAGAAAATTCTGATGCTCCTGCTGAAGAACCCCCTACCTTGCATACAAAAAGATTTCGAATTGGTAGTGGTAATATTATTGGAAAAGGAGTTATTCAAGATTTGTTTACTTGTGTCGGTGCTTTGCCTTCTATGGGCGGTTCTATTCTTTATAGAACTAGTTGTCTTGCGGACGCTATTGCCATGCTTATAGTTGAACTTGAAAGGCAATTTATGCACATTCATCCTTGCATACAGAGAATTTTCCTAGAATTCTCTAATATTGACCATTCTTCTGTTAAGCGTGCCGCCACTATCTTTTTGGCTCATGAGTTTAGATTTATAATAAAAGAGGCCAAAGAAATCTTTGCGCATTATAGGGTGGATGCTAGTCATCCTCCCATTGAAGCCATCCTTTTTAATCTAGAGACATAATGCGTTTACAATCTTTGGATCATATTGCTTATAATGAAAATCTTAGGAAAAAGGTTCCCGCTGATGTTCTAGTTGATAGAATTTCCGAGCTTAATGATGATTTTGCTATTCAGAATAATGGACTAGGTTTTCCTCTTGAACCAAGGCTTGTGACTTTTTGCCAAAAGAATGCTCTTAATGATGAATTGCTTGTGCAATACAAAGGGCCTAGGGAGGAAGCCATACCTCCCGAGATTGATCTTGGGGACTTTTGTCCCATTAAATTTAGCTCTTTTGATTATGTTTGCTTGCCTCAAAGAAAACTTGCCGCTGAATATAGAAAATATGAGAAAAGTTTTCATGACTTGCCATACCACTACTATGGCAATACCTAGATCTATCCTTGCTTTTATGCGTAGCTAAGGGCGTTAAACGATAGCGCTTGTTGGGAGGCAACCCAATTTTATTTTTAGTTTTTTTCTCTTTTGCTTCTGTTTAGGAATAAATCTTGATCTAGCCTCTAGTTATATGTGTTTTTATGTTTTATTAGTGTTTGTGCCAAGCTAAACCTATAGGATCTTCTTGGATGATAGTTATTTGATCTTTCTGTAATTTCCAGAAACTTTCTGTTCACGAAAACAATGGTTAAAAATCAGAAGAACGTGATAAAATAGTGATTCAAATTGATGCTGATTAATAAACAAATTGCCTAGGTCTTCCTATTTTGGCTGATTTTTTTGAGTTCCAGAAGTTTGCGTTAGTTACAGATTACTACAGACTGTTCTGTTTTTGACAGATTCTGTTTTTCGTGTGTTGTTTGCTTATTTTGATGAATCTATGGCTAGTAAAATAGTTTATAATCCACAGAGAAGTAGGAATACAGTAGGTTTAACACAAATATAAATAAAGAATGCATTCATTATAGTACCTTGAAGTGGTCTTTTGTTTTCTTTCGCTAACGGAGCTCACGAGATTTCTGTTGAGTTTTGTGTTGTGAAGTTTTCAAGTTTTGGGTGAAAGATTTTGATTGATTATGGAACAAGGAGTGGCAAGAGCCTAAGCTTGGGGATGCCCATGGTTCCCCGAAGATAATCTTCTGACACGTAATTGTCAAATCTTGGGGATGCCCCGGAAGGCATCCCCTCTTTTGTCTACTTACATCGGTAACTTTACTTGGAGCTATATTTTTATTCACTACATGATATGTGTTTTGCTTGGAGCGTCTTGTATGATTTGAGTATTTGCTTTTTAGTTTACCACAATCATCCTTGCTGTACACACCTTTTTAGAGAGCCATACATGATTTGAAAATTATTAGAATACTCTTTGTGCTTCACTTATATCCTTTGAGTTATATAATTTTGCTCTAGTACTTCACTTATATCTTTTAGAGCACGGTGGTGAATTTGTTTTATAAAAACTATTGATCTCTCTTGCTTCACTTAGATTATTTTGAGAGTCTTAAATAGCATGGTAATTTGCTTAAATAATCCTAATATGCTAGGTATTCAAAAATAGTAAAAACTTTCTTATGAGTGTGTTGAATACTAAGAGAAGTTTGATGCTTGATGATTGTTTTGAGATCTGGAGGTTATAATATTAAAGTCATGCTAGTTGAGTAGTTGTGAATTTGAGAAATGCTTGTGTCGAAGTTTGCAAGTCCCATAGCATGCACGTATGGTAAATGTTATGTAAAAAATTTGAAACATGAGGTGTTCTTTGATTGTCCTCCTTATGAGTGGCGGTCGGGGACGAGCGATGGTCTTTTCCTACCAATCTATCCCCCTAGGAGCATGCGCATAGTGCTTTAGTTTTTTATGACTTGTAGATTTTTGCAATAAGTATGTGAGTTCTTTATGACTAATGTTGAGTCCATGGATTATACGCACTCTCACCCTTCCATCATTTCTAGCCTCTTCGGTACCGTGCATTGCCCTTTCTCACATTGAGAGTTGGTGCAAACTTCACGGGCATCCAAACCCCGTGATATGATACGCTCTTTCACACATAAACCTCCTTATATCTTCCTCAAAACAGCCACCATACCTACCTATTATGGCATTTCCATAGCCATTCCGAGATATATTGCCATGCAACTTTCCACCATTCCGTTTATCATGACACATTCATCATTGTCATATTGCTTAGCATTATCATGTAGTTGGCATAGTATTTGTGGCAAAGCCACCGTTCATAATTCTTTCATACATGTCACTCTTGGTTCATTGCATATCCCGGTACACCACCAGAGGCATTCATATAGAGTCATACTTTGTTCTAGTATCGAGTTGTAAATAAATAGAAGTGTGATGATCATCATTTTCTAGAGCATTGTCCCAAGTGAGGAATAAAAAAAAGAAAGGCCATAAAAAAAGGAAGGCCCCCAAAAAAATGAGAGAAAAAGAGAGAAGGGACAATGCTACTATCCTTTGCCACACTTGTGCTTCAAAGTAGCACCGTAATCTTCATGATAGAGAGTCTCTTGTTTTGTCACTTTCATATACTAGTGGGAATTTTTCATTATAGAACTTGGCTTGTATATTCCAACAATGGGCCTCCTCAAGTGCCCTAGGTCTTCGTGAGCAAGCAAGTTGGATGCACACCCACTCATTTTCTTTTGTTGAGCTTTCATACATTTATAACTCTAGTGCATCCGTTGCATGGCAATCCCTACTCCTTGCATTAACATCAATCGATGGGCATCTCCATAGCCCATTGATTAGCCTCATTGATGTGAGATCTTCTCCTTTTTTGTCTTCTCCACATAACTCCCATCATCATATTCTATTCCACCCATAGTGCTATGTCCATGGCTCGCGCTCATATATTGCGTGAAAGTTTATAGGTTTGAGATTACTAAAGTATGAAACAATTGCTTGGCTTGTCATGGGGGTTGTGCACAATGAGAGCATTCTTGTGTGCCGAAAATGGAGCATGACTAAACTATATGATTTTGTAGGGATGAACTTTCTTTGGCCATGTTATTTTGAGAGGACATAATTGCTTAGTTAGTATGCTTGAAGTATTATTATTTTTATGTCAATATGAACTTTTGTCTTGAATCTTTCGGATCTGAATATTCATACCACAATTAAGAAGAATTACATCGAAATTATGCCAAGTAGCATTCCGCATCAAAAATTCTGTTTTTATCATTTACCTACTCAAGGACGAGCAGAAATTAAGCTTGGGGATGCCTGATACGTCTCCAATGTATCTATAATTTTTTATTGCTCCATGCTATATTATCTACTGTTTTGGACAATATTGGGCTTTATTTTCCACTTTTATATTATTTTTGGGACTAACCTATTAACCGGAGGCCCATCCCAGAATTGCTGTTTTTTTGCCTATTTCAGAGTTTCGCAGAAAAGGAATATTAAACGGAGTCCAAATGGAATGAAACCTTCGGGAACGTGATTTTCTCACCGAACATGATCCAGGAGACTTGGACCCTAAGTCAAGGAAGCTTCAAGGAGGGCACGAGATAGGTGGGCGCGCCCTCCACCCTCGTGGGCCCCATGTTGCTCCACCGACGTACTTCTTCCTCCTATATATACCTACGTACCCCCAAACGATCAGAACAGGAGCCAAAAACCTAATTCCACCGCCGCAACCTTCTATACCCACGAGATCCCATCTTTGGTCCTGTTCCAGAGCTCCGCCGGAGGGGGCATCTGTGACGCCCGGATAATTAGGCTACAGTAATCCCCCCGTTAATGATGCCACGTCACCATTATTACGGTTGCTAATCTCACGTTGATCCAAAACCGTTCAAATTCAAAATTCAAAATCAGACAAACAACAAAGGTTTTCAAATGTTAAAACTAAAATGTTCTGGAGATGTAAAATAAATCATAAGCAATTATGGTGAAGGACCCATATCTAAATAAAATATTTAAATGCACAAGAGTAGATAAAACAATGGCAAAATAATTATTTAAATGCTTTTAAAATACTAAACAAATATTAAACTAGTTCATTTGGTCACCAAGCTTGTTGAGGTAGTGGCATATATTATTATGCTAATTTAGGAGTAGGGGTTATATTTTTGTAAAACTATTTGCTAACTAAAAGGAAACACAAAAGAAAGACAAATGAAAACAAATCAAAAGAAAGGAACCCCCCCGGCTACCCATGGGCATCGGCCCATCCCACCCGGCCAGCCCAGCTCCCCCTTGGCCCACCCGGCCTCCCTTATCCCCACACCCCAGGAAACCCTAGCGCTAACCACCCCCACTTCCCCCTTAACCCCACTGGCTCCCCGTGACCTAGAACCCGCTACCCCACTTCTCCCCCCGAAATATCTCCCCCCTCTCTCCCGATTGGATCGGGAGGGGGAACAAACCACCGACGCCACCGCCGCGATCCCGTTCCCCGCCCCCCCGGAGCTGCCACGCCATCGTCGACTGCCTCGTCGCCGTTCCGTCCTCGACCTCCTCTTCGTCAGACCCCGCCGGAACTCGTCGCGCCGCCGCCTGCCATCGATGCCCGCCTCCTCATCTCCTCCCCGCCGCCCGACGTGCTCGATGCCGGCGCCGCATCGCCACCGCTTGGAGGACCTCCCCGCCGTCGCCGTTCGTCAGGGCAACCTCACCGGAGCGCCTCTGCCTCGACCCCGCCGTCGCCGGATCGCCACCTCGACCCCCTCCTCGTCGGACCTCCCCGACCTCCGTCGAGCGCGTTGCCATTCCCCCTATGGCCCCAGTGAGCCCCGCCTCGCTCCCTCCCTCTCCCTCGCGCGCTCGCGCTTGTCACCGCGGTCCCCGCCGATCTTGCCCAGGTTGTGGCGCTCGGCTGCGTTCGTCGGCGCTCACCGGCGCGCCCAGCGTCGTCCACGCGTCATCTCTCTGCTCGACCGCACTCCCGTGCAGCCCCTACCGCCTGCCACCACCGTCTCCATCGCGGCGCCTAGCCGTACCCGCTTGAGCCGTCGCCCGTCCGGGGCCTCCCTGCTCCCGCCTCCTGCCATTTGTCGGCGAGGTCAGGCTGACAGCTGGACCTCGCGCCCTCGCTGCGGTGGCCTCGGGCACGGGCGCCCATTGCCCGAAACCGCCACGCCCGCACCCAGCGCCCACTAGCGACCGAACCCACTAAGGCCCCTAGGGCCTATGACAGATGGGCCCCACACCCAAAACGTTTATAAAAAAAGGAATTAAAAAAATATAATTAATAATAAAATTAATTAATTATTTAATTAAATTAATTAATCCGGTTTAGTTAAACTAATTAAACGTGATTAACCTAAAATTATATAATTAAACTAACTAATATGTTAGTTAGGGTGATGTGTCTATGACAGACGGGACCCACGTGTCAGTTTGACCCAGTCAACCTCCTGTTGACTGCTGATGTCATGCTGACATCAGCAAACACTATTCTGGATAATGTTAGTTTAAATTAATTAAATAGATTCTAAAATGATTTAAAACTATAGAAAATCATATAAAATAAACCGTAACTCAGATGAAAATACTTTGTACATGAAAGTTGCTCAGAACGACGAGACGAATCAGGATACGGAGCCCGTTCGTCCGCCACACATCCCTAACCTATCGAACCTGCAACTTTTCACCTCCGGTTCATCTGTCCGAAAACACGAAACACCGGGAATACTTTCCCGGTTGTTTCTTTCACGGTATCACCTATCCCTGCGTTAGGTCACCCCTAGCACAACGTATTGCCGCGTCTTGCTTTGTGTTACATTGGATTGCTCTGTTACTTATTGTGTTCCCCCTCCATTACTTCTTTCCGGTTGACTCAGAGACCGCTGTCGATGTTGTGTGTTCGACTACATCGAAGACGACCCCTCCTACTTGCCAGAACAACCAGGCAAGCCCCCCCCCCCTTGATCACCAGATATCGCCTATTCTTCTCTATACTGCTTGCTTTAGAGTAGTGTAGCATGTTACTGCTTCCAGTTAATCCTATACTGCTGCATAGCCTGTCCTTGCTACTACTGTTGTTACCTTTACCTTTATCCTACTGCTTAGTATAGGATGCTAGTGTTCCATCGCTGGCCCTACACTCTTGTCCGTCTGCCATGCTATACTCTTTGGCTGTGATCACTTCGAGGTGATCACGGGCATATACTATGTACTTTACACTATTACATTACTCGTGATAATCTGTTAGGAGATGAAATTTGGAAGGACGGTGGCTCCATCCCGGTAGAGGTGGGCCTGGGTTCCCGACGGCCCCGACCGTTACTTTGAGGCGGAGCGGCAGTGGCAGGTTGAGACCACCTAGGAGAGAGGTGGGCCTGGCCTTGGTCGGCGTTCGCGGATACTTAACTCGTTTAACGAGATCTTGGTATTTGATCTGAGTCTGGCCATTTGGTCTATACGCACTAACCAACTACGTGGGAAAGATATGGGCACTTGGCGTCGTGGTATCAGCCGAAGCCTTCGTGACATCGGGCCGATCGAGCGGCGCTGCTACCGGATTGGAACATAAGCCTGCTCTTGTATTAAGGGGCTAGTTACGCTTCCGACGCGTCAGACGCAACGTGTGTGTGCTAAGGGCGATGGGCCTGCACCCTGGCGCTTTAGGTTTAGACCGCGTCTTGACCTCTCTGTTGTGCCTAGGTGAGGCTGCGGCGTGTTGATCTTCCGCGCCGAGCATGACCCATGAAAGTGTGTCCGCCAAATGGGATCAAGCGTGTTGGGTTATGTGGTGCACCCTCAGGGAAGTTAATCTATTGAATAGACGTGATCTTGATAGCAGGGCGACTTGGAGTTGTACCTTGACCTTATGACAACTCGAACCGGATACTTAATAAAACACACCCTTCCAAGTGCGGATACAACCCGGTGGTCGGCTCTCTAACAGGGCTACGAGGAGAGGATCGCGGGTAGGATTATGCTATGCGATGCTACTTGGAGGACTTGATCTACTCTCTTCTATATCTTTGCAAGACGGAGGCTGCGAGCGTAGTCTTTGACAGGATTAGTTATCCCCTCTTAATCGGCATTTTGCGATTCAGTCCACCGATATGGCCCTTTACACATATACCCATGCATATGTAGTGTAGCTCCTTGCTTGCGAGTACTTTGGATGAGTACTCACGGTTGCCTTGTTCCCCCTTTTCCCCCCTTTCTTTACCCGATTGCTGCAACCAGACGATGGAGCCCAGGATCCAGACGCCGCCTTCGACGATGACTCCTACTACACTGGAGGTGCCTACTACTACGTGCAGCCCGCTGGCGATGACCATGAGTAGTTAGGAGGATCCCAGGCAGGAGGCATGCGCCTAGTTCGATCTGTATCCCCGTTTGTGCTAGCCTTCTTAAGGCAAACTTGTTTAACTTATGTCTGTACTTAGATATTGTTGCTTCCGCTGAGTCATCTATGATCGAGCACTTGTATTCGAGCCCTCGAGGCCCCTGGCTTGTATTATGATGCTTGTATGACATATTTTATTTTTTAGAGTTGTGTTGTGATATCTTCCCGTGAGTCCCTGATCTTGATCATACACGTTTGCGTGTATGATTAGTGTACGATTGAATCGGGGGCGTCACAAGTTGGTGTCAGAGCCGACTGCCTGTAGGAATCCCCCTTCCACACTCTTTGGCCGAAGTCGAGTCTAGACGTTGCAAAAACTTTTACTAACATGGCTGTGTGTCTTACGGGCACACGTCGCCATTGGGTGGTAGTAGGATCTTTTATTCCTCGACCTATACTCTGGGACTCTGACATCTCTTCTATTCGGGTTAAATGATTTTACTAACTTGGACTCTATGTTCTCGATAATACTTTCTCCCGGAGAGCCCCTTCAGTCCAGATGATCGCCGGCTGCACCAGAAGATTACGAAGATACTCTCCGATTTTCTCTCGAGACCTTGTGCCCGTTGCTCTTGCAATTCCCTTCCACCGAAATAACCCTATGGATAAATACTTACACCTGTCGTGCTTACTTTTATTCCCAGTCGATCTTGTTATTACAAGATACCCCGACAATATTTTGTGCCTACTGCCTTGCAGTTCTTTGCCACCTGAATACCCCTAAGAATAATTTCTCGCACTTTCCGAGTATCCTCTCATCCCCAGTTGATTCATGTATGTCACCAATCCTCGAAATATCATTCGATCTTCCGAAAATCTTGAGCATCCTATTGCTCTTGAAATTCTTGATTGCTTGCATTATGGTTAATCCCATAAGTCTAGTAATCTTGATGACATCCATTGTCATTGTCATTTTGAGTCCGTTGATTCGATTTGTTGCGAATGCTCGCAATCCTCAAACAGATCCTAGAATTCATCCTTCCGGCTCAGACGTTGTTTCAATCATGAGCTGGTTCTCGCCAATTAAATTGTCGTTGATTTCGCCCTTAAGTCTATTGAACTTGTCCATCCTTGATCAGAGCGTCTGCTTCTGATCCTTCGCTTTGTAAATCATAACTCCTTAGCAATTGAGCTCTAAGTTATTCAGTTGTTTCTATAATCCAATGTCTTTGCCTTGCTTCTTCCTCTGGTTGTGTGTCGATACTCACCCCAGATCCTTTGCTGGATTTTATCCGACAATGTCCTTCATATTCAATAACCTTGAGCCTTTCCTAGGATATATACCGCCTTTGGTAAATTGTATCCTCTTCTTTGTCAACCATGCTCTGCTATCGAGCTTGTGTTATTTACTCCTGAAGTTTGTGGTATATGTTCCTAAGAGGCCCCGGTGGGTGGGACATATGCCTTCTCTAAACTGTGTGAACCCGGAAACTACTACGGGTCATACTCTACTAGTGTTATGTCAGATAAAATTTCAACACACAATTTCGTTGAAGACGAGAAGTGAATGAAAGGTTATGCATTAAAGAAGCGGGAGTCGACCTTGAACTTTGTGTTCATGCCCATGGACACGATGTAGATCCTATCATAGAAGCTTCTTGTGATAATAACTATTTCCTTGATATGAAATCATCTGGTATCTATGTATTGATCATTTGCAGTCGTGGTCCCGACCACATTTTCTCCTTGATTCAATTTCTCGGACAAGTTAAAGTACTTGCCTTTTTCAGATCAATACGCTTGCCCAACCTCTATTTTGATCTTCCTCGAGTATTAACCTTTGTATCTCGAGAACTATGTTGCTTCCTGCGAGTCTTCATCAAGTATTGCTTCTCACCAATCTCGGATCCCCCCCCCCCGGGTCTGAGTTATTAGTCACTCGGGAACACCGATAAGTGAATCGATTCCGCACTCCGATTCAATAACTCTAAGTAATTCTTGTTGCCTACGAGTTTAATAATCCTTCAATTCATTCCTAGCCTTATCGGCTATATCATTATCGTGCAAACTTCTAGCTGTGCTACCTGGTCCTTCTTCCCGGAGCACAAATTTTTTGATGATGAGCTAAGCTTACGTCGATCTTCCTCGTCATATCAGTTCGCCTTGAACAACAATCCTGATTTCAAGTTTGTGTCCTACCCATGGTTCCAATAACCTTCCGCTACCTCATTCCTTTGACTTAATGTCGTCGCTGATTGATTACATCTTCATGAAATCTCTCTACAAAGGTGTCGTGATCATCATCAACCTTATGAGCTCTTCCAGGATATCAAATGAGTTCATGATGAGAAATACCATCCTTGCCCTCGATGATTTTTATTATCATCGACAACACCCTTGACTTCCTTTCATCGCGAACTTGTCCACATTATGAATACAACTTGCTCTCCGACTAGTGTTGTGTTACATCTTGAAGAATTACTGTCTTTTACGCCGAGAATGTTGTGGGGATTGCTCCACCTCTTAGAAATTCTCGGTATGATGATACTTCTCACCATCACCATTCTAACGTTGATCATGCTACCCGAGCCCATATTTCGGGTACACCTTTCAACCAATGTCTAGTTGTGTATGTTTTCCTCCAAAGATACATCTTTATATCATTTGATCGACAAATGTTATCCCTTGTTCACATGATTGTGGAGACCCATCTTTTAGAAATGCGGAGGAATGGTCATTTGAGCCATCAAAGACCTCCTCGTCCTATCCTTGGTTAAATGATGAACTCTTGTTTCGGAACTCACTTCCATAGTTCATTTCCCGAGAATTTTACAATGACATCTCATCATTTGTGTTGCACCTTTTCTTCTCTGGCCTCCTAAGTCTGAGGTAACCTGACAACGATCAGATCTGAATCTCGGTCAGATATGATGGTTGGGACATGTTTCCAAGAGTTATAACACTGGTCTTGATATGACCCGGTAAGGTAATGTCATGAAATTTCTCTCCTCTTACCTAAGGAGTTTTCTACATTATATCCTGACATGGATATCATGCTCTGCTTGTCCTTGGGAAGGATATATCGCTGAAACATGTGTTTAACCACATTTTCCTTTCCATTGTTCTGTTTAGTCTGATAATCATATTTTCCTTTCCATTGGTCGGTTTAACGTTTCTTGTGATCTATATGATCTAAGCAAAGTGATATTTTCCTGCTTATGAAAACACCTTTTGGTGTACAACCGTGTCAGTAAGACCCTGTTGCATTTATTGATAGCATTTCGGTAGCCACCGATGGACGAGAACTTTGCCTATTGGTCCGCCTCGTTCAATGAGCAGGAAAATGGTTCTCTTCGTCCCTCGCCCTTGGTACCGACGTTGTTGCCGACATAATCGACAAGCTACCCTCTAACATGCCTTGCTTGCATGATCACGCAAGACGTCTCCGCCCTTCCTACTTTAACCCACATGGTGGGCCCATAACCCACAGTTTCACAGGATCGAAACCTGACTCACCTGTACAATCCTGTTTCTAATGGTTATTCCCCATGCTTGGCTTTGTATTTAATTCACGGGCCACCTTCCGAGTGCTCTATTCTGGTATCAGACGCTATACTTACTCTCGCTACTCTGAACCCCTTTCTCACTCTGGTTCAGACTTCGAGCAACTACCTATCTGCTTGGAACCTCTTATTGTACCTTCGAACCTCACTCTCGATGTGTTTTATTTATTCAACTCGAGAGGTACTCATATACTCATTCATGGGTTAATCCCAGATTATTACCCTTGTAGCATTCTGTTGTTGCCGATCTGCCCTGTTACCTATTCGCAAGTACGATGAAGATCCCGAAGAAAGGATGTCGACTTCATCATGATGACCGGAAGCAAAGGAATGAAGACATCAACGTATTGGACCGGTCTCTTCGAGAAGAGCAAGCCAGAATGAGAAGACCCGCTAGATTCATTACCAAACCTTCCCCCATTTCACTACCTCTTAAATATCGGGACGAGATTTCTTGTAGTGGAGGAGAATTGTGACGCCCGGATAATTAGGCTACAGTAATCCCCCCGTTAATGATGCCACGTCACCATTATTACGGTTGCTAATCTCACGTTGATCCAAAACCGGTTCAAATTCAAAATTCAAAATCAGACAAACAACAAAGGTTTTCAAATGTTAAAACTAAAATGTTCGGGAGATGTAAAATAAATCATAAGAAATTATGGTGAAGGACCCATATCTAAATAAAATATTTAAATGCACAAGAGTAGATAAAACAGTGGCAAAATAATTATTTAAATGCTTTTAAAATACTAAACAAATATTAAACTAGTTCATTTGGTCACCAAGCTTGTTGAGGTAATCTTGGCATATATTATTATGCTAATTTAGGAGTAGGGGTTATATTTTTGTAAAACTATTTGCTAACTAAAAGGAAACACAAAAGAAAGACAAATGAAAACAAATCAAAAGAAAGGAACCCCCGCCCCCCAGCTACCCATGGGCATCGGCCCATCCCACCCGGCCAGCCCAGCTCCCCCTTGGCCCACCCGACCTCCCTTATCCCCACACCGCAGGAAACCCTAGAGCTAACCACCCCTACTTCCCCCTTAACCCCACTGCCTCCCCGTGACCTAGAACCCGCTACCCCACTCCTCCCCCCGAAATATCTCCCCCCCTCTCCCGATTGGATCGGGTGGGGGAACAAACCACCGACGCCACCGCCCTGATCCCGTCCCCCCCCCCCCCCGAGCTACCACACCGTCGTCGACTGCCTCGTCGCCATTCCGTCCTCGACCTCCTCTTCGTCAGACCCCGCCGGAACTCGTCGCGCCACCGCCTTCCATCGACGCCCGCCTCCTCATCTCCTCCCGCCGCCAAGCGTGCTCGGCCTTGGCCAGATCGCCACCGCTTGAGGACCTCCCGCCGTCGCCGTTCGTCGGGCAACCTCACCGAGCTCCTCTGCCTCGACCCGCCCGTCGGACGGATCGCCACCTCGACCCCTCCTCGTCGGACCTCCCGACCTCCGTCGAGCCTGCCATTCCCCACGGCCCCGATGAGCCCCGCTCCCTCCCTCTCCCTCGTCGCTTTCGCGCTTTCGTCGCCATGATCCCCGCCGATCTTGCTGCGGCCGACGCTCGGCCAAGGCGTCTGATGCGCGCTCACCGCCCACAGTGTCTGCGTCCGCCTCTTCTCCCGATCAGCACTCCCGTGCAGCCCCTACCGCCTGCCACCACCGCCTCCATCCTGCGGCGCTGGCGCGCCGCCAGGCCGTCGCCGTCGAGGCCTCCCTGCTCCCGCCTCCTGCGGCATTGTCGAGCGAGGCCGACAGCAGCTAGACCTCGCGCCCTCGCTGCGGTGGCCTCAGGCACGGGCGCTCATTGCCCGAAACCTCCACGACCGCACCCATCGCCCAGCGCCCACTAGCGCCCGAACCCACTAAGGCCCCTGGGGCCTATGACAGATGGGCCCCACGCCCAAAACGTTTATAAAAAAAGGAATTAAAAAATATAATTAATAATGAAATTAATTAATTAATTAATTAACTTAACTAATCTGGTTTAGTTAAACTAATTAAACGTGATTAACCTAAAATTATATAATTAACCTAACTAATATGTTAGTTAGGGTGATGTGTCTATGACAGACGGGACCCACGTGTCAGTTTGACCCAGTCAACCCCCTGTTGACTGCTGACGTCATGCTGACGTCAGCAAACACTATTCTGGATAATGTTAGTTTAAATTAATTAAATAAATTCTAAAATGATTTAAAACTATAGAAAATCATATAAAATAAACCGTAACTCGGATGAAAATACTTTGTACATGAAAGTTGCTCAGAACGACGAGACGAATCCGGATAAAGAGCCCGTTCGTCCGCCACGCATCCCTAACCTATCGAACCTGCAACTTTTCACCTCCGGTTCATCTGTCCGAAAACACGAAACACCGGGAATACTTTCCCGGTTGTTTCCCCCTTTCGCCGGTATCACCTATCCCTGCGTTAGGGCACCCCTAGCACAACGTATTGCCGCGTCTTGCTTTGTGTTACATTGGATTGCTCTGTTATTTATTGTGTTCCCCCTCCGTTATTTCTTTCCGGTAGACTCCGAGACCGCTGCCGATGTTCGTGTGTTCGACTACATCGAAGACGACCCCTCCTACTTGCCAGAACAACCGGGCAAGCCCCCCCCCCTTGATCACCAGATATCGCCTATTCTACTCTATACTGCTTGCATTAGAGTAGTGCAACATGTTCTTGCTTTGATTAATCCTATCTTCTTTGCATAGCTTTATCGTTGCTACTCTTTGTTACCTTTACTGTTATCCTACTTTGCTTAGTATAGGATGCTAGTGTTCCATCGGTGGCCATACACTCTTGTCCAAATGCCATGCTATACTATTGGGCTGTGATCACTTCGGGAGGTGATCACGGGCATATACTATGTACTTTACACTATTACATTACATGTGATACTTGTTCGGAGATGAAATTTGAAAGGACAGGTGGCTCCATCCCGGTAGAGGTGGGCCTGGGTTCCCGACGGCCCCCGACTGTTACTTTGAGGCGGAGCGACAGGGCAGGTTGAGACCACCTAGGAGAGAGGTGGGCCTGGCCCTGGTCGGCGTTCGCGGATACTTAACACGTTTAACGAGATCTTGGTATTTGATCTGAGTCTGGCCATTTGGTCTATACGCACTAACCAACTACGTGGGAAAGATATGGGCACTCGGCGTCGTGGTATCAGCCGAAGCCTTCATGACGTCCGATCGAGCGGCGCGCTACCGGATTGGAACGTAAGCCTGCTCTTGTATTAAGGGGCTAGTTACGCTTCCGTCCGCGTCATAGCGTGCGGTGTGTGCTAAGGCGATGGGCCTGCACCCTGTGGCGCTTAGGTTTAGACCGGCGTGCTGACCTCTCTGTTGTGCCTAGGTGGGGCTGCGGCGTGTTGATCTTCAGCGGCGGGCATGACCCAGAAAGTGTGTCCGCCAAATGGGATCAAGCGTGTTGGGTTATGTGGTGCACCCTCAGGGAAGTTAATCTATTGAATAGCCGTGATCTTGATAGCAGGACGACTTGGAGTTGTACCTTGAGCTTATGACAACTAGAACCGGATACTTAATAAAACACACCCTTCCAAGTGCAGATACAACCCGGTGGTCGCTCTCTAACAGTGGCTACGAGGAGAGGATCACGGGTAGGATTATGCTATGCGATGCTACTTGGAGGACTTGATCTACTCTCTTCTATATGTCAAGAAGACGGAGGCTGCCAAGCGTAGTCTTCGGCTGTGATTAGTTATCCCCCTCTTAATCTGGCATTCTGCAGTTCAGTCCACTGATATGGCCCTTTACACATACACCCATGCATATGTAGTGTAGCTCCTTGCTTGCGAGTACTTTGGATGAGTACTCACGGTTGCCTTGTTCCCCCCTTTCCCCCCTTTCTTTACCCGATTGCTGCAACCAGACGATGGAGCCCAGGATCTAGACGCCGCCTTTGACGATGACTCCTACTACACTGGAGGTGCCTACTACTACGTGCAGCCCACTGACGACGACCAGGAGTAGTTAGGAGGATCCCAGGCAGGAGGCCTGCGCCTCGTTCGATCTGTATCACCGTTTGTGCTAGCCTTCTTAAGGCAAACTTGTTTAACTTATGTCTGTACTCAGATATTGTTGCTTCCATGACTTCGTCTATGATCGAAAGCACTTGTATTCGAGCCCTCGAGGCCCCTGGCTTGTATTATGATGATTGTATGACTTATTTTATTTTTTAGAGTTGTGTTGTGATATCTTCCCGTGAGTCCCTGATCTTGATCATACACGTTTGCGTGTATGATTAGTGTATGATTGAATCGGGGGCGTCACAACATCCACCACGGAGGGCTCTACATCAACACCATAGCCTCCCCGATGAAGTGTGAGTAGGTTACCTCAGACCTTCGGGTCCATAGTAAGTAGCTAGATGGCTTCTTCTCTCTTTTTGGATCTCAATACAATGTTCTCCCCCTCTCTCGTGGAGATCTATTTGATGTAATCTTCTTTTTGCGGTGTTTTTGTTGAGACCGATGAATTGTGGGTTCATGATCAAGATTATCTATGAACAATATTTGAATCTTCTCTGAATTCTTTTATGTATGATTGGTTATCTTTGCAAGTCTCTTCGAATTATCAGTTTCGTTTGGCCTACTAGATTGTTTTTTCTTGCAATGGGAGAAGTGCTTAGCTTTGGGTTCAATCTTGTAGTGTCCTTTCCCAAAGGATGATGGGGGCAGCAAGGCACGTATTGTATTGTTGCCATCGAGGATAACAAGATGGATTTTTTATCATATTGCATGAATTTATCCTCTACATCATGTCATCTTGCTTAAGGCGTTACTCTGTTTTCATGAACTTAATACTCTAGATGCATCTTTGGATAGCGGTCGATGAGTGGAGTAATAGTAGTAGATGCAGGAGTCGGTCTACTTGTCTCGGACGTGATGCCTATATACATGATCATACCTAGATATTCTCATAACTATGCTCAATTTTGTCAATTGCTCAAGAGTAATTCGTTCACCCACCGTAAATACTTATGCTCTTGAGCGAAGCCACTAGTGAAACCTATGGCCCCCGGGTCTATCTTCATCATATTAATCTTCCAACACTTTGTTTATTTCCTTTGCTTTTACTTTGCTTTTATTTTACTTTGCATCTTTATCACAAAAATAGCAAAAGTATTATCTATCATATCTATCAGATCTCACTCTCGTAAGTGACCGTGAAGGGATTGACAACCCCTTATCGCGTTGGTTGCAAGGAGTTATTTGTTTTGTGTAGGTACGAGGGACTCACGCGTAGCCTCCTACTGGATTGATACCTTGGTTCTCAAAAACTGAGGGAAATACTTACGCTACTTTGCAGCATCATCCTTTCCTCTTCAAGGAAATCCAACGCAGTGCTCAAGAGGTAGCAGTGAGCGAAGAACAAAAGGAGGAAGAGCGGATTAGCTACCCTTTTCCACCTTCTAATGAGAGTAACTCTTCAACTCATACATTGTTTAATTTCCTTCGTGCTTACCAAAGGACGAATGCGATGATGATTGCTATGATCCCTTAGATTCATTTGAAATAGTCCTTTTTGATGAAATTGATGCTTGCTATGCTTGTGGCCATGATGCCAATATGAATTATCCTTATGGAGATGGACTTGCTACAGTTCCTTATGTTAAGAATGAAATTGTTACTACTGCACCCACACATGATAGTCCTATTATCTTTTTGAATTCTCCAAACTACACTATATCAGAGAAGTTTGCTCTTATTAAGGATTATATTGATGGGTTGCATTTTACTATTACACATGATAATTTTGATGAATATAATATGCATGTGCTTGCTGCTACTACTTGCAATTATTATGAGAGAGGAACTACATCTCCACCTCTCTATGTTTCCAATACGATAAATTTGCAAGAAATTGTTTATACAATGCATTGGCCTTTACTTGATGTGCATGAATTGTTCTTTTATGACATGCCGATGCACAGGGAGAGAGTTATACTTCGTTGTTGCATGATATATATTAATTTGTGCTCAATGGTAAAGTACAAATCATTGTTAATTAAAATTGGCTTTGATATACCTTGGGATTTAGGTGGATCAATTACTCGAGCACTATATGCCTAGCTTAATGGCTTTAAAGAAACCGCTGCCAGGGAGACAACTCGGAAGTTCTAGAGAGTCATTTTCTTCTATTGAGTGCTTTTATAAAGTTAAAAAAACAAAAAATATAGAGGGGAGCTTAAAACTTTTCAAAAAGAAAAGCGAAAATGAGAAAGACGAGCATTGTTAAAGTGGGAGCTAGCCTTGAACTTTTTTCATGCCCATGGAAACTCTATGAACATTGATTATAGAAACTTTTCAACAAAAATAATTATCCCCTTTTACAAATCCGTTGTATTATAAAAATAATGTGCCAAGATTTCCCTTTAGGATGTTTAGATTGCTTGTTTGGTATGTGCGGTGCAAAAACAGAAACTTTGGTTGTAGTGCTTGAATTTAAGTTTTTTAGTGGAACGTCAAAAGTTTCTGAAATTTTTACATAGCACTGATATAATTTTTTTTATTTTGCCATAATGTTTCAGAATTTTTGGAGTTACAAAAGTATGCTCAATGTTCAGATTGCTACAGACTGTTCTGTTTTTGACAGATTCTGTTTTTGATGCATTGTTTTGTGTATTTTGATGAATCTATGGATTGTATCAGTGATATAAGCCATGGTGAAGTTAGAGTATAGTAGTTATAATGCAAAAATAAAACATGAATGGGTTTGCAACCGTACTTAAAGTAGTGATTTGCTTTATTATATTAACGGATATCAAGAGGGTTTTGTTAAGTTTTGTGTGATTGAAGTTTTCATGTTTTGGGTGAAATCACGATGGATGAAGGAATAAGGAGTAACAAGAGCCTAAGCTTGGGGATGCCCGAGGCACCCCAACATAATATTCAAGGACTCCCAAGCAACTAAGCTTGGGGATGCCCCGGAAGGCATCCCCTATTTCTTCTAACGACCATCAGTAATTTTACTTGGAGCCATATTTTTATTCGTCACATGATATGCGTAAATTCTTGGAACGTCCTGTGCGTTTTATTTTTCTTTTAATAATGCACCATGCTGGTATGAGGCAGTCCTTAGTTGATTTATAAAATGCTTCAAGCACTTCACTTATATCATTTGAGTATGGCTTTATAAAATGCTTTATGTGCTTCACTTATATCATTTGAAGTTTGGATTGCCTGTTTCTCTACACATAGAAAACCGCCATTTGTAGAATGCTCTTTTGCTTCACTTATATTTGTTAGAGTGATACGTCTCCAACGTATCTATAATTTTTTATTGTTCCATGCTATTATATATTATGTTTTGGATGTTTAATGGGCTTTACTACACATTTATATTATTTTTGGGACTAACCTACTAACCCAAGGCCCAGCGCATGTTTTTTTTTGCCTATTTCAGTGTTTCGCGGAAAAGGAATACCAAACGCAGTCCAAATGGAATGAAACATTCGGGAGCGTGATTTTTGGGACAAACGTGATCCAGAGGACTTGGAGTGGACGTCAAGAAATCAACGAGGAGGCCACGAGGCAGGGAGGCGCGCCTGCCGCCTGGCGCGCCCCACCCTCGTGTGCCCCTCGCAGCTCCACCGACCTACTTCTTCCTCCTATATATACCCATATACCCGAAACCAACCAGAGCACCACGAAACCCTATTTCCACCGCCGCAACCTTACATGCGTGAGATCCCATCTTGGGGCCTTTTTCCGCGCTTCCACCGGAGGGGAATCGATCACGGAGGGCTTCTACATCAACACCATAGCCTCTCCGATGATGTGTGAGTAGTTTACTACAGACCTTAGGGTCCATAGTTATTAGCTAGATGGCTTCTTCTCTCTCTTTGGATCTCAATACAAAGTTCTCCTCGATCTTCTTGGAGATGTTTTTTATGTAACTCTTTTTGTGGTGTGTTTGTCGAGATCCGATGAATTGTGGGTTTAGGATCAAGATTATCTATGAACAATATTTGAATCTTCTCTGAATTCTTTTATGTATGATTGGTTATCTTTGCCAGTCTCTTCGAATTATCAGTTTGGTTTGGCCTACTAGATTGATCTTTCTTGCAATGGGAGAGGTGCTTAGCTTTGGGTTCAATCTTGCGTTGCTCGATACCAGTGACAGAAGGGGAAACGACACGTATTGTATTGTTGCCATCAAGGATAAAAAGATGGGGTTTATATCATATTGCTTGAGTTTATCCCTCTACATCATGTCATCTTGCCTAATGTGTTATTCTGTTCATATGAACTTAATACTCTAGATGCATGCTGGATAGCAGTCGATGTGTGGAGTAATAGTAGTAGATGCAGGTAGGAGTCGGTCTACTTGTTGCGGACGTGATGCCTATATACATGATCATGCCTAGATATTCTCATAATTATGCACTTCTCTATCAATTGCTCGACAGTAATTTGTTCACCCACCATAATACTTATGCTATCTTGAGAGAAGCCACTAGTGAAACCTATGGCCCCCGGGTCTATTTTCCATCATATTAATCTTCGTCAACTAGCTATTTCTGGTGCCGTTTATTTTGCAATCTTTATCATAAAATACCAAAAATATTATCTTATCATCTCTATCAGATCTCACTTTTGCAAGTGGCCATGAAGGGATTGACAACCCCTTTATCTTGTTGGTTGCAAGGGTCTTATTTGTTTGTGTAGGTACAAGGGACTTGCGTGTGGCTTCCTACTGGATTGATACCTTGGTTCTCAAAAACTGAGGGAAATACTTACGCTACTTTGCTGCATCACCCTTTCCTCTTCAAGGGAAAACCAACGCATGCTCAAGAGGTAGCATAGAGCATGGGCAAATCTTTTGTAGAAAGAATTAGACTCTCTTGCTTCACTTATATCTATTTAGAGAGTCAACATGAATTGGTCATTCACATGGTTAGTCATAAAATCCTACATAAAACTTGTAGATCACTGAATATGATATGTTTGATTCCTTGCAATAGTTTTGCAATATAGAGATGATAATATGTGGGAGGTACTAGTGAGTGATTGTTGTTTAGTAAGAATATTGGGGTTAAGGTTTGTGATTCCCGAAGCATGCACTCATAGTCTCTCGTTATGCGATGATATTGGAGCATGATATATTATTGATTGTCTTCCTTATGAGTGGCGGTCGGGTACGAGTGATGGACTTTTCCTACCAATCTATCCCCCTAGGGGCATGCATAGTAGTACTTTGGTTCGAGGGCTAATAAACTTTCGCAATAAGTATGTGAGTTCTTTATAACTAATGTGATTCCATGGATTATACGCACTGTCACTTTTCCGCAATTTGCTAGCCTCTTCTGTACCGTGCATTGCCCTTCCTTACCTCGAGAGTTGGAGCAAACTTCACTGGTGCATCCAAACCCCATGATATGATACGCTCTATCACACATAAGCCTCATTATTTATAATCCACAAGTATAGGGGATAGCAACAATTTTCGAGGGTAGAGTATTCAACTCAAATTTATAGATTTGACACAAGGGGAGCCAAAGAATATTTTCAAGTATTAGTAGCTGAGTTGTCAATTCAACCACACCTGGAGATTAATTATCTGCAGCCATATGATTAGCAGCACAGTAATATGATAATTTTGATAGTAGTGGTAACAGTAACAGTAACACTGATAGCAATGATTTTGTAGCAGTTGTGACAACAGTAATAGCAATAGTAACTTAGTAGAAACAATATATAGAATATTCGTAGGCATTGGATTGGTGAATTCATTGGATGATATTCATCATATAACAGTCATAACCTAAGGCAATACAACACTAGCTCCATTTCATAAATATAATGTAGGCGTGTATTCCGTAAATACTCATACGTGCTTATCGAAAGAACTTGCATGACATCTTTTGTCCTACCCTCCCGTGGCAGCAGGGTCCATAAGGAAACTAAGGGATATTAAGTCCTCCTTTTAATAGAGAACTGGAACAAAGCATTAGCACATAGTGAATACATGGACTCCTAAAACTACGGTCATCATCGGAAAGTATCCCGAATACTGTCACTCCGGATTTTACGGATCATAACACGTAATAGGTGACTATAACTTGCAAGATCGGATCTAGAACATAGATATAATGGTGATAACATAAATAGTTTGGATCTGAAATCATGGCACCCGGGCCTAAAGTGACAAGCATTAAGCATGGAAAAGTCATAGCAACATCAATCTCAGGACATAATGGATACTAGGGATCAAGACCTAACAAAACTAACTCGATTACATGATGAACCTCATCCAACTCCCTCACCGACCAGCGAGCCTACGAAGGAATTACTTGTTGGGAAATGTTGCATGGAAAACAAAAAAATGTCTACGCACACGCAAGATATATCCATGGAGATGCATAGCAATGAGGGGGGAGAGTGTGTCTACGTACCCTCGTATACCGTAAGCGGAAGAGTTAAACAACGCGGTTGATGTAGTCGAACTTCTTCGCGCTCCAACCGATCAAGTACCGAATGCACGTCACCTCCGTGTTCTGCACACGTTCAGCTCGGTGACGTCCTCTGCCTTCTTGATCCAGCAAGAGGGCGAGGTACTAGATGATTTCCGATATCACAACAGTGTGGTGACGGTGATGGTGAAGTGATCTCCGCAGGGCTTCGCCTAAGCACTGCGAAAATATGACCGTGGGTGTAAACATTGGAGCGGGGGGGGGGGGGCGCAAACGGCTAAGGAATTGATATCTTGTGTGCTAGGCGCCCCCTCCCACATATATATTGGTGGGAGGGAGGGAGGAGCAGCCAAAGAAGGTGCCCAAGTAGGAGGAATCCTACTTGGGGTCCCTCCCAAGCTGCGCCCCCAGTGCGGGGAAAGGCAGGGGAGGGTGGCACCCCCCCTTCCTTTCTCCCATGAGAGGGAAAGGCATGAGGGGCTAGCCCTCCACCTTTTCCTTCCCTAGGGCTAGCCAAATAAGGGAGGGGGGGGTGCACCAGCCCCCTTGTGGGTTGGTCTTTCCCCTCCTTTGGCCCATAAGGCCCATATCTTGCCCGGGGGGGTGCCCGGAACCACTTCCGGTGACTCGATTCCTTCCTGGTACGTCCCAAAACACTACCGGTGTCCAAATACCATCGTCCTATATATCAATCTTTACCTCTCGACCATTTCGAGAATCCTTGTCATGTCCGTGGTCTCATCCGGGACTCCGAACAACATTCGGTTACCAAATCATATACCTCATATAACACTATATTGTCAACGAACGTTAAGCGTGCGGACCCTACGGGTTCGAGAACTATGTAGACATGACCGAGACACCTCTCCGGACAATAACCAATAGCGAACCTGAATGCCCATATTGGATCCTACATATTCTACGAAGATCTTTATCGGTCAAACCGTTATGACAACATACGTAATTCCCTTTGACAACCGGAGCAGCAAGGACTGGCGGTTCAGCCAGCTGCCGCTTCAAATCCTCAAATGCCGCATTGGCTGCGTCACTCCAGACAAAATCATCTATCTTCTTCAACATCTGATATAAAGGAATCGCCTTCTCTCCCAAACGGCTGATAAACCGGCTGAGGGCTGCAATTCGACCCGCCAGACGCTGAACATCATTGATGCATTTCGGTTTAGCCAAGGATGTGATCGCTTTGATCTTTTCGGATTGGCCTCAATACCTCTGTTGGACACAAGAAAACCCAAGAGCTTGCCTGCCGGAACACCAAAAACGCATTTTTCCGGATTGAGCATCATTTTGTAAACCCGAAGATTGTCAAACATCTCCTTGAGGTCATATATCAAGGTTTCCTTCTTCCTAGACTTTACCACAATGTCATCCACATAGGCATGAACATTACGCCCAATCTGCGTGTGAAGACAATTTTGCACACAATGCTGATAGGCTGCCTAGGCATAGAAACATAGCAGAAGGCTCCAAAGGGAGTGATGAAGGTTGTCTTTCCTGGTCCTTAACTGCCATTTTAATCTGATGATAACCTGAATAAGCATCCAAGAAACTCAGGCGCTCACAACCCGCCGTCGCATCAATAATCGGATCAATACGCGGGAGAGCAAAAGGATCTGCCGGACAAGCTTTGTTCAAATCTGTGTAGTCCACGCACATGTGCCAAGTGCCGTTTTTCTTAATAACAAGCACCGGATTAGCCAACCACTCGGGATGAAATACTTGGACGATAAACCCAGCAGCCAACAGCCGGGCTACCTCTTCCCCAATGGCCTTGTGTCTTTCCTCGTTAAAGCGGCGAAGAAATTGCTTGACCGGTTTAAACTTGGGATTGATATTGAGAGTGTGCTCAGCGAGTTCCCTCGGTACACCTGGCATGTCAGAAGGCTTCCATGCAAAAATGTCCCGGTTCTCACGGATGAACTCGATGAGCGCGCTTTCCTATTTCGGATCCAGATTGGTGCTGATGCTAAACTGTTTGGATGAATCGCCAGGAACAAAGTCAACAAGTTTAGTCTCATCAGCCGGTTTGAACGTCAGGGTTGGGTCATACTCAGTGGCGGGCTTCTTCAGAGGGGTCAGTTCTGCCGGATCAACATTATCTTTATAAAACTTCGGCTCCTCTATAGCACAAACCGACTCCGCATAGGCCGCTTCACCTTCCTCGCAATCCAAAGCGATCTTTCGACTTCTGTGTACTGTGATAGTTCCCTTATGACCCGGAATTTTGAGCTGTAAATAGATATAACAGGGCCTCGCCATGAATTTTGCGTAAGCCGGCCGTCCAAACAGTGCGTGATATGGGCTCTGGATTTTCACCACTTGAAAGGTCAATGTTTCAGACCTGGAATCATGCTCATCTCCAAACACAACCTCCAAAGCGATCTTGCCAACAGGATATGCCGATTTACCTGGTACTACACCATGAAAAACAGTGTTTGACGGTTTAAGATTCTTGTCATCAACCCCATGCGACGAAAAGTCTCATAGTACAGGATGTTGATACTGCTCCCTCCATCCATTAGAACTTTAGTAAACTTATAACCTCCCACCTGAGGTGCTACCACCAAAGCTAGTTGACCCGGATTGTCAAACCGGGGCGGATGATCCTCTCTGCTCCACACAATGGGCTGCTCGGACCACCGCAAATAATGTGGTACTGCCGGTTCAATAGCATTAACTGCCCTCTTGTGAAGCTTCTGATCGCGCTTGCACAGGCTAGTAGTGAACACATGATACTGCCCACCATTCAACTGCTTGGGGTGACTTTGATAACCTGACTGCTGCTAATTCCCTTGATTATTCTATTGGCTATTACCACCTTGGTTGTTACGGTGGCCTTGATTATTCGAAATCCAGCTTGAACCGCCACCACCATGAAAACCTGGACCTGAACCGCCCGACGGACCCTGATCATACCGGTAGAGATCAGAGTTTTTGAACTCCTTCATAATGTAACAATCTTTCCAAAGATGTGTGGAAGGGGCCTCCTTGGTCCCATGCTTTGGGCAGGGCTGGTTTAACAAAAGCTCCAGATTCATCCCTCCACCGCGCTTGGGCGGTTTACCTTTACGACGCTGCATATTGGTGTTAGCCACAAAATCTGAATTATCTGCTTTGCACTTACCATTATTCCCATGGCCTCCTTGGTTGTGATGTTGTCCCTTTGCACCGCCGTTCTTCTTTCCCTTCTCCGGTTTCTCCTCATCAGAATCGGGATCCTTGGTACTATCAGAATCAGCATATTTGACCAAGGCTGCCATAAGTGTTCCCATGTCATTGCAGTGGCGCTTGAGCTGTCCCAACTTCATCTTCAGTGACTTAAACCGGCAATTACGCTATAGCGTTATGATTGCTTGACCAGCATTAATCCGGTCTGACGAATGCAAAACTTCTGAAACCCGGCGCACCCAATGAGTTGTTGACTCGTTCTCCCCTTGAACACAGGCATCTAGATCCACAATGGACATAGGTTGTTTGCAGGTGTCTTTGAAATTGGCTATAAACCGGGCCTTCAACTGATCCCATGACTCGATGGAGTTGGTTGGTAAGTTTTTCAACCAAGTACGGGATGTCCCTTCCAACATCATTGTGAAGTACTTTGCACAGGCCGCTTCATCCACATCCAACATCTCCATTGCCATCTCATAACTCTCGACCCACGCCTCAGGTGGCTGATCAGCAGTGTAATTAGGCACCTTACATGGACCCTTGAAATCCTTGGGCAGTCGCACATTACGAAGAGCCGGAATAAGACACGACACTCCCCAGGAGCTGAAGGCAAGCCCGGTGCCTCGGTCTACTGACGCCGCTGGCTGAATCGGGGCGGGTTGATAACGACCCACATGTTGTGCTGCCAAAGCGGCCTCCCTTCGTGCTCTGCCATTATCCACCACGTCCAGAGCATTTACCTCACCGCGCGCCGGATTGGGTCCCTGAGGGACATTACGGTGCCGCGCACTGCTAGACACTTCCGGTTCATCCATGTGCCTGCTATAACTTTTACTCGGACGGGGGGTCGAATGAATTCTATCTTGGCTATAGGAATAAGCTCATTGTTGCACCACGACAGTTTGAAGAAGATCCCTGGCCCGCCGCGTCTCAATCGCCGCCAGTGAATCGCCCTCCATCGGAATAGCTGCCAGGCGAGATGCTGCAGCAATCATGTTATCCAAAGGGCTCGAAAAGTGACCCGGTGGTGTTGACACATATTGCGACGGGTTATCTATTCGTCGAGGTGGTTCCGTCATCCGTGGTTGATCCGACGCTGCTCTAGGCGCATTGGTCCAGTTTACAGCTGCCGGATTACTCGTCCCAGCCCCCAACGTATTAAAGAGATTCAATCCTTTGAAGACCGGCTGCATACGTGATTGGTACTTCCTTCGCATTACGTCGTTTGATGCATTCTGATCCAACATGAGCCGGTAATTTTGTGCTCAGATTCTGCTGTATCGGGCACTCAAAGCGCCCGTTCTTGACCATCCTAGCATCCTCACCGCCAAGTCCTCCTTAGCTGCGTTATCTGGTCCTTCACCGCAACATCTCGCATTGCCTGATCCTGCGTCTCGGGGTAACTACCGTGGTTAACAAGGCTGCCTGGCATCCATCAAACCGAGAGAACTTGAGCTGGTGGTATGCCGGGCCTCTGCCATGACCGCTGATCTGGAATTCATTGTTGCTGTAGATGAAGACTGCAAAGTGGGCTGTGTTCCGGCCATGTAAACAGCAACCCGACTTGGCGGTTAAAGGAGGTCCAGAATACTATTGCCAATGGAATACCCTCCGAACACACCATCATGAACTTGGTATAAGGACTCGGTTTCACCGGTGGATGACTCGCCATCGGAATAAACAGCCGTCTCGCCTTCAGACACCGGTTCAGATCCGATCCCATGGACACATCCTACGAACGCACGCTTCATGGCGGGCTTAACCCGGGCAGGACTCGCGCGCTGAGCCGTTTCGACGAGGTCGGTGCAGATGCCCGGCTCAGGGCCCGGTTCGCCCATCTTGTTGATGAAGACATGAATTCTGCCAAAGGGGACCCGGTACCCGTACTTGATTGAGCCGGCCTCGAGGCCCCATCCTTCATCGTCGATGTAGAGCTTGCCACGACGACTCTTGGTCATCCGGCCAACCGCGTACCCTTTGAGTCCTTCAAAGCTGCCCTTCAAGAACTCGAAACCATCATGCGATAGCCCCACGGTGGGCGCCAACTGTCGTGGAATTAACACGTCAGATGTCCTCTTGAAAGGACTTAGTCGTGGAGCCATCGCGACGGGTTAGCTTGGAGGGGTTAAACCGGACAAGGGACACGGGAGTTTTATACTAGTTCGGCCCCTTCAATGAAGGTAAAAGCCTACGTCTAGTTGTGATGGAATTGATTGGGTTTCGATGAACAGGGAGCGAATACGCTTTGCCTGGGTCTCGAGTTGTTGTTTTCTTGTCCCTGAACCGCCGCCGGGTCGTCCCTTTATATACACAGGGTGACGCCCGGCCGGTTTACAGAGTCCCGAGGCCGGCTCATACAAGTGTCCGGCCCGGTCTCTCCCTTTCCCTAACTTACAATACAAGTTATACAACTATGGCGGTTTACCACTTATGGGCCCTAATCCGCCTCTGGGCTCTGGGCCTCTAAGCCTTATCAGTAAAGCGCCATCTTCTTTGTCTTCCTGGGCTTCAGTATAGTTGAGCGTGAACCGACCCCTCCTGGGCGGTTTACACTCAGTAGTTATATCCTCAACACCACCGGTATGTTACTTGCCCGAGATTCGATCGTCGGTATCTTCATAACTAGTTCAATCTCGTTACCAGCAAGTCTCTTTACTCGTTCCTTAATACATCACCTCGTGACTAACTCCTTAGTCCTTTGCTTGCAAGCTTACGTTGTGTATTACCGAGAGGCCCAGAGATACCTCTTCGATACTCGGAGTGACAAATCCTAATCTCAATCTATGCCAAATCAACAAACACCTTCAGAGATACCTGTAGAGCATCTTTATGATCACCTAGTTATGTTGTGACGTTTGATAGAACACAAGGTATTCCTCCGGTATCCGGGAATTGCATAATCTCATAGTCGAAGGAATATGTATATGACATGAAAAAGCAATAGCAATAAACTGAATGACCAATATGCTAAGCTAACGGATGAGTCTTTTCCATCACATCATTCTCCTAATGATGTGATCCCATTATCAAATGACAACACATGTCCATGGTTAGGAAATCTTAACCATCTTTGATCAACGAGCTAGTCTAGTAGAGGCTCACTAGGGACATGGTATTTGTTTATGTATTTACACATGTATTTAGGTTTTCGATCAATACCATTCTAGCATGAATAATAAACCTTTATCATGAATAAGGAAATATAAAAACAACTTTATAATTGCCTCTAGGGCATATTTCCTTCATTACTCACTCTCAGTGGGGAGCATCATGGAATTGGCGATGGAGAAGGGTTGGTGATGAAGAAGATCAAAGATTCCCCTCTCCGGAGCCGCAAACAGACTCCAGATCTGGCCTCCCGATGAAGAACAAGATGTGGCGGTTGCTCCTTCTCGTGAAACGCGATAATTCTTTCTCCTTGATTTTTCTCCGAAAATAGGATTTTATAGCGTCGGAGATAGGGTCAACGGGGCCACCAGGTGGGCACAACCCACCTAGGCGCGCCAGGAGGGGGTGGGTGCCCTGGTGGGTTGTGCTCACCCAGGGGCCCCTCTCCAGTGGTTCTTGGCTCCAGTATTTTTCTTTTATTCCATAAAAATTCTCCAAAAAGTTTTGTTCCATTCCGAGAACTTTTATTTCTGCACAAAAACAACACCATGGTAGTTCTGCTGAAAACAACATCAGTCCGGGTTAGTTTATTCAAATCATGCAAATTAGAGTCCAAAACAAGTGTAAAAGCGTTAGGAAAAGTAGATACAGCGGAAACGTATCAACTCCCCCAAGCTTAAACCTTTGCTTGTCCTCAAGCAATTCAGTTGATAAACTGGAAGTGAAAAAATAAAAACTTTTACAAACTCTTTTGTTCTTGTTTACATAAATAAGATTAAGTAGCACCCAGGTTTTCAACAAATATTATAACTAACCATGTCAACAATAACTCTTAGAAATTATATTAAATCATATCAATGGCATAAGCAACTAGCGAGCAATAATAAGATATCTCGAATGACAACACTTTGTCAAAAAATCAAGATATAATATGACAACAGTGGTATCTAGCTAGCCCTTTCTGAGACTGCAAAACATAAATGCAGAGCACCTCCAAAGTTCAAGCAGCGACTAAACATTGTAATTCATGGTAGAAAAGATCCAGTCATGATGCATCCAACATTAGCTATACACAATGCATGAGGATGACAATAGTGCTCTCAGTTCTGGCGCTTTTTTGAGAAGGTGATGACACAACATAAAATTAAATGGACAGTCCCTTCACAGAGGGAAGCAGTGATTTGCAGCGGTGCCAGAGCTTAGGTCTGGCGATTATGCTGTTGGTGCTGTTCTAGGACAAAGAGTTCATAAGAAACTAAATGTTATTCATTATGCTAGTAAAACTCTAGACAGTGCACAGTGAAATTATGCTACTACTAAAAAGAATTTCTAGCAGTGGTGTTTGCTTGTGATAAATTCAGATCTTACATTGTTGACTCTAAAGTTATCGTTCACACCGACCATGCTGCTATAAATATCTTATGGAAAAGAAAGATGCTAAACCTAGAGTTATTCGATGGGTTCTCTTGTTAGAAGAATTTGATTTACACATCACTGGTAGAAAAGGAGCAGAGAACCCCGTAGCTGATAACTTGTCTAGCCTTGAAAATGTCCTTGATGACCCACTACCTATTGATGATAGTTTTCCTGATGAGCAGTTAGCTGCAATAAATGTTTCTCATAACATTCCTTGGTATGTTGATTATGCTAATTACATTGTTGCTAAATATTTACCACCTAGCTTTACATACCAACTAAACAAAAAAATCTTATGATTTAAGACATTACTTCTGGGATGACCCACATCTTTATGAATAAGGAGTAGATGGTATTATTATACATTGTGTACCTGAGCATGAACAGGGATAAATCCTATGGAAATGTCACTCCGAAGCTTATGGAGGACATCATGCGGGAGACAGAATTGCTCATAAGGTATTGCAATCTGGGTTTATTGGCCTACTCTCTTCAAGGACGCTCGTAAGTTTGTCTCATCTTGTGATGAATGTCAAAGAATAGGTAATATCGGTAAGCATCAAGAAATGCCTATGAATTATTCACTTGCTATTGAACCATTTGATGTTTGGGGTTTTCATTACATGGGACCTTTTCCTTCCTCTAATGGGTATACACATATTTTGGTTGCTGTTGATTATGTTACTAAGTGAGTAGAAGCTATTCCAACTAGTACTGCTGATCACAACACCTATATTAAGAGCTTAAGGAAGTTATTTTCCCAAGGTTTGGTGTCCCTAGATATTTAATGACTGATGGTGGTTCTCACTTTATTCATGGTACTTTCCGTAAAATGCTTTCCAAGTATGATGTTAACCATAGAATTGCATCACCCTATCATCCTCAGTCCAGTGGTCAAGTTGAACTTGGCAATAGAGAAATAAAATTAATTTTGCAAAAGACTGTCAATAGGTCCGGGAAGAATTTGTCTAAGAAATTAAATGATGCACTTTGGTCTTATAGAACAGCATATAAAAATCCTATGGGTGTGTCTCCTTATAAAAAGGTTTATGGAAAATCTTGTCATCTGCCTCTTGAGTTAGAACATAAAGCATATTGGGCAATCAAAGAACTCAACTATGATTTCAAACTTGCCGATGAAAATAGGTTATTTGATATTAGTTCACTAGATGAATGGAGAACCCAAGCTTATGAAAATGTCAAGTTATTTAAAGAAAAAGTAAAAGATGGCATGATAAAAGAATCCAAAAGCGTGAGTTCGAAGTTGGAGAATATGTTCTTTTGTACAACTCTCATTTCAGATTCTTTGCAGGAAAACTCCTCTCCAAATGGGAAGGGCCCTATGTTATCGAGGAGGTTTATCATTTTGGAGCTATCAAAATAAATAATGCCAAAGGTACTAACCAAAAGGTTGTTAATGGGCAACGAATAAATCATTATATCTCAGGTACGCCCATTAATGTTGAAAGTAATATTATCCAAACTATGACACCGGAAGAACACATAAAAGAGTCCTTCCGGAACACTCTAGAACCGTGAAAAAGAGGAGGTACATGATACGGTAAGTAAACGGACTCCGAAAAATCCACAAAAATATTTTTTGTCAGTTTTGGAATATAACAAAAATTAGGAAAATAAGAAACAACCAAGAAGGTCACCCTGGTGGGCACAAGACACCAGGGCGCACCTGGCTTCCCTGGCGCGGCCAGGTGGGCTGTGCCCACCTCGGGTGCCTTCCGGACTCCGTTTTTCTACCGTTTGCTTGTTTCCCAAGATAAAAAACTTAATATACCCCCGAACCTATTGACCACCGTACCGCGGACAAATCTTATGTTTTCTTTTCCTTCCTGTTTCAGATAGATCCAATCTACCATGGCCACTTCACGCTCCTCCAAGGACAAGTTCTTCGAGAATGTCATCAACCCATATTTGCGGGAGGTGATGCAGCACCCTCAGGCTATCCAGATGCATGAGGGGGTGCTCCACATCCGCGATGTGCAAGGTCCCAAGGGGACGGGAACCATGGAGGCCAGACTTGAAGCTATGGATGAGGAGGTCTTTGATAACCCACAAGTATAGGGGATCAATTGTAGCCTCTTTCTATAAGTAAGAGTGTCGAACCCAACGAGGAGCTAAAGGTAGAACAAATATTCCCTCAAGTTCTATCGACCACCGATACAACTCTACGCATGCTTAATGCTCGCTTTACCTAGAACAAGTATGAAACTAGAAGTACATTGTAGGTGTTGTAGGCTAGGTTTGCAAGATAATAAAGAGCACATAAATTAAAACTAGGGGCTGTTTAGATAAAGACACAACTAAGTTAGTTTTAGTAGAGAGCTTCTTGTCGCGAGAAAGATATTTGTCCCTAGACAATCGATAACTAGACCGGTAATCATTATTGCAATTTTATTTGAGGGAGAGGCATAAGCTAACATACATTCTCTTCTTGGATCATATTCACTTATGATTGGAACTCTAGCAAGCATCCGCAACTACTAAAGATCATTAAGTTAAAACCCAACCATAGCATTATAAGGCATCAAGTCCACTTTACTCCCATACGCAAACAACCTACTTACTCGGGTTTGTGCTTCTGTCACTCACGCCACCCACCATAAGCAAATCATGAACATATTGCAAGCCCTACAGCGGGGATCCCTCACGCTTGCGCGACACGGAGAGCACCATAGGAAAGCACCAATAAAACATGCAACTCAAACCAATCACGATAATCAATTAAACCATAGGACAAAACTGATCTACTCAAACATCATAGGATAGCCATACATCATTGGGAAATAATATATAGCGTTGAACACCATGTTTAAGTAGAGATTACAGCAGGTAAAAGAGGGGTTACACCGCTACATAGAGGGGGGAAGAGTTGGTGATGACGGCGGTGAAGTTGTTGGTGTAGATCATTGCGGCGATGATGGCCCCGGCGGTGTTCCGGCGCCACCAGGAGAGAGGGGAGAGAGCCCCCCTTCTTCTTCTTCTTCTTCCTGGACCTTCCCCTAGATGGTAGAAGGGTTTCCCCTCTGGTCCATGGCCTCCTTGGCGGCGGGGGGCAAGAGCCCCTCTCGCCCCTCCGAGATTGGATCTCTCCCTCTGTTTCCTTTTGTTTCTGCGCTCCCTGATTCTGCCCTTTCGTCGTTTCTTAAATTCCTGGAGATCCGTAACTCCGATTGGGCTGAAATTTTAACACGATTTTTATCCGGATATTGGCTTTCTTGCGGAGAAAGAAGGGCACCAACCACTTTACGGAGTGTCCACGAGGGCCCAGGGCGTGCCCTACCCCCTGGGGCGCGCCCTCTGCCTCGTGGACTCCTCGAGCATCATCTCACGTTGATTATTTGTCCCAAAAATCACATATATTCCAAAAAATCTCCGGAAGTTTTTATCGCGTTTGGACTTCGTTTGATATGGATTTTCCGCGAAACAAAAAACATGCAACAAACAGGAACTGGCACTGTGCACTGGATCAATATGTTAGTCCCAAAAATAGTATAAGAAGTTGCCAAAAGTATGTAAAACTTGTAGAATATTGGCATGGAACAATAAAAAATTATTGATACGACGGAGACGTATTAGCATCCCCAAGCTTAATTCCTGCTCGTCCTCGAGTAGGTAAGATAAAAAAAGATAATTTTTGATGTGGAATGCTACCTAGCATGATCTTGATCATGTAATCTAATCATGGCATGAATATTAAGACACGAGTGATTCAAAGCAATAGTCTATCATTTGACATTAAGACAATAATACTTCAAGCATACTAATAACGCAATCATGTCTTTTCAAAATAACATGGCCTAATAAAGTTATCCCTACAAAATCATGTGGTCTGGCTATGCTCCATCTTCACCACACAAAATATTCAAACTATGCACAACCCCGATGACAAGCCAAGCAATTGTCTCATACTTTTGACGTTCTCAAACCTTTTCAACTTTCACGCAATACATGGGCGTGAGCCATGGACATAGCACTATAGGTGGAATAGAATATGGTGGTGGAGGTTGTGTGGAGAAGACAAAAAGGAGAAAGTCTCACATCGACGCGGCTAATCAACGGGCTATGGAGATGCCCATCAATTGATGTCAATGTGAGTGAGTAGGGATTGCCATGCAATGGATGCACTAGAGCTATAAGTGTATGAAAGCTCAAATTGAAACTAAGTGGGTGTGCATCCAACTTGCTTGCTCATGGAGACCTAGGGCATTTGAGGAAGCCCATCGTCGGAATATACAAGCCAAGTTCTATAATGAAAAATCCCCACTAGTATATGAAAGTGATAACTCAAGAGACTCTCTATATGAAGAACATGGTGCTACTCTGGAGCACAAGTGTGGTAAAAGGATGGTAACATTGTCCCTTCTCTCTTTTCTCTCATTTTTTTCTTTCTTTTTTCTTTTTTGTAGGCTTCTTTTTCCTCTCTCCTTTTTTAGGGCTTCTTTGGCCACTTTTATTTTGATAACCTCACATGGGACAATGTTCTAATAATGATGATCATCACACTTTTATTTACTTACAACTCAATATTACAACTCGATATCTAGAACAAAGTATGACTCTATATGAATGCCTCCGGCGGTGTACCGGGATGTGCAATGATCTAGCATAGCAACGACATCAAAAATCTGACAAGCCATGTAAACACCATGCTAGCTATCTTACGATCATGCAAACAAATATGACAATAAGTGCTCAAATCATGTATATGATGATGATGGAAGTTGCATGGCAATATATCTCGGAATGGCTCGGGAAACGCCATGATAGGTAGGTATGGTGTCTGTTTTGAGGAAGACAAAGGAGGCTTATGTGTGATAGAGCGTATCGTATCACGGGGTTTGGATGCACCGGCGAAGTTTGCACCAACTCTCGAGGTGAGAAAGGGCAATGCACGGTACCCAAGAGGCTAGCAATGATGGAAGGGTGAGAGTGCGTATAATCCATGGACTCAACATTAGTCATAAAGAACTCACATACCTATTGCAAAAGTCTAGAAGCTATCGAAACAAAGCATTAGACGCATGCTAGGGGGATAGATTGGTAGGAAAAGACCGTCGCTCGTCCCCGGCCGCCACTCATAAGGAAGACAATCAATAAATAAATCATGCTCCGACTTCATTACATAACGGTTCACCATACGTGCATGCTACGGGAATCACAAACTTCAACACAAGTATTTCTACAATCCACAATTACCCACTAGCATGACTCTAATATCACCATCTTTATATCGCAAACTACTGCAAGGAATCAAACATATCATATTCAGTGATCTACAATTTTTATGTAGGATTTTATGACTAACCATGTGAATGACCAATTCCTGTCAACTCTCTAACTAGATATAAGTGAAGAAAGGGAGTTTAATTCTTTCTACAAAAGATATGCCCATGCTCTAACAAATATAATTGAAGCAAAAGAGCATTCTACAAATGGCGGTTTTCTATGTGTAGGGAAACATGCAATCCAAACTTCAAATGATATAAGTGAAGCACATGAAGTGTTCTAATAGCCATACTCAAAAGATATAAGTGAAGTGCATGAAGCGTTCTATAAATCAACCAAGGACTATCTCATACCAGCATGGTGAATTATTAAAAGGGAAATAAAAAGCACATGACGCTCCAAGATTTACGCATATCATATGACGAATAAAAATATAGCTCCAAGTAAAATTACCGATGATCTTTAGAAGAAAGAGGGGATGCCTTCCGGGGCATCCCCAAGCTTAGTTGCTTGGGAGTCCTTGAATATTACCTTGGGGTGCCTCGGGCATCCCCAATCTTAGGTTCTTGCCTCTCCTTATTCCTTCATCAATCATGCTCTCACCCAAAACTTGAAAACTTCAATCACACAAAAACTTAACAAAACCCTCGTGAGATCCGTTAGTATAATAAAAAAATCACCATTCTAAGTACTGTTGAAAACTAATTCATATTTTACTTTTGTATTGTAGCTACTGTATTATAACTTCTCCGTTGCTTATACCACCGATACAATCGATAGTTTCACCAAAACGAGGAAAACAATGCATCAAAAACAGAATCTGTCTTAAACAGGACAGTCTGTAGTAATCTGAACATCAACCATACTTCTGTAACCCAAAAATTCTTTAAAAATTAGAAGAAAAAAAATTTGTATATAAAGACAGTGAAAAAAGTTTCAGAACCGTTTGACATTCCAGTAAAAAATGTAAAATGGTGCACTACAGCCAAAGTTTCAGTTTTGCACCGCACAAACCAACAAGCAATGTAAACATCCCAAAGGCAAATCTTGGCACATTATTCTTATAATACAATGTAATTGTACAAGCGGATACTTATTTTGTTGAAAATTTTCTGTAATTAAGATTCACAAAGTTTTCGTGAGCATGAACAAAATTCAAGGAGCTCCCCCACTTCAACAATGCTTGTCTCTCTCACTTTCACTTTCCTTTTTGAAAAGTTTTGGGTTCCCCTCTATATTTTTTTGTTTTTAGACTTTACAAAAGCACTCAAAAGAAATAAACGACTCTCTAAAAGTTCCGGGCTGTGTCCCTGGCAGCGCTTTCTTTAAAGCCATTAAGCTAGGCATAAGGTGCTCAAGTAATGAATCCACCCGGATCCCAAGATATATCAAAGCCAATTTGAATTAGAAATGATTTGGAATTTAGTAGTGAGCACAAAGCAACATATATCAAGCAATGACGAAGTCTAACTCTCTTCCTATGCATCGGCATGTCATACAAGAACAATTCATGCACATCAAGTAAAGGCCAATGCATAGCATAAGAAGTTTCTTGCAATTTTATCGTGTTGGAAACATAGAGAGGCGGAGATGTAGTTCCTCTCTCATAATAATTGCAAGTAGGAGCAGCAAGCACATGGATATTATATTCATCAAAATTATCATGTGCAACGGTAAAAGACCACCCATCAATATAATCCTTAATAAGTGCAAACTTCTTCGATATAGTGTAGTTTGGAGAATTCAAAAAGATAATAGGACTATCATGTGTGGGTGCAATAGAAACAATTTCATTCTTAACATAAGGAACTATAGCAAGTTCATCTCCATAAGCATCATTCATATTGGCCACAAGAATAGCAAGCATCAAGTTCATCAAAAAGGGATATTTCAAACGAATCAACGGGATCATAGCAATTATCATGGCATTCATCCTTTGGTAAGAATGAAGGGACATTAAATAATGTATGAGTTAGAGGGTTACTCTCATTAGAAGGTGGGCACGGGTAGCTAATCTGATCTTCCTCCTTTTGTTCTTCGCTCTCCTCATCATCTTTTTCATCCAATGAGCTCACAGTTTCATCAATTTCTTCTTCCATAGACTCCTGCAAAATATAGTCTCTTCTCGGACAGCGAAGACCTTCTCAATAAATTCATCAATATCATAATTGTATTTATAATTCTCATAGCAATATTTAAGGATAGCTAAATTTTCAGGTCCATAAACCGAATCATCAAAATATTCAAACTCTTTAAAAAACGATTCAATTTCACATGCACCCTTAAAAGCAACAAATTCTTCTATTCGTTCCACATCATAGTAATCATATATACCTCTAGCATAAGAAGCCAAGGTTTTATTATCATTAAATCTGCGTGAAAAGGGAAGGTGTGGAGCCTTCATCCTAGAGCAACAAGTATAATCATACCTCAAGCATAGTTGCCGAGCATACCAATGTAACATATGAATTTGATCCCATAATAGTTTCCCTTTTTGAGTCAAGCGATAATCCCTAAAGTATTCACGTTGATCCAACGTGTCTCCCAATATATAATTGAATGGGGTTTCCTCAGGATTATTAAAGTAGTGCATAATATAATTGAATGAGCATCGAGTGTTTTAGGAGGTTCCCCATCTCCATGAGCAGCAAGTACACCTAATGTTTTTGGTATTTCGTGTTCCATATCCATAACTAAAGATAGAGAACAACTTAGAACAGAAAATAAAAACTACATAGTGATAAAGCAAACAAGCACACACGAGAATATTCACCCCACGCTATTGCTCCCCGACAACGGCGCCAGAAAAGGGTCTTGATAACCCACAAGTATAGGGGATCAATTGTAGCCTCTTTCGATAAGTGAGACCGTCGAACCCAACGAGGAGCTAAAGGTAGAAAAAATATTCCCTCTAGTTCTATCGACCACCGATACAAATCTACGCACGCTTAACGCTCGCTTTACCTAGAACAAGTATGAAACTAGAAGTACTTTGTAGGTGTTGTAGGCTAGGTTTGCAAGATAATAAAGATCACGTAAATTAAAACTAGGGTTTGTTTAGATTAAGACACAACTAAGTTAGTTTTAGTAGAGAGCTTCGTGTCACGAGAAAGTTATTTGTCCCTAGACAATCGATAACTAGACCGGTAATCATTATTGCAATTTTATTTGAGGGAGAGGCATAAGCTAAATACTTTGTCTTCTTGATCATATGCACTTATGATTGGAACTCTAGCAAGCATCCACAACTACTAAAGATCATTAAGGTAAAACCCAACCATAACATGATAAGGCAACAAGTCCTATTTACTCCCATACGCAAACAACCTACTTACTCGGGTCTGTGCTTCTGACACTCACGCCACCCACCATAAGCAAATCATGAACATATTGCAGACCCTACAACGGGGATCCCTCATGCTTGCGCGACACGGAGAGCACCAATAAAACATACAACTCAAACCAATCACGATCATCAATTAACCCATAGGACAAAACAGATCTACTCAAACATCATAGGATAGCCATACATCATTGGGAAATAATATATAGCATTGAACACCATGTTTAAGTAGATATTACAGCGGGTAAAAGAGGGGTTACACCGCTGCATAGAGGGGGGAAGAGTTGGTGATGACGGCAGTGAAGTTGTTGGTGTAGATCATTGCCGCGATGATGGCTCCGGTGGCGTTCCGGCGCCACCGGGAGAGAGGGGGAGAGAGCCCCCCTTGTTTTTCTTCCTTGACCTTCCCCTAGATGGGAGAAGGGTTTCCCCTCTGGTCCATGGACTCCATGGCGGCGGAGGGGCGAGAGCCCCTCTGAGATTGGATCTCTCTGTCTCTGTTTCCTTCTGTTTCTGCGCTCCCTGATTCTGCCCTTTCACCGTTTCTTAAATTCCCGGAGATTTGTAACTCCGATTGGGCTGAAACATTAACACGATTTTTACCCAGATATTGGCTTTCTCGCGGCGAAGAAAGGGCACCAAATGCCTTACGGAGTGTCCACAAGGGCCCAGGGCGCGCCCTACCCCTTGGGGCGTGCCCCCTGCCTCGTGGACTCCTCGGGCATCGTCTCACATTGATTCTTTTTCCTAAAAATCACATATATTCCAAAAAATAATCTCTGGAAGTTTTTATCGCATTTGGACTCCGTTTGATATGGATTTTTTGCGAAACAAAAAACATGCAACAAACAGGAACTGGCACTGGGCACTGGATCAATATGTTAGTCCCAAAAATAGTATAAGAACTTGCCAAAAGTATGTAAAACTTGTAGAATATGGGCATGGAACAATAAAAAATTATAGATAAGACGGAGACGTATCAGTCTTCCGGTGCAAGGGGATGGTGGAACGTGGACTCAATGCCAATCACCTCATGATCGCGGACTACACCTATGATCTCAAGGTGGATGGCATGTTCATGAAGGACATCGTCTTCACCTTCAACGAGAAAATCAACTTCCTCCAAAGCCAGATCTATGATCTCCAAAACCAAGTCTTTGAATATGAGGCGAGGTTTAAAGGTATGAGTTTGGCTGCCAGTTGCAGGACCCGTGAGACTCACTCCTCCTCTTATAATGGTGAGCCCCTACCATGGAAACCCGAGGACAAGATCGCTTCTACTTCATAACCACCTCCTTCTCATCACCAAAAGAAAACTGAGTATCGGGTATGGGCACTCCCCTTGGCTTTCGCGAAGCTTGGGGAGGTGCCCCGATATCGTATCACCCCCACTATCTTTTGCCTTTACTTATTTTAGTTTGATCTTTTGCTTTAGATGAATAAAAGTTTAGTTCGATCCTTTCTTTTTGAGAGCTTGCTCAGTGATCTATCCTTGTAATCGTGTGCGAGATATATAATAAAGTTTAGTTTGAGTTTTTGCTTTCTTTACTTTCATGTTCCAATAAAAAGAAAGGAAATAAATGAAAAGATCATATGCTAATCCTATGGTAGGTGACGACACAACATAAGGAAAAGTATAAGTAGAATTTTTTTTAGAGATTGACAAACATAGCATTAGTCAATGATGCAACTCATGAAAGAATTAATAAGGGAAGAGAAGATTCACATATAAATACACTATCATGAAAATATTTTGTGATTGTGAGCCCCCATCAAAATATTATATGCCAAAATTGTTGACGTTGGACAAGGAAGACAACTTAATGATTTATGTTTGTTCATATTCACATAGAAGTCATATTGTCATAGATCCTTCAACATGTGGTGCATGCCCCCCATCTTTGCTAGCCAAAAATTCTGCACTAAGTAGAGATACTACTTGTGCATCCAAAAACCCTTAAACCCAAATCTTATTTTCAGGAGTCCACCATACCTACCTATGGATTGAGTAAGATCCTTCAAGTAAGTTTTCATTGGTGCAATAAGGCAATAAAAATTGCTTCTAAAAGGGTAAGATCATTTAGTGTAAGAGAAAATTGAGCGTTGTACGAACTTGTGATGGTAAAGAAATAAAAGCAACAGACTGCATAATAAAGGTTGCCATCACAAGGGAAATATAACGTGACATTCTCTTGCACTAAGGGGTTGAGCATACAAACAAATAAGCGCATGGCAACCTCTGCTTCCCTCTGCGAAGGGCCTATGTTTTACTTTTATGTATTTACTTTTATGCAAGGGTCAAAGTTTTTCTCTCTATTCCTTTTTATTTTCTCCTTTGGCAAGCATCATGTGGTGAGGAAAGATCTAGGCACATATATCCAGTTGAATATGGGTAGGATGAGTTACTATTGTTGACATCACCCTTGAGGTGAATACGTTGGGAGGCGAAACTATAAGCCCGTATCTTTATGTGTGTCCGGTTGGAACGTTTTGCTCACGTGTATGCGGTGAGTGTTAGCAATCATAGAAGACTATATGATGGTTGAGTATGTGGACTTGCCTAAAGGCTCCGATATGTGACCCTTCCTGAAAAGATGATGAATTGTAGTTGCAAAGTTGACTGAGAACATAGTTTGTTGGTTTCCAATAGAGTTTTTGCTTTATACTTCGATAGTGTGATGAATTGTTACTTATTCATGAGAAGTCTATGATAAAAGTTCTATGATAAGAGTTTTATGTTAAAGTATGTTGCTGTTATAATAATTCACATGATGCTTCTATGTCCGTATTTTGTTTTTATCGACACCTCTCTCTCTAAGCATGTGGATATGTTTTCGATTCCAGTTTTCGCTTGAGGACAAGCGAGGTCTAAGCTTGGGGGAGTTGATACGTCCATTTTGCATCATGTTTATCTACTGTTATTTGTAAAAAAATATGCATATTAATGCTTTTTGGAGTAATTCTAATGCCTTTTCTCTCATGATATGCAAGGTACACAGAAAGAGGGAGAATTTCGGCAGCTGGAAATCTGGACCTGAAAAAAGCTACGTCAGGCCACCTATTCTGCACTACTCCAAATGAGTTGAATCTTTACGGGGAATTTTTATTGAATATATAAGAAATATTGGAGCCAATAAGTACCAGAGGGGGCCCACCAGGTGGGCACAACCCACCTGGGCGCACTAGGGAGCCCAGGCACGCCCTGGTGGGTTGTGCTCCCCTCGGCCCACCTCGAGTGCCCATCTTACGATATATAAGTTATTTTGACCTAGAAAAAAAATAAGGAGAGGACTTTCGGGAGTGAGCGCTGCCGTCTCGAGGCGGAACTTGGGCAGGAGCACTTTTGCCCTCCGGCGGAGCAATTCTCCCGGGGGAACTTCCCTCCCAGAGGGGGAAATCATCGTCATCATCATCACCAACAACTCTCCCATCTTGGGGAGGGCAATCTCCATCAACATCTTCAACATCACCATCTCCTCCCAAATCCTAGTTCATCTCTTGTGTTCAATCTTTGTACCAGAACTATAGATTGGTGCTTGTGGTGACTAGTAGTGTTGATTACATCTTGTAGTTGATTACTATATGATTTATTTGGTGGAGGATTATATGTTCAGAGCCAATATGCTATTTAATACCCCTCTGATCTTGAGCATGATTATCATTTGTGAGTATAGTTACTTTTGTTCTTGAGGTCACGGGAGAAATCATGTTGCAAGTAATCATGTGAACTTGATATGTGTTCGATATTTTGATAGTATGTATGTTGTGATTCCCTTAGTGGTGTCATGTGAACGTCGACTACATGACACTTCACCATATTTGGGCCTAAGGGAATGCATTGTGGAGTAGTTATTAGATGATGGGTTGCGAGAGTGACAGAAGCTTAAACCCTAGTTTATGTGCTATTCCATAAGGGACTGATTGGATCCAAAAGTTTAATGCTATGGTTACAATTTATTCTTAATACTTTTCTCATAGTTGCGGATATTTGCGAGGGGGTTAATCATAAGTAGGAGGTTTGTTCAAGTAAGAACATGTAACATCCCAAATTTTCTATTTGGAATGTTTTACAATTATAGCTAAGCATCTATGCATATTGTTTGAATTGAGTGACATTTGAAGTATTTCAGAGGATTTTGAGTTTGTGAAATTTGAATTCAAATTGGCAGTTGAAATTTATTTCAAAACAATGCCTGACAAATACTTGAGAAAAAGTATGAGAGGAGTAAACATGACACTCCAAAAATGTCAGAAGAAAAGTTTGCCAAAAAGATTTGAATTCAAATCTGATTTTATTTGGGATTTCAAAAAATGTTTTTTAAGTTTGAGTTTTGCCTGGAAAAATGTTCAAATTGTAGGATAAATTCCCCTGATCATTTTGATATATATATATATATGTCCTATATAAAAATATATATATATATTTAATATATTCTCTCTCTCTCCCTAATTAAAAAAAAGGAAAGAACCCCCCCAGGCGCCAATAACCCGGCCCAGCCAGCCGACACCCACCCAGCGGCCCAGGCGCAGCCCACCGCGCCCGAGCCGGCCACGCCGAGCAGCGCCCGACTCCTTTCCCCTCGGTGGCCGAACCCACTTTCCCCTCTCTCACCGACGCGCAGGCCCCACCCCTCCTTCTTTCCCCTCGCCCACGCCTCGCCGCGCCACCCACCGCCGCCGCCGCCGGAATCCCGAAGATCCCGGGATCCTCACCCGATCCGCCCCCTCCTCCAAGTCGGCCCCCGCCTTATAAATACCCCCCCCTCGACCCGTTCCACCCCTCCCCGATCCCCTAAACCCTCTACCCCGCCCGCAATCCCTCGCCGGAGCCCGACGCCACCGCCGCGCCATTGCCGCCCCGCCGAGCTCCACAGATCCCCCCGAGCTCCACCGACTCCACCTCGACCTCCCCCTCGCTCCGCCGCACCCGCCGGACGCCTCCGCCGTCTTCCCCGACCACCGGAGCCACCGCACCGTCGTCGCCCGAGCCGCCGTCGACCGTCGCCGTCGTCGCCACCGCGGTAAGCCGCCGGAATCGCCCTCCACCGTCCGATCTAGAATCTAGGGCGTAGATTAGATGACGCGAAGGGGTACGGTTTTTTTTAAAAGGACCGGTTAGTTACGGTTTAGTTAGCGGTTTAGTTTGGACCGGCCGATCGGTTTATTTTCTATTTAACCACGGGCACGTTTAGTTATAAAACGCTGGCGTTAGATAGGCCCACTAGCGCTAGTTTTTCTTTTTAGTTTTTTTTTTCGTTTCTGTTTATAACAGAATAGTTTCAGTTTTGCAAAATCCATATCTTTTAGGTTATTTAATATTTTTAATTGATTCTTTTTTTGTTAGTTTGCAAATTTGTTGTAGTTTCTGTAAAAAATATGTTTGGCCATGTTTAAATTATTAGAAATTGTATTATTTTAGTTTTAGACAGATTAGTAATTCTGCTATAAAATGAGTTAGGATTATTTTATTTTAGTGATTCTTTTTGTCACTGCTTAGTTTTGACCTCGCCTAACCGTAGGAATTTATTTGGGCATTTTAGATTTAATAAAAAAATAGTTTTAGTCAGAATCATGTAATTCTTGTTTATTTAACTAGCTACTGTTTTCCTATTGTTTTAGTTATTAAATAATTTTATTTTTTACTATGTTATAGTTTATTTTATATTAGTTTCTGTAGCTACAGAACATGAACTTTTACTTACAATAAATAAATTTTTTATTTTATTTTTTCTTGCTAGGATTGTTATAGGCATAATAGGAGTTCTATAATAGCTTTTGATGTGATTCTTTTTGCTCCTAGTTTGTATGATGTTTTCCCTTCTGTTAGTTAGCAAAACCCATGCTTAGGTTCTGTTAAGAAAAGTTTTAGTTGTGTAAAACTATTTCTTAGTTGATGCTTGATGTGGTGAAAACCTTGATTTGCTTTCTCCGAGTTTTCTTTGGATTTTGGTTTGAGTGCTTGGGTGTTTTACTTCCAACTTGCTGTTATGTTATATTGTGCCATACTTATTGTGCTATTGTTTGATTCGGTAGAATTTCCGGTCTGAAAGCGTGCTATCACGAGTCCCTAGCTTTCGAAGACCGTCGGCCGAGCAAGTCATTTGATCATGTTTTCTTTTACAATACCTATGATTTTATTGCATTAGAATTATACCTCCCCACCATGCATGCAGTAGGGAGAATTTTAAGTTATGTTCTTGAGTAGTATCATGAGGTAGGATGAAACCAATTCCCCTTGTTACCATGGCCGGGACGAAGTAGTTTATTTTGCTATGCTCAGAGACGGGTTGGTTGAGTGATTCATAAGGGAGATGTGAGAGTCAAGATGATGACAACCCCATGACTTCAAGCTCAAGATGGACTTCAAAATTCACTACTGGGTGGAGGACGGTTGACGGGCACCCTGGAGAATCCAGTGGTTGGCCGGGATGCATGGAGAAGTGCCATGACATCTTGCGGAATGCTTCACCCAGCCACGAAGAGACGGATGGATACCCCATTGACCGGAAGCTTACATGTGCAGCCGCAAGCCATTATGGGCTCTGGCTTGGTCGACCCTAGGTGTGACTCTGGCCGGACGGTGCTACGAGATGTAGAAGAACGGTAGGATTGGATGGGCAACCAGCAGTGGCCCAGAGGAACTCTTCGGAAGACCCTGTTTCGTTCATCCCGTCTTCAAACACCAGGAAGTGCGAAGACTTAAAAGGAGGGAACGATTCTTGCGGGTAAAGTGCGCAAACCTCTGCAGAGTGAAGATCTAATCGGTTAGCCGTGTCCCCGATTACGGACAATTTGAGCCCTCGGAACTTGGAGTATTTCGGATATCTCAACACCGAACTTAATAAATTAATTGAGGGGTTTATTTAATAATTGGGAATGAGACATTGGTTGGCGGAACCATCTCAACAACTACCAACATTTTGTAGTAACTGCAAACAAGTCCTTGTTATAGGGAAAACTGGCTTTTTCAAGAAACAATGAAACTTAGAGCCCCACAGACCAAATTGCATATAGTGTTAGTAATTTTATTGTTGTTCTCTCTTTGACTTGCGGCATATTCAAAATGCTGACCTACACGGCTGCAACGTCTTATGTTGCGAGGAGTTTTCCGATCAGGAGTGAGGCTACGATCCACGCTTGGCGATTGCCCTATGGAGTCGGATGGACTCGCTATTCTTCTACGCTTCCGAAGCTTTATTTAGTTTATTTCTCATGAGTTGGCCTGTGGCCGAATTTATTCTATTGTAATAAAGACTCGATATGAGAATCGTGTAATAAATTCAGGTGTGATTGAACTTTGATTATTTCATCAATGTACTATGAGTGCCAGCATGATCTTGGGATGGTACAGACACAGAGACTTGACCGATTTTGGGTCAGGTCGCTACAGAGATGGTATCAGAGCTGTCTGGCCGTAGGACGTAACCCCTAGGATCGGAAAGCCATAGGAAGAGACTATTTATTTTATGTCCTTTTCATTCCGTAATTCTCCCCTGTTCAATTCTGACTCTTCTCCTATTTTCAACATTTTAGATGGTCACGAGTTCACCCTGGTTACGCTACCGGAGTTTTGCCACCAGATGAGACGATGCCTCTCGGCAAGAAGATGGTTCAGATCGTGAAGAAGCTGAAGATTGCTCGCCCTCAATCACCGGAAGCCTACCAATGCACTCCCGACGGATACCCGCCATGTGATTAAGGTGCACATTCCAGGGAGGACCTTCGGAGGACATTGAGCCCATTGACTTTGAGTTTACCGATTTCAGTTGGATTCTCGGAAGAGACATGGCGATATATCGTGCACTTGGACATCTCGGAGAAGAGTACAGGGCCGAGCTCGACCCATCAGACCTCGCCATGATTTCTCGCAGAGCTAGGATTGGAGATATCATCCGCATGCAGAGGACGACTCCATTCTCTCATATGTCCAAGACTTGGAGAGTCTCCTCAGGAAACGGGAAATCCAGACTCGCCGTAACGCGAAGGTACACAGGAGGCTGTTGTTCCGTGAACTGGAACTGGAGGAGAAGGCACACACGGACTTCCTTGACCATGAAGAAGAAATCAAGGATTTCATGGAGAGAGTCGACAAGCTGAAGATGGATGTTGCCGCATTAGAGGAGAAGATGGACCTGGAGAAGATCTTTTTCCGAGTGGAGATGACGGACCCCTCGTAAGCAATGACCAGGATTATGAAGGGAGCTCCACCAAGAAAGCCGCAAGAGGAGGCGCCGCATCGAGAGGACGCCCATCGGAGGACGCCGCACTGCAGGACGCAAGGATTATTGATGAAGACATTTAGTCGACCGCCATGTTATTTTATTTTTCCGTCGATCAGTTAGGCCGTTATTTTCGATTAGTCATGAGAATTTATAATCCGAGATTGAACCATGTTTGAGATGGTTGAATAAATGATTGGTGTGACTATGATTGTGCATTCATATGGGTAGTGATATTTTCTCATTAGACCCTTGTTCTATTCTAATTTTCTCATCCACTCCAAAACACCAGATGCCTCCGAGACGTGACCCGGTTTCAACTTTCGCGGAGCTCACCCGGCTGATCCAGCAGAGAATGCCCTCATGCAGATGCTCATCCGTAACCGAACAACAACAACAACAATAATCCACCGCCACCACCCCTGTTGACAACTTGACCCGCTTCTTAAGGCTGAATCCGCGGTGTTCTCTAGCGACCGAGCCGATTGTGGCCGATGATTGGCTCCGCAAAGGTCGGAAGAGAGTTAGCCACCGCTGGATGCACAGATCACGAGAGAAGGTGCGCTTTGCCGCACATCAACTTGATGGACCTGTAGCATCTTGGTGGGAGAACTACACCGCCACTTATCCCATCGCCACCATCACATGGGATCAGTTCCAAGAAGCTTTCCGCACCGCTCATGTCTCAAATTGGAGCCATGAGTCTCAAGAAGCGTGAGTTCCGCAACTTATGTTAGGGGAACCGTCTTGTGGGGCGATGCGTGGATGAGTTCGACAAGTTAGCTCTCTATGCCCCGGATGATGTGGCCACAGATGCCGCAAAGCAGGAAAAAGTTTCTCGAGGACTCAATGACGAGCTGGGAATGCAGCTAATGGTGGCTACCTTCAACAACTACCAGGAGCTGGTAGACAAGGCCACCATACTCAAGGCAAGCAAAGCAGATTGATAGCCGCATAGCGGAAGTATGGCCAGGGAAGTACAACTCGAGCTCGGCGAAGCCCGTTATGCCCTATACTCGGGAGGGCATACCCATCACACCCATGGAGGACATAATCATGGAGGACATAACCATGGAGGGAATGGGAACAACCGCAACCACGACAACAAGTCAGGCAATGGAAACGGCAATGGCAACCAGCATCGTCCTGCCCCGGCTCAGAAGGATCTGAGTCACATCACCTGTTTCAAGTGCCAGAAAACAGGGCACTATGCCACCGACTGCCCGGAGGCCAAGCAGAGGAATGGAAACGGCAATGGAAGCTCAAAGAAAGAAGCCCAACCCTTTTCCTCGTGCTCGGGTGAACCACATTGACGTGGAGGACGTCTATGATCAGCCGAACAATCGTGGTTGGTAAGTTTTTATTAAATTCACATCCAGTATTGGTACTCTTTGATTACGGTGCAACGCATTCATTCATATCAAGGGTAGTTGTGGAAAAGTACGGGTTACCCACTAGAACCCTTAGAAGCCCTCTTCACGCTGGGCCCGCAGGAGGAGAAATGATGGCAGGCTTAGGCTGTCATGCAACCCTTAACATCGGAAACCATAAATTCCCCATTGAGACCTCATAGTATTGGAAACTCAGACCTTGGATGTAATCCTAGGCATGGATTGGTTGACGAAGTTTGAAGGAAACATAGATCGTGCTCAAGAAGTCAATTACGCTCACCACTCCGGAGCGTAAGAGGATCAAGTATGTATCCAGACGTATCCCGATGAACAATCAGTGAATTCCCTCACGGGAGTTGTTCAGAGGAAGTGCGATAGTGCAAGATTTTCCCGATGTGTTTCGGAGGAATTACTGTATGCCACCGCAGAGACATTGAATTTCTGATTGAGTTATTGCGGCACAACCCCAATATCCAAGAGACCCTATCGGATGCCCCGAGCGAATTGGAAGAGATCAAAAGCAAATTAATGAGCTATTGGAGAAGGGATATATTCGCCAAGCTCGTCACCTTGGGGAGCCCCAGTTCTTTTGGTAGAGAAAAAGGATGGAAGCACGAGAATGGTTGTGGATTATCGTTCGTTGAACGACGTGACCATCAAGAACAAGTACCCTCTGCCGATGATTAATGATCTATTTGATCAGCTAGTTGGAGCCAAGGAATTCTCCAAGATCGATCTTCGATCAGGGTATCATCAGTTGAAGATCCGTGAAACGGATATACCTAAAACAGCATTTACCACCAGGTATGGTTTATATGAGTATACCGTCATGTCATTCGAATTGACTAATGCCCCTGCATACTTCATGAATTTGATGAACAAGGTATTTATGGAATATCTGGAGAAATTTGTCGTGGTGTTAAATCGATGATATCTTGATTTTCTCCAAGAGCGAGGAAGAGCATAAGGAACATTTGCGTCTAGTTCTGGAGAAACTCCGAAAACATCAGTTGTATGCCAAGTTCATCAAATGTGAATTTTGGCTGAAGGAAGTCGGATTCCTCGGACATGTTATTTCAGGAGAAGGAATAGCAGTTGACCCCACCAAGGTTGAATCAGTCACCGATTGGCGATCACCCACCTCGATCCAAGGAGATCCGCAGTTTTCTCGGACTCGCAGGATATTATCGGAGGTTTATTGAGAATTTCTCGAAGATTGCCAAGCCCATGACTGAACTGTTGAAGAAGGACGCCAAGTACATTTGGACCAAGGATTGTGAAGCCAGTTTCCAGGAATTGAAGAAAGCGTTTGGTTACAGCCCCGATCTTGATTTTCTTGGGACATACACAAGGATTACGGTATATTGTGATGCTTCTCGCCAGGGACTCGGAGGAGTACTCATGCAGGAAGGAAAAGTTGTAGCTTATACCTCCAGACAGCTACGACCTCATGAGATGAATTACGCCACACATGATTTGGAGTTAGCAGCCGTAGTGCATGCACTCAAGACCTGGAGACATTTTCTTATCAGAAATAGTTGTGATGTTTACACAGATCATAAGAGCTTGAAGTACATTTTCACGCAGAAAGAGTTGAACCTCAGACAGAGGAGATGGCTAGAGTTAATCAAGGACTACGACATGAGATTGCATTACCACCCAGGAAAGGCCAATGTTGTAGCAGATGCTTTGAGCCGTAAGAGTTATGTGAATACTCTTATAGCGGGAGGACTACCCCAGGAGTTAGCCGATGGCCTCAGAGATCTCCGACTGGAGATAGTTCCGAGAGGATATGTTGCAGCTACGGAAGTTCAGCCCACTTTGACCGAAAGAATTCGTGAAGCCCGTAAGTCGGACAAGGAAATTGATGAGATAAAGAAATGGATGAATGAAGGAAAAGCTAAAGGGTTTCGTAAGGATGAATGCGGAGCTATATGGTACGAGGATCGTATTTATGTACCCAATGATCCCGAACTCAGGAAGCTAATTCTTCAGGAGGCTCATGATTCATCAGATTCGATTCACCCCAAAGTAACACCAAGATGTATCTGGATTTGAAGGAAAGTTTACGGTGGACGGTATGAAGAAGGATATTCTGAGTACGTAGCGAGTATCACGATGTTTGCCACAGTAAAGGCGGAACATCGAAGCCAGCTGGGTTACTTCAACCTTTGCCGATTCCAGAGTGGAAATGGGAAAAACTTGGAATGGATTTTATCACAGGATTACCCAGGACCCGTTCAGGTTATGATTCCATCTGGGTAGTGGTTGATCGATTGACCAAGGTAGCTCATTTCATTCCCGTGAAGACTACCTATACCAGCGCTAAGTTAGCCAAGATATACATGACCAGGATCGTATGTCTACATGGAGTTCCGAGGAGTATTGTGCCAGATAGAGGAACACAATTTACCTCAAAGTTTTGGAATCAATTGCATGAAACTTTGGGTACGAGGCTGGAGTTCAGTACAGCTTTTCATCCACAGACAGATGGACAGACCGAGAGAGTCAACCATATTCTGGAGGACATGTTGAGAGCTTGTGCGCTAGACTATGGGTCTAGCTGGGATGATAATTTGCCATACGCGGAATTCTCGTACAATAACAGTTATCAGACCAGTCTGAAGATGGCCCCTTTCGAAGCTCTATACGGAAGGAGATGCAGAACACCATTCTTTGTGGGATGGTGTTGGAGATCGAAAACTTTTGGTCCCGATCTTATCAGAGATTCGAAGAGAAAGTCAAGCTGATTCGAGATAGGCTCAAGGTGGCTCGATCGAGGCGTAAGAGTTATGCCGATAGTAAACGCAAGGAAGTAACATACTGAAGCGGAGACCGGGCATATCTTCGTGTGTCCCCACCGTGGAATCAAGAGGTTCGATGTTAAAGGAAAGTTAGCACCCGGTTCATTGGCCCTACAAAATCCTCGAACGTCGTGGGAGAAGTTGCTTATAAGTTGGAATTGCGGAAGGATTGTCCGGAGTTCATGATGTCTTCCATGTTTCTCGGTGAAGAAATGCCATGCCGAGATGGCCGATATTCCGTTGAGAGACACGGTGCCCTAGAGGCCATACAGCTCGACGGTGATCGACTTATGAGGAAAAACCCGTCCGAATTCTCGAGACTGAACAGAGTCACCCGCGGCAAGATCATCAAGTTTTGTAAGGTCTTTGTGGAGTCATCATTCCGAGGAGGAAGCTACCGGGAGCGAGAAGAAGACCTCCACGAGACCACCCGCACCTATTTGCTAGACAACCCGAATCTCGAGGGCGAGATTCATCTTAAGGTGGGTAGGTTTGTAACATCCCAAATTTCCTATTTGGAATGTTTTACAATTATAGCTAAGCATCTATGCATATTGTTTGAATTGAGTGACATTTGAAGTATTTCAGAGGATTTTGAGTTTGTGAAATTTGAATTCAAATTGGCAGTTGAAATTTATTTCAAAACAATGCCTAACAAATACTTGAGAAAAAGTATGAGAGGAGTAAACATGACACTCCAAAGATGTCAGAACAAAAGTTTGCCAAAAAGATTTGAATTCAAATCTGATTTTATTTGGGATTTCAAAAAAATGTTTTTTTTAAGTTTGAGTTTTGCCCCTGGAAAAATGTTCAAATTGTAGGATAAATTCCCCTGATCATTTTGATATATATATATATATGTCCTATATAAAAATATATATTTAATATATTCTCTCTCTCTCCCTAATTCAAAAATAAAGGAAAGAACCCCCCCAGGCGCCAGCCAGCCAACTGCCCATTGACACCCACCAATGGGCCAGCCCTAGGCGCAGCCCACCAGCGCTACCGAGCCCACGCCGAGCCGACGCTACCGACTCCTTTCCCTCGGTCGCCTGACCGATCCCCCTCTCTCACCAACGCGCAGGCCCCACCCCTCCTTCTTTCCCCTCGCCGACGCCTCGCCACGCCAACCACCGCCGCCGCCGCCGGGATCCCGAAGATCCCGGGATCCTCACCCGATCCGCCCCCTCCTCCAAGTCGGCCCCCGCCTTATAAATACACCCCTCGACCCGTTCCGCCCCTCCCCGATCCCCTAAACCCTCTCCCCCGCCCGCAATCCTCGCCGGTGAGCGCCGCCGCCCGGCCATTGCCGCCCGCCGAGCTCCACAGATCCCCGAGCTCCACCGACTCCACCTCGACCTCCCTCGCTCCGCCAAGACCGGACGCCTCCGCCGTCTTCCCCGACCACCGGAGCCACCACACCGTCGTCGCCCGAGCCGCCGTCGATCGTCGCCGTCGGCGCCACCGCGGTAAGCCGCCGGGATCGCCCTCCACCGTCCGATCTAGAATCTAGGGCGTAGATTAGATGACGCGAAGGGGTACGTTTTTTTTTAAAAGGACCGGTTAGTTACGGTTTAGTTAGCGGTTTAGTTTGGACCGGCCGATCGGTTTATTTTCTACTTAGCCGCGGGCACGTTTTAGTTATAAAACGCGTGAGCGTTAGATATGCCCACTAGCGCCAGTTTTTCTTTTTATTTTTTTTTCGTTTCTGTTTTTAACAGAATAGTTTCAGTTTTGCAAAATCCATATCTTTTAGGTTATTTAATATTTTTAATTGATTCTTTTTTTGTTAGTTTGCAAATTTGTTGTAGTTTCTGTAGAAAGTATGTTTGGACATGTTTAAATTATTAGAAATTGTTTTATTTTAGTTTTAGACAGATCAGTAATTCTGCTATAAAATGAGTTAGGATTATTTTATTTTAGTGATTCTTTTTGTCACTGCTTAGTTTTGACCTTGCCTAACCGTAGGAATTTATTTGGGCATTTTAGATTTAATAAAAAAATAGATTTAGTCAGAATCATGTAATTCTTGTTTATTTAACTAGCTACTGTTTTCCTATTGTTTTGGTTATTAAATAATTTTATTTTTACTATGTTATAGTTTATTTTAGATTAGTTTCTGTAGCTACAGAACACGAACTTTTACTTACAATAAATAAAATTTTTATTTTATTTTTCTTGCTAGGATTGTTATAGGCATAATAGGAGTTCTATAATAGCTTTTGATGTGATTCTTTTGCTCCTAGTTTGTATGATGTTTTCCCTTCTGTTAGTTAGCAAAATCCATGCTTAGGTTCTGTTAAGAAAAGTTTTAGTTGTGTAAAACTATTTCTTAGTTGATGCTTGATGTGGTGAAAACCTTGATTTGCTTTCTCCGAGTTTTCTTTGGATTTTGGTTTGAGTGCTTGGGTGTTTTACTTCCAACTTGCTGTTATGTTATATTGTGCCATACTTATTGTGCTATTGTTTTATTCGGTAGAATTTCCAGAGTGCGAAGCCTGCTATCACGAGTCCCTAGCTTTCGAAGACCGTCAGCCAGGCAAGTCATTTGATCATGTTTTCTTTTACAATACCTATGATTTTATTGCATTAGAATTATACCTCCCCACCATGCATGCAGTAGGAGAATTTTAAGTTATGTTCTTGAGTAGTATCATGAGGTAGGATGAAACCAATTCCCCTTGTTACCATGGCCGGACGAAGTAGTTTATTTTGCTATGCTCAGAGACGGGTTGGTTGAGTGATTCATAAGGGAGATGTGAGAGTCAAGATGATGACAACCCCATGACTTCAAGCTCAAGATGGACTTCAAAATTCACTCTTTGGGTGGAGGGCGGTTGACGGGCACCTGGAGAATCCGGTGGTTGGCCGGGATGCATGGAGAAGTGCCATGACATCTTGGAAAGCTTCACCCAGCCACGAAGAGACGGATGGATACCCCATTGACCGGAAGCTTACCTGTGCAGCCGCAAGCCATTATGGGCTCGCTTGGTCGACCCTAGGTGTGACTCTGGCGGACGGTGCTACGAGATGTAGAAGAGCGGTAGGATACGATGGGCACCAGAAAGGGCCCAGAGGAACTCTTCGGAAGACCCTGTTTACGTTCATCCCGTCTTCAAACACCGGAAGTGCGAAGACTTAAAAGGAGGGAACGATTCTTGCGGGTAAAGTGCGCAAACCTCTGCAGAGTGAAGATCTAATCGGTTAGCCGTGTCCCCGGTTACGGACAATTTGAGCCCCTGGAACTTGGAGTATTTCAGATATCTCAACACCGAACTTAATAAATTAATTGAGGGGTTTATTTAATAATTGGGAATGAGACATTGGTTGGCGGAACCATCTCAACAACTACCAAAATTTTGTAGTAATTGCAAACAAGTCCTTGTTATAGGGAAAAACTGGCTTTTTCGCAAAACAATGAAACTTAGAGCCCCACAGCCAAATTGCATATAGTGTTAGTAATTTTATTGTTGTTCTCTCTTTGACTTGCTGGCATATTCAAAATGTCGACCTACACGGCTGCAACGTCTTATGTTGCGAGGAGTTTTCCAATCGGGAGTGAGGCTACGATCCACGCTTGGCGATTGCCCTATGGAGTCGGATGGACTCGCTATTCTTCTACGCCCGCAGCTTTATTTAGTTTATTTCTCATGAGTTGGCCTTCGCCGAATTTATTCTATTGTAATAAAGACTCGATATGAGAAACGTGTAATAAATTCAGGTGTGATTGAACTTTGATTTTTTCATCAATGTACTGTGTGTGCCAGCATGATCTTGGGATGGTACAGCTACACAGAGACTTGACCGATTTTGGGTCGGGTCGCTACAGAACAACACCTAAGCACCGGTCCACCCACATATCAAATTATCAAAGTAGCGAACACGAATCGAATCAACATGATGAAAGTGACTAGATGAAATTCTCGTGTACCCTCAAGAATGCTTTACTTATTATAAGAGACCGTTTTGGCCTGTCCTTTGCCTCAAAAGGATTGGGCTACCTTGCTGCACTTTTGTTACCGTCACCTTTACTTGCTCATTACAAATTATATTGCTATCAAACTACTCTACTACTTATAATTTCAACACTTGCAGACATTACCTTGCTGAAAACCACTTGTCGTTTTGTTCTGCTCCTTGTTGGGTTCGACACTCTTACTTATCAAAAAGGCTATACTTGATCCCATATACTTGTGGGTCATCAATGGTATTGTTCACACTCAGCTGCGATGAAGTCGGCGAGACCAGCATTAGCAGCAAATTGTGCGAACTCTTGACAGATCCTGGCTTCATCCATGAAGGGGTTGTGCGGCCACTCTCATGGCCGCACCTCTACCATTCTCCGGGTGCGAACATCATTGTTCGATGACTCCCCAATGAATCCCATGGATCCCTTCTTGGAAGAAAACTTCCTAAAGAAACTCATCTTATTCCTATGAACAAAATTCTAAAAAAAATTAGTCCAAATTTTTTTGTCAACAAAACTTTGCAAGATTGATAGCAACTACTCATAGAGATGTATAAAGGCCATATTGAGCATTCAAAGTACGTAGAACTCTAAGAATTCAACATGCAAGCTCATCTATAGTAGCACCAAGATTAGCTAATTATTTGAAATATAATCCACTAAAGCAAAACCTGATTGGACCAATGGACGAGTCACATACCAAGTAGCAATCGCCCAAAACAGTTTCGGAAATGAAGCTTCGAGGAAAGAGATCAAAATTTGTGGGTTTGAGAGCAAGAACACGAGAGAGAGAGAGAGAGAGAGAGAGAGAGAGAGAGCAATGGTGAATTTTTTCTGGAGGTAGGTGATGACATGGGCTAAAGAGATAAGTGAGGGGACCCACGTGGGGACCAGAACCCACCAGGGCGCGCCTGGGGCTGCTGGCGCGCCCAGGTGGGTTGTGCCCTCCTGGTGCACCCCCTTTGATGTTATTTGCATCAAAATTCAAGAAAAAATCGTATTAAATATTAAGGGCATTCTGAGAACTTTTATTTTTGGGTCATTTTTATGGCATGGGAAATTCAGAAAATAGACAAGACATGGCATTTTATTTTATTTAACTAAGAAAAACAGTAAACAAACATTGGAAACAAAAAGTTGTGCTTACTAAATCCATCAACTTCATACCTCTCAAAAATGATCCATTAATACGGTTGATCAAGTCTTATTAACAACCACTTTCGATTAGCATGAAACCGAAGAACCTTCATAAAACACTATGTTACCTCAACGGGGATATGCATGTCCCCCCCCCCCATAAGCATTTCATATTTATTTTTGGTAGTAGGTAGAGGTAGTTGAAAACTTCCAATAGCGAGTGTTGGAGATTTTTCAATAACATTAATTGTTTCTTTGGAAAGTGCACCGTATGCTCATTACCATTGATATGAAAAGTGACCTTGCTTTTATTGCAATCTATAACAGCCCCTGCAGTATTCAAGAAGGGTCTACCAAGGATAGTAACATTTGAAACAACAACGGACACATCCTCACAAATACCGATAGGTATGGCAGTTGATTTTTCAGCCATTTACAAAGATATTTCAGTAGGTGTGAGTTTGTTCAAATCAAGTATTTTGTATAAAGAGAATGGCATAACACTAACACGAGCTCCTAAATCACACAAAGCAATTTTGACATAATTTCTTTTTATGGATCAAGGTATAGTTGGTATTCCTGGATCTCCAAGTTTTTTAGGCACTCCATCCTTAAAAGAATAATTAGCAAGCATAGTGGAGACTTTAGCTTCCAGTATTTTTCTTTTATTAGAGATGATATCTTTCATATATTTTGCATAAGGGGCCATCTTTAATATATCAGTCAAACTAGTGCGCAAAAAGACTGGCCTAAGCATTTCAACAAAGCATTCAAATTCTTCATCATCTTTATTCTTAGTTGATTTAGGTGGAAAGGGCATGTGTTTTGAACCCATGGTTCTCTTTCTGTTCCATTCTAGCAACGAAGTCTCTTTTATCATATCTTTTATTTTTATGTTGTGGGTTATCAAGATCAACAGCTGGTTCTGTCTCAACATCATTATCTGGTTGGGTGTCTCCATGAACATCATCATTATCTTTTTCGTTATCACTAGGTGAATGTTCATTGCCAGTTTGAGTTTCAACATCAGAGATAGAAACATAATTATAATTATCAAGAGATTTTCCCATTTCAGGTTCACTAGAGGCATGCAGAGTCCTATCATTTTTCTGTTTCTTCTTCTTCTTTTTAGAAGGACTAGGTGCATTAATGTTAATTATTTGAGAGTCTTGTTAAATTCTTTTAGGATGTCCTTCATGATAAAGTGGTTCCTGAGTCATTTTACCTCCTCCAGTTGCTACTCTAATAGCAAAGTCATTTATATTATTATTATTCATTTCATCATGCAATTCTCTTAGAGATTTAGCAGTTCTAGTTGAGTTTGAACCATACAGGCATGTTTTCCTACACCTCTTACATCATTGGAGATTCTAAATAACAAGTCACTCAAGCGAGCAATCATATTATAATTACATTTCAATTGTTTCATAACATTTCATTGAAATGATCTTGCTTTCTAATGTAATTATCAAACACATAAAGGCATTGACTAGGATGCATATTATAAGGATTGTCCCTTTCATTAAATTTCATTAAAGAATTTACCTCTACCACCTTGCGTGGTGGTGTGTCAAGTCCATGTATCTCTTCAATAGGAGGTGAATTTTTAACATCCTCTGCTTTAATACCCTTTTCCTTCATAGATTTCTTTGCCTCTTGCATATCTTCCGGACTGAGATATAAGATACCCCATTTCTTTGGAGTGGGTTTATGCGGTGGTTCAGGAAGAGTCCAATCATCATGATTTTTCAATATATTATTCAATAATTCCTCAGCTTGTTCAATAGTTCGTTCCCTGAAAACACAACCAACACAACTATCTACGAAGTCCCTAGAAGCATCGGTTAGTCCATTATATAAGATATCAAGTTTTTCATTTTTCTTAAGAGGATGATCAGGCAAAGCATTAAGCAATTGGAGAAGCCCCCCAAGCTTGTGGGAGACTCTCTTCTTCAATTTGAACAAAGTTAAATATTTCCTGTGAGGTAGCTTGTTTCTTATGGGCAGGAAAATATTTTTCAGAGAAGTAATAAATCATATCCTGGGGACTACGCACACAACCAGGAGCAAGAGTATTGTACCATATTTTAGAATCACCCTTTCATGAGAAAAGAAATAATTTGAGAATATAGTAATAGCGAATTTTATCCTCATGAGCAAAAAGGGTGGCTATATCATTCAATTTAGTAAGGTGTGCCACAATAGTTTCAGTTTCATAACCATGGAAAGGATCAGATTCAACCAAAGTAATCAACTCTGGGTCGATAGAGAATTCATAATCCTTATCATCAACAAAGATAGGTGAAGTAGCAAACTTAGGATCACATTTCATTCTAGCATTCAAAGATTTCTCTTTCAATTTGCATAATAATTTCTTAAGATCATCTCTATCATTGCAAGCAAGAAAATCTCTCGCTGTCTCCTCATCCATAACATAACCTTCAGGTACCTTAGGCAATTCATATCTAGGAGAGCTAGCTCTAATAGGTGTTTCAAGATTTACAGTTTCAGGCATTTCATCAGTTTTAGCATTGTCAATATCTTTAGCTCTAGCAATTTGTTCATCAAGAAAATCACGCAGTGGCACACCATCATCAAGCAAGGTACTAGCATCATCATGAGTAGTCACTGGTATGCGTCGGTGCTATACAAACAGTTTTTAACCCCCTTTCCATGACGGCATTTGGAACCGTAGCCTAGTGAGTGACGGTGATAGGGGGGGTCCTTCCCACACGACCCAGAAATCGTCAAGGATAGGGACCCTGCAGTACTCCTACTCGTTTCTGCTTGCATTGCCATCACAGTCGGTATTCGGTGGTGCTACGTTTACGATGCGCGGCCCATCACAAACGGTTCACTATTATAGAACGTGTATGATGCACGGCCCATCACAAACGGTTCACTATTAAGAAGATTAGCTAATCGTCGTACGAGTGTCGGACAAGATTACGAAACGTCGGACTGTCGTAACATCGTCGTACACGACAACTATCGCACACGCTATTCTATGGTGCAACGTTTATGATGCATACTTCATCATAAATAGTTCATGGTTGCGAATCGTGTACGATAAGGCAACTAACACAAATGTTTAGTTTGCCCACACCGTTTGGGATATTGTCTGACATCACACACGCTTTGCAAACGACAATTGTGTGCATGCTTGCACACGTTTCCTCTTTGTGAACCGTCTCGGATTATGGTGTATATCGCAAAAGTTTTTGTTTTACCAATAGTGTGCATCTAACAACCTGGAGAGCGTAATTTCACCGTAATTTAATTGCTGCTATTTCAAATTGTACCGGATTTGAATTTGAATTTGAATGTATGCTACAGCTTTATTCATATCCATCAGGTTCAAACAACCAATGCATTATTCGATTCATAGGTACATATGTTCAAGAATTACATAATAACCAAATAAAGAATGATGAACCACAATTGTATACTTGTACTATTAAATACGGTAAAGAAAGAGGCGAAATATATTCTGGTTGCTGAAGAAGGTGAAGCGGAATGCCCATATTGCGCCCTCCTCCATGCAGAAGGCACGCACGACTCTAGTCCAACCCCTTGTGATGGCTGACCGCCCATCCTTCACGATCTTCATGAAAACATCTAGATAATCATTGTGTTCTGGTAGAAATACTTCAACCTTTGCATGGCCACCAATCATGTAGTTTGAGAGGTAATCTTGAGTAAACTGCTTTGGCAACCACTGATACGTCCATTTTGCATCATGCTTTTATATCGATATTTATTGCATTATGGGCTGTTATTACACATTATGTCACAATACTTATGCCTATTCTCTCTTATTTTACAAGGTTTACATGAAGAGGGAGAATGCCGGCAGCTGGAAAAGGAGCAAATATTAGATACCTATTCTGCACAACTCCAAAAGTCCTGGAACTTCACGGAGGCACGTTTTGGAATATATAAAAAATACTGGAGAAAGAATCAACCAGAGGGGGCCCACACCCTGGCCACGAGGTTGGGGGCGCGCCCTACCCCCTGGACACCCCTGTCTCGTGGGCCCCCTGGCAGGCCTCCTGTGCCCATCTTCTGCTGTATGAAGTCTTTCTCCTAGAAAAATTAGGGAGGAGGATTTCAGGAAGAAACACCGCCGCCACGAGGCGGAACCTGGCAAAACCAATCTGGGGCTCTGTCAGAGCTGTTCTGCCAGGGAAACATCCCTCCGGGAGGGAAATCATCACCATCGATCCTCTCATTGGGAGGGGGTCAATCTCCATCAAAATCTTCACCAGCACCATCTCCTCTCAAACCCTAGTTCATCTCTTGTATCCAATATTTGTCTCAAAACCTCATATTGGTACTTGTGGGTTGCTAGTAGTGTTGATTACTCCTTGTAGTTGATGCTAGTTGGTTTATTTGGTGGAAGATCATATGTTCAGATCCTTTATGCATATTAATACTCCTCTGATTATGAACATGAATATGATTTGTGAGTAGTTACGTTTGTTCCTGAGGACATGGGAGAAGTCTTGCTATAAGTAGTCATGTGAATTTGGTATTCCACTACAAGAAATATGTCAACTAGTGACCTTCTGTCAGTGACCCTGGATAAATTGGTCATAGACCTACGACCATTTGAGACCAATTGGTAAAAAGCTGCTCGAGGGGCTCCAAACCCTCAACTTTATCAACCATTTTGGCCATAAAGGTCGTAATTTCCTTACATGAAATGGTCATAAAGCAGACAACACTAATCCGCTGCCTTATTTCTAGCTGATCATGACCAATATAGATGGTCATAACCTTGTAAGTTGTGGTGGATTGTTATTACTAGGCGCCACCTCATCAGTTTTTCCTATGTGTCATGTTCATGTGTCAATTTTTTCCCTAGGTTGTGAAGCAACCTATATTTCTGTCATTCCCAAAATTCCCCAAAAAATTGGGCATTCTTTACTATCCAAACCATTGCCTCATGACAATATTCAACTCCATTTGCCTGGTAAATCTTCCTCGGCAAATTTCCAAAGTTTTTGTTCAACTCGAACTGTTGTGAAGGAAGTACTAGCAATATCCTAATGGGCTGAATTTTTGCCACATCTTCTATATTCCCAAATCATAGCTCTCCACAAAATTTGAACCCCATCTAACAATACATGTGAGTGTGGCTTCAACATTCATATTTCTGTCCAGTGTGGTATGTTGCCAAGCAAGTGACACCTAGGCTCCTCCATTTGAGCTGCAAATTTTCCAAGATAGTGTCCTTAGTAGATGATCATCCTCGGCCAAAACTCAGGCCCATTGGCCATGTGCATTTTCCGTACCACTAATCAAACACTTGGGTGCTAATTCATGTTTGAGCATTGTTCGGTCTCCTATTGAGATTCTTCTGTTGTTATTTTCTTCCAAGCATCTACGTGGGGAGTGCCAAACCTACTAGACATGCCTAGGCTTCCTAGAACGAATGGCAACGCCACGGTCACACGGTGACCATGCAGCGGGCATGCGAGTCTACGCGCTTTGGAGTTGGGGCCCTGGGCCACCGTCCAAACCTCAACGTATCACCACCAAAACCATGTACTTATGCTTAAATAGATACTTATGTACCTAGAAATGATTTTTGAAAAAAATAAAGAGCAAACTATAAGGCAGCTGCAGTTCAAGTTTGACCCGCTTCCTGCTGAATCGGCGGAAATTTGTCTTTTTCAGCAGAGGTGGATAAAAACTTTTTACACCCAACCATTTTTTCACTTCTGCATTAAACATGGCCTAGTATTTTATAAAATTGATTTGGTCCGTTTTTCAACAATTATTTAGTAGTTCCTTCACAAAAAACCTCATTTCAGGCACTCGAAAAATGGAAAATGAATTTTTCATGCAAAGAAAATGAAAACTCCCTTAGGCAACATTGTTTGGAATTCCAAGATGCACCCTTATGCACAATATGAGATCATTTGAACAAACTATGCCATGAATGTGGCCATAAGATTGATCATTTGGCTTGAAAGCCATGAATCCTCACGCATGATAGCTCATTTCTAAGAACACTTTTTTAAAATAATTGTCGTATTACAAGTTTATTATTTTTCCTGGAAACTTGGTCACATATGATGATACAATGCGAAGGTTTTCCAATTTTTTGATTTTTTTGAATTTTTTATGCCCGTTTCAAAATGCGGTCAAAATGGCTGGCTAGCTTGACCGTTCCTAGCTAGATTTTGAATCTTGGAAACCTGTTGATGTTTCTCTGATTAAATAGATAGTTATGTACCTAGAAATTATTTTTGGAAAAAATAAAGAGCAAAGTATGAGGCAGCTACAGTTCAAATTTGACCCGCTTCCTACTGAATTGGCGGAAATTTGTCTTTTTCACCAGAGATTGATCAAGGCTTTAACACCCAACCATTGTGTCAATTGTGCATTAAACATGGCCTAGTATTTTATAAAATTGATTTGGTCCATTTTTACAACATTTATTTGGTAGTTCCTTCACAAAAAAACCTCATTTCGGGCACTCGAAAAATGGAAAATGAATTTTCCGTGCAAAGAAAATGAAAACTCCCTTAGGCAACATTGTTTGCCATTGCAAGATGCACCCTTGTGCACAATATGAGATCATTTGAACAAACTATGCCATGAATGTGGCCATAAAATTGATCATTTGACTTGAAAGCCATGATCTTCACACATGATAGCTCATTTCTGAGAACACTTTTTTAAAAGAATTACCGTATTACAAGTTTATTATTTTTGCTGGTAACATGGTCACATATAATGACACAATGTGAAGGTTTTCCAATTTTTTGATTTTTTTTTAGTTTTTTATGCCCGTTTCAAAATGCGGTCAAAACGACGGGCATGACCGTTCGTAGATAGTGGTCGAATATTGGAATTTTTTTGGTGTTTCTCTGATTAAATAGATAGTTATGTACCTAGAAAAGATCTTTGGAAAAAATATAGAGCAAACTATGAGGCAGCTGCAGTTCAAAATTTACCCGCTTCCAACTAAATCGGCGAAAATTTGTCTTTTTCATCAGAGGTGGATCAAGGTTTTTTACACCCAACCATTTGGTCAATTGTGCATTAAATATGTCCTAGTATTTTAGAAAATTTATTTGGTCCAATTTTGCAACAAATATATGGCAGGTCCTTCACAAAAAAACCTCATTTCGGGCACTCAAAAAATGGAAAATAAAATTTCCGTGCAAAGAAAATGAAAACTCCCTTAGGCAACATTGTTTGGAATTCCAAGATGCACCCTTGTGCACAATATGAGATCATTTGAACAAACTATACCATGAATGTGGCCATAAGATTGATCATTTGCCTTGAAAGCCATCAATCTTCACGCATGATAGCTCATTTCTGAGAACATTTTTTTAAAAGAATTGCCGTATTACAAGTTTACTATTTTTTCCTCGTAACTTGGTCACATGAAATGACACAATGCGAAGGTTTTCCAATTTTTTGATTTTTTTGAATTTTTTATGCCCGTTTCAAAATGCGGCCAAAACGGCGGAAATGACCGTTCCTAGCTAGTGGTTGAATCTTGGAAAACTTTTGTTGTTCATCTAATTAAATAGATACTTATGTACCTAGAAATGATTTTTGAAAAAAATAAAGAGCAAACTATGAGGCAGCTACAGTTCAAATTTGACCTGCTTCTAGCTGAATCGGCGGAAATTTGTCTTTTTCATGAGAGGTGGATCAAGGGTTTTGACACCCAACCATTTGGTCAATTGTGCATTAAATATGTCCTAGTATTTTAGAAAATTGATTTGGTCCAATTTTGCAACAAATATATGGTAGGCCCTTCACAAAAAAACTCATTTCGGGCACTCGAAAAATGGAAAATGAAATTTCCGTGCAAAGAAAATGAAAACTCCCTTAGGAAACATAGTTTGGAATTCCAAGATGCACCCTTGTGCACAATATGAGATCATTTGAACAAACTATACCACGAATGTGGCCATAAGATTGATCATTTGGCTTGAAAGCCATGAATCTTCACGCATGATAGCTCATTTCTGGGAACACTTTTCTAAATTATTTGCCGTATTACAAGTCAATTATTTTTCCTCGTAACTTGGTCACATGTAATGACACAATGCGAAGGTTTTCCAATTTTTTGATTTTTTGAATTTTTATGCCCGTTTCAAAATGCGGTCAAAACGACGGGAATGACCGTTCCTAGCTAGTGGTTGAATCTTGGAAAACTTTTGATGTTTCTCTGATTAAATAGATACTTATGTACTTAGAAATTATTTTTGTAAAAAATAAAGAGCAAACTACGAGGTAGCTATAGTTCAAATTTGACCCACTTCCAACTGAATCGACGAAAATTTGTCTTTTTCACCAGAGGTGGATCAAAACTTTTGACACCCAACCATTTGGTCAATTGTGCACTAAATATGTCCTAATGTTTTAGAAAATTGATTTGGTTCAATTTTGCAACAAATATATGGTTGGTCCTTCACAAAAAAACTCATTTTGGGGAATCAAAAAATGAAATTTTGATTTTTCGTGCAAAGAAAATAAAAACTCCCTTTGTCAATATTATTTGCCAATCTAAGATGTAAACTTGTGCAAAATATGGTATTATTTGAACTAGAGGCATGTGCCGCTTGCCTGGCCCGTCACGGGCCGGCCCGGCACGTGGCTTAACGGGCCGTGCCCGGCACGTGGCCCGGCTAGGGCCGTGCCTGGGCTGGCTAGCCAGGCACGCGTGCCGGCCCGGCACGGCACGTCTAACACACAGCGAGGAGCGACTAGTACTGGAACAAGCGGCACGAGCGCACGAGATCGGGATTCACTCGAATAAAAAAAAAGCGCACGAGATCGGGAGAAGCGGCAGGAGTGCACGTGGCCGAGGATCGTCTCGCTCGAAATTGTCGTTGAGGGAGGGCCCGGGAGGAGCGGCACGATCGTACAAAACGTGGCTTGATTGACTCCTTTTTCTAGTTAGCCTAGCCTTGATGTGCCTAATTTTTTTCCCGATCTCCTTTTCAGTTGGCCTCGATGTGCCTTCTGGCACTAGCGCACGAGACATAGGTTTTTTTTAGGCTACGAGACGTGCGTGCCTCGATCTTTCTTATTTTTAGACAACGTATACGTGCCTCATCTGTTTACTTGGATCGCTGTGCGAGCGTGCCAAACGGGCCGCTGTGCCGGCCCGTGTAGTGAGGGGCCGTGCTTGGGCCTGGGAGGGCAGCACGCGTGCCGGCCCGGCACGGCCCGTGTACTTAACGTGCCTGGCCGGGCCGTGCCGTGCCTGGCCCGTTTAACCCTGGCCGGGCCGTGCCGTGCCGGGCCGGCCCGTTTGGCCAGGTATACCCCCAACCCACCCCCACCGCCACCGTAGACGAGGTCGAGGCTGACCCAAGATCGAGCCCATGCCTATGACGAGGTCGAGGACGAGTGAAGCCCCGCGGAGCTGCCCACAAACTGCTCCTCTTCCCCAACCCCCGATTCCTCTCCAATCTCCGCCGCCGCTGTCGATCCCCACCCCCATCGGCGACCTCGTCTCCCCGTCCTCCCCATCCCCACCCCCGCTGCCGACCGACCTCCCTCCTCATCTTGTCCATCCACCCATGGAAAACCCCTCTTCCTTGGATCCACCCACCCACGCCCACCCATGGATGGATGGATGGGGCGCACCAGTTCTCGTGATGGCAGCGCCGGATCCGCACCCACCTGTGCGATGGAGGTCGACCGCATCGGGATCCACCTGCACGATGGAGGTCAGCCGGATCGGTGTGGCGCGGCACACCACACCACACCGGAGCTTGCTGCAGCGGTGGTTGTCGACAACGGCGCATCTCCGGTGGGACCTAGACAAGTTTCGCCCCAGCACACCGAGCGCCAGGACCAGCCGCCAGAGGCCCTTTCTCCTCTTCGTTTCCATCGCGAGCCAGTTCTCGTACCCCTTCTCCTGGCAGACGTCGCGGTGACCCTGTTCTCCACTTCCTCCGTTACCACCCTCCGCATCTCACATGTTACCAACACTAGTTTATTGGCAGTTTTGAGATAGATGTTCTATTGATTGTGTCGTTATTTGGCACATGAATGCCATTTATTCTTGATTGTGTTCAACGATCCTGCTCTTGTTCAAAATTTCATCTCAGATGGTGCTATTGTAGTGAAGACATGAACACCAATGTTCAGAGATCCTTCATTGATTTGCTTGTGCACCCAAATTGTTTTGTAAAGCTTGCTTAATACTCATGGCCCCTTTTGAAATCAATCCTGCAAGAGTTGGTTCAGAGTTGATTGGTAGTTGTATAAAGAATAGAAAATTGATGTCATTACTTGATTTTTTTGTTAATTCCTTTATTTTGTGAATTGCACCGGCTAGTTTATGTGCCATTTTGTGAAGATCTTGAGATTTTGTGAAGGTTCAGATGGGTTTGCTGTTGCTGCTGCTTCTCACTAGCATGTGCGTAGGTGGCTTTGGCTTATCGATTGCAAGTTTCAGGGGATTTCAAACTCTGACTAAAACTTGCAGCTAATTAACTAACTTCTTCAGTTACGATGCCATGCTACTAGAGCTTCTGCTCATCTTGTTTATCTCGTGCCGCATTCCGGAGTTAAATGTACCTTGCACGCGTCTCCGTTGGGACTGCTCGTGACCTGACAATTCTGTCTTATGGGCCGTTGAATTTGTTTCCTATCTAGTTCAATGTAGATTCTGATTCTAGCTCCTAGACTTGTGTTCAAGTGTCTTTCGTTTAACAGATGAGTGCAAAGAAGGCCTCTGGATCCGCTAGAAATCGTTCGAGCTGCAGGGTTTCGCTTGCTCGCTTGCTTACTTTGCTGCCTGTCTGTAACCTGGTTGATTTGTTTTCTGCTACCATTCTCAGTGTCGTGAAAATGGAGATGCATGTCTAACTGCTTCACATGCTTAATCTAATTTAATGCGTAAAATGGCAGGCAAATGCTGCTGCAAAGATATTAGTGGTATATGTGCATGCATTTGACAATATGATTTCACATGTGTGATTGAACATCAACCATACAGATTATGGTACTGTTAATTTGGTGCAGTTGAATGATCATTATTTTGTCTTATAATAGATTGATTTGCACTATTTTGGTTAACATAGTCCCACAACCGTATGTGATTTAATTGACTGAGATGTTGTAGTAGACTTTGTTGCTAGCTATTTAAGATCACTTAAGATATTATATAAACATCATGTTGTGATAGTGGTGGTCATCGTGTACATGCAATTAACCAGGACGGCGAGTGCAGCGACGAGTCCGACCAGGGCGCGCTGGCAGAGGAGGCCCAGGAGCTCGCCGCCCCTGATTGCGAGGGCGCGCCTGACTTGGATGGTGGCCGCCAAGGCCAACCATTACAAAAAAAAGAAACATCCGTGACATTTTGGGTCGAACAATTTTTTTTTTCTGTCATACTTATGACACTTCTATGACGATAATTGTGACAAAACCCAGTATCATCATAGATGTGGTGGGGTCCTACTTCTATGACAAAAAAACATGACAGAAAATGGGCTTTTAAGTCTGGGCGGGCGGAGACGCTTGTTGCATGACATTCTTTGGGCCGTCCCACGACGGAAAAACCATGGTAGAAGTGAGGCGAGGAAAATATCGGGGTGTTCACAGTTTACGGTGGGTGGTCGGGACCGAAGCGATCGCGTTTCTCTCTTGTACACGCGTGGCGTGGAGTGCGGCGTTGGGCTCTGGCGAACGGCGGGCGTTGGGCTCTAGCGAACCGGCGGTTGCTTTGCGAACTCTGGCGTTCTGAGAACCCGATCGAGCAATTCGCCCGCTCTGCTTTGCTAAGCGAAGCCGATCGATCGCCTCTGGATGAGCGATGGCGTTCTTTGGGGCGGGGTTTGGATGAATAGTTCCGGTGGGGGTGGATGAACAGGACCCGTGGTGTTGCCTCTGGATGAACAGGACCCCGATCGATCGAGCCGGTTGAAATGGATGAACAGGACCCGTGGAGGCTGGATGAACAGGACCACCCGTGGAGGGCTGGATGAGCGATGAAGCGGTGGAGGGCTGGATGAGCGATGGCAGTGGAGGGGTGGTTGAACAGAGCCCGTGGAGAGGGCTAGTTGAGCGATGGCCGGTGGAGAAGCGCGCGGTGGAGGCTGGATGAGCGATCGCGGTGGAGGTGGAGGAGGTCGACGGTGGATACCGATGGCAGTGGAGGCCGGAGGGTCGACGGTGGAGATGAAACGGTATCCCGTGGAGTCCCGTTTTCTTGACTGACACACCCACCCGAGAATAGGACCCCGTTTCGACCGTGGCCCAACAACACAAGTCCGCTTCTCCGCTTTTGCGGTACGCCACACCCCTCCCGATCAACGGGACCCCCGTTTCGACCGTAGGAGGTCCGTTTCCTCCGTTTTGCGGTACACCAGACCCCTCCGGATGAACAGGATCCCGTTTCGAACGTGGCCGGTCGAACACAAGGCCGTTTCCTTCATTCTGCGGTACGCCAGGCCTCGTTTCCATCGGTTGTCCCATCCAAACCCTCCGGATGAACACGAGACACATTCCATTCTGACCCAGCCGGTTGGCTCCCCATGAACACGACGACAACGTTGTTTCTCCATTCCGACCTAGCCATGTACACGAGCCACGGCGTACGACGCAGCTGCAGTAGGCATTCGAGACCCCGCCGTATGTACGTATGTGGTCAGATTTACTTTCTTGCACCACGGCCAGACGACGTGTACATGCTACGCGGCGCCTCTACTACGACACGTCGCACCTCTACATCGACCAAAGATGTACGTACACGTTCGCAACCAGAATGACAACGCTACGTACGCTTCGACCAGGTGGGTCCCAACTGTCAGGCACTTCCTTGCGTGCGAAGATGTAGCTGGTGGGTCCCAGCAGTCAGGGGGGGCGAATCATTTTTTTTGCTCAGACACACTTCCTTGCGTGTGAATATGTAGCTGGTGGGTCCTATCACTCAGGGGGAAACATTTTTCTCGCGAAATATGGTGGCCCGTCCAGTGAGTCCCCGCTATCAGGTGGAGGAATAATTATTTTGCGAGTAATAAGGAGGCACTTCCTTGCTGCGGCCATTGACCCAGCTGTCTCTCCACGTATAGTCCACGTCCGATGGAAGGCGTTCCTTGACCACGTTGACCACGCCGCACCGAGAGCACCAGGGCGGTGGACGACAGCGAGGCCTAGGAAGGGGCGACACGGGCCGGGGAAGACGCGACGGTGGATGCCCACACGTAGAAAGTACGAGGTTCACTAGTTCAACTGCGGTGTGAGGCTGCCGTCGGCTGAGAATAACAGGGTGTGGGTGAGTAGAAGGATGGCACGGCGATGGCGGGGAATAGTAGGGGGTGAGGCCTCCGGCGGCCTGACCCACGGGAGGCGAGGAGCATCTTGACGACCGGGCTGGGCGGCCGGAGCAACAAGACCAGAGGTTGAAGAAGCACTACAGTTGGATGGACATCGTACGGTCATTGGACTAGAATCGTTCATATTGACTAAGTTGACAAAGCACTCCGTCCCCATCAACTTAGTAGGCCCACAAGTCAGCCTCCCACCAAGGTGGGTCCCAACTAGCAGGGGGTATTCATTTTTGTGTGCGTAATAAGGAGGCACTTCCTTGCATGCTAAGATATAGCTGGTGGGTCCGACCTGTCAGCAGTGGGAACGTTTTTTCACGAAATATAGAGGCCCTTCCGGTGGAGGAATCATTATTTTGCGCGTAATAAGGAGGCATTTCCTTGCGTGCGGCCGTGGACCCAGCTGTCAGCCTCTCCACGCACAGTCTACTTCCGATGGTGTTGTTCATTGACCACGTTGACCACTCCGCGCCGAGCGCATCCAAGGTGGTGGACGACGGTGAGGCCCCGAACAGCAACGGGCCGGAGATGGGAAGACGCGGGAGTAGAGTCACAGACGGAGAGGTGTATGAGGGTTAACTGGTTCTGGTGCGGTGTGGTTCGACAGTCGGTGGAGAAGAACAGGAGGTGTGGAGGGATGGCCTGGCCAACGGTGGAGTAGCGCTTCAACGAGAAGCGTGCTAAGCAAAGCTGCTAGCAGCAGGAGGCAGGAGCGGGTGGTCCCGACGGTGCTAGAGGAAGAAGACGAGAGATTGAAGATGGATGTCGGTCGTTGGATGTAAATCCAACAGCTAACGATTGTCGGCGTTCTGGGAATGGGGGTCCCCGGACTTGCCTGCCTGCGGCCTGCGGCGTGGCTCAAAGGGGGGCCATCACGGCCCATCTTCATCAACGTGAGCTCAAGACCCTCGCGAGGGGCCAAGCCTCGCGGGGCGGACGACGGGGAGCTTCCTCAGGCGCGGCCTCATCAGGCTGGCTCGCGAGGTGGCGGAGAGATCAATGCGGGGTACCTCACGAGGTGCCCATGACGCAAGCCATGACGACCAAGGGCGCCAGGCGGGCGCCAGCCCGCGTAGTGTCCTCCTTTCCTCTTTGGTGCAAAGGGAGCAAGCGCAGGCGGGGACATCAAGCAAAGGCGTCCATTTCGGTGCAACAAGACCAAGACCAGTCCAACGGCAGGAAGGAAGTCATTGTGGAGCCCAAGCCGACGTCATCACCAGAGCCTTTGACAGGCGAGGACCAACTTTAGTCAGGATAAGTGTACCATGTGTTCCCCTTCAAAATGGCCAATTGTTGGCACCCTTCCCGCTCAATATTTGGGAAGAGGCCCAGGGCCTTTGCCAATAAATAGGACTAGCCACCCACACGGTAGGGGGGTTGAATCTAGAGAGATCTGGAGTAGGCAGAGAGATAGAGAGAAGCGACTGACTCCCCCTAGCAGTTCATCGCACCAGCCAAGAACAGGCCCTCGCGAGGCTGTTCTTCTTTGTATTGTTCATCACCATCAGCCCAAGAGGCAATCCACCACACCACAAACTAGAGTAGGGTATTACACCACAATGGTGGCCCGAACTAGTATAAACCCTGTGTCTCTTGTGCTGTTCCTTTCGTAGTTTAGATCCTAGCGAGGCGGCGGGGTGCAGGTAGGTGGAGGGCGAGATTCCGTGCGCACCCCAGTGTTCGAACCTCAAGGGTCTGCGGGAACCTGAAATCCGACATTTGGCGCGCCAGGTAGGGGTGCGCCGTGATTCGTCTTCCGTCGCCCTATTCTCCGTCGACCACCGCATCCATGTCTGACGCTCGTCGGGCCCGTGCCGAGCGCCGAGCCACTCTCGCTTCACGCGTCGCCCAGACGGCTCCCTTCAGCGGGCGCCCTCGTCGTTCCCCGTCGCCTGCCGTCAACGCGCCACCGGCCTGGCGGGGAACGAGCAGCAAGAATCGTCCCAGCATCCCTCCGTGAGGCAAGACGGCCAAGATTGCTACCCCTCGCTCGCTCGGCTGGTTCTTCGTCTCTGCGTTCAGCGCGCCATGGAAAACTCGAGCTGCGCTCATCGCGGCAAATGAGCTCCTGCGCTACCGCCCCGTCGACGACGTCTACGAAGAGTGGCTCGATCGCGTCGCCGAGTTTGTCCGCGCCGCAGAGGGCTCCCCCGCGACGTCTGTCCCGCTGCACCGAACCCCGGACTGCGTGGGCGACGAAGCTCCGGGGGCGCCTCGGCCGCCTCCCCCTTAAGAAGGCGCCCTGGCCCCAAGGCGCGCGGTCCCTGGGCGGAACCCGCTCCGTCCGGCGCTAAGCGGCAAGAGCGAGCTCTCGAGGTCCTCGCCCACAAGAAGTTGCTCGAGTGCTCCCGCTCCGGCTCGTCGCGACCACGCTCCTGCTCCCAAGACGTCAAGACCCGTGCTGCTCCTAGCTGCGCCAGACGGGACCTGCAAGACCAAGCTTCGTCATCCGAGGCCTCCTGTAGCCACAAAGAGGCTGCCGAGCCTTCACCCCGAAAGGCGCAGCTTCGTGCGTAGCAAGCAAGTTCAAGCCGGACCGCCTCCTCGCTTCTGACAGTACGGCCGACCCGCAAGAAGTTCCTCCAGCTCTACGAGCTGGGCATCAACCGCCAACGGGACGAGAAGGTCATGGCGAACTGGTTTTCCATGGCACTCAAAGGCGGGGCTACTTTGGCTCTGAACCTGGCCCCAAGCACGATCTCCTCACGGGGCCGAGATGCGTACCCGCTTCATCGCCAACTTCCAAGGTACTCGCGACGGCCACCCGCCGTGGCGACATGCGCCCGCATCAAGCAGCAACGGGAGAGACCTGCGAAGTACATCCAGCGCTTCAACAACGCCGCCTCAAGATTCCCAAGGTGACCGAGGAGGCCATCATCTCCGCCTTCTCCGACGGTGTCGCGACGTCAAGATGAAGGAGGAGCTGGTGATGCATGAAGATCTGTGCACTTCCTTGAGCTGTTCAACTTGGCGACCAAGTGCGCCAGGCCGAGGAAGGGCGTCTCTCCTCCTCGAGCTGCCAGCAGAACCCGAGAAGAGAAGAAACCCAAGGTCAAGGACGTGAAGCGCAAGGGGGCTGCCCTGCTCGCAGCAGAACCGGACACCAAGCAGGGCAGAGACCAGCCCGAGTCTTCCAAGGGCGGCCGGTACTGCGTGTACCACGACCTCCACACCCACAACACCAATGAATGTCAAGAACTCCGAGCCGTGTGAGAAGGGAGGATCGGCCGACGTCCCGACCACAGCGACCGGGGCTACGACCGAGGAGGAGGAAGGAACGCAGGACGCTGGGAAGACCGCGGCCCTCGCCAAGGGTGGCGCGACCAACCTCGCGAGGATCGCTGGCAAGACCCGCGTCGCAAGGGAGGCTGGAGGGATCAGCCTCGCGATGATCGCCCGCAAGGCAACGCCGGCCTCCTCCCTCTGCCACCGCAGCCAAGGAGAAATGAAGACCATCATCGGGGCCAGGGGGCTGGGGCTTCCAGGAGCAGCATGTGATCGCTGCATCTGGGCGGAGCTCAAGCCCGACCTCTCAGCGCATCTTCAAGCAGTTCGCCCATGAAGTGAATGCGATCCTCCCCAAGCTCAAGCCACGCGCCCTCGGGTGGTCGGCGTGCACCATCACGTTCAAATTTCGGTGGATCCAGCTCAAGTGTGCGGCCACACCGGAGTCCTTCCGATGCTCGTTTCCCCAATCATCGCGAACGTGCTAGTCACCAAGACCCTCATCGATGGCGTATGGGCTCAACGTCCTGTCCGTGGAAACGTTCAACAATCTCCAAGTGCCTTACAATCAGCTCCAGCCGACCAAGCCTTTCTCTGGGGTCACCGACGGCTCCACGGTCCCGATCGGGAAGGTTCGCCTCCTTGTCACCTTCGGCGCACGCGACAACTACCGCACCGAGCTCATCGACTTTGACGTCGCCCACATTCGCCTGCCATACAACGCCATCCTCGGTTACCCAGCGCTGGCCAAGTTCATGGCCGTAACCCACCACGGCTACAACATCCTCAAGATGCCAGGAAGTGGCGGAGTCATCACGGTGCCTGCGAAGAGAAAGACGTAGTGTGCTCCCCGGAGCGAGCCTTTCGAGCCGGCCACCGGAGGACCCGGATCACGCAGGCAGGAGGCCTCCGAGACCGCTCCCAAGAAGAAGAAGACATCGTCCGGCCCGGCCCTCGGGGTTCGTGCCTGCCTGGGGAACCTCCTTCTATCGCATAGGAAGCGCGGCACCCTCCTCGAGGCGGGGCTCGGGGGCTCCCCCTGGAGGGCCACCGAACTTGCTAGGGTCACGAGGGAGGCGCTTGGGCACCACTTGGAGGCGTGTTTCGAAGCACGTTTCCCTCAAGAAGGAGCAAGGCAAGGAGGGCCAAACCCTCAGGAGTTCGTCAGCAAGATCGTTCAGGAGCTGCAAGAGTCAAGAGTCATGAGTGGCAGCCGCCACACCTGCCGTGGCTCCCCATCCAGCGAGGATGGTGGGCTGCAGCGTCTGCATCGACATACCGAGGCTCAACCGAGCCGCCTCTCGAGGCGCCTCGGCCATCTTGCGTGGGGCGCTGCGAAGGTCCACCCCACAGCTACGTTCGCATGCCTTACGGCTTGCCGAACACGGCTGCCGCGTACCAGCGCCTCATGAGGGGCATCCTGGAAGCTCAAGAGGCCAGGCGCTCCGCAGCCCTGGCGGAGATGGAGATGGTCCACGAGGAGCCAACAGCGCCTCCGGAGCCTCCCGAGGCCCCTGGGCCTGGGGGGCTCGTGAGTATCGGCTCCCGCAGCCCACCGAGTCTGCCGCACCAACAACCTTTCGTCTTCAACGTTACCAGGTGACATCGTTCAAGTTTCATTTCCGGTGAGGCGCCCCCTAGGGCTGCATTATTCCCAGGCCGCGTGGGTCCGTCCCTGCGGCGTGTATCCCTTTTACTTCCTGTTCCTAGCTTACCTTATTGGGGGCGCCCTTCGGGCTGCATCATCCCCAAGTCGCTTGGGCCAGGCCCGGCGGCATGTATCCCTCTTGCGTTTATTTCGGGTCATGCGTTCGACCCATTATGCTTGTTATTTGATGCCAATCCATGGCACCTTCTCTTCGTTCATGCCGACCGCTTGCATGTTAAAGGGGTACTGAGCATCGCGGCTCGGGGCTCCTCGGCTCTCCGACCCTCACCCTCGAGCCTTGTCCACGGCATCGCGACACAGCATACAATGACGGCCGAGACCAGCTCGAGGGTCGGACCCGAGGACGAGAGCGCGGCATCTCACCAAATCTGTAGGAACACATCACAAGATAAGGCCCAGTGCCAGCGCAACCCGCCTTGAGGTAGGGCCCGTGAGTCCTGGCGGCTCTCACGGGTGCCCAGACACCTCGTCGAGCCCTACCGTGCCAGCCACGTGTCGTATGGGCTGTACACGCCCGGGGCTCCTCCCGGAGGGGGAGCCCCCTCCCACGCACTGGAAGCACCGTGCTCGCTACTGGCCGACGACACCGCCGAGGAGCTATGCCCGTGACACATACGGAAGCGCTTATGTTCACCGGTGATAAACAACTGAGGGTGGCCCCCGGGCTGCATCAACTTCAGGGAGCCTAGAGCTCATTTTCTGGCCTCGTCGCAACGCCTCCCCTCGGGAGTCTTTCTTGAGCGGGCTGCAGGGGGCTGCGCACAGGTCACGCCCAGCACGCCACCTGCCAGACCCCTCGGGCCTGGTTCGTCGCGCGTACCTCCCCGAGCGGTGCCAAGGTACGAAGGCCGTTTGAGCGTCAAGGGGACTCTGAGCATCGCGACTCAGAGCCTAACTGGTCACGTAGCCCCTCACTCCTTAGTTCCGAAGGCTAATGGCGGTTGAGGTATGCTGGGCCGGGCTCTCTGACGAGAACGGTAGATCCACCCACATCTCACCTCCCTACTTGTTGTTCGTGCGCCAAGGGGACTCTGAGCATCGCGACTCAGGAGCCTAACTTGTCACGTAGCCCCTCACTCCTTGGCCCGTCCCTGGTTTCCGGTCGGGGCTAGCAGTCTGAGGTATCTTGAGGCGGGCTCTGCCGGCGTAGAACATAAGCAAGTAGGAAGCGCAAATTTCAAGGAATTCAAAAGCAAATATTACAGTCCATAACTGTTATCACAATGCCAAATGCAAATTTAAACGCCTCCCCGAGGCATGATGCATGTGCAGGAATCGAAAGAAGAACAGGAGTCACAGCGGAGTCACTTGTCGGTAGAGTCAGGCGGAGCGAGTTCACCTTATGCGAGCCGCAGGAGGTTGGCGGCGCCCGCTTGGCTTAGTCTTTGAAGGCCCGGAACTTCCTAGCAGAGCCTCCGCACGACCCTTCACGGCTTCAAAGAGCGGGCAAGCTCGCTGGCCATTGGCTCCAGCAGGCTGTCGAGGTCGACGTTGGGATCGCGAAGGTAGACGTGGGCGAGGACCCGCGTCAGCGCTGCAGAAGACAAGACACGCGCCTCGGCCTCAGCCATAGGGCCAAGGCCAATGGCAACATCTTCAAGAGCGCGAACCAGGAAAGGAATCAGCTTGGCGGGGCCGTCTTCTGCGCCGGCCAACGGGCTCTCCAGGCCGTTATCATAAAGCTCCCTCAGCAAGGTGCGAGCCTTCACCTCCATATCTGTGAAGGCCACGCGATCCTCGGCAAGGTCTCGTGCCTTGCCGTCCAGCTCGACCTTCCTTGCCTCCAACTCTTCCTCCAGCACGCCTAAGCGTTCACGACGCCTCTTGAGCTTGGCGTCCCGATCCTTGACGGCCACCTCGCGAGCCTTCATGCCTTCCTCCTGCTCTTGGCGAAGGCGGACCTCCTTGGCGAGCTGGTCCCGCAGGCCCTGCAGCTCGCTCTCTAGCGCCTTGCAGCGACCTCGGACCTCGGCTACCTCCCCCAAGGAGGCGTCACGAGCAGCTTTCGCCCCAAGGACAGCTTGCTTCTCCTCGTCGCAAGCCGTCGAGGCTTGGACCAGCGCCGCCCGGACTGAAGCATCGGAGCGAATCCAGCCGGAAGCCAGCTCCAGGCGCCCGGCCACCAGACGAGGGTCGGCGCCCGAAAGATCCTGCCGCAACCGGTCCAGTTCGGCAGCAGCACGATCCAGAACGGTAGGAGGAGTCGGAGAGACAACAGTTGGTGGAGTAGGAGGAGAGGACGGCAGCGTAACCACGGTGTCCTGAGGCGGGACCTGCTGCGCCCCAACAGCTGTGGCGGCGGCATCAGGCAGGGACACCTCAAGAGTCGCTTGGGCCATGGGGGCTGAGCTCATCCCAGCCAGCTCCACCAGGCCTCGCGAGGATGACCGGGCAGGAGAGGCCTGAGCATCACGGCCACCTTCTCTCAGGGGCGGAGGCGCTGCCCCTGACGGGCCTCGGGAGATCCTTCACTTTCTTTGCATGGGCGCTAGCCTAACCAAGAGATACAGACGTCAAGCCTCGGCCAGAAACAGGAAATAAGACAGAATCGAGCACTTATCGGTCGCTGGCTCATGAGCTCGAGCAACCTCCGGCCATACTTGAAGCCCGAGAGCCGGCTACTAGGATCAGCCTCAAGGAGCTCGGGAGCAGGAGGCGCGCCTGCGGATCGCCTCGAGGCCGTGGCAGACCCGCGGGAGACCAGCCCGGTCCTGTCCTTCTTCGGGATCGGGGGCAAGCTCCCGCGGCCCTGCTCATCATCATCCTCGTCGTCGTCGCTCGGTGAGAGGCGGATAACGCGGGACTTGCGCCGAGGGAGAGGAGCCCTCGACTCTCAGTCGTTCGCCTCGGAGTCGGGTCCTCCTTCCCGCTACCCTTCTCCCTTCTCCTCGCTGGAGTCGCCGGAGGACACATCCACAGGTTCCTCGGGAGCCTCCGTGGCACGGCCCGTCCCGTTGAAGACGGGCATGGACTGCACTACCTGCTCCCGGTCGTCGCGGAGGAACAGGCGTGGGGCGCCCTCCAACCTCGCCACGCCGCCCCAACCAAAGATTGAAGAACCGCAGCAGGTCTTCATCGGCCAAGACCGCAGGGCTAGGGTGGGGCCTCCACATCGGCGGGTAATCGACGGCGGAGCCAGCTGGTGCTCCAGAATTCCCTCGCAGCGACAAGGCCGGTCATTTCGGGCCCGCCATGTTGGCCGGCCTCAGATCCATGTCCATCCTCTCCAACACCTGCCTCGCGCGGGGATCCACGAGCTCCACTCGAGACCAGTCGTCGGAGTGTATGTGCTGCTCCGTGGGCAAGATTAGCCGAGGGTGGATGCGCCCAACATCCACCAAGATCCACTTGCTCCTGAAGCCCTCAATCCTCTTCCCGGGGTTCGAAATGGCGATGGAGCTACCGTATGCGACGAAGCTCGCACACGCAGAGGAGGAACCACGAGAGGTCCGGAGGGAGAAATAGTGGCGCAGCAGGGCCACCGAGGGCTGCACCCCAACGTGAGCCTCACAATAGTAGGTGAAGATCGCCAGGAGGAGAACAGAGTTGGGGTGGAGGTGCAGATCTTGTAGCTTGTAATGGCGGAGGACGGAGAAGAAGAACTCGAAAAAGGGAGGCATCAGACGGGAAACAATGGCACTTACAAAGAGCGGATAGAAGGTGCTCCCTTGGCCCTCAGGGAGGGCGGAGCCGGCCTTGAACACCTTCGCCCCGTCGATGCCCTGTGCCGCCGCCATCTGGCGCACCCGGGCAAGGCTCACCTCCGACACGTTCGGCGAGTCCAGGGCAGGCGCATACCAAGCTCCGTCCGGGGTCTGGCGAGGCGCCATGCCTTGCTAGGGCGTGCAGTCGAGGTGGATCTGAAGATTTCGGAGGCAGGAAGGTGAGGCGCAAGAAAGGGGATCTGAGCAATAACCAGAGAAAGCAAGGGAAGCAAAGCCTAGGCAGACGCCGCTCCTTTATCGACTTCATGGCGATTCTTTGAGGCACCCACGTCCAATCAACCGCCATGTGGCGCCCAAGGCCGCAGGCTGTTAGGGCCCGCGGCGCTCCGCACTTGCCCCTTCGCCTCTCTGCTCGGCCAAGTCCGGGCGCGCCTTGGGCCCGGGGGCTACTGTCGGTGTTCTGGGAATGGGGGTCCCCATACTTGCCTGCCTGCGGCCTGCGGCGTGGCTCAAAGGGGGCCCATCATGGCCCATCTTCATCAACATGAGCTCAAGACCCTCGCGAGGGGCCAAGCCTCGCGGGGCGGACGACGGGGAGCTTCCTCAGGCGCGGCCTCATCAGGCTGGCTCGCGAGATGGCGGAGAGATCAATGCAGGGTACCTCACGAGGTGCCCATGACGCAAGCCATGACGACCAAGGGCGCCAGGCGGGCGCCAGCCCACGCAGTGTCCTCCTTTCCTCTTTGGTGCAAAGGGAGCAAGCGCAGGCGGGGGCATCAAGCAAAGGCGTCCATTTCGGTGCAACAAGACTAAGACCAGTCCAACGGCAGGAAGGAAGTCATTGTGGAGCCCAAGCCGGCGTCAGCACCAGAGCCTTTGACAGGCGAGGACCAACTTTAGTCAGGATAAGTATACCATGTGTTACCCTTCAAAATGGCCAATTGTTGGCGCCCTTCCCGCTCAATATTTGGGAAGAGGCCCAGGGCCTTTGCCTATAAATAGGACTAGCCACCCACAGGGTAGGGGGTTGAATCTAGAGAGATCTAGAGTAGGCAGAGAGATAGAGAGAAGCGACTGAACTCCCCCTAGCAGTTCATCGCACCAGCCAAGAACAGGCCCTCGCGAGGCTGTTCTTCTTGTTATTGTTCATCACCATCAACCCAAGAGGCAATCCACCACACCACAAACTAGAGTAGGGTATTACACCACAATGGTGGCCCAAACTAGTATAAACCCTGTGTCTCTTGTGTTGTTCCTTTCGTAGTTTAGATCCTAGCGAGGCGGCAGGGTGCAGGTAGGTGGAGGGCGAGATTCCGCGCGCACCCCAGTGTTCGAACCTCAAGGGTCTGCCGGAACCCAAAATCCGACAACGATGTCAGAATTATTTGTTGACTAAGTTGACAGCGACTTGCATTGGCTTCGGCCTATTGGCCCACATTTCAGCCTAAAAATATGTGGCACGTATTCATCCCATTTTTTTTCAGAATTTACAGTCTTTTTTTTTGCGAGGTAGAATTTACAGTTCATTTGATCTCATTTTTTTGAATTACAGTCCATTAGCTGGGATGGGTGAACAAATAATGTAGCATCCATGCGGTCCATTTATGTTTTTTCCTAAAAAAAATTACAGGCCATTTGCACTTTCTCGAAATACACGATTTTGCTGGGCTGATTCTAATTATAATGTTGGGGTGGGCGCATCAATGTTATCAAAAAATAAATAGGGCCTGAGCATTTTGTTATATATATATATATTTAAATACTAAGTGATTTATTATTACATTGGTCCTTAAATCTTGCCAAGCTTTTGTACGCAATCACCAGGATTTTCATTGCCAAAAAAATCCAGGATTTTATTGTTAAGAAATTATTTTTATAAGTTAACAAGATGTGGGATATTGTTTTCTTACAGATGTAAGTATCTATTAAATATATGATGACAAGAACATAATATATAATAACATATAAAATAATTTAAATATATATAATATAGTTAGAAGGGAAACATAAGTTGGACCAGGCGTTCCTATTCTTACATAGAAAAATAGAACAGATCTCTGCATTTTCTTCAAAAAAATACATAAATTGGGATGCCGATGTTTCATGAAAAATAAAACCTCGGATGGGAGGTCCATAGGCCGGTCGATACATGACGGCCCCAAGAAAATACAAACAGGCTTGTGGACCTCCCATCCAAGGTCGTGGGTTGCGCATGTTAAAAAAGAAAGCCTAGACGGGGCAGCCCAAAACCCAGCTGATACTTGCTGCTCTAGTGATAATAAATGATACCTACCAGCTCCCCGGCTTCGTTGTGAACTTATCTCCTATAGTAACTACGTTGAAGCACCTAAAAAATGTAACTATGTTGACAAACCCGTGGGCCCCAACGTCAGTATAGCATTAGGAGGAAGTATTTTTTTCGATGAGGCACTTGCTTGCGTACGGCCATAGACCTGGTGGGTCCCGACTGTCCGCCTCTCCACGTACAGTCCTCTCCAGATTCCTCTCGTTTGTTCAGCATGTTCACAATGGCAGACAGCGGCGTCGCGGCGAGCGCACAAAGGCGCAGGAGGAGATCCGACCACCTGAGGAAGTGCCTTATTAGTAACGAAACAATTGAACTAGCCCAGTGGCCGAGTGACACTACCCGACAGTTGTTCCGCTCGGGTTCGATTCCACCTGTGCAGAGAAAATATCTCCAAAATTTTTGCCTCTGCCTTTATTGACATGTGGGTCCCAATTGTCATCTACGCACACCACGTCCTACACTTGCCAAAACTTCGTCCCTCGTTTTCTCTGTTTTTCGCACACTCGACATTGTGTGGGCATTTTGAAAATAGCATATATTTTTGACTGTGCATCATATGAAGATGTGCTATGCATGAATGTTGATCAGCATGATGTTAACTGGCTGGTAGTTCCAGTTTCGACCATGAATAAAACTTCCAGCATGATGTTAACACTGTTTGAAAAGGCCGTGTTAATATAAATGCTACGCCTCTGAAAGTTGCAGTTTCTTATCTGGCCCGAACTTGGAGTTTCTTATCTGGCTGAAACCTGGGTTTCTTCTCTAAGAATCACATTGTCCGCACTTTTATACTCCTATGAAACTACATCTTTTTAAGTGCTAAAAATAGATCTCTAGAATTCATAAAATACTTCATATGCTCAATACCGCAAATCTGAAATTCAAAAGACATTCATATCTGAAAGTACTCTCAAAATACACAACACAAAACACAATTCACAACCTGCAAATACTAACAACCCTAAGCTCCTCCTGACAATTCACAACCTGCCCGACTATTGGTCTGGGGGCAAATCCCTCCTATTCCTCAGCGGCAGACAGCCGCCCTGTGAGATGATGTGAACGACGAGGGAGAGGATGGCGGGGAAGCGTCATTGGGCCAACTGTTTTTCTCCTCTTGCAGTTGGGTTCGGTCGATGAAGACTCCACCGGCTCGATCTGGCACGACACCCTCACAAACGGCACCCTGTAGATGCCTGATCCTTCAATCTCTGGTGGATGCTCCATCTGGGATCGATACTCCCACCATCGCTCCCTCACGATTGGATTCGGTGAATCTGTTTGCTCCATGGTCCAGAGGAGCAGCTCTATGTACTCTTGCGCGACTTCCTCCGGGAGTATTGCCACCTTTTCGCTCTGTTGCAGATATTTGGCCATGGATGTCACCGTCGCCGCTAGTTGGTCCTTGTTGTCAAACCCAGACTGTATCTCCAACATCCTAGCTAGCTTCACAGGGTCGCCGTGTATGATCCTCACGTATCGGTTGTACTCCTCCATCGATCTACTTCTCCACAGCACCTTCACTCGCCGGCGGTGGTTTTTGAATGGAAGAGGAGAGGAGCAGCGCTGGTTTTGGTTTAGAACGGGAGAGGAACGACACTGGTTTTGGATTGGAACAGGAGAGGAGGGGCGGTGGTTTTGATATGGAAGAGGAGAGGAGCTGTATTTAGATTGGAACATGAGAGAAGCGGCGGTGGTTTAAGAGGAGAAGAGTGGAAGAGCGTCGCTAGTCTTGGAAGTAATTTTTTTGTTTTGTGTATTTTGGGTCAAAGTTTGACCACGTACTGTATTTGACAAGCCAAATGTGAATGCATGTCACCAAAAATTGTATCGTTTGGTTCGTATCTGAATGTACTTTCAAATTATATTATTTTTGCAACGTATAACATATATTTTATTTGCGAAAATCATGGTCAATTATGACCCAGAATAAAGGGAGACTAGTTAATGTGGGTCGCTTTCTTAATTGAAGGATAAATTGATTTTGATTTTGATCCGATCACGGTAGCCTTGACCCTCTCGTCCAATCCTAAATCACTGCCGCACGCTCCTCTCCCTCTTCTCCATTGCAAAACCACCTCCTCTCCTCTCCATCATCTCCATTCCAAAACCACCATCTCGCCTCTCCCTCTTCTCCATTGCAAAACCACCTCCTCTCTCCTCGGGACGAGGATCCCCGACGTAGCCCATCACGCCATTGAGACAACGACACATGGGTCCCACCAAGCCTTGGGGCCCACACATCGTGATCAGAAAGGCAGGGAAACCTCTCCTCTCCATCATCTCCATTCCAAAGCCACCATCTCGTCTCTCCCTCTTCTCTATTGCAAGACCACCGTCTCTCCTTCCATCTTCCAAAGCTAGCACCGGACCACTCAGAAGGACATCTATGGAGGGGATGCAGCAGCGAATCAGGCAGATCACCGGCGCCGACCAGGCAAAGTTAGCCAGGTTGAAGGAGATCCTTACTTGGTTTGACAATGAGTGGGAGATTTCGAGGACGGTGAGGGCCATGTGGCAATGTATGCGAAAGAGCGAGACGACGGCGATGAGGGTGGCGACGTACTCCTCGGCGGCAGTCACGCCGCAGTCCTTTGATTTCATCGAGTATCTCCTCTGGGCGATGGAGCAGACAGATTCACCCGAGGCGGAAGTCAGCTGGAGGTGGTGGGCGTACAGGTCGAAGGTCGAGCACCCAGAAGATAACGAATCGATCGAGTACGGTGTGCCGTTCGTGAGGGTGCAGAGCCAACCGGAGCCACATGAGTATTCATTCTCCCACCACAAGAGGAGGCCGGATGGCGCGACGTTGCTTCCCCACCATTCTCCACTGTTCCCTCGACGCTCGCCTCGTTTCAACGGCGTCGGTAGGGTTTAGGGTAAGCTTCGCACTAACCTAATCTTCCATCTGCTCATGCTTACAATCAGTGTGACAACTAATAAAAATCATGCTTACAATGAGGCTCTGGACCTTTGGGTCAAAGTTGTCACACTGTGTACAAATAAAGAAAAATAGATTGGTGCTTCTTTCAGAAAATAGTACACCCCTAGGAAACTGCCAATATAAGCTACTAGTATTTTTGAAGTCTAAGCTACTAGTATTTGGTTAGAGGATTTGCTGCCAAGAAAGATCCATCCACAGTGAGCGCCACACATCCCACTGATGGTGGTGGATGCCAATGCTTAGATGGAGCAGGGTTGGTGTCGGTAATTTTACTTGGCACCTCGCACTCTGCATATATGCCGGTTCCATCCGTACATTTGTGCAGTTCCACCAAAATGCAACTGAATAACCCTGTTTGCATAGATAATGAAAAGGCATGATTAGATTATAGTGGCACTAGTTGATGAAACATACACTAATAAACAGAACAAAATATTACATCATACTGGAAATCGACCCAAGTCTCCCCGATACACCTACGCGTTGATGAACATCGGTGTACAGCGGTAGTACAAGGAGGGACTTGAGGCATTCAAATCTCTATTTTTGTGCAGATCAACTAAAATTAAGCACCCGGTTTGCGAAATGCTTAAACATTAACAATGGGACTAGTTGATGAAACATACATTAACAAAGAGAAGCACTTTCTTTATCTACATTGGAAATGAAATGATAGAGAGGACACTCGCTCTATTTTAACTGTATTATTACTTCATTTTATCAGTGACACTAGGGTCGAGCAGGTGGCAAACAAGGTGTACCTTGCGTCGTAAGGATGAAGGTCGGGGTGCTTAGACTGGGATGCTGAAGCTGGCTAGTTCAGTCCCTATCTTCCCCCTGATGTTTCTGTGGTAGCATTTGGGTTGTAATCCAAACTTGGTCGAGCTGGTGCTGCGTCCCCCTACCTGCCTAGCTTATGTGGCGAACTTGTCTCCTGGTAGTACTCAGTCCGTTCTAGTAGTAGTTGCATAACTGCCCGTTTACACTGAGAAGTCATCGGATAATGGTTCTCTATGGTTGGGTTTCTTTAGTGAAATTGGAGGGAACCCCCTGTTTCGATATATTAAAAAAATAGTGGGACTAGCGGTGCCAAAACATTGTCTCAAATTAATAGTGCCACTAGATTAAGGTGCCAAAAAATAACATTACTGCTTTATCGTGGCAGTGCCAAAACAGTAGCACAAGAGCAAGATCAACATGCAGGATCTTTGGCAAATGGTCAGACCAAAAAGGAACATACCTCGTGATGGGAACCATATCTGCAGTCAACGCCATCGTAGAAGGGATGACACCAGTCACCAACATGGATGATTCAATTCATGGGACCTTTTGGTGCAGTTCACCTAAAATGAAGCAATGTCCCATGAGCTAGCAGCTTCTTCTTCTTCTTCTTTTTAAGAAAAGGGCTCCAGCCCCGGTTCCATTTCCATCAGAAAACGAAACCCACAGAGCTTCTTCTTCATTAGTTGCAATAAAATTGAGCAACATCAAGGTTGGTCGTGAAGCTCCTGGAGAGTAGGCGGACCAGGACATTTGCATCTCTAATGAAAAGAAGCAACTTATCTTAATGGGAAATTTAGTAGGACATGAAAAAAGTGCCATTGATTCATATTACTGGAGGCATTACATTGAAAACAACATTGGTTTAACGTGTCCTTACTTTTAACGGTCACATCGCTACATTTTACTAGTGGCATTACATAAGAGCGGCTCGGGGCAACAAACATCACAAGAGGATATCTGGGTTGGTCCCATTTTTGTTTGGTATATAGCCACCTTATACTGTGTGAGGCTAGCAAATCTAGTGTTGGACTTAATTTGTTGACTTGTCCCCCAGTCACCACTTTCTTTCCTTTTTCAACCAATAGATCGGGTTTATATTGAGTTTGTACCGCGTTCCATTTATTTCCCTATTAGACCTAGAGACCAGTTGGATAGCCAGTCTCTGCTACTTTTCACCCCCATTATTTCCTCTTTCGACCAAGTCCTAGATTTAGGTAACAAATCTTCCCCCACCCCCACCCCCTTTCTTCCTTGTTTGAACCAAGTACTACTAGATACGAGTGCATGAACTAGTTTTACCTCTTAACAGTAAAAAAATAGGTGGTTTTCGAACAGCCGATCGATCCTTTCTACACGAGGGCCCCTGAGAAATAGTAAAAGATACAAATGCAGCGACGTCAGGATCTAGGGAGGTAGAGCAAGGCCGGTTTCGAAGGAAGTTATACCTGAGGGTCGCCGGGATGTCGCTAGGTGGGCGGCGGGAGGCCGGGTCTACCCACACTACGACAGCGAGGAAGAAGGGGTGGGAGGACCTCCCTCGCCAGCGATGCTTGGGAGAGAACGGGAAGGCACACTGATCGGGACGCGCCGACAGTGGGTAAGAGCCGTCGCCGAGGACGACCGCGTGAACGTTGCACCTTCTCACCTTCCCCGGCGGAGAGGATCCGGATGGATCTGTGACCAGCGGTGAGTAGAGAGAGAGAGAGTGTGTGGCCACCGCTGTCGTGTTTAGATTTAGAGAGGACGAGACAATGTGAAGAGAGCAACACTAGCAAGCAAGCGCGGAGGCTCCTGCCTATATAGTGGAGTACTAGTTTTCTTTTGTCTACCGGCCGGAGCCGGCTTGACCTCGGCAATGACTGTCGATAAGTCTTCATGCACGTGCCCCGGGGGCGCAATTGTCGTCATTTTGACCTGAAGTACCGGATTATAACATATAACATGAAAAAATGCCACATGACAAGAAATCATAACCTCACCGCCCAAAGGAGACAAGATGAATCCCGACGGACAAACTAGACGAGGATCAAAGCTCAAATTAAAGATAAACTCGTAGAAAAGGGGTCCGTCAATAGATGTCCTAATTAACATAGCCACCTTGACCTAGATGGCAACCGAGTAGTTTTCGTGCATGTGCCCCCAAGGACAAGCCCAACTCAGTTGTCGCTGCTTAACCCTCGAAGTGATCCAAAGCACATGACACCTAATTTTGCGAGATGACAAGAAACCTTTTTTTAGATTTCTCACCAGAACTACATCCCTGTACAACACAGCCTGCATGATATGTAGATGATAGCCAATCCAGGCGTGTCTGTTGGAGTCTGGTCACATGCATGGACGAACTGATCTTCCGTGTCTTGCAGGGATCGTCCAAGTACCAAGGTGGAGTATGTCCTTCTATTAACTCAGCCGACTTGCGGGGCCGGGGAGTGTGCCAATAGTCAGTTCTCAATTGCGGTCCCACATGTGTGTGCAAGCGCAATATGACGCGCGTTCCATTCGGAGAGCGGCGTGCCAAACCGACCGCCCGTCTGGGGTGCGACGCGAACGCGACAGGCGTGCTGTATACTCCGTACATGTGTACCACCGTTTTCTTGAGGCTTTGCTCCATGGCGCAATCCATCGATACAAAATTAGTATACTGTACTATTTAAAAGTCGAGGGTGGGGCTTTTCCCGCGCGGTAGGTGGGGCAGTTCCGCCTAGTCGATTCGACAGAGATGCGAGAAGATGAGGGAGTAGGCTGCTGCAAATGTAGGGCTGTGTGATTTGACAGTGAGTTACTGCTGGACAGGTGGGGGCCGGATTTGACTTGCCATTATTATTTTAATTGCGGTGCTATGACCGGCTTGAGTCTCCTGATTCCTGACCACCTCCATACAGGTGCCTCTCCCGATGCTCCACCATGTAGAGGCTGGCTCTTGCTTGAGAGCCCACTCCTCCACTTTTTCATTGCCTCTTTCCCCCACATATGCAAAAATGCCATGTAAAGCGGGCTTATAGCCCACTATTGTACTTGATCCTACAGGTGCTAAGCCTGCCACATAGGCATAATGTAGCGACCCGACCTCTGACGGTCAAGTCTCTGTGCTTAAGTGTCATCCCTGGATGGGTATGCTGACACACTCAGTACTCGAGGATTTATAAGAGAGGTAAATCACATGTATAAAATAACGTAAATACTATTACCTCAATCCAAATAGCGGAAGTAACAACAAGGTTGTGGATTCCCATCAACACCAACGGCAAAGTTGAGTGTAGAAATCGTAACCCTAACGTATCACTTACTCGTCGTAAGATATCCTGCAACATGAGATGTTGCAGCCACAAGGGTCAGTACATTGAATGTACTGGCAAATTCACAATCAGAGCAATGCTTTGAAATATGGCTATCACTACATGCATATTTGGCTGGTGGAAAGCTCTATGGTTATAGTTTGCGAAAAGCCAATTTTTCCCTACAACAAAGGAATAGATTTTAATTTAACTATCATGGTAGTTGAAACATCATTGAGAAGGTTCATCCAACTCAATCCCAATTAAAGTAGTTATCAGCCCAACAATATTAATTTAGAGTGATGAGATACTTAGGATACTCCAAGTACTAGATACTCAAGATTGTCCATAACCGGGACACGGCTAACCATGATTAGATTGTACACTCTCTGAGAGGTTTGCGCACTTTTCCCCACAAGACCCGATCGCCTCCGTTGGATTTCTCACACTACATGGTGTTTGAGAAACGGATGACCGAAACACGGTCTTTCAGAAACATTAACTCTTTACTCCATGCAGACCATACCAAACCTACAACCCTCTACCTGCTGATCCACCTCTTCGAGGGCTTCATGTAACTTACTCAACTATGCTAGAGCCCATAATAGCTTGTGGCTGCACATGGAAGTTTCTAGCATGAAAATATCTTAGTTCCCTTTGAGCCTGGGTGGCGGTCCATAGGAAGATCACACGGTACCCCGGGATTTCCAAAAATACAGGCAACATTGGATTCTCCAGGTGCCTCAATCCACCTAGATGTGTATTTAAGTTGCCACCTTAAGTTGAACCATTAATTAACAATCTCACATCTGTCATGGATTTCACTCACCGAAACCACGTCTACGTGCATAGCATAGCAATATAACCAATAGTAGAAGTAACACCCAAGGGTTTGAATATAACAGGGCAATAGGTTCTACCTCATCAACTACTTCCCATCCCACATGTTAATCACATCCTAATCATGCAATGTTTGAGGATTGGAACTAACGCCTAAAAACTGGGTATGAAAGGGATATGATCAAAGTGTGAACTTGCCTGCAATGTTGATGAAGATGATTCGCACTCATAACTCTTGATAGTTCTAATCGTCACACTCCGGTCAATCTATCGTAAGTAAGCAATAGTAACCACACATAAGCAATCACTCAAAAGATCATAAAGATCGAAGAAGACGATTTGGAAAACATTAAAACCAAGCAAATAACTCTTGCAACATAAAACAATTTCTAACAGTACCAAAATTATGTGAATTTCGCCTTATTAGAAAGTTTAGGTCAAGAGCTTTAATTTGCAAAAAGAATCAACTCAAACGGAGCTACAAAACTAAAATTACGATCAAACGAAGTTCAAATTCAAATCTGTTTGAAAACAAATTTTAAACTTTAAAAAACATGTTTAAGTTGATTAACTGGATAGAGGGGATCATAACGAAGAAGTGGGCGTTGGTTTTGTTGGATTTGGATAAACGAGTTAAAAGATGTGGTCGTTTGAAGTACAGGGACTAATCTGTGAAGAAATTTATCACAAATAGGTCCCTAGCCGGAAACTAAAATAAAATGAAAAATCTTGTCGAATGAACGTTCGCTAAGAAGATCTACAGAAAGAAAACGTTCACTAAAATTAACTAAACAGCAAACGGTCGTTAAATAATAAACTTAAAAAACAAATCTAGGGTTTTTCAGAAAACCGAACTAAACCGAAATAAACCGATTCGAACCGGGGCAACGGTTTTACCAGTCGGGGCGGTTTTCTTCGAAAACAGGCGGCGGCGGTTTGGATTGGGGCGGCGGCTCCGGCGAGGCTGCGGACTCCGGCGAGTCCGGCGAGATGCAATGAAGAATAAGCAAAGGCGGTGGGCGCAAGCGCGTCGTGATGGCGCAAGCAAAGCGGCGGGGCAAAGCAATGACGACGGCGGCAGGCGATGCGGTGGCGGCGTGCAGCGAGGAGGAGAGGAGAGAGGGGCCGGGGCTATTTATGGAGGAGGGCGGCCTCGGGAGGCGTGGAGGAGGGGCAAGGGCAAAGGCTGCGGGGCGCGGTGTCCGCGACGGACACGGCGGCGGTGGGAGTCCTGCTGGAGCTCGGGGACGCGTGGGCGTCGGGCTGGGCCGGCCCAGTTCGGTGGAAAGTTTTTTTAACATTTTTCCAGGAAAACAAAAATAAACGCAAAATAAATAAAAAATTTACATAGGCATATAATATATCAAAATTTTCAGAAAAAAATTATCTACAACGTGAACATTTTTGTAGCACCAAATAAAATCCACAAAAATTCGAATATAGCAAAGAGTGCTTCTGCTCTAGTAAAATCCAGTAAAAATCATTTTAAAAATTCCAAAATTAATTCAAATTTATTTCTCTCCAATTTTCTGATGTAGGGAATCATGTACCCTATTTTCCATATATTTTTTGGAGAAAAATAATTTGAATAAAACTCAAATAACTCCAAATTGAAAATAAATTCAAAAGAACTTTGAATTTAATTCTTTGAAACTCCCAAATCATATTTCATATGTTTTGAAGAAGTCATTTTATCTTCGCTCGTGAAAATCATTGAGTTGCATAAAGTTCATGGGTTGGAAATATTTTCCAAATGAAATTCAAATATTTTCAACACCCCTTGTCATTTAAATAAATGGAAGAAGTCATGTCATCTTCTCTCCGTGGTTTTGTGGTGAAAAGAATTTGAATTCACGGAGATCATGAATGCAAAATGAAAGTTTGGGAAAGTCCTTTTATTCCCTCTCATTTAACTTTCAAAAAGTTTCGAATTTCACTCAATTTCACACAATCAATCAAACAATCAATCAAATATATCTATTTATTATAACATTCCAAAATTTAGAATTTTGGGATGTTACACATAAAGTCTGATGTGGCAAGTTAATTAAGAAGAGAGAGACTAGTTTGGCGACCCCAGGAAGAAACGGTGCTAAGAGCGTGTACCTAGATGAAGCAAACTTAGCAACAAAAAACTAAGCACCTATGCATTGGGGACTTGAGTTGCTAAGCCATTTAATGCCCATAGTACCTCATCTAAGCACCATTTCATTGGAAGAGGTCACTCCTTGGCAAATGCAATAAATACTACGAAGAAAGAGATAGAGAGAAGTAAACAAAAAATACTCTTATAGCCAACCTTATAGCTAACCTTGTTGTATGAGTGACTAAGTGATGACTATGTATGACATGCCAACATCAGATAGCCTAACGCACCGTGTTACTCCAAGGGCGCGACCGCGCGAGCGAGGCGACGTTCATGGTAGGCGCGACCATGATACGGGCTGCTGCAGCCCTTGGATCTAAGATCGAACGGTCACATGCTAAGTTGCTGAAAATTTGAAGAATAACCTTGCAGGATAGGATATTCACCCATAGGTCTAGAATCACGCCATGCAACCGTTCGATCTCAGATCCAAGGGCTCTCAGAAGCCCGTATCATGGGAGAATGGAAAGCTTCGTATCACCCGTAATTTTCCCGATGCTTGACATGACATCGAAAGCCATTTAATTGGGCGTCGAGTAGACATGACATCTAATTGGACCCCATGATGCTTGTGCATGAATCATTTATCCACCAGGCAGGCCACTACCCTGCCATTCGCACGCCCCCCCCCCACTCGACATTTTTACAATCGATAAACCGCTCCTAGTCGTCCCGTCCTTTCACATTACGACATTTCCACTAATCCTAACCTCCTCCCAAATCCATGGCGTCCCAAATCTCCATGATCGGCGGTGAGTACAAGGTTAGAACCATCACCGGCGATGAGTTCGATGTCATCTACACCCGTTCTTCATAGCGGTGAAAGAATGCCTTGCTCGCTTCAAACGCATGTTCAAAAACTCAAATGATGAGTGGGTCACTTGGCTAGATGTTGAGTACACCACAGTCCTGGGAAGCGAGAAGAAACTAAAGGAGGCAGAGAAGAAGAAGCCCATCGTGATCCAGGTTTGCGTGCATGACTAATGCTTGGTCTACCACATATGCTATGCCGACGTTGAGTGCAAGGAATTTAAGAACTTCCTCAAGGGCGTCCGAGTCAAATTCGTTACTGTAGAATTTAGGAACGACAAGGAAATCCTCGGTCGGATAGTCCTCGTTGTAGGCGACCCCTTCGACCTCCAGAAGGAAGGGATGGTGCCCTCCCTTGATCAGCCTTCAATGCTGACCCTAGCAGGAGCCATGGTTCATCCTTCGTACGGTAAACTAGAGAAACCTCCGTACACGTTTCATCGTCATGTATGGCAGTGGAATGTACTAGATATAGACCACATCCACTACGCAACAATGGATGACTACCTTTGTTTCAATATCTACAAGGGTTGGATGAAGAGCAAGAGCCAAGTGTGCGGTTCAAGCAAATAAGTATCGCCCAAGAGGAAGAGGGACAAGGACGAAGTCGAGGACGTGGACGAGGACTCCGAGTAAGGTGGCAGTGTCGTTGCTCACGATGGTTCTAATGCAGTGTCTACCGGATTAGCTGCTTAGTTTAATTTCTGGTGTGCTTAGTTTTATTTGAGGGGTGTGTTGTGCTGAGCCCCCAGCAGAACTATGTTATGTTTCTTCTCGATATATTTCGTACATTTCATCTTTTAGTTGGTATAGTACAACCACTCGTTTCTTGACATTATATACGTAAAATATATATGCCCAACATCATGTAGCCAGCAGTTTAGTTGTCAAAGAATTTCAGGGTGCTTAGTTTTGTCAAAGAGTTCCAGGGTGCTTAGTTTTATTTGAGGGGTGTGTTGTGCTAGACACCATTAACTTATCATTGTGAGAATCGGCTTATTTTTGTCATGTAACATGGTCAACGGGGTTTGACGTGAAAATAACAATGTCTAATGGCATTTCTGAGCAAATATCTAACTTAACGATGGCATTTTTTAGATATCTAATTGCATTTTTAGCAGGCATCTCACGGATCAATGGCATTTTTTGAGTAGTTGTAACTTCTAATGGCAAAACTGAGTAGTGATACACAACTAGTGGCATAAATAATAAGAACCCACGAATTAAATAGAGCTAATTTCTTTATTTCTTTATACCTTTGTGTGCGAAAGAATATACGCTGCCTCCTGCCAGATTTTCTTTACAGAGGCAACATAGAACTATATGAGTGCCCTGTTAAATTTTGGAATTATTCCGGGTTTGTTTGGCCTTTTTATACATTAATTGAGTTTACGGTCATTTAATGTGCATAATTCAAATTTGAACTCCAAGCACATGCTCCGTGCACCAAAGTTGGTGAAAAATCACATGTGTGTCCTCGGGTGAATTTCTAGGTCCCATGCAAGAAATGGGAATGAAATTCAAACATCACGGGCATCGTGGTTCGCCGAGAACATTGAGAAGCTTGGTTTTAAAATTCTTGTAAATCCAAAACACACCTGAAAATCATGAAACTTGGCATGGTGTCATGTCATGGTACTACCCTGCTGTGGTAAAATAAATTGCAGAATAGGAACAAGTTTTGGTATAAGTTTCTTGCAAACCAGAGTTTCTCTCAAGAAGGCTCGTGGTTCTGAGAGGGAACGTGTCACCTTTGTGTGCATAATTCAAATTTTAAATACAAGCACATGCTCCAGTGCACCAAAGCTGGTTGAAAAATCACATTTGTGTCCTCGGGTAAATTTCTAGGTCCCATGCCAGAAATTGGAATGAAATTCAAACATCTGGGCATCATGGCTCGGTTGGAAACATTGAGAAACTTGGTTTTTTAATGCCTGTAAATCCGAAACACGCATGAAAATCATGAAACTTGGCTTGGTGCCATGACATGGCACCAACATGCTGTGGAAATTTTGCTGTCCGATTTGCGAAGGCGCACACATTAACAATCAACAAAGTCATTTTGGAACAAGTGATGTCACGTTACAATTGGAAACACAAGTATTATTGAAACCGTGGCCATTCTATTTACCATTTACGTGCCGCCACGCGTCCCCTTTTTTATTAGCTAGGAGGCGCCGTGCAGGGTAGCTATTAGAGTACGTGAGGCGTGCGATCAGACCCCTGCGCGTGCTTATCGGGAGGAGAGCCCTTTTGACCTCCATCTGCCGTCCACCTCTCTCCCAAGGTCTCCATTAATGGCGCCCGAGCCTGTTTTTAATGGCGTGGCAATGTGTCACTCGAGTGAGATTTAAGAGAGAAAAAAGAAAATCTGAAAATAAAATTTTGCACGGATCTTGATGTAAGATCCGATGGACCTATATAGCATCTACTGCGACTTATAGCAAGACTGATGAATATATATAAGGACGACGAGAGTGGATAATAGTTGTCTTACATAATTAGGAAGATAATTAAAAAAGCCACATGCTACTACGCCTGAAATACACAAGGGCAAAAGAAGAAGGAAGACGCATACAACGATCTGGCTCGCTGATCTCTACTTTCTTTATGCGCTGCAGGTCGCGGAGACTAGTTCTCGCGGCGGGCGATGATCTATTTCATTAGTTTCTTGTCCTTAATACGCTGCTTGGAAACATACATGGATTCCTCCACCAGCCTGTTGCGCTCGATGCGGAGCATGGCATTCTCGTCCATAAGTTTCTTGATGATGACGCCCATCCTCTGCAACACGGCAGCGGTCTCCTCATCCTGCTTCGCCCTTCCGGCGATCTTCGCCCTCAGCAGGTCGCGCTCGCCCCGGAGCTTCGCATTGCCCTCCCCCAGTTGTCGGATGATGCCGGTAGCCTCGTCCTGCATCCTCGCCCAACCGGAAATCTGATCCATCTGGATATGGTCTATTGCCTGCATGCGCCTGTAAGAGTCCTCGCCTGCCCGCGAGAAATTTACCCAGGCCGCCGCGGTGCGGTGGGACCTCCCTGCTTCTTCGGCGGTGCGGCGGGACATCTCTACTGCTTCCGCGGCATGGCCGGACCAGTCTGCTATATCGACGGCGCGGCGGGACCTCCGTGCTGCTTCGGTGGTGTGGCGGGTCCTCTGTGCTGCTACTGCTGCGCGGCTGGACATGCCGGTTGCTTTTGCGGCGAGGCGGGACATCCCTCATCCTTCCTCTTCCTTGCTCACCTTCTCCCTGGTGGAAATCTCTCGACCAAGAACTCACGCTGGCTATGGCTTGATTGACTTGATTGTTTTTTGTGGATGAGGAGTTGAGGAGGAATGTGCAGTCGTCTTAGCATAGTAGTATTTATAACTGAGTACTACTAATACGCTCCTAAGTGGGAAACCGTTTAGGTTGTGATCGGTGTGAACAGGTTTGCAATTAAATATAGCGTGGTAGTAGTAGTAATTTGAAATGTGACAAGACGCGCTCAAAATTTATTGACGGTTCTAGTTTCGAAGTGCAGCACTATTCCCGGATGGCGTAACGTTGGCACGTTTTCTCGGCCGTGGTGTAGCATATGCCATGGTACTAGTTCTTTTTCTACTGCTGTGTACGTGCAAAAACTAGCACCGTCGGATACATATCTTACGCTTGGCGTTCGACAGGAATAGCCTCGTGGCGAGCTATAGACTAGTCTTTTTTTCAGACGCATTACACCTATCTCTCGGGAGTTTTCGCACGCACCATCACTGCTTCCTAGGTCGATGCCTCCCACATACAATTGTAATCTGAGAAGAGGTGCATGCACGCACTCGTCCTCTCTCACACACGCATCTGTAGCTACGAATTGTAGTGTTCTCAACCATCCGATTGGCTCTATCATAGGTTTCACGTTGCTCCTTGGCCTTGAGATTGAGATGTTTTAAACGCGGAGGCTCAGATGGAGGCGCGAGGTTTTGGTTAATGTGCGGGCCGCACACGGCACCAAATCGACACAAGCTTTGTCTGCCTGGCGCGCATGCAGTCGGGTGAGTTGTCCAAGTATAGACACAACCAGGCCCTCGTTGGTATCCGCGCCTCGACTTTGGCTGGTCATAGTGGAGAGTAACATAAACCAGTTACTAGTCTATGTTACTAGTACCTTCATAGTGGGTAGTGTCATATAGTATATGCATTGTTTTGCTCCATGGCGCAATCCATCGATACTACTACTATACAAATGTATGCATTTTTCAAAAGGCTAGAGGGCGGGACAGTCTAGCTTGGAACTTTTCACGAGAGGCGAGGGCCTTTGTGATATGACGGAGGAGCACGAAACACGGCAGCCCAGTACCATATCCTCTACTCTCTACTCTTATTATATATTACTAGCAAGAGGCATTGTTCTATTGGCGATAAAGAATGATCTAATTTGCTAGTCATCGCATTTTTAGCATTGTTCTATTCATGCCTCGCAGAGAAGGTGCGGCGAAACACCCGAAGCAAAATAAGAAACACAGGAGCAAAAGAAGAAGGAGGATTATTGTGACGCCCGGGTAATCAAGCTACAGTAACCCTCTGTTATCATGCCACGTCACCACGATAACTATTGCTAATCTCGTGTTAGATTAGAACCGATCCAAATTCAAATTCGAATTAAAGTCAAGCAATAAAGTTTTCGATACTCAAAACTAAAATGTTCTTATTGTGACAAATAAATCATGGATAATATTGGTGGAGAAATTACATTTTTATAAAATAATTAATTACTCTAAAGTGATTAAAATACCAGCAAAAACAATTAAGTGAATACCTTTTTCAATTAATAAAATTCTAAAATAATTTATTTCGGGGTAAAACATTTATGGCGGTGGCTGGTTCTCAAGCATTAATTTAAGAGTTGTTATCATTTTTTTAAAACTAAAAATAATGTGTATCTAAAATAAAACAGAACAGAAAAATAAAAATAAAATGAAGAAAAGAAAACAGAACAAAAAAGAAAGAAAGGAAAAGACACCCCCAATCGGGCTCGGCCCACTGCCGGCCGCCCAACCGGCCCGTCCACGCCTTATCCCTCACCCTCCCCGCAAACCCTAACCCCACGATCCCCACTCACTCCTCCCACTCTCCCCCGACTGGATCGGGATCGAGCGACCCCGTTCCCGTCGCCCCGAGCCCGACGCCGGCGTCCATCCCCGACGCCGCCCCGCTGTCGCCGGCCTGCCTCGCCCCACCACTCCATCGCCGGAGCACCACCACCGCTCGGATCGAATCACCGCCGCCTAGAGCCCCACACCTCGCCGAACTTCCCCGCGCGCCCCGCCACCTCGTTTCCGTCGCCGGACCTCGCCATCATCGCGCCACCACGCCCTCGAGCCACCTCGACGTTGTTGCTCGTCGCCTCCCCGACCCCGTCGCTGCCGCCCGGATCGCCATCGCTGGACTGCATCCCCGTCGTCCTCTCCGTCGCCTACTCGTCCCCGTTGTCGCTCGCGTCGTCCCCGTCGACCTCCTCCCCGAGCACCGCTGCCTTCCCCCTGCAGCTCCCCTATGAGGAACCCCCCTCATATCATCCCTTCCCTCCTCCCGTACGGGCCACCGTTCGCTACTACCTCGCGCGCACGTGCACACTACCGCACCCGTTCCCCACGCTCGCAGTCGCGCCTCCGGCCGGCCCAGTGCTTGCGCTCGCCATGCCTGGACCGGCGCCCCGGTCGCCCCTACCGTCCCAACCAACCACCGTACTCACCGCGGCCCCCGCGCAGGCCACGCCCACCTCTTGCAGCCATCGCCGCCAACCGCAATCGCCGGCGCCTCCACTGGCCTGGGCGGGCGCCCAAATGGGCTGGCACCCACACACCCGTAAGCCGTTCGCCCGTGCGTGTTTGGCCCTGGGGCCAATGACATGTGGGACCCATCCCCAGAATGATTTTATATAAAAAAAGAGAATTTAAAAATAAGTAGTTAATTAATTAGTTAAATAAATAAATAATTTAATTAAGTCTGTTAAAATTACCTAATTAACTAATTAACCTAATTAACACTATTAATTAACTAAACAATCAATGACATATGGGACCCACGCGTCAACTTGACCCAGTCAACACCTCTGTTGACTGATGATGTCATGCTGATGCCATACTGATCCAGTAATGCCATTTTCGAATTAAATTAATAATAATAATTTATAAATTGAATTAAATCTTTAAAAATTAATATAAAATAAACAGTAGCTCGGATGAATATACTTTGTACGTGAAACTTGCTCAGAACGACGAGACGAATCCGGATACATAGCTCGTTCATCCGCCACACATCCCTACTATAAGAAACACGCAACTTTCCTCCTCCGGTTCATCTGTCCGAAAACGCGAAACACCGGGGATACTTTCCCGGATGTTTCCCCTTTCGCTGGTATCACATATCCCTATGTTAGGTCACCCCTAGCACATCGTATTTCCGCGTCTTGCTTTGTGTTACATTTGATTGCTCTATTATTTATTGTGTTCCCCCTCCGTTACTTCTTTCCGGTAGGCTCCGAGACCGTTGCCGATACCCCCGTGATTGGCTACATCGCCGACGACTCCTTCTTCTTGCCAGAGCAACCAGGAAAGCCCCCCCCCCTTGATCACCAGATATTGTCTATTCTTCTCTATACTGCTTGCATTAGAGTAGCGTAGCATGTTACTGCTTTCCGTTATTCCTATCCTGATGCATAGCCTGTCGTTGCTACTACTGTTGTTACCTTTACCTGCAATCCTACATGCTTAGTATAGGATGCTAGCATTCCATCTGTGGCCCTACATTCGTGTCCATCTGCCTTGCTATACTATCGGGCCATTATCACTCGGGAGGTGATCACGGGTATATACTATATACTTTATACATGATACATGTGGTGAGTAAAGTCGGGTCGGCTCGTGGAGCACCCGCGAGTGATTCACGGATTGGGGGCTGAAAGGACCTTTGTCCCAACGGCCCTCTGAGTGGATCTTTGTGGCGGAGCGACAGGGCAGGTTGAGACGACCTAGGAGAGAGGTGGGCTGGCCTGTTCGGGCGTTCACGGATACTTAACACGCTTAACGAGATCTTGGTATTTGATCTGAGTTGGGTCGTTGACCTTATACGCACTAACCTCCACGTGGGACAAGATATGGGCAACCGGCGTCGTGGTATCAGCCGAAGCATTTCGTGACGTCAGCGACTGAGCGGCGCGCGCCGGATTGGACTGGAACGCCTGCTAGGCTAGGTCTGCTTTCGGCCGCCCTCGCAACATGCAGGCGTGCTAAGGGCGATGGGCCCAGACCCCTGTGCGCTTAGGTTTAGACCGGCGTGCTGACCTCTCTGTTGTGCCTAGGTGGGGCTGCGACGTGTTGATCTTTCGAGGCCGGGTATGACCCAGGAAAGTGTGTCTGGCCAAATGGGATCGAGCGTGTCGGGTAATGTGGTGCACCCCTGCAGGGAAGTTTATCTATTCGAATAGCCGTGATCTTCGGTAACAGGACGACTTGGAGTTGTACCTTGACCTTATGACAACTAGAACTGGATACTTAATAAAACACACCCTTCCAAGTGCCAGATATAACCCGGTGATCGCTCTCTAACAGGGCAACGAGGAGGCGATTGCCGGGTAGGATTATGCTATGCGATGCTACTTGGAGGACTTCAGTCTACTCTCTTCTACATGCTACAAGACGGAGGCTGCCAGAAGCGTAGTCTTCGACAGGATTAGTTATCCCCCTCTTATTCTGGCATTCTGTAGTTCAGTCCACTGATATGGCCCTTTACACATATCCCATTCATATGTAGTGTAGCTCCTTGCTTGCGGGTACTTTGGATGAGCACTCACGGTTGCTTTTCTCCCCCTTTTCCCCCTTTCCCTTCTACTTGGTTGCTGCAACCAGATGCCGGAGCCCAGGAGCCAGACGCCACCATCGACGATGACTCCTACTACACTGGAGGTGCCTACTACTACGTGCAGCCCGCTGACGACGACCAGGAGTAGTTAGGAGGATCCTAGGCAGGAGGCCTGCGCCTCTTTCGATCTGTATCCCAGTTGGTGCTAGCCTTCTTAAGGCAAGCTTGTTTAACTTATGTACGTACTTTCAGAGATATTGTTGCTTCCGCTGACTCGTCTATGATCGAGCACTTGTATTCGAGCCCTCGAGGCCCTTGGCTGGTATTATGATGCTTGTGTAACTTATTTATGTGTTAGAGTTGTGTTGTGATATCTTCCCGTGAGTCCCTGATCTTGATCGTACACATTTGCGTGCATGATTAGTGTATGATTGAATCGGGGGCGTCACAATTATCACCACAAAAAAAGAAGGAAGACGCACACACAAGTCTGGGGTGCTGCTCTCACTACATGAAGGGTTGCTGGCCGTGGAGTCGTAACTGCTTCTTCATCGCCTCCACGACCTCCATCTCCTTGCGCACCTCCTCCACCATCTTCATCATTGTGTCCATGACGCGGGATTTCTCGATGCGAGTCTTCATCATTAGTTCCACGGCCGCATTATGTACCTTGATATCTTCCCGTGAGTCCCTGATCTTGATCGTACACATTTGCGTGCATGATTAGTGTATGATTGAATCGGGGGCGTCACAAGTTGGTATCAGAGCCGACTGCATGTAGGAATCCCCCTTCCACACTCCTTGGCCGAAGTTGAGTCCAGTCAATGAAAATTGTTTTACTAACATGGCTTTGCAGCCCATGGGCCCACGTGGCCATTGGGTGGTATTAGGATCTTTTATTCCTCGTCTATACTCTAGGACTCTGATCTCTCTTCTATTCGGGTTAAATGATTTTACTAACTCTGACTCTAGGTTCTCGTAAATAATTTCTCCCGGAGAGCTCCTTCATTCCAGATGATGGCCGGCTTCACCAGAAGATTCCGAAGATACTCTTCCATATTCTCTCGAGACCTTGTGCCCACCGCTTTTGCTATTCCCGACCATCGATAAACCCTTATGGATAACTACATACACTTGTCGTCCATAGCTTCACTTCCAATTGTTCTTGTTATTACAAGATACCCTAAAATACTTCGGATATTACGAGAATACTTTGTGCCTACTGCCTTTCAGTTACTAGCCACATAAATACCCCAACGGATAAATTCTCGCACTTATCGAGTATCCGCTCATCCCCAGTTGATTCATGTATTTCACATAAGTCTTCGAAATACCATTCGATCTTCCGAAAATCCTCAATAACCTATTGCTCTTGAAATTATTGCTTGATTGCATTATGATTAATCCCATAAGTCTGGTAATCTTATTTGCATCCTTTGTCATTATCATCTTGAGTCCTTTGATTCAATACTATGCGAATGCATGCAATCATCGGTTGATCCTTTTAAATTATCTTTCCGTCTCAGACGTCATTTTAAACATGACCTGGATCTCGACCAATCAAATTGCCATCGATTGTACCCCTAAGTCTATTCAACTTATCCATCCCTAATCAAAGCATCGCTTCTGAACCCTTGTCTTCGAATTCATAATTCCTTTGCATTTGAGCTTTGAGTTAGTCAGTTGTTACTATAATCTGATCTCCTTGCATTCTTTCTTACCCTTGTGGACCACCGGATCCTTTGTTGGATTTGATCCGACAGCGTCCTTCGTATTCAATAAGCTCGTGAGCCTTTCCTAGGGTAAATAATGCCTTTGGTAAATTATATCCTTTGCTTGTCAACCATGCTCCACTCCCGAGCTTCAGTTATTCTCTCCTGAAGTTTGTGGTATATGTTCCTAAGAGGCCCAGATGGGTTGAACCTATGCCTTTTCGAATCTGTGTGAACCCGGAAACTACTACGGGTCATACTCTACTGGTGTTATGTCAGATAAAATTTCAATGCTACAACTAATGTCACTTTTGAAATACGAGAGGTGGATGAAAGGTTATGCGTTGAACAAGTGGGAGTCGACCTTGAACCCTGTGTTAATGCCCATGGACACGATGTATACCTTATCATGGAGGCTTCTCTTAAAATAATTATGCCCTTCTTATAAGTTCATCTTGTATCTGTGGACGTGGTTCCGACCATGTTTCTCCTTGATTCCATTTCTTGTGCAAGTTTAAGCACTTGTCTTCTGCAGAGCATTACCCTAGTCCAACCTCTACTTTGATCGGTCGTCGAGTATTACCCCCCTGGTATCTCGAGATTATCATGGAACTGCATAACTTCTTATGAGTTCTTCATCAAGTGCTACATTCCCACTAATTCCAATTTTTCACGGGCTCTTAGTTATTAAACACTCAAAGACACCGATAACTGAACCGAGTCCGCAGTACGGTTCAATAACTCTTCAGTAATCTTCTTTAAGTATGAGTTTGTACCCGATCACGCCATTCCTAGCATGTTTGGCTATATCATTGTCGTGATGATTTTAACTATGCTACCTGGTCCTTAACCCCAGAGCACAACTTTCGATGATGAGCTAAGCTTACACCAATCTTCCTTGTCATACCATTTCGCCTTGAACAGCAAGCTTGATTTCGTGATTGTGTCGTACCAGTGGTTCCAATAACCTTGTGCTTCATCATTCCTTTGACTTGATGTCATCGTCGATCGATTACATCTTCTTGAAACCTCTCGATAAATGTGTCATGATCATCGTCAACATTTTATCTTCTTCCGAGACGTACATTGAGTTGTCGAAGAGAAAATCCAGGCTTGCCCCCTCGATGAATTGTGTTGACGTCGACAACATTATTGATTTCCTTCCCAACACAAAACTTGTTCTAGTTTTGCGTTGTACCTTGAGTTCCTTGCTATACGACTTATGTTATGCTCTACCTTGGGGTATTACCATCGTTTATATCAAGAATGTCGTGAGAATTTTACCACCTCTTAAGAATTCTTGATGTAGTAACACTTCTCGCCATCTCCATTCTTTTCTTTGTCCCCGTGTTGTTTCTAACCGGAATACCGACAATTGAACTATGATGTGTGAATTCAAAACTTCTAGCAACCCTATTGCTTTGAAGTGAATGGTCGAGTTTCATTCTAATTCTTTTGTTCATTAAGTCACAATTCTAACATTGATCGTGCAACCCAACCCATATTTCGGGTGCACCTTTCAACCAATGTTTAATTGTGTATGTTTTCCTCGAGCATACCTCATTATATCATTTGATCTGAAAAATGTGATCTCCTTGTTCACATAATTGTGAAAATCCATCTTTTAGAAATCCCAATGAATTGTCTCTGAGTTCATCAGCCACCTCCTCATCCTCTCCTTGGTTTAATGATGAACTCATGATTCGGAACTTGCTTCCATAGTTTATTTCCCGAGAATCTTGCAACTCCATCACGTCAAATTGAGTTGCACCTTTTTTTCTCAGGCATCCTGAGTCCTTAACGCCAATCAGATCTGAATTCCGGTCAGATATGATGGTTGGAACATATTTCCTAGAGTTATAACATTGGTCTTTATGTGACCCGGTAAGATGATGTCGTGCCTAACACACTTGGCCAGAGGCCTTACTGTTCTAGATTCCTTCTTAGCAAGGTTATCCATTTTTCCATGAGGAAATTGTAAGACTTATTCTACAAGTTATTCCTGATGGATCCTTTGTGTTTCCAAAGTCTGATCTTCACCTGATGAACATATCAATGCTATTTCGAAGCATGTCTATGGTACTCTGATTTTCAACAAGAACATTTGAAGCCAATGCTAAATGTTTCCTGCTAAATTATCCAAACACCGCTATATGAGTAATGTCATGAAATTTCTCTCCCCTACCTAATGAGTTTTCTACATTATATCCTGTCATGGATATCATGCTCTGCTTGTCCTTGGGAAGGATATACCCTTGAAATATGTGTTTAAACACATTTTCCTTTCCATTTTTCTGTTTAATCTGATAATCATATTTTCCTTTCCATTGGTTGGTTTAACGTTTCTTGTGATCTATATGATCTAAGCAGTAACATTTCTCCTGCTTATGTAAACACCTCGGTGTACAATTCTGTCAGCAAGACCCTGTTACCATTGTTGATGACATTCCAGTAACCGCCGATGGACGAGAACTTTGCCTATTGGCCCGCCTCGTTCAATGAGCAGGAAATGGTTCTCTTCGTCCCTCGCCCTCGGTACCGATGTTGTTGCCGACATAACCGACACGCTATCCTCTAACATGCCTTGCTTACATGATCGTGCAAGATGTCACCGCCCTTCCTACTTTTAACCCACATGGTGGGCCCATAACCCAAATTTCCACAAGATCGAAACCTGACTCTCCTGTACACCCTGTTGCCAAAGTAATTCCTAGAGCTTGACTTCATGTGTAGTTCATGGGCCACCTGTCTAGTGATATATTCTGGTATCAGACACAATACTTATCCCCATTGCTCTGAACCCCTTTCACATTTCGTATCAGGCAACGAACGATTGCCTATGGGCTTGAAACTTCTACTTTGCACCTTCTTACTTTGCTCTCGATAATTTCTTAAGTTTCAATTCTAGAGTTACTTCCGCCACCTTCCTTGATGTTATCGACTAGATAGACAACCTTGCAGAGGTCTGTTCTCCCGGACTACCCACCCTTTTCTCTTTCGTAAGTACGATGGAGATCCCGAAGAAAGGATGACAACTTGATCATGGTGACTTGAAGCAGAGAAATGTAGACATCAAAGAAAGGGATCAACATCTTCGAAAGGGCAGCCAAGACCGAGAAGACTCGTTAGGTTTTTCGCTACCAGCACCTTCCCCCCGTTACTCAACCGCGTAAATCTCGGGACGAGATTTCTTGTAGTGGAGGAGAATTATGACGCCCGGGTAATCAAGCTACAGTAACCCTCTGTTATGATGCCACGTCACCACGATAACTGTTGCTAATCTCGTGTTAGATTAGAACCGATCCAAATTCAAATTTGAATTAAAGTCAAGCAATAAAAGTTTTCGATACTCAAAAATAAAATGCTCTTATTGTGACAAATAAATCATGGATAGTATTGGTGGAGAAATAACATTTTATAAAATAATTAATTACTCTAAAGTGACTAAAAGAGCAGCAAAAATAATTAAGTGAATACCTTTTTCAATTAATAAAATTCTAAACTAATTTATTTCAGGGTAAAACATTTATGGCGGTGGGTGGTTCTGAAACATTAAATTAAGAGTTGTTATCATTTTTTTAAACTAAAAATAATGTGTATCTAAAATAAAACAGAATCGAAAAATAAAAATAAAAAGAAGAAAAAAAACAGAACAAAAAAAAGAAAGAAAGGAAAAGACACCCCCCACTGGGCTCTGGCTCACTGCCGGCAGCCAACCGCCCGGCCCACGCCCCTTATCCCTCACCTCGCAAAACCCTAACCCCACGATCCCCACTCACTCCTCCCACTCTCCCCCCGACTGGATCGGGATCGGGCGACCCCGTTCCCGTCGCCTCGAGCCCGACGCTGGCGTCCATCCCCGACGCCGCCCCGCCGTCGCTGGGCTGACTCGCGCCACCACTCCGTCGCCGGAGCACCACCACTGCTCGGATCAAATCACCGGCGCCAGCGACGCTGCCGCCTGGAGCCCCATACCTCGCCGAACTTCCCCGCGCGCCCCACCACCTCGTTTCCGTCGCCGGACCTTGCCATCATCGCGCCACCACGCCCTGGAGCCGCCTCGACGTTGTTGCTCGTCGCCTCCGCGACCCCGTCACCGCCGCCCGGATCGCCATCGCCGGACTGCCTCCCCGTCGTCCTCTCCGTCGCCTACTCGTCCCCGTCGTCGCTCCCGTCGTCCCCATAGACCTCCTCCTCGAGCACCGCTGCCTTCCCCCTGCAGCACCCCTGTGAGGAACCCCCCTCATATCCTCCCTTCCCTCCTCCCTGCGGCCACCGTTCGCTACTCCCTCGCGCGCACGTGCACACCACCGCACCCGTTCCCCGCGCTCGCCGCCACGCCTCCGGACGGCCCAGTGCTTGCGCTTCGCCGTGCACAGACGGCGCCCTTCGCCGCCTGCCGTCGACCAACCACCGCGCTCACCGCGGACCCCCCGCAGGCCACGCCCACCTGTTGCAGCCATCGCCGCCGACAGCAATCACCGGCGCCTCCACTGGCCTGGGCGGGCGCCCAAACGGGCTGGCACCCACACGCCCGTAACCCGTTCGCCCGTGCCTGTTTGGCCCTGGGGCCAATGACATGTGGGACCCATCCCTAGTATGATTTTATAGAAAAAAAGAGAATTTAAAAATAAGTAGTTAATTAATTAATTGATTAGTTAAATAAATAATTAATTTAATTAAGTCTGATAAAATTACCTAATTAACTAATTAACCTAATTAACACTGTTAATTAACTAAACAGTCAATGACATATAGGACCCACACGTCAGCTTGACCTAGTCAACACCTCTGTTGACTGATGATGTCATGCTGATGCCATACTGATCCAGTAATGCCATTTTTGAATTAAATTAATAATAATAATAATTTATAAATTGAATTAAATCTTTAAAAATTAATATAAAATAAACCGTAGCTCGGATGAAAATACTTTGTACATGAAAGTGTTCAGAACGACGAGACGAATCCGGATACGTAGCCCGTTCGTCCGCCACACATCCCTACTATAGCAAACACGCAACTTTCCTCCTCCGGTTCATTTGTCCAAAAAGGAAAAACACCGAGGATACTTTCCCGCATGTATCCCCTTTCGCCGGCATCACCTATCCCTACGTTAGGTCACCCCTAGCACAACGTATTGCCGCGTCTTGCTTTGTGTTACATTTGATTGCTATGTTATTTATTGTGTTCCCCCTCCGTTACTTCTTTCCGGTAGGCTCCGAGACCGTTGCCGATACCCCCGTGATCGGCTACATCGCCGACGACCCCTTCTTCTTGCCAGAGCAACCAGGCAAGCCCCCCCTTTGATCACCAGATATCGCCTATTCTTCTCTATACTGCTTGCATTAGAGTAGCGTAGCATGTTACTGCTTTCCGTTATTCCTATCCTAATACATAGCCTGTCCTTGCTACTAGTGTTGTTACCTTTACCTACAATCCTACATGCTTAGTATAGGATGCTAGCATTCCATCCGTGGCCCTACATTCTTGTCCGTCTGCCTTGCTATACTATCGGGCCGTGATCACTCGGGAGGTGATCACGGGTATATACTATATACTTTATACATGATACATGTGGTGACTAAAGTCGGGTCGGCTCGTGGAGCACCCACGAGTGATTCACCGATTGGGGGCTGAAATGACCTTTTTCCCAACGGCCCTCACGAGTGGATACGTGTGGCGGAGCGACAGTGCAGGTTGAGACCACCTAGTATAGAGGTGGGCCTGGCCCTGTTCGGCGTTCGCGGATACTTAACACGCTTAACGAGATCTTGGTATTTGATCTGAGTTGGGTCGTTGACCTTATACGCACTAACCGCCACGTGGGACAAGGTATGGGCAACCGGCGTCGTGGTATCAGCCGAAGCATTTCGTGACGTCAGCGACTGAGCGGCGCTCGTCGGATTGGACTGGAACGCCTGCTAGGCTAGGTCTGCTTTCGGCCGCCCTCGCAACATGCAGGTGTGCTAAGGGCGATGGGCCCTGTAACCACTGTGGCGCTTAGGTTTAGACCGGCGTGCTGACCTCTCTGTTGTGCCTAGGTGGGGCTGCGACGTGTTGATCTTCCGAGGCCGGGCATGACCCAGGAAAGTGTGTCCGACCAAATGGGATCGAGCGTGTCGGGTAATGTGGTGCACCCCTGCAGGGAAGTTTATCTATTCGAATAGCCGTGATCTTCGGTAACAGGACGACTTGGAGTTGTACCTTGACCTTATGACAACTAGAACTGGACACTTAACAAAACACACCCTTCAAAGTGCCAGATATAACCCGGTGATCGCTCTCAAACAGGGCAACGAGGAGGGGATTGCCGGGTAGGATTATGCTATGCGATGCTACTTGGAGGACTTCAGTCTACTCTCTTCTACATGTCAAGAAGACGAAGGCTGCCAAGCGTAGTCTTCGGCTGTGATTAGTTATCCCTCCTATTACGGCATTCTGCGATTCCCATCGATATGGCCCTTTACACATATACCCATGCATATGTAGTGTACCTCCTTGCTTGCGGGTACTTTGGATGAGTACTCACGGTTGCTTTTCTCCCCTTTTCCGCCTTTCCTTCTACACGGTTGCCGCAACCAGATGCCGGAGCCAGAGCGACGCCACCATCGACGATGACTCCTACTACATCGGAGGTGCCTACTACTACGTGCAGCCCGGCTGACGACGCACTGTGAGTAGTTAGGAGGATCCTGTGCAGAGGCCCGCGCCTCTTCGATCTCAGATCTCAGCTTGGTGCTAGCCTTCTTAAGGCAAGCTTGTTTAACTTATGTCTGTAATCGAGATATTGTTGCTTCCACGACTTCGTCTATGATCGAGCACTTGTATTCGAGCCCTCGAGGCCCCTGGCTGGTATTATGCTGCTTGTATGACTTATTTATGTGTTAGAGTTGTGTTGTGATATCTTCCCGTGAGTCCCTGATCTTGATCGTCACATTTGCGTGCATGATTAGTGTATGACTGAATAGGGGGCGTCACAATTATCACCACAAAAAAAGAAGGAAGACGCACACACAAGTCTGGGGTGCTGCTCTCACTACATGAAGGGTTGCTGGCCGTGGAGTCGTAACTGCTTCTTCATCGCCTCCACGACCTCCATCTCCTTGCGCGTCTCCTCCACCATCTTCATCATTGTGTCCATGACGCAGGATTTCTCGACGCGAGCCTTCATCATCAGTTCCACGGCCGCATTATGTACCTTGATAGCAGTCGGGTGCTCGATGCGGAGCTTCGCCAACTCCTCTTTCTGTTCCATGACGAGGGCCTGCAACATCTTCATCGAGGAACTACTATTCTCATGCAGCTTCTTCCAGACGGTGTTCTCCTCCTTCAGCAGGTCGAGCTCGTGGCAGAGCTTCGCCTTGTCCTCCTGAAGTTGCAGGATTTCGCCGGTTGCCTTCTTCTCCGATGCAATGCTCTTCTTCAGCAGCATCACCAAGCCGGCGGTCAACTCCCCTTGCTCATTGATCTTAGCGGGCATGTCGTCGAGGCTCTCCTTCAGCAGCTCCACCAAGCCGTGGATGAACTCATTCTTCTTATTGAGGTGCTTATTGAGCTGATCGGGCATGCCGTCGAGGGATAACGACTCCAGCGCCGCCAGCTCGGCATGTTCGCCTCCGCGTCTAGGGCGCTCCTGGGAGCCATCGCCTGCCCGTGAGAGATCTTTCGAGGTCTCTGCGTGGCGGCGAGCCCTCTCTTTTTTTCCGCAGCCTTGGTTGCCGCTCCCTTGTTACGAGTAGTTCTCGACCTAGAGCTCTACACACCGGCCATGGCAAGGACAGACGAAGAAGCAGGACTTACGAGGAGGAAGGTAGAGTAATTTTCGGTTAGGTAGTTCCCCTTTTATAACCTAAGTACTAGCACTAGTACTAAAACCTGCATAGTGGGAACACGTTCAGGTTTGGTACGTACTGGTAGGTGTCAGCAGGCTTGCACTTAATTGTAGCACTAGTACTTTTCGAATGTGATGGGAACAAGGTAAAGATTAATTGATGGTTTTGGTTTCGAGGCGAAAAGGCTCCTGATGAGTTTAGTGGAACATAAATTTCAAGTAGACTACACTGCTCAGATGCGTAAATATTATGTTACTGTCAAAAATTGGCACAAAATACGAAGGAGACCAATGGAAGTACTACTAGCAACCCATGATTTAACTACTCGCATGCGCGCAGTGGAGTAGTAATGTCTTTCTTCCGCCCTCAAGTCCACTCAATTTGCATGCGCTGTATTAATTGACCATCAATGAAGTGAAGGACTTTACACGCGTCAAATTATCACATGGGGTGGATCTTGTTGAAAAATTGCGTCCGCCCATGTACCCACGTGTGCGTGCGTGCACATCTTCGCTTCGTGCATGTACCGCCAGTGTGGCTCAGGGAGGACGAGTACATTCTTCTGGAACCAGCAGCACATCACTGTGATCAATCCACACAAGGATGTCGCGACAACACCTCCACATGTGCCATGTGGCTTCATGAACTGTAAGAGAGAACTGTGTAGCGTGCCATTGTGTTTTGCACATACTCGAAGTACTAGTAAGGTACATGTGCATTGCACGCATAAGATTTTGCAACCAAATTACGAATAAATACCACACTGTAGCATATAAGCTCTGAGTCATATATGCCTGATGTAGACCTTCGTTTAATTCTTATAGTTCATCTCATTCAAAATCAATTAGTTTTTATAACAAACCTAGGGCCTCTTTGATTCGTAGGATTTCCAAAACGCGGGAATAGGAAGAACATGGGATTAGAGTGGAATGTCATCTTGAATCCTACAGGATGGTACGAGTGTTTGATTGTGCATAGAAAAAACACAGAATTCTTTCAAAGAGGTTTGAGTGGATGGGATGTTTCCTATGAAATATAGTGCAAATGAATCATATGGAAAAATAACTATGGTTTACAATCCTACAAACCAAACAACCAAGATAGGAAAAATTCCTAAGGATTAGAATCCTCCAAAATTCCTTCAAGAATCCTTTGAATCAAAGAGGCCCTTAATCTATTCTATGATTCACGGAATTGTGCATTGTAAAGCATAAAGTAAAAACAAATAATGGCAATTCAAATAGAAAAAAAGTTTGGGCAGTTATGATACGGAAGATTCTAGAACAAAGGAGAACCACTGTTGTTTTGAGATTTGTGCATTCTTCTTAAGTTCAACCATGGAGTCTGCTAGATTGTACATGTGGCAACATCCGGTGGGGGGCTAGAAGATGGTGCGAGGGGCTGAGTGGAGGGAGACTATGAAGGAGTGCACACCTGCGAGATCGATATTTAGAGAGAGGGGGCGAGAACGTGCGTTGTTGCGCGCAGTGGCGGAGCCATGAAAAATGTCCCATGAGCTAGGGGGCCAAGCATTGCCAATCCTTTACGAGGAGGGCCAATTCATCAACTTAAACCATTTTTACCAGCAATTGTCTAATGATCACATTCATATTAGCCTCGAAATATAGTGATGTTAGGGGGGCAGGGCCCTTGCTGCCCCCTGTCTTCGCCATTGTCTTGCGTCCCGAGAGATGAAGCGGAAGGCATGGATGATAAGAGGGGGGTGTTGGATATATAATTAATGTGGGTGTATTAGCTATATATGTAATCCTATATAGAGAGGTATAGATTGATCGATGTGGACGTGGGAAAGAGGGTGAGACCTCATTAGATATATAGATTGATCGGTTTATGTGGAAAACTATGAAAGACCTAGCTATACACACACACACACACACACACACACATAGAGGAACATCGATCGTTGCGCATGCACGTGAGAGATAAAGAATGCCCGATATGATGGAGAGGGGGATGTGTGTGTGTGTGCCTTCATGGGAGACCGACCCAAAGAAAAAGATTACATGTGTGCGATGGATAATGCCGACTGGTAGTGTGTGTGCATGCATGCACGAGAGAAAGTTAGTGGTACATTATAAAGAGAAGACCAATGTGTGGGTGTAAAAGACTAGGTGAGGTCATAATCAATGTAAAGTTGAATTCAAATATTTGAATAAGAGATCACGATGTTTGAAACCCATCCATGCATGAATATAACGGAGATCTGCACGGTGTGGTTTGGAAACGAGCATGTTGCAATGTATACACATTGAACAAGGTCAGATTGGTTTGAATTTGAGATACCGATGGCAGATATCGTTTGGCCACATTGCATCCGTGCATGGACACACTATTCTAATTGGAGATGATGGGTGGCTTTCGCATCACATATCTATATCTACACCCCTATATATATATATTATATCTTATATTTTATATAGTGTGCGGATAACTTTAACTTTGAAAGATGGTCATTGGATGAGGCCAATCCGATGGTGTAGAGCTGGCAAATTTGAGCACTACAGGCCGTTGGATATCATCTACATTCCACCAAATTTTGCCACATGTACAATCTAGAAGACTCTATGGTTGTTCAGGGAGTCCTGGATCAGGGAGTGTCCGGATAGCCGAACTATCACCGTTGGCCGGACTCCTGGACTATGAAGATACAAGATTGAAGACTTCGTCCCGTGTCTGGATGGGACTTTCCTTGGCGTGGAAGGCAAGCTTGGCGATACGGATATGTAGATCTCCTACCATTGTAACCGACTGTGTAACCCTAACCCTATCCGGTGTCTATATAAACCGGAGGGTTTTAGTCCATAGGACGGACAACAATCATACCATAGGCTAGCTTCTAGGGTTTAGCCTCTCACGATCTCGTGGTAGATCCACTCTTGTACTACCCATATCATCAATATTTATCAAGCAGGAGTAGGGTTTTACCTCCATCGAGAGGGCCCGAACCTGGGTAAAAATATCGTGTCCCTTGTCTCCTGTTACCATCCGCCTAGACGCACAGTTCGAGACCCCCTACCCGAGATTCGCCGGTTTTGACACCGACATTGGTGCTTTCATTGAGAGTTCCTCTATGTCGTCATCCTTAGGCCCGATGGCTCCTTCGATCATCAACAACGACGCGGTCCAGGGTGAGACTTTTCTCCCCGGACAGCTCTTCAGATTCGGCGGCTTTGCTGCGGGCCAATTCACTTGGCCATCCGAGCAGATCGAAAGCTATGCCCCGGCCATCGGGTCGATTTGGGAGTTTGAACTACACGGCCGACATCCGCGGAGACTTGATCTTCGACGGATTCGAGCCACAGCCAAGCAGCGCCAAGATCGCCTCTCGATGGGCACGGTCTAGCTCTGCCGCGAGGTGCCTCAGACGCTGCACCGGCCCGCCCGACTCCTTAGCTCGGAGCCGACTCCGCCGATCGAGGACGAGTGGCTGGACACCGCCTCGGGGGCTACGATCTCTACGGCGATTGAGCCGAACTCCATCCCTGTCCTTTGCAAAGACCGTGACTCCAAGGTGCCGGACTCCGAACCCTCCGCGCCCCTGCCAATCGAATCCAATTGGGCGCCGGTTATGGAGTTCACTGCCGCGGACATCTTTCAGCACTCGCCCTTTGGCGACATCCTGAATTCACTAAAGTCTCTCTCTTTATCAGGAGAGCCCTGGCTGGACTACGGTCAGGAAGGTTGGGATGCGGATGACGAAGAAATTCAACGCCCACCCACCGCCCACTTTGCAGCCACTGTCGAAAGCTTAAACGACGTGCTCGATTTCGACTCCGAAGACATCGACGGTATGGACGACGATGTAGGAGACAACCATGAACCAGCACCTATAGGATCTTGGATAGCCACCTCATCCCACGATGTATACATGGTGGATACACCTAAAGGAAGTGATGACGAGGAACAACGGGACACTACAAAGGATAAATCCCTCGAAAAGCAGTCAAAACGGCAACGTAAACGCCGCACCAAGTCCCGCCTCGAAAAAGACGGCAGCCACACAGACCCAGCCATAGAGCAGGGCGAACCGGTGGACGAGGAACATGCTATCGAGCAACTGTCCGAACAGGACAACTTGGATAAACAACCCGTCCCCGGCGAAGATAACGATCAGACGATCTCACGCCGGACAAATTGTTGGAGCAGAAGAACCTCCACAAAAGGCTCGTCGCCATCGCGTAGCCTGAAAAAAGCGTAAGCGGAAGCTCAAAACAGCGGAAGATGCACTCGAGAATCAGATGGAGCAAAATCGAACACCACAGAGAAATACGGCTGACGATCGCCAAACAAAGAGCTACCGAAGCGCAAATTACTGCCCGAATTCGATGAGGAGGCCGTGAAACCCCATAATCAAAGAACAAAGAGGCCGCCCGGTCGGATAGGCGACCACATGGCAAACATGGAGCGGCAAGCGGCGCTGCACACAAGCCGACGCGATCCGCATAAGGATTCACATCAAAAGGATGGCCCGATTAGGTCCATCTATGGGCCGAGAAAGTAAGCTCTTCCAAGCAATGCAACACGCCAAATATCCGAACATCACGGCACACCCAAAAATAGGGTGCCGCACACCCCATGTTTCACCGATGAGGTCCGGATCACGAATTCGGTGGATTCAACCCCGTAAACATAGAGGCATCTGACGTAACAATGAGACCACAGTCTGGATTGAGGATTACATCCTCCACATACACATGGCTAGAGGAGATGATCTCCACGCCATAAAATACTTACCCCTCAAGCTCAAAGGGCCAGCCCGGCATTGGCTCAAAAGCCTCCCTGAAAATACCATTGGAAGTTGGAAAGAGCTCGAGAATGCTTTTCGGGCAAATTTTCAAGGGACTTATATCCGTCCTCCGGATGCAGACGATTTAAGTCACATAACTCAACAACCCGGAGAGTCAGCCCGCAAATTCTAGAACAGGTTCCTCATCAAAAAGAACCAAAGAGGTTGTACACTAATCGCCGCATTTTCTTCTTGATTCGATCTCACGGTGCTGCCGGCGCTCGGTCCCGAGCCGACACGGCGCGGCTCCATCCACGGCAGCGTCGTCGGCCACTTCCTCCACGGCGTAGCTCCCTTGGCGGGGACGTCCACATCAGTAGGAGCTGCTGCTGCTTTAGCTCTCACTTGTGCTGCTTCTCTACTCTTCCTCTCGGTCCCCTTCCTGGTCTGCTCTTGCTCGCGTTGTTGCTCTCGCTCTTGCTCTTGCTTGCGATGCTGTTCTGATTTAGCTACACTTCAGTCGACTGAATCGACTTTTGGGTCAGTCGATTTTCAGGGGTTGGGGGGGCTCGCCGGAGTTAAAGAAGAACCAGCCGCAGCGGGAGGGGGGCTCGCCAGAGAGATACCCCACTATCTATCTTAGGGTTCAGGGTGGGGCGATGGTCGCCGGCGGTGGTGGGGAGCTGGTGTGGGGATCGTCGGAGAAAAAGCTCTGCACAGGGGGGCCTACAGGGATGGTCGGGGCGGCGGCGGACCGGCGGTGGGGAGTATTTTCGGGGTGGGCGGGGCGGCGCACCGCCAGTCACGGGCGGCGGGGGGCGGCTGTTTGGCCGGTGGTGGCTGGCGGCTCATGGGAGTGGAGGTTCAAGATGAACTGCAGGCCCTTGATTTCGTATCCAACGGCTGCAAAATTGACTGAACAGAGATGAAAAAATCAGTCGACTGACTTGTAGCCTCACCTCTAGTGCGTTCAGTTTCGACAGCAAAATTCAATTTCGACAGTTAAGTTCAGTTTTGACAGTTACATTCAGTTTCGACAGTTAAGTTCAGAGATGAGCGGCTGATGTATACATCTAGCACTTTGTGGTTATGTATTTTACGTCATCTATTGGAGAAGCTATTAGAATTCCACTAACATTGTCTCTCTTGTCCTGCTTCAGCCTCGGCGTCGTACAACTCACCGGAGCTTCTCCAATGACGAAACCCTCCATCACAGCGGAGCAGTACCTCGGGCTCCATCTCCAGACGCCTAAGATCTTCTTCCCCTCTTCCGACAGCTAAGTCAGCCGGAGCATCCTCACCGGCCAACCCAATCACGCTGAGATCGACAAGGCTTCGCCAAAGAGGTTGTACACTTCTTGTGGTTTGACTTAATCTCACCATGCTTCTTTGCATCTTGTGATCTTCCAATTCTTGTGAACCAAACACCCAGATTGGCAGAAATCCTGTGTTTTTAAATTCTCTGTTTTGCACATGCATTCCTATCCTATTCCTGTCTATTTCCTATCCCTGCATTGTTAGAATCCTCAAATTCAAACAAGCCCTTACACAATTACTTCTGTTACAGATATGTGTCAAAGAAAACCTTGTGTGGTTTGTCCAGCTCCTCCGGTGCTGTGTTCCACCCCAGCTCAGCTGCTCCAACGACAGAAGGGTTCACCACAACAAGGATCCGCTCTCCAGACTGTCTTTCGCCACCTCAGATCTTCTTCCCGCGCCCGGCAGTCGACAACTGCATTACCATCATCAATCGAGCAGATGACCTTGAGGACTACGGATCCGCAAGAGAGGTCACACTCTTCCATGTCTGCTTACGTTATGCATCACTTAATATGATGACATGCTACTTTATCGTCATGTTCACCTATTAGACTCCGACTCACATCCAAACTTATGCTGAAACTTGAGTTTTTAAATGGTTGTGCGGTACATATTGGGGCAGCAATCAGTACTATCTGTCTACTATATGGTTAATCTCGGGTATCTACTATGAGTTTCATGTTGGGTGCAAACAAACATTAAAGGAGCCATTATTTGTATTTTTTAACTAAAGCTATTATCTGCATGCTATCATTTGTTTTGGGTCTATCCACAGTATGCTACCATCACTCTGCAATTGTGCATGCACTCCTTACATAATCTCACTATGTTTTATTCCTATGCATGTCAGTTATTGTACACAATGGAACTGAACATGTAGAGCAAAAGAGACGAGCCTTGTGTGGCAATAAAATTTCATGCAGACGTCGCTCCATGGTGGGCGCAAAGGCAGCCCCCTCCACCCATTTCGGATCGTAATCAAGAGGAAGATAACTATTTTGAGGGCGATTCAGAAGCAGAAGACCACTCCTATTTACCCCATGAGGTCTTCGCTCTAACTTGGCATGCTGATGTTGGTAATATCATGCATATGGTGCCTTGCATTGCTTACTATATACATCAAAGATGCCATCTGCTTAGTTTAGACATGATTTGTGTCAATGCCATCTATTTAGTTTCTTTATCCTATATGTGAATCATGCAATGCCATCTTGTTTAGCCAGGCATCATATATGTGAATTTTGCAATGCCACCCTGGTTAGCCAATCATCTTATATGTGAATTATATCATGACATCATTTTTTATTACGTGTTAAATTTGTCAACAATTTTAGTACATTCAATTACTCTTCCTGTGCATCAGCCATTCGGCATGGTCAAGGAAAAATCTGGAGTGTAAACAAGGTCTTCAGAGCAAACAATGTTATCTGACGAAGCACGTGTCTTGCTGGTTACAGATAGCTCCTCAGAGGAGGATTCAGAGACAAATGACCAGTGTTATTCCCCCCCCCCCCGAGGTGCATGCTCTAACTTGGCAGGGTTATGATGCTCATATCGTGCATATGGTATCTTGCATTGCTATGTCATTTTCTTAGTTTAGACATGCTTTGTGTGAATGCCACATGTTTAGTGTCTAATTACCATATATGTGAATTATGCAATGCCATCTTTTTGCAAACCATTATATATGTGAATTATGCAATGCTATCTCGTTGCAAGGCATTATATATGTGAATTATGCAATGCCATGCTGTTTAGCCAAGCGCATATATGTGAATTATATCATGCCGTCCTTTTTTGTATTTCTCATTGCTTTTGTCGACAATGTTTGTATATTCAACTGCTCTTCCTGTGCAACATCCATTTGAATTGGTGATGGAGAAATCTGGAGTGAAAACAAGGTCTTGAGCGGACAATGCTACAGTGAAGCGGATATCTTCTTTGGTTACAGATAGCTCTTCAGAGGAGGATTCAGAGGCGGATGACCGGTCCTATTATCCCCGAGGTGTATGCTCAAACTTGGCAGGGTTATATTACTCATATCATGCATACGTTGTATTGCAATGCTTAGATTTTACATCATATACACGATATTGAATGCCATCTCCTTAGTTGACACATCATATATGCGATTGCCCTCTGCTCACTTCCTTAGTATATAAATCATATATTTGAATTATATCATGCCATGATGTTTACATAGACAACATGTATCTGAATTATGGCATGCCAACCCATTTTCTAAAGACATAATATAGCTATATCATCTCATCCTGTTCACATAGTCATCATATTTTGAATTATGTCATTCTATCCGTGAATTATATCATGCCATCATGTTTCCATCGAAGCATGTTTGTGATTTATGGCATGCCAACCACTTTAATAGACACATCGTATAGTTATATCATGTCATCATGTTTACATAGTCATCATATTTTGAAGTATGTCATTCTATCCTGTTTAGTTAGCCATCATACATGTGAAATTGTGTCATGCTATCATGTTTAATTAGCCATCAGATATGTGAAATTATGTCACGCTATTACATTTTGGTTAGACAACATAAATGTGAATTATTTCATGCCCTGTTTTCTTCCCTACTATCCATTGCACCTGTCTATCTTACAATGTATGTACATTCAATTACTTTTCTTGTTTATCAGCCATTTCAATTGGAAGGGGTGATGGCAGTATCTGTGGGAGTAAAAACACGGTCTTCATAAAAGATCGTGCTACCTGTCGATGGAGATAGAACCATGGTTGTACTTGCCCAAGAACCAGCCCCACCACACATAACACAGACTCACGCAGATTGTACCCCTACCCAGTTGGACAGAGAACCAGCTACACCCTTCTAACCCCAATCCCAGCAGATAGTAACTTGATTCCGTTGACATAGCACCGTCTCCACCACAGAGCACCCAAACATGAGCAGTTAGTAAAGCAACTGCAGTGCCCAAAGCACGATGACCACCACTCCGAACCCCAAGTCAACGCTTAAAGCAGAAGAAGAATTGTTCTCATGTCAGGTTCGGTAGCTATGGTTCATACTACTTTACTCTTGCATCACTGTGTTTACTCATACCAACTAATTTCAAATTTGAAGGATGCAACTGAAACTCCAATGGCGCAACAGGTATATTTTAAACCTGTTTCTTTAACATGTTGCTGTTGTAACTTGCTCTATGTTGTTTTCAGTTTCAATTGAATAAACAGTTATATTCTCATGCCATGCTCCTTACAAGTGTTTTTATTGCTGTGTAGTTTCCCACACTTATATTCTGTCTAAGCTGCTTTGTCTTAAATAGATATGATTCGAACTGTATCTATCTTGATTTGGCAACATAAACTTGAATGATATAGACCATACAGTGACCATACTACATAGATATATGTTTGTTTCATGTTGTTATCCTGTCCACCTTACTACTGAACTGGTTTACCAAAATGAGTTTCATATACTACATTGTAAACATGTGATGTGTTTGTTTGTTTCTCTTTTAGAATGCGGATAAAATATTGGAGAAGAGTACCCCGTTATGCAATGGTACAGGAAGTAATGCAGATAAGGTTCAAGATAGTGAGACATCCCTGTTGGTCTCCAAGAAAGCTGATAAAAACTATATTAAAGACACTGAGACAACCCCAAAGTCCTGTCTTGATGTAGTGTTTGAGTTACTGGCTACTACTGCCGGCACTAGCTCTTCAAACTTGCTGCCTGAATCAGTTCGGCTTCTTGAGTCTCAACTTTAAGTTGAAAGACATCAATCAAATGTTATCTGACAGAAGTCAAGGGTGAGGAAGTCCTGCAGAATTCAGATGCATACTTTACGGTGCAATGACAAGTCTTTGGAGGATTTAAGCGCCAAACAAGAGAAACTTAATAAGCTTGCTAAGCATCTTGCCTGCATTATGGGTACCCAGGATATTGTTTCTTGAGCTCTTCTGAAGTTGTTTCAGTTCTGGACTTGTTTTTCTGCGGCGTTTATATGCTGCTTTGTTCCCTATATTTGCACTGGTGGCGAACTTTGATGCCCAGTGGATGTAATATGTGTAATAGCCGTGATAGCCTATCACAAGTTGCTTGCCTATTTATTTCCTTATTGTCTTGTTTATTGTTTTCTTGTAGTCAGTGCAGTTTTTTTTCCATGGTTTGCTAGTGGCCGCAATAGCCTATTTTTTAAAACTAGGCCACATTAACCATGGGCTACATATTTACTGTAGTTAACATGGGCCTCCTATGGGCCGTAGAAACAATGGGCCTTCTAAGGGCCGTAGAAACAATGGGCCTTCTACGGGGCATAGAAACATTGGGCCTTATACGGGCCATAGACACAATGGGCCTTCTACGGGCCGTATCATCAATGGGCCTTCTACGGGCCGTATGATCGGTTGGCTAAACATGGGCCAATAACAGACCACATTATGGCCGTAAATGGGCTAGACTTGAAATCGTCCGTTCATGGGCTGACCATAACGGACCGACCATAATGGGCCGTCGTTAATCGGCCGTATTGATGACTCTATGTAAAAGGCCCAACGTATTAACGGGCCACAAACGGGCCGACTGTAACCACGGGCTGAATTTGGCCCTAAGCGAAAAATAGCGAACGGGCGAAAGTAAGCGAATGCGGAAATGAGCCCAAGAATAAATGAGCACGAGAAGGCCGAAAGATAACATAAATTTGAAGCGGCGAACGGTATAATGAGCCATTAATGGGTATAAAGTGATACACTGTTCATTACGGGCCAGTTTTACCACGGGCCGTTAATGGGCCAAGGATTAATAAGGGCCTCATATGGGCCTAAAGAAGTCATGGGCCATACATGGGCCGGAAGTTAAAACGGGCTGGAATTATATTGGACGGCCCAGATGACGCTACTGGGCCTAATTCAGATAGGCCGTAAATGGGCCCTGGGTTAGCGGGCTGTAAATGGGCTATATGCAAAAAGGTCATTAACAGGTTTGCCGTGGGCCGGCCCGCCACCTTTTGACCAAGTCAAACGGGCCGGCCTTTTCACAGGAATGGGCCTCTGTTGGGCCGTGCCATGTGTCGACGTATCATTGGAGCTTTGGGTCCAATGAGTGGATGGCATCTGTCCCAACGGCGAGCCGACACGTGTTCCCTCCAGCCAATGATGATTTTACACGTGGAAAATCCCCATTGGTCGGGGCTGTTAACGGGTTATCGGATCCAAAACCGGACCCAATAGCTTAACGGTGTTCCATTACGGTGGATGCCACGTGTCGGTCACCCTTGACGAAAGCACTTCTGTGACGCGCGATTTATCATCATGGAAGTGGACACTTCCGTGATGATAATTTTGGTAATGTCATGGAACACTTCTCTGACGACGCAGGTATGACTATCTTGATTCTGTCATAAGTTTGTCATGGATGTACATGCATGACAGAAAACGTGACCTACTGTGACAAACACGTATCATCACAGAAGTGTATTTTTTTGTAGTGAACGCCAGTGAGGACATCGTCCCGGAGTTCGCTGGGGACCTCATCCCATTTGACAAGGCGCGTGCCACTATGAGGGCATTCCCGTGGATGGCAGGAGGTAATGTATCCTAGTACCTTGTTCGTCTCGGATCGATTTGTCTCCTCTCTGTGTAGCTGAATGTTGAACTGAAAGCTTGATTTGGTCAGGTGGAGGGTGGCTTTGTGCAGGATGGGGAGGTGGGAGAAGAAGAACTCTGAAGGTAAACAATCTAACACTGCTGCTCACAATCTGAGGCTTGTTTATTTACGCCTTGAGCTGAAGCCTGTGTTTATAAGTGTAGCTTGTGTTATACTCTTTCTTGAATGCTCCGTGCCAAGATCCCATGAGTAACAAGTTTGATTCTTAATCCTATTTGTAATTATACTTTGACTGTATCTTTGAAGCTTGTGTCCGATTGTAGGCATATGGTGCTTGAACTATAGTAATCGAATCGCACTAACAAGAGTAGCTTGTTTTAATGCTTATTCTGCTGCAAAACTACCCTTGAGATGAAATTAGTTTCTTTGGTGTTTACTCTCTACTAAAGAGATATTAGTAAAGCTGTCGTTGGTGGAGTTACGAATATATACCGATATATGAATTCTGAATATTACTCTTGTTCTAAAGAGATGTGTCTTGAATCAAGATTGTAGGCATTGATATATACTTTGTCTTTGCCTTTGTGCTCTGCTCGAACCTGGACAATTTGGTTGAATTGTCTCTGGGGCTTGTACGTGGGCGTGTGATCCAAGTAGGGCTAAACATGTTGATGCTACTGATCTCTCAGCTGTACCACCATGCATTGCCGTTGCTTAGGAAGCTTGCTACAGGCACATCACAACAACTTTGAAATTTGAGCCGCGTTGTAGTTGTGCTGTGGCCGCGGTTTATATGTTGCATCCTTTTGTTATGAGTATCAAAAGTTTCTGCTGCTGTCTCCACTGGTTCACATACAGAGGAGCTGCAACTTAATTGTGCACTCTGCATCTTACTGTCTACTACTGTAATGCAAGCAAATATTCCTGTCTGTTCTGTCACTAGTGTCAACCCTTGCTTTTGTTGCTAATAATACACGCATGCTCCACAACTAATCTTCTACTTGATCGCTAGCACGGTCGTGATGATTGATAAACCACCAAACAAAACTAAAATTGCACATTTGCTAGCATTACAGTGTGAACGATGTTGTGCTACTCCAATTTGTCTTTTCTGTCAAAGCTTTGTTGTCAAATTATGTGTTCAGAGTTGAATCAGAGTTTGAATAAGGCAAAGTTGCTAGCATTCCAGCAGTACGCCCTTCCTAACCTATGCATTTTTTATGTTCCTCATGCCTCTCTGTTTGCTATGTTTTATTGGTGCTTTGCAGAATAACTCAACTCACTGGATGCAGGGAAGGAGATGGGAGGGTGATGCACAGCCATGGAGAGGAGTAGCAGCAGCTCAAGGTCATTTCTCCTCCACGCCACCTCTGCCCCTCTCTCGTTTTAATTTGCCATGTTGGGTTCCAAGATTAGAAATATTTTTTGTTTCCATCTTTATCCATGTGCTTTCATGAACTCCAAGAAAATGTTATGTTTTTGCTGATTAGTGGCGGTACATCTTCGCTTTACTATTCCTAGCAGCTGCAGTTCATCTAACATAAACATGTTGTGTACATTCTGAACCCCCAAACATGACACAAGTGATGTATATGCAACAGAGAATCGTCAACTTGTACAGTTTGTTGACTGGAATGTAACTTGTATAGTTTTTTACTTGAATATGTTCAATTATGAAGTCGTGTAGTTGTTTATTCTCATCAGTTCTAAACTGCAGTACTTTACTGAATTGTTGATGATGCTGAATGAATATATATTGATGGGTTAAGTCTCTTGTATAGATGTAATGCAGTTTTTGATTGGATTGAGCATAATAGCCTCTCCATAATTATCTGTCTGTGAACAATGGTATAAGTTCTGAGATCATTCTTGTTGTGTAGTTTCGTCAGGTCAAGCGGTCGCATGCCACTTATTTGGAACCAATAATAAAAAATCAGATAGTATTACATTACTTTTACTGAACTATTCTTATTATCGTTTAGATTAAATCTCATTGTTTAAGAGTTCATGTTCTTTTGTTTTATCTATTCAACACACTCCAGCATGTTGGTTTAATCAAATCCTCTAGTAATGCCACAGCTTGTCATGCATGTCGCATTTCCTCTGTTTTGGGGGAATTTCGACAAGTACCATTCTCTGTTTTGGGAATTTCGTTGCCGTAAATTATTATAGCCAACTGTTCATACTTGTTTTTGCGTGGAGCAAATCTGTATATGCAAAGTGTGTGTGTGTGTATCTAGTGAGCAAATTTGTAGTAATTACTGAGTATATTACCTGCTTTCTTTTAGTGGCAATTTTCTGCTCAGTTCTCTTTTGACATATAGTTTGTTCTCTTTAATGTGCAGATTGTATGATGTGGTGGTTATCTTTTTTTGTTGTTGGGGTCATTGGAACCTGGATGTCATATGTTATGTGATCTGAGCCATATGGCATATTGTAATCTTTTTATTGCTGGTTTTTATGTACGATGTCATGAAGATGTATGTTTGAAATGTTGTTTTGACAGCAAAATTGTATTCATGTGTACATGCTGCTTTGACAGCAAAATTATGAAATTTCTCAACAATATGTATAGGTTAAATATATATATATATGTTTTCCAATTTTATATGCTTAAAGTTGTACTGTGCATGAAAAGGCTATAGCCCAATTGGTGATGTTGTGGAATTGTTTATTTTAGTTTAAATAGCAAAAACAATAATAATTCTGGTGAAAGTTGTAGAAACAAAAAAGAAAAGGCCAACAAAAAATGAAATTTACTAGAAAAAGGAAAGGACCTAGAAAACAAAAAGGCCGTAAAATTTGGCTTGGCTCATTTAGTTGACCATGGAAAAAACACAAATAGGCTGAATTGTTGGGCTCGGCCCATGTAAAGCGTCGAATTGGACCGGGCTATATCTTATCAATGACCTTCTCAATTGGTCGCAATTTTGCCATGTCAGATTGCCACGTCGGATCCGACGTGGCCTTGGCAGACAACCAGCGACCAAAATAGAAGGTCATAGAATTCATGACCTTTTGTTTTGGTCGTGGCCTTCCACGACCTTCTCACAAAGAAGGTCGTTAATTTCAGTTTATGACCGCCAGCTTTTGACCATCTGTTTTTGGTCAAAAAAGGTCACAAATGAAAAACAATGACCTTTCAGTGTAGCGACCAGACCTCAAACAGTCTCATCTCTGTGCTTTAGTGTCATCCCTCGATCAGTAATGCTGACACGCACAGTACTTGAAGGATTTATAACAGAGTAGCAATCACACACTTATTACATCGAATGTCTCAAAAGAGAGCTTATTACAATAAATATGGCTTAAGGCCATCTAATAACGATAACAACGGAAGGCTTGGAAGATAAGCGAGTCCATCAACTCCAACGACATCACTGAGTATAGAACCACGACCTCTGACAAAGACCTTACTGCCGTCTGAAAAGTGCAACATGAACATTGCAGCCCGAAAACGGGTCAGCACATGGAATATGCTGGCAATGTAACACATAGAGAGTAATGAACTGAAATAGGCTATACTACATGCATATATGGCTGGTGGAAAGCTCTATGGTTACAGTTTTGTGTAAAGCCAATTTTTCCCTACTGCAAAGGAATAAATTTTATTTAACTATCATGGTGGTTGTTAAACATTGAGAGTGTAGACACCCTCTCAATCCCAATTAAGCATCATCATTAAACCCAACAATATTAATTAAAGTAACATGATGAGATTCACATGATAATCCAAGTACTAGATACTCAAGATGTCCATAACCGGGGACACGGATAATCATGATTAGTTTATACACTCTGCAGAGGTTTGCGCACTTTCCCCAGAAGACTCGATCTCCTCCATTGGGATTCTCGCACTACAAGGTGTTTGAGAAACGGATGACCGAGACATAGTCTTTCATAAGCAGTAGCACCTTACGATCGGGTAGACAGTTACACCTACTTTCCCCTACATCTGCTAGTCTACCACTGTAAGAGTTCGCAAGACTTAATCAACTATGCTAGAGCCCATAGCAGCTTGTGGCTGCACACGGAAGTTTCTAGCATGAATAATCTCATGATCCCTTTGAGCCTGGGTGGCGGTCCATAAAAAAACAACAGTAATCGGCTGGAATACCCAGTGCCTCAATCCACCCAGATGTGTGTTAAAGTTGCCACCTTAAGTTGAACCATTAAATAAAAATCTCACATCTGTCATGGATACACTCACCCAATCCACGTCTACTAGCGTAGCATGGCATAAGCAAACGTAGAAGTAACTCCCAAGGGTTGGTAATAAAACAGGTAATAGGTACTACCTCATCTACTTCCCAAAACCCACATATTAATCAGATCCTAATCATGCAATTGTTTGAGGATTGATCTATTGCAATAAAACTGGGTAGTAAAGAGGTATGATCAAAGTGTTACTTGCCTTGCTGAGATCCGTGGAACCTAGAGATTCGAAGTAGCAATTGGCGCACTCTGGGTACTCTATCGCAAACAAACAAGCATACAATAAGCACTCAACTAATGCACAGGTAAAACTCAAATAAGAGATCTAACCAGAAAGTTCAACTTAAGAACTCCGGTCTGCAAAAAGAATCAAATCAAACGAAGCAACGTAAGTCAAACGGCGAAAGAAACAAGCTTCGTTTACTAATCTGGACCTAAGTCAAATTTTACAGAAGTAAAAACTTGTTGGAGTTGGTTAAACAGAAAGACGGTTTCGAGACGAAACTCTAGGCGCTTGAATCGCCTGATTTCGATAAACGAGCGAAAAGTTATACTAAAATGAAAATCGGATCAGAAATCACGATCGAAAATAATCGCGGAAAATCTGAGAAAAAGAAAACCGAATGAACAGGCTAACGAACGAACGTTCGCTGTCTGCGGCTAAACAACGAAAACCGTTCGTTGTAACGAACGTAGGGACGAACGTGCGCAAAATAAAATAAACCAGAAAAAAATAAACCGATCTAAAAAAACGGATCTCGGTTTTTTTGAAAAAAAAACGGCACCTAAATTTTTCTTTCAAAACCGGCGGCTACCTTGGGATGCGTGACGGCGGCAGCTACTCCGGCGAGGCGGCGGGGCGGCGGGGTCGGCGGCGGATGGCATCGGCGAAATTCGGCGCCAGCGGCGGCATTCTGGATCGGCGGCGGCGGTAACGCATGGCGCGGGCGTGGCGAGGGCGGTGGCGGGCTAGGGTTTCGGGGGGGCTGGGCTGCGGCTCGGGCTCCCCGGCTTATAAAGGCCGGCCGGGCCTAGAGTCCTAGGCGGACACGGCCCGGTGAGGTCGGTTCGCGTTTAAAAAAAAATTACGCGCAGAAAAACAAATAAAAGAAACACTAAACGGACTCCAAAAATCCCAAAATAAATTTTCCCCGACTTATAAAATCAAGTCGGACAAGATGAACATTTATTTGGGGCCTAAATGAAAATTTGAAAAACGCGCATTTTTCCTAAATTCAAATAAAATAGCAATAAACTCCAATATAAAATCTTATTTTTTTATTATTAAATCCTCAATATTTCTTTATTATGGGAAAGTCATTTTATTCTCTCTCTCATATTTTTTTAATAGAAATAATTGAAGATAAAATAATTAAAATCAAATGATCCTATTTTCAAAATTTGAGAAGACTCAAATATGAAAATAAAGAAATCCCCAACTCTCCCCGTGGGTCCTTGAGTTGCGTAGAATTTCTGGATCAGGCCAAAAACAATAAAATATGATATGCAATGATGATCTAATGTATAACATTCCAAATTGAAAATTTGGGATGTTACATTCAGTCACCAATAGTGGTGGTCACAAGTTGACATATTTCTTGTAGTGTTCGTTCGTTATTTTGATGAGATATATGTTTTCTCTCCTCTAGTGGTGTTATGTGAACGTCGACTACATGACACTTCACCATTATTTGGGCCTAGAGGAAGTCATTGGTAAGTAATAAGTAGATGATGGTTTGCTAGAGTGACAGAAGCTTAAACCCTAGTTTATGCGTTGCTTCGTAAGAGGCTGATTTGGATCCACATGTTTCATGCTATGGTTAGGTTTACCTTAATACTTATTTTGTAGTTTCGGATGCTTGCGATAGGGGTTAATCATAAGTGGGATGCTTGTCCAAGGAAGGGCAGTACCCAAGCAACGGTCCACCCACATATCAAGTTATCAAAGTAACAAACGCGAATCATATGAGCGTGATGAAAACAAGCTTGACGATAATTCCCATGTGTCATCGGGAGCACTTTCCTTCATATAAGAGTTTGTACAGGCTTGTCCTTTGCTACAAAAAGGATTGGGCCACCTTGCTGCACCTTGTCTACTCTTATTACTTGTTACCCGTTACAAATTACCTTATCACAAAACTATCTCTTACCGATAATTTCAGTGCTTGCAGAGAATACCTTACTGAAAACCGCTTGGCATTTCCTTCTGCTCCTCGTTGGGTTCGACACTCTTACTTATCGAAAGGACTACGATAGATCCCCTATACTTGTGGGTCATCAAGAATCTTTTATGGCGCCGTTGCCGGGGAGTGAAGCGCCTTTGGTTGGTGGAATTTGGTAAGGAAAAATTTATATAGTGTGCTAAAATTTACTGTCACTTGTTACTATGGAACATAATACTTTGAGGGGCTGGTTCGGGGTATCTTCACCCCGACCAGTAGAGCAAAGAGTTGCTTCTCAACCTACTGAACCTACTGAAAATGTTTACTATGAGATTCCTTCGGGTATGATAGAGAAACTGCTAGCTAATCCTTTTACAGGAGATGGAACATTGCATCCCGATTTGCACCTAATATATGTGGATGAAGTTTGTGGATTATTTAAGCTTGCAGGTATGCCCGAGGAAGTTATCAAGAAGAAGGTAATCCCTTTATCTTTGAAGGGAAAGGCATTGACATGGTTTAGGCTATGTGATGATATGGGATCATGGAACTACAACCGATTGAAATTGGAATTTCATCAGAAGTTTTATCCTATGCATCTTGTTCATCGTGATCGTAATTATATATATAATTTTTGTCCTCGCGAAGGAGAAAGAATCGCTCAGGCTTGGGGGAGGCTTAAGTCAATGTTATATTCTTGCCCCAATCATGAGCTCTCAAGAGAAATTATTATTCAGAATTTTTATGCTCGGCTTTCTCTCAATAATCGCTCCATGCTCGATACTTCTTGTACTGGTTCTTTTATGATGAATACTATTGAATTCAAATGGGATTTATCAGAAAGAATTAAACGCAACTCTAAAGATTGGGATCTCGACGAAGGTAAGGAGTCAGGTGTAACACCTAAGTTTGATTGTGTAAAATCTTTTATGGATACCGATGTTTTCCGTGAATTTAGCACTAAATATGGGCTTGACTCTGAGATAGTAGCTTCTTTCTGTGAATCCTTTGCTACTCATGTTGATCTCCCTAAGTAGAAGTGGTTTAAATATAATCCTCCCATTGAAGTAAAAGTAGTTGAACCTATTAAAGTTGAAGAAAAGACTATCACTTATAATGTTGATCCTATTGTTCCTACCGCATATATTGAGAAACCACCTTTCCCTGTTAGAATAAAGGATCATGATAAAGCTTCAACTGTGGTTCGTAAGAGTAATACTAGAACACCTACACCCCCTGAGCAAATTAAAGTTGAACCTAGTATTGCTATGGTTAAAGATCTCTTGGCAGATAATATAGATGGGCATGTTATTTACTTCTGTGATGAAGCTGCTAGAATTGCTAGACCCGATACTAAGGGTAAACATGGACCTATTGTTGGCATGCCTGTTGTTTCTATTAAAATAGGAGATCATTGCTATCATGGCTTGTGTGATATGGGTGCTAGTGCAAGTGCAATACCTCATTCCTTATACAAAGAAATTATGCATGATATTGCACCTGCTGAGATAGAAGAGATAGATGTTACAATTAAGCTTGCCAATAGAGATACTATTTCACCAATTGGGATTGTTAGAGATGTTGAAGTCTTGTGTGGGAAAGTTAAATATCCTACTGATTTTCTTGTTCTTGGTTCCCCACAAGATGACTTTTATCCCATTATATTTGGTAGGCCCTTCTTGAATACTATTAATGCTAAGATAGATTGCAAAAAGGATGTTGTTACTATTGGTTTAGGGGATATGTCTCATGAGTTTAATTTTGCTAAATTTCATAGACAACCCCATGATAAAGAATAGCCCAGTAAAGATGAAATTATTGGTCTTGCTTCTATTGTCGTGCCTCCTAATGATCCTTTAGAGCAATATTTGCTAGACCATGAAAATCATATGTTTATGAATGAAAGAAGGGAAATATATGAAGTATTCTTTAAACAAGGACCTATCTTGAAACACAACTTGCCTGTTGAAGTTCTAGGGGATCCTCCTACACCCAAGGGTGATCCCGTGTTTGAGCTTAAACCATTACCTGATACTCTTAAATATGCTTATCTTGATGAAAAGAAGATATATCCTGTTATTATTAGTGCTAACCTTTCAGAGCAAGAAGAAGAGAAATTACTGAAAACTCTGAAGAAGCATCGTGCTACTATTGGATATACTCTTGATGATCTTAAGGGCATTAGTCCCACTCTATGCTAGCACAAAATAAAATTGGAGAAAGACGCTAAACCAGTTGTTGATCACCAACAACGGTTAAATCCTAAGATGAAATAAGTGATAAGAAAAGAAATACTAAAGCTTCTCGAGGCAGGTATAATTTATCCCGTTGCTGATAGTCAGTGGGTAAGTCCTATCCATTGTGTCCCTAAGAAGGGATGCATTACTATTGTTCCTAATGATAAAGATGAATTGATCCCACAAAGAATTGTTACAGGCTATAGAATGGTAATTGATTTCCACAAATTATATAAGCTACTAAAAAGGATCATTACCATTTACCTTTTATTGATCAAATGCTAGAAAGAATATCCAAACATACACATTTTTGCTTTCTAGATGGTCATTCTGGTTTCTCTCAAATACCTGTGTCAAAAGAGGATCAAGAAAAGACCACTTTTACTTGCCCTTTTGGTACCTTTGCTTATAGACGTATGCCTTTTGGTTTATGCAATGCACCTGCTACCTTTCAAAGATGTATGGCTGCTATATTCTCTGACTTCTGTGAAAAGATTGTTGAGGTTTTCATGGATGATTTCTCCGTATATGGAACTTCTTTTGATGATTGCTTAAGCAACATTGATCGATATTTGCAGAGATGTGAAGAAACTTATCTTGTCTTGAATTGGGAAAAGTGCCACTTTATGGTTAATGAAGGTATTGTCTTGGGGCATAAAATTTCTGAAAGAGGTATTGAAGTTGATAAAGCTAAAGTTGATGCTATTGAAAAGATGTTGTGTCCTAAGGACATTAAAGGTATAAGAAGTTTCCTTGGTCATGCCGGTTTTTATAGGAGGTTCATTAAGGACTTCTCTAAAATTTCTAGGCCTCTGACTAATCTCTTACAAAAAGATGTTCCTTTTGTCTTTGATGGTGATGGTGTAGAAGTATTTGAAATACTTAATAAAGCCTTGATTTCTGCACCTATTGTTCAGCCACCTGACTGGAATTTACCCTTTGAAATTATGTGTGATGCTAGTGATTACGCTTTAGGTGCTCTTCTAGGACAAAGAGTTGATAAGAAATTAAATGTTATCCAATATGCTAGTAAAACTCTAGACAGTGCCCAGAGAAATTATGCTACTATTGAAAGAGAATTTTTAGCACTTGTATTTGGTTGTGATAAGTTCAGATCTTATATTGTTGATTCTAAAGTAACTATTCACAATGATCATGTTGTTATTAAATATATTATGGAAAAGAAAGATGCTAAACCTAGACTTATTAGATGGGTTCTCTTACTATAAGAATTTGATTTGCATATTATTGATAGAAAGGGAGCTGAGAACCCCCGTTGCAGACAACTTGTCTAGGTTAGAAAATGTTCTTGATGACCCACTACCTATTGATGATAGCTTTCCTGATGAACAATTAGCTGTCATAAATGCTTCTCGTACTGCTCCATGGTATCTTTGATTATGCTAATTACATTGTTGCTAAATATATACCACCTAGTTTCACATACCAGCAAAAGAAAAAGTTTTTCTATGATTTAAGACATTACTTACGGGATGACCCACACCTTTATAAAGAAGGAGTAGATGGTGTTATTAGACATTGTGTTCTGAGCATGAACGGGAGCAGATCCTACATAAGTGTCACTTGAGGCTTATGGAGGACACCACGCTGGAGATAGAACTGCACATAAGGTATTGCAATCCGGTTTTATTGGCCTACTCTCTTCGAAGATGCCCGTAAGTTTGTCTTGTCTTGTGATGAATGTCAAAGAATTGGTAATATTAGTAGACGTCAAGAAATGCCTATGGACTATTCACTTGTTATTGAACCATTTGATGTTTGGGGCTTTGATTATATGAGACCGTTTCCTTCCTCTAATGGGTATACACATATTTTAGTTGCTGTTGATTATGTTACTAAATGGGTAGAGGCTATTCCAACTAGTAGTGCTGATCATAACACCTCTATTAAGATGCTTAAAGAAGTTATTTTTCCGAGGTTTGGAGTCCCTAGATATTTAATGACTGATGGTGGTTCACATTTTATTCATGGTGCTTTTAAGTAAAATGCTTGCTAAGTATGATGTAAACCATAGAATTGCATCTCCATATCACCCATGATCTAGTGGTCAAGTAGAACTTAGTAATAGAGAGCTCAAATTAATTTTGCAAAAGGCATTAATAGATCTAGAAAGAATTGGCCCAAGAAACTTGATGATGCATTATGGGCCTATAGAACTGCATATAAAAATCCTATGGGTATGTCTCCGTATAAAATGGTTTATGGAAAAGCATGTCACTTACCTCTTGAACTAGAACATAAGGCATATTGGGACATTAAAGAGCTCAATTATGATTTCAAACTTGCCGATGAGAAGAGACTATTTGACATTAGCTCACTTGATGAATGAAGAACTCAGGCCTATGAGAATGCCAAACTATTTAAAGAAAAAGTTAAAAGATGGCATGACAAAAGGATACAAAAGCGTGAGTTTAATGTAGGTGATTATGTTTTGCTATACAACTCTCATTTAAGATTTTTTGCAGGAAAAATTCTCTTTAAATGGGAAGGTCCTTACGTTATCGAGGAGGTCTATCTTTCCGGTGCCATAAAAATCAACAACTTCGAAGGCACAAATCCGAAGGTGGTGAACGATCAAAGAATCAAACATTATATCTCAGGTAATCCCATAAATGTTGAAACTAATGTTATTAAAACTGTAACCCCGGAGGAATACATAAGGGACACTTTCCAGAACGTTTCAGACTCCGAAAAGGAATAGGTATGTGGTATGGTAAGTAACCCGACTCCAAAACAGTTCTAATAGCATTTTTTCTCCATTTTGGAATATTTAAGAAAATAGGAAAATAAGAAGTAGTCCGGGAAGGACACGAGGTATCCACGAGGGTGGAGGGCACGCCCCCTGCCTCGTGGGCACCTCGTGTGCCCTCCGGACTCCGTTTTTCTTGCGTGATACTTCTTTTGGTTGGTAAAAATTCATTATATAATCTCCCAAAGGTTTTGACCACTGTACCACGCAAATATCATCTATTTTTGTTTCGAGCTATTTTCTGCCAGAGTTGTCAAGGCCAGGCATCACGTCGTCCCCCTCCTCCAACAATGAGGGAAACGATGCTTGGCTAATGAAGATAGAGTTGAAGAGAGAAGAACCCAGGGAGATCAACAAGGATGATGGGATCAAGAAGGCCATGGAGGATCAAGCTCCGGCAACACAAGACGAAGACATTCTTCAATCTCATTACAATCTTCTTATCCCAAAAGAGATTGAAGCTTTCAAGATGATTGAGTTAGGTCATATACAAAATAAGTATCTCACACGTGAAAATATTTTGTTGAAGGAGCATATCACCGCACTCAAGGGCATTATCCACAAATTGGAGGATCTCCTACGCTCGATGTGCGACTATCCATCATCACCACCATCTTCTTCACCAGCAAAGGAGAACTGAGTATTGGGTATGGGCACTCCCCTTGGCAACTTCCAAGCTTGGGGAGGTGCCCGGTATCGTATCACCATCACACTCCTATCTTTACCATTTTCTTAGTTCGATCCTTTTGGTAATATCTTGATCTAGTAGAATAAAGTTTTAGTATGATCTAGTTTTGAGTTATGCTTTATGATCCTTCTATGTAATCGAGTCTGTGAGCTATATATAATGAAGATTAGTTTTGAGTCAAGGGCTTGATTATCTTGCTATGATCTTGAGGGAATAAAAATAAAAGAAAGAGTAAAAATAATTAAAAATAACATATTGATCTTATGGAGAGTAATGACTTCACATATAAAAGAGTATGATGAATAAAAGCTGTTGAGAGTTGATAAACATAGTTTTGGTCATCGTTGCAATTAATAGGAAGTAATAAAGAAAGAGAGGTTTTCACATATAAATATACTATCTTGGACATCTTTTACGATTGTGAGCACTCATTAAAATATGACATGCTAAAAAGTTGATGTTGGACAAGGAAGACAACGTAATGGGTTACGTTTTCTTATATCTGAAATAAAGTATATTGTCATGGATCGTCCAACATGTTGAGCTTGCCTTTCCCCCTCATGCTTGCCAAATCCTTTGCACCAAGTAGAGATACTACTTGTGCTTCCAAATATCCTTAAAACCGGTTTTGCCATGAGAGTCCACCATATCTACCTATGGATTGAGTAAGATCCTTCAAGTAAGTTTTCAATGTTGCATGCAATAAAAATTGCTCTCTAAATATGTATGATTTATTAGTGTGGATAAAATAAGCTTTATACGATCTTGTGATGTGGAAGCAATAAAAGCTACGGACTGCATAATAAAGGTCCATATCACAAGTGGCGATATAAAGTGACGTTCTTTTGCATTAAGATTTCGTGCATCCAACCATAAAAGCACATGACAACCTCTGCTTCCCTCTGCGAAGGGCCTATCTTTCATTCTGGTCTTATACCTTATACAAGAGTCATGTTGATCTTCACCTTTCCTTTTTACATTTTATCCTTTCGCAAGCACATTGTGTTGGAAAGATCCTGATATATATATATATATATATATATATATATATATATATATATATATATCCAATTGTATGTAAGTTATCATGAACTATTATTGTTGACATTACCCTTGAGGTAAAAGGTTGGGAGGCAACACTATAAGCCCCTATCTTTCTCTATGTCCGATTAAAACTCCATAACCATAAGTATTGCGTGAGTGTTAGCAATTGTGAAAGACTAAATGATGGTTGAGTATGTGGACTTGCTGAAAAGCTCTTATATTGAATCTTTCTGATGTTATGATAAATTGCAATTTCTTCAATGACTGACATTATAGTTTGTTAGTTTTCAATGAAGTTTCTGATTCATACTTGACATTGTGAATAGATTGTTACTTTAGCATAAGAAATCATATGACAATATAATATATATATATATATATGTTGCTGTTATAAGAATGATCATGATTCCCTCATGTCCGTATTTTATTTTATCGACGCCTCTATCTCTAACCATGTGGACATATTTTTCATTATCGGCTTCCGCTTGAGGAAAAGCGAGGTCTAAGCTTGGGGGAGTTGATATGTCCATTTTGCATCATGCTTTTATATCGATATTTATTGCATTATGGGATGTTATTACACATTATGTCAAAATACTTATGCATAGTCTCTCTTATTTTACAAGGTTTACATGAAGAGGGAGTATGCTGACTGGAATTACAGGGTGGAAAAGGAGCAAATATTAGAGACCTGTACGCACAAATCCAAAAGTCCTGAAACTTCACGGAGGCATGTTTTGGAATATATAAAAATACTAGAGAAAGAATCAACGGAGGGGCCCACACCACAGCCACGAGTGGGGGCGTGCCCTACCCCCTAAGCGCCCCCTGTCTCGTGGGCCCCCTGGCAGGCATCCGGTGCCCATCTTCTGCTATATGAAGTCTTTCGTCCTAGAAAAATTAGGGAGGAGCTTTTGGGACGAAACACCGCCGCCACGAGGCGGAACCTGGCAAAACCAATCTAGGGCTCCGGTGGAGCTGTTGTGCCGGGGAAACATCCCTGTGGGAGGGGGAAATCATCACCATCGTCATCACTATCGATCCTCTCATCGGGAGGGGGTCAATCTCCATCAACATCTTCACCAGCACCATCTCCTCTCAAACCCTAGTTCATCTCTTGTATCCAATTTTTGTCTCAAAACCTCAGATTGGTACCTGTGGGTTGCTAGTAGTGCTGATTACTCCTTGTAGTTGATGCTAGTTGGTTTATTTGGTGGAACATCATATGTTCAGATCCTTTGTGCATATTAGTACTCCTCTGATTATGAACATGAATCTGATTTGTGAGTAATTACGTTTGTTCCTGAGGACATGGGAGAAGTCTTGATATAAGTAGTCATGTGAATTTGGTATTCGATCGATATTTTGATGAGATGTATGTTATCTCTCCTCTAGTGGTGTTATGTGAACGTCGACTACATGAAACTTCACCATTATTTGGTCCTAGAGGAAGGCATTGGGAAGTAATAAGTAGATGATGGGTTGCTAGAGTGATAGAAGCTTAAACGCTAGTTTATGTGTTGCTTCGTAAGGGGCTGATTTCGATCCACATGTTTCATGCTATGGTTAGGTTTACCTTAATACTTCTTTTGTAGTTGCAGATGCTTGCAATAGGGGTTAATCATAAGTGGGATGCTTGTCCAAGGAAGGGAGGTACCCAAGCACCGGTCCACCCACATGTCAAATTACCAAAGTAACGAACGCGAATCATATGAGCGTGATGAAAACTAGCTTGAAGATAATTCCCATGTGTCCTCGGGAGCGCTTTCCTTCATATAAGAGTTTGTCCAGGCTTGTCCTTTGCTACAAAAAGGTTTGTTCCACCTTGCTGCACCTTGTTTACTCTTATTACTTGTTACCCGTTACAAATTACCTTATCACAAAACTATCAGTTACCGATAATTTCAGTGCTTGCAGAGAATACTTTTCTAAAAACCGATTGTGTAGGACCTTGAAGTATGTCTAGAGGGGGGGTGATTAGACTACTTGACCTATTAAAAACTTAACCTTTTCACAATTTTACAGTTTGGCAGATTTTAGCTATTTTAGGACAAGTCAAGCAATCATCACACAATTCAAGCAAGCATGCAAAGAGTATATTGGCAGCGGAAATTAAAGCATGCAACTTGCAAGAAAGTAAGTGGAAGGGTTTAGAGGATTCAAACGCAATTGGAGACACGGATGTTTTTGGCGTGGTTCCGGTAGGTGGTGCTATCGTACCTCCACGTTGATGGAGACTTCAACCCACGAAGGGTAACGGTTGCGCGAGTCCACGGAGGGCTCCACCCACGAAGGGTCCACAGTAGCAACCTTGTCTATCCCACCATGGCCGCCGCCCACGAAGGACTTGCCTCACTAGCGGTAGATCTTCACGAAGTAGGCGATCTCCTTGCCCTTACAAACTCCTTGGTTCAACTCCACAATCTTGTCGGAGGCTCCCAAGTGACACCTAGCCAATCTAGGAGACACCACTCTCAAGAAGTAACAAGCGGTGTGTTGATGATGAACTCATTGCTATTGTGCTTCATATGATATTCTCCCCAACACTCAACTCTCTCTCATAGGATTTGGATCTGGTGGAAAGAAGGTTTGAGTGGAAAGCAACTTGGGAAGGCTAGAGATCAAGATTCATATGATAGGAATGGAATATCTTGGCCTCAACACATGAGTAGGTGGTTCTCTCTCAGAAATGGTAAGTTGGAAGTGTAGGTTTAGTCTGATGGCTCTCTCCACGAATGAAGATGAGGTGGAGGGGTATATATAGCCTCCACACAAAATCTATCCGTTACACACAATTTACCAAACTCGGTGGGACCGAATAGTTTAACTCCGTCGGACCGATTTAGTAAACCTAGTGACCGTTAGTGATTTTCGGTGGGACTGACATGCATCTCGGTGAGACCGATATGGTTAGGGTTAGGGCATAACGTAATCTCGGTGAGACCGATTACACAAACTCGGTGAGACCGATTTTGGTAATTAGCTAACCAGAGAGTTGGTCGGAGTAAACTTCGGTGGGACCGGTTTGCTCTTTCGGTGAGACCGAAATGTTACAAAAGGAAGCAGAGAGTTTACATTGCAATCTCGGTGGGACCGATCGCTCACTTCGGTTGGACCAAAATGTTCTGAAGGAAACAGAGAGATTGCAACCCCATCTCGGTGAGACCGAGATCCCTATCGGTAAGACCGATTTGCTTAGGGTTTGTGGCCGTGGCTATGACTTTTGGAATCGGTGGCGCCGGATAGAAAGAATCGGTGTGACCGATTTTGGCTTTAGGTTTAGGTCATTTGTGGATGTGGGAAAGTAGTTGAGGGTTTTGGAGCATATCACTAAGCACATGAAGCAAAAGGCTCATTAAGCAACACTTCATCCCTTCTTGATAGTATTGGCTTTTCCTATAGACTCAATGTGATCTTGGATCACTAAAATGTAAAATGAAGAGTCTTGAGCTTTTGAGCTTGAGCCAATCCTTTGTCCTTAGTATTTTTAGGGATCCACTTTCATCATCCATGCCATGCCATTCATTGAGCTTTCCTGAAATAATAGTCTTGGAATAGCATTAGCTCAATGAGCTATATGTTGTTATGAATTACCAAAACCACCTAGGGATAGTTGCACTTTCAATCTCCCCTTTTTGGTAATTGATGACAACATATAGATCAAAGCTTCGACAAATGATAATAAGATTTAAATAACATCGTAAGCTTTGAGAAGTATGTGATAAGCAAGAGCTCCCCTAAATTTGTGCATAGTTTTAGATTTGCTTTGGACTGCAAATGCACAATGAATTAGGCTCATGGGTTACTCTTCCATGTCACATACATCTTGGTGGAGCGCTCAAAATAATAAACAATGAATACATGCACTCATCACCAAGCAAAGTGAGTGATCACATAAGATAGATAGGATAATATCATCAAACATGCATAAGTGTAGCTTATGATCAAACACATGATCATCAATGTCTCACAAACATAGTATCTCAACCAAAAGCAAACAAAGTTTGAAAAACCACCAAATAAAGCAAGAGAGAACAAAAGAAACACACTCTCTCTTGAAGCCTATGATCTATACATTTTTCTCCCCCTTTGGCAACAAGTTACCAAAAAGTTCATAGAAAATGCATAGTGCTAGATCGACTCTCAGGGCTTGATCTTACGGTGGTGGTGTAGAGATGGCTCCTTGGACGAAGACTTGAGTTGATATAGATGGAGCTGGAGCTGATGTAGATCTTTGGAGCTGGTGGCACTGAGGCTGTGGCTGGTGCAGACGAAGTTGCTCTTGTGTCGTAAATCGGCACACTGATGACCCTCTGGGCTCTAGGCACTCTGGCAAACACATTGGTTGTAGTCTTGCCCTTCCTCTCCTGCATGTCATCTTGTAGTTCCTCCACCGCAGTCTGAATCTCAGTTACCTTCACATCTAAGTTATAGAACTTTTGTTCTATGATTCTCTCCAGGCTCTTTTGGTTTTGAGTTAGGGTGGCCAATACCTTCTCAATCCTCAAGGTTGATGCTATCAAGTAACCAAACTGCTCCTGCTTGTTCTTCAAGAAGTATTCAGATGCCTCCTCTTGAGTTGGCATCTTGGCAGCCTTCTCCCTCTTTGCCTTCTCCTTCTTCTCCTGAGCTTGAACTGATTGTGGATCATCTTCATTCATGACAACCTCATTGTCCTCAAAGTCTGGATAAAGTGGAAAGTGTTCCTTATCCAACTGATATTTTCCTGTGCCCATCTTTGAGTTTATCGGTTCTTGAATCTGAGGTGCATATCCACAGCTCCTCTTACGATCTGTTGCAGTCCTCTTGATAGTTTCAATGATCAGGCTCATGACTTTAAACTTCGTGGCACATCAAACACATGCAACATGTTGATGGCATGCCCTCTGATCATGTTATGATCACGGACTTGGGCAACAAAGTGTGCCTCGAATCCAATTTATAGTTGGCAACCCCGACGGCAGATAGTGAACTGATCCAAACTTGTGAGTTGCTAATGCCTTATTTGGAATTTCCTTGTACATGTGAGCCATTGAATTGTGATCCTTTTTCTTCTTTGCATAGATGTCTAGGTCATCCTCATTCTCCTCTGGGGCATTTATCAGACTTGCCCATTCTTCAACAGTTGATTGGTACCTCGTACCTTCAGACATCCAAACAATTCTCCCATCTGGGTAGAAATGTGCTGTGGAGTAAAACTGCATGATAAGCTCATCATTCCAATTTGTGAGCTTTTGCCCAACAAAATCTGCAACTCCACAACTCACAAAGTTGTCCTGCACTCCAGGATAGTGCTCTTCATTCTCCTTGATGATGTTCCAGTCAACCCATCTCATGTCACAGACAATGGGCTTCTTGTCCAACAGAATGGTCTCATAAAAGTCCTGATGTTCCTTTGTGTGGAACCTGTAATCAACAACAGTTCTTCTCCTTGTGGCATATGGATCTTCCATTCTCCATTTCCTCAGCCCTGAGTCTTTCCTGATTCTCATGTTCTCAGCCACAGGATGGGCATCATTGTGGTCTGGTATCTTTGGCTTGAGCTTCCTCAGAACTTGTCCTTCTTCATCTTCCTCATCAACCTCAGGCATTGGGGCCTTGTTCTTCTCAGCAGATGGAATACTCCTAGTATTCCTCTTTGGTGCAGACTTGGCCTTGGGGGCAGCTTTGGGTGCTTCCTTGGGCTTAGATGTGGCAGCCTCGATCTGATTGCATCACCCATAAGCTTTGGTGCCTTTGGTGCTTTGGTGCAAAGAGCTCTTCCTCTTCCATCATGGAAGGCTTCCCAATAACTTTGGCCATGGTCGTCTTGACCCTTTCCTTCCTCTTCTTGCTCTCAAAGAATCTGGCTCTTTGGGATCAGGATTTTCAGGTAGTTGAGTTGATGTTCTGGCCTTAGACATTGGTTGTCTTCCTGCAGTCCTTTTGGTCTTCATGACCCTTTCCTTCTTGAGCACAACTTTCTTGGAAGTAGCCTCATCTTCCTCAGCTTTGTAATCTTCATCCTCTGAATCTGAATTTATTTTCCTCCTTAGTAGCAGCCTTAGGCAAGTTGCTAGGAGTACTTCTGCTCCCTTCATCTGATGTTGAGGGACTAGTGCCCTCACTCAAGTCTATCTGCTCTTGTGACCTGTTCTGACTGTCACTTTGGTCAAACATACTGCAAAAGCTGACTGCTGACCCTGTGAAGAGTTTATAGATGAGATAGAAAAGACGAGCATCACAAAATGCAGAGGTTTTTGTAAAAGAATTTATCAAAAGTTCAGTTTTAGTTTTCCACAGAAAGCATTTCGGATCCACCGATTTTCAAACTCGGTGATACCGAAGCAGTTATGGAACCTAAACTGATGATCTCGGTTGGACCGAGTTTCAGTTCGGTGGCACCGAGACTGCTAGGGTTTCACTGAATCCTCAAATCGGTTGCACCGATTAGTAATTCTCGGTCAGACCGAGAGTCACTTGTGCAATGGCATAAGCCAAATCGGTGAGACTGAGTTTTTCAACTCGGTGGGTCCTAGATGGTTTCGGCGGAAACCTAAACCTAAAAATTCAAATCTCAACTAATCTATGAACTACTTTGGCTAGATAGATGAGTTGCAATCGTGGCAAGATTCAATGTGAAAACAATGTGCTAGGAATCAGACATGGATAGCACAAAGATCAAGTCCATACCCTAACTTGGCGGTGGACTTGCTATGGTGGCAACGACGGGGACGAAATCTGTTGACGGCGGCGAAGACCGGTGACGAGGAGGCTTGGCGGCGAGGAGACGATCCGGAGACCACGATGGCAGAAGCGAGCTGATCTTGTGGGCGAAAGGTTTCGGAGAAATTTCCAAAATTTTGCCCGTGACTATATATAGCCCGACCACGCCGGTGTGACCGAGTGGAACAACTTCGGTGGCACCGAGATGCATAACCGTGTTCGATTCTGACAAGAACTCGGTAAGACCGAAAAGTTCAAATCGGTTGCACCGAGATTGAAAACTCAGATCAACTTAATGATCTCGGTAGGACCGAAATGGAAGGATCGGTCAGACCGAGAATCATTAAGAGGTTTTGGAAGTTAAGTCTATGACGAATCGGGGACTCCGAGTGCTCCTCACACAGAGTGGTTCGAATCTGACTTGATCAAATTTTGTGATGTAGCATGAATAGACTTTGAGACGAGAAAAGCATAGATAGCTAAAGAAGGTTCTTAGGCATTCTTGTCCATCCACTTGGCCAAAAGAAGAAAGAACCAAACAAACAAACAACAAGTGGATGTCCTTGAATGAGTAAAATATGCACCAACATGCTCACACAATAAGACGGCAATTGAAATATATGTGACAAAGCATGCACAATCAATTCTAGCAACTATCAAGCAATTGGCGATGACTAGGTCATCTATATATGAGTATATTGACTTAGGAGTCAAATGAGAACATTTGATCATAGGTCATACTCATCGTTTAAGCTCAAGTGGGGTTACCACTTTTACATAATGCATTAATGTGTTCACACCATTAGAGTTGCTTTGACTCAATTCTTAGAGTTAAGCTCCCCCTAGATGTGAGATTCCCCCTTAGAGGGTTGAACTAACCTTGGGTTTTGTCGATGATGACTTCATGTAGGTGTTGAAGATGTAGATGCTCAATGTTGATGTAGATCATTTGGAGCAATCCTTTGGAGTGAGTTGCACTTTCAACTTGCCTACATGGGTTAGTCCCACAAGGAACAAACAAGAATATCCATAGACATAGAGTGATGCACACACAAGCTGATGTCCATGAAAACATTTGGTTACCTTGTCCCTTGCCTTACCAACATGAGGGTTTGTGACTCCTTAAACTAGTGCAAGATGTGAAGGTTGATTGCACTTGTTCTTGCCAAAATGATATGAGTGAAGAATGTTGGCGGAGTCACCCTCAAGAACTCTCTAGTTCTTCTTCTTCGGAATCCACATCACCTTGATGGGAATCCTTGGTATTGTAGTTGTACTTGATGAAGTAGAACTTGACGTAGTCTTGGGAACCCACTCGAACGAGGCTTTAGGTGCTTCTTCAAATGCATCAATCTCTTCTTGAAGCTTGTCCTTGCCTTTGTTCTTGTGGTCTTGTGGTGGAAGATCATCTTGAGCTTGTGTCCCCTTGAAGGAAGTAGGATCATACTTCTCTTGTTGAGGAACAAACTTTGTCTTGGGGTATTGATCTTCTTCCCACTCAACTCCATTGGCGTTGAACTTTCGTTCAAAACCAACACCTTGATTCTTCCGGTGCCTTCCTTAATTGCATACCATTTCCTCGAATTGCTTACTCCTGGCAAGGCTCTTGTAAACACCTTTCTCTATAATTCCCTTCAATAAACTATTTTCTTGCTCAAGTGTAACTTGGCTAAGAGAATCATTAGTGGAATCAAGAGAACTACTAGAAGCAACAACATTGGATTTGACATTATTATTGTTACTACTAGAGGAAGTATCTTTCTTGTACTTGTTACTAGACTTGACTTGAGGCATGTAAGTAGATAAGAGTAAATGCTTGGCAATGTAAGAAGAACTTTTCTTGCGGAGATCATCATTGATTGCCTTTAAGAACTCATGCTCTTGCTCAAGATTGAGCTTTTCAAAGCGTAACTTCTCATGAGCCCTTAAAAGTTCTCGATGATCTTCGAAGATAGTTTCATGAGCCAACTTAAGAGTGTTTAGTTCTTTAGTTAGAAGCTCAATTTTCTCCTTATCATTGTTATTCGTTTGATTTGCATGATTAATTGATGTTTCATCATAGTATTCATCACTAGAGTTGTCAACAAGTAAATCATCATCACCTAGCAAGTCATCTTCATCACTATTAAAATCAACATACTCGGGATGTGTTACCTTTGGACCTTTAGCCATGAAGCATCTTCCAATTCCTTCATTTGGTGATTCAAATATGTCGTAGGAGTTGGTTGACACAAGTGCTAGACCGGCAACACCTTCATCTTGAGTATATTCGGAGTCGGAGTGATAGCTTCTCCCGGAGTGATGGTCGGAGTCGAAGCCGGAAACCCATTCACCAACATGAGCTTGATGTCTTCGTTTTGTGTAGCTCCTTGATGACTTGTCCTTCCTTTCTGAATCCTTGCTTCTCCGTGAGGGTCTTCGTTCATAACGATCATCTCTACTCCTCCTCTCTCTCTTGGTAGTGATTGTTCTCTTTTGCTTCTTCTTTTTGGAGAATCTTCTCTTCTTTTGTAGGGTGTCGTACACTCATTGGAGTAGTGTCCGGGTCTCCCACAATTGTAGCAATTGCGCTCTCAACTAGAAGATCTTTTGTCATTGTAAGACCTTGACTTGGAGCTTCTTTCTTTGCTTCTACTTTTGTAGAACTTGTTGAAGTTATTCACCATTAAGCTCAATTCTTCATTGAAGGTTGGTTTCTCACTTGATGATGTGGGGATTCACTTGAGGCTTTGTAAGCACCACTTGACTTGTTGTGAAGTTCCTCCTTATCCTTGAGTGACATCTCATGAGCAACAATCCTTCCAATGACTTCCGTTGGCTTGAGATCTTTGTAGTTTGGCATCATTTGGATCAATGTGCACACGGTGTCATACTTTCCATCCAATGCTCTTAGGATCTTCTTGATGATGAATTTGTCGGTCATCTCTTTACTCCCTAAGCCGGCAATCTCATTTCTGATAAGAGCAAGCCTAGAGTACATTTCAGCGACACCTTCACCATCCTTCATTTTGAACTTGTCAAGCTGACTTTGGAGCACATCCAACTTGGATTCCTTGACGGACTCGGTACCTTCGTGCATATCAATCAAAGTATCCCAAATTTCCTTTGCATTCTCAAGACGGCTGATTTTGTTGAATTCTTCGGGGCACAATCCGTTGAAGATGATGTCACATGCTTGAGCATTGTATTGTAGCATCTTCAATTCTTCCGCATTAGCTTCACGGTTCAATCCGTTGAAGATGATGTCACATGCTTGAGCATTGTATTGTAGCATCTTCAATTCTTCCGCATTAGCTTCACGGTTCGGTTCTCTCCCATTGAAAAATTCACCTTGCAAGCCAATACAAATAATTGCCCAAACGGCGGGGTTATGTCCAAGAATATGCATTTTCATCTTATGCTTCCAACTAGCAAAATTTGTACCATCAAAGTAAGGACCTCTACGGTGATAATTTCCCTCGCTAGACGCCATACTCTCCTAGGTTGTGAAACCAAGGCTATGACCACCAAAAGCTATGGAAATCAAAGAAAATGGAGATCAAAGCTCTGATACCACTTGTAGGACCTTGAAGTATGTCTAGAAGGGGGTGATTAGACTACTTGACCTATTAAAAACTTAACCTTTTCCCAATTTTATAGTTTGGCAGATTTTAGCTATTTTAGGACAAGTCAAGCAATCATCACACAATTCAAGCAAGCATGCAAAGAGTATATTGGCAGCGGAAATTAAAGCATGCAACTTGCAAGAAAGTAAGGGGAAGGGTTTAGGGATTCAAGCGCAATTGGAGACACGGATGTTTTTGGCGTGGTTCGATAGGTGGTGCTATCGTACCTCCATGTTGATGGAGACTTCAACCCACGAAGGGTAACGCTTGCGAGTCCACGGAGGCTCCACCCACGAAGGGTCCACGAAGTAGCAACCTTGTCTATCCCACCATGGCCGTCGCCCACGAAGGACTTGCCTCACTAGCGGTAGATCTTCATGAAGTAGGCGATCTCCTTGCCCTTACAAACTCCTTGGTTCAACTCCACAATCTTATCGGAGGCTCCCAAGTGACACCTAGCCAATCTAGGAGACACCACTCTCCAAGAAGTAACAAACGGTGTGTTGATGATGAACTCCTTGCTCTTGTGCTTCAAATGATAGTCTCCCCAACACTCAACTCTCTCTCATAGGATTTGGATCTGGTGGAAAGAAGGTTTGAGCGAAAGCAACTTGGGAAGGCTAGAGATCAAGATTCATATGATAGGAATGGAATATCTTGGCCTCAACACATGAGTAGGTGGTTCTCTCGAAATGGTAAGTTGGAAGTGTAGGTTTAGTCGATGGCTCTCTCCACGAATGAAGAGGAGGTGGAGGGGTATATATAGCCTCCACACAAAATCTAACCGTTACACACAATTTACCAAACTCGGTGGGACCGAATAGTTAAATTCGGCCAGACCGATTCAGTAAACCTAGTGACCGTTAGTGATTTTCGGTGGGACTGACATGCATCTCTGTGAGACCGATATGGTTAGGGTTAGGGCATAACGTAATCTCGGTGAGACCGATTACACAAACTCGGTGAGACCGATTTTGGTAATTAGCTAACCAGAGAGTTGGTCAGGTAAACTCGATGGGACCAATTTGCTCTTTTCGGTGAGACCGAAATGTTACAAAAAGGAAACATAGAGTTTGCATTGCAATCTTGGTGGGACCGATCGCTCACTTCGGTTGGACCAAAATGTTATGAAGGGAAACAGAGAGATTGCAACCCCATCTCGGTGAGACCGAGATCCCTATCGGTAAGACCGATTTGCTTAGGGTTTGTGGCAGTGGCTATGACTTTTGGAATCGGTGGCGCCGGATAGAAAGAATCGGTGTGACTGACTTTGGCTTTAGGTTTAGGTCATTTGTGGATGTGGGAAAGTAGTTGAGGGTTTTGGAGCATATCACTAAGCACATGAAGCAAAAGGCTCATTAAGAAACACCTCATCCCTTCTTGATAGTATTGGCTTTTCCTATAGACTCAATGTGATCTTGGATCACTAAAATGTAAAATGAAGAGTCTTGAGCTTTTGAGCTTGAGCCAATCCTTTGTCCTTAGTATTTTGAGGGATCCACTTTCATCATCCATGCCATGCCATTCATTGAGCTTTCCTGAAATAATAGTCTTGGAATAGCATTAGCTCAATGAGCTATATGTTGTTATGAATTACCAAAACCACCTAGGGATAGTTGCACTTTCAGATTGTCATTTCCTTCTGCTTCTCGTTGGGTTCGACACTCTTACTTATCGAAAGGACTACGATAGATACCCTATACTTGTGGGTCATCAACCACTGCAAAGGAAAAAGATTCAGACATTGTCATCTAAGACAACTCATTATGGGCAGTAAAAAGAAGGCTGCAAAGTTCTTACTTACCATCCCGCGGTTCATTGTTGTCTTGGATAAAGTGTAAACAAATAGTTTAATTGCCATCTTTGGACCCATTTTACTAACAATCTTTATCAGCCTCCTCACTTGATACTGGTTCATAGATATCTCGTTGCCCCATACGTAGAAAGGGTCGAAGTGCGGATCTTTGCCAATGACATATGAACCTAAAAGCACCAAGTTAATATTAGAGGCTAAACAGCAATTGCACAATGATGTAGTACAACCCTCTTTTATAATATGTATATATACATCCGTATGTGGTAGTCCATTTTAAATCTCTAAAAAGACAAATATTTAGGAACGGAGGGAGTATCTTATAACATCCAATATACTCACATACTAGATGAATTAACATCTTATATTATGGGACGGAAGGAGTTTAGTGCATTCTTACAAATTATCGGCTGATTAGCTGTTGTTGTATCCATGGGTAACAGTTAGTTTGAGCTAGTTCGGGCTCAAATAGCCCTAAAGTATATCTAAACATGAGGGTTCGTTTGAGCTAGTTGCATCTATAAGGCACCCAAAAAACTATCCAACCCAAGAGGTGCTAAATACAGAGCATCACATCGTGAACAACTAAAATAAACAAGGCATACTGCAAACAACCAGATATATCAATTAAAACTGGACATATTCTCACTACACTACAAAAGGACTCGACAAAACAAATCATGGGTTTCCCCCTGTGAAGAGGCACGATAAAACAAATCACGGGTTTCCTCACTTGTCACAGATGGGCTCGTTCCCGTGGGAAGAGCATGGACCCTGGATGCGCTCCATGTTGTCGCAGATGGGCTCCTTCCCCTTGGAAGAGCATGGCTGTAGGGTGCCCTCCCTGATGTCGCAGACGGGCGCTTTCCCCTTGGAAGAGCAGATGGGCTCTTTCCCCTTGGAAGAGCCGGAGAGGGTGCCCTCCTCATGGTCACCGTCGATGAGGTCTGACCTGGAAGCCGTGGATCCCAAGCCAGCGTCACAGAACGTCTCCTTCAGAAATGACAAAAGGGGCTCGATGGCGATGTAGGATGGCAAATTGTTGACAACGAGCCAGAGGAGATCAGTGGCGAGGCCATGGATGAGATCGACGGCGGTTGAACCCGAGGGGTTGGGGGTGGGCCACTTAACCTGTGACACAGCCCGCCTCAGGCCGTCGCTGTCGCCGACCTCGATGTTGTAGCCAGTTGCCGAGACATGCCCGCATACTCCAGCCTGCTTCTTGAGTGCCTGCCGCCAGTAATGGTCGTCAGCTTCCTTGGCAACGTCGGGCGAAGAGACCGCGATACACCTCTTTTGGCCCAGTCGCTCCTCGAGCTCCACGGGAAGCGTAGCCGGGCTTAGGCTGCGATGCTCTGGAGTGGCAGATTGGGATGGGGATGGGGATCTGTGGGAAAGGGGGCGTTTGGCAGGCGTCATCTAAGAAACTCAGGGCGGCCTGGGTATGCAGATCGGTGGGTAAGCTGCACGGGCAAACCGACAGATGTTGACAATGGAGGCCTTGCGGCGGCGGCGGCGGGGGGGACCTTGCTAGGGTTTCAAGCGAGGGAGCGTGTGTCTGTGTGTGTGTTTGCACAACCGAGGAGGTTTTGGTGTGTGTGTGTGTGTGTGTGTGGACGGGGGGGGGGGGTGTTTGAGGAAATGACGCGGGTACTGAAAATTTTAATAAGCGCGAGTCAAACGTGGGAGTGAAATGCTGGGGCTATTGAAAATTTTGATGATGGTGCATCGCACACGGTCCGGAGATAAAAACCGTGTGTTATGAAACAGAAAAACCCTCGAGCCGGGAAGATATTTTCGAGGGATGCAGGCGGGATTGGGAACAAGAAACAACACACACGGTCGAAACACAATAACTATGTGTTATCAAATAGAAAAAGTTGCAGGTGGGTAGATATTTTGAGAGGGGAAGCCTCGTGGAGCCCAGTGCACACGGTTAGTTTGAGTGAACCGTGTCTGATGCGTCATCCGACTTGTCTAATATTCATAAATTTGGCGAAAAATGATGCCGGAGAGGGTCAGAACATGAACACACTTGCATGTGGACCAAATTTATGTATGAAAAAGGTGGTTTGATTTTCAAATACCAAATGCAACTTCGATGTGGCACCTATCTCCCAAAGCGCACGATATTGCTTGCCCCCACCCCCCCCTCATGTCGGCACGAAGGGAATCCTAAGCTATGAATGCATGCCCCCTCCCCCCCCCCAACCGAGGTTCACCTAGCAAAGTGCGAAGTAGCTAGCAGCCCCCCTCGCGTCGTCATGAAGGGAATCTTAAGCTATGAATGCATGCACCCCCCCCCCAACCGAGGTTCACCTAGCAAAGTGCGAAGTAGCTAGCAGCTACCCCTCCCCTCGTGTCACCACGAAGGGAATCCTAAGCTATGAATTCATGCCCCCCCAACCGAGGTTCACCTAGCAAAGTGCGAAGTATGTAGCACCCCCCACACACACACACACTTTCAGTCGGCGGGCCAGAGAGGCATGTCTCGCCAAGATGGATCGTAAAATGGACCAAGAATAATCCACCTTGGTCGTACAACCTCTCTCTTGTTGTTGGTCAAAGTGATGGCCTTCCATGCGACCCCGGAGATGGGCTAGCTCACCAATAATCATGCAAGTAGCTAGTCCCGAAGACAACCACTGCATGCTTGTGGCCCAAACATATGTATGGAGAGGTGTGTTTTTGAGTAACAATGGAATAACTTTGATGTGGCACCGTGATTTCAAACAAGAAATCCCCACACTGAGTGAGGGTTAGGTTGACGATGCATATGTATGTTACACCACACTTCAAGCCAACGACGGGGATTCAGTCATGCATGTGTGCATAGTATATTGGCTCAAACTTAATTAGGTCTGAATCTCACCATGACCTATACTACGATAACACGGACCAAATGAAGAATCCGCCATGGTAAACTATCTTGTTGTCGGTCAAGGTGATCGTGGATGTCCACGCGAGCCCACAAATATATAGGCTTGTCGCCGATAACCACGCGAGGGAGTGTACCGTTCGAAGGCAACATACATGCATATGTATGGAGGTGATGCGTGCATGCATGTTTGAATACCATTTCACAACATGGACGTGGCGCGTGCGTCAAAAATCGTACACTAGCTCCCCACACAGAGCGAGATCGGTTCATGATGTGTCGTTGTACTAGCCACTTCGACTCGATGGGAGGGATTCATGCGTACACATGCATGTGTGTGTGCTCAAACTATATCATGCATGTCATCCCAGAGCATGACCTATATATATACCGTATTACAAGCAAAAAAATAATCCCCTCCTAAGTCAAATTAACCTCTCTTGTTATCAGGCAAAAAGTAGTGATGGACCAAGCGGGCCCACAGATGGAAAGCATCGATATCGCTGTTAAACGCTTAAGTGGGTGCGAGAGGACAACCACCACCGCTTTGCATGTGGGCCAAACATATATATGTTGAATACCCAACATGCACAACTTTGATGTGCCACATGCCTCAAAAACCGTAAACCATGCACCCACATAGAGCGAGGTTCATGAAGCATACTACATATGATGGTCCCCTTCCCCCCTCTTCACCGCATACTATACGCTCCTGCCATAATATGTACAACCCAAAAGAATCCTCATCGATGGTGAAATTAATTAACCTCTCCCGATGTAGGTCAATGTGATGCATGCATGCATCGACGATGGCCTCGTGGGCCACAGATGGAAGCATCACACGTGAGTGTCCTAGTTAGGATAACCACCGCGTGCATGCATGTGGCCCAAAGAGGTGTTGTGTGATGTTTGAATAGCCAATTTTACAATTTTGATGTGGCACGTGCCTCGAAAACCGAAAAGTCCCGACACTGAGTGAGGTGTACTTGTTTACGGACGCGTACGTATAGTATATATGCTAGTCCCCTCCCACCTCTTCGACGCATACTATATACCACCATAACACAAACAAACAAAATTCTACCTTGCTGGTCAAATTAACCTCACTGCCGGCTGTTCGTCAAAGTGATGGATCACGACCTCGCGGGTCCACAGAAAGCGTCACACACGAGTAGAGTGTCATGTAGGACAACCATCGACTGCATGTGGCCAAAACATGTATGTATGAAAGGGTTGTGCAATGTTTTAAATAACGAATTCACGACTTTGACATGCCACCGGCCTGCCTAACAAAACGGCCAACCCACACGGTGGCTCACAACTCGTAGTGTACTGCAAGCCATCCGCCACCCCCACACGCACACACCCACACACACACACACACCGCGAATCCACCGCAACTACGATGCATGTTAAATTAATTATCCCGTGGTGAACATATGTTACCAAACGAGGGACGTTTTAATTTCAAAAAAATTATAGAGATCATTAAGACGTTTTAGTACATTAATTGATTGATTTTCTACGGGTATAATGTGCAAAAATCAAATTTGAGCTACATGCACACGTGATAAAGGCACCTAAATGTATTGCAAAAACACATGTGTCTCACTTTGGGTGCATGTTTACTCCCCGTGCAACAAATTTCAAACATTGAGAATCTTGATTTTTAAATTCTAGTACATCCAAAACTTATTTGAAGTTCATGAAACTTATCGTGTTGTCATATGGACACCAATACAAAGTGGCATTGTACTTTTTTTGGTCAAATTTGAGACTAGTTTTGATGTAATCTTTATCTAATTACAAATGGGAGATTATTAATAATTAGGAACCAATATCCCATACGAATTATTTTTTGAACCGTGAGCGTTAGACCAATAAAGGATACGTGTCATGCTTTAGTTAAGCAATAAAGCGGCAACATTAATCATCCAAATAGAAAACATACGTGTCACCGTGCAAGCAGCATGAGTTGACGAGACACGTGCGAGCAGTCCGCCGCGCAGGCAGATCGGGAGGCGTGCGTGCAGGTGTGTGAATAGACAGAGGCATGCTCGCTGCGCAGTGTCATCGGGAGCACTACTAGGAAAAGGCATGCTAGTGGCGCACCAGTTTTGCCTTCTAATGGCGCACCACTCGTGCGCCACTAGCATCACGCCATTAGAATTTTTTTCTAATGGCGCACCACCTGTGCGCCATTAGAATATGGTGTTCTAATGGCGCACCAATGAAAAGGCCATTAGTATTGCCTACAAAGGCGCCACTATTATCTGCTATACTAATAGCGCACCACATGGTAGTGCGCCATTAGTAACAATTTTTTTAAATTTTTTTTGTTTTTTCTTAATCTCAGGTCACTATTTCACATATGAGATATTCAACACATATATATACAGCAAGCATCCATATAACAATCATATCCAACACACAAGTTTCATCATATATACATACATAGCCAACACATAGTTCCATCGTTACGTATTACAAAAGTTTCACATTGTTCATCCAACACCGTTATCCATCAGTTCACAAAAGTTTCACATTGATACAAAATAAAAACACAAATGGAAAAGAAGCACTCCATCCATGCAAGCTTCCATTAATTAAATCAAATCTGCAAAATGATAAACAAGAAGTTAGAAGAAGAAGAAGAAGAAGAGAAGAAGAAGAAGAAGACTAGAAGAATACTAGAAGAAGAATAAGAAGAAGAATAAGAAGAATGAGAAGAAGACTATAAGCTTATTATGTAAACTTGATCATTTTGTGCTAACATAAGTAATTTTGGAGCTAACCTATAGGAAACTAAGCATATAAGCTCTAAGTTAGCATATTAGAGCCAACTTAGGTAAAATGAAGCTAACCTATGTCATTTTGGAAAAGAAGAAGAATAAGAAGAAGACTATAAGCTTATTATGTAAACTTGATCATTTTGTGCTCACATAAGTTATTTTGGAGCTAACCTATAGGAAACTAAGCATATAAGCTCTAAGTTAGCATATTAGAGCCAACTTAGGTAAAATGAAGCTAACCTATAGGAAACTAAGCATATTATAGATAACATAGGTAACTAAGTATATATATATATATATATATATATATATATATATATATATATATATATATATATATTTTTTGATAACTTAGGTAAACTGGTGCTTCAAAGCCTACTGGACACAATTTACATCTATAAGTACAGGATGTCCTGACTAATTTCAAGTGTTCACAGGTGAACTTGTACCATGGATGAGCCTAGTGCTTCATTAGTCACCCTGTGCATGAAATGTATCATGTATCAAACCATCAGTTAACTACTGAAAAACAAAAACCTTCAGGATAGAGTGAAAATAGTTACCGAACTCAATGACTAAAGATATATAAAATGTATGACATAGAAAATAAAGAAATCATGTTGATGAATAAACTTACAGAGTATATAACCACAATTACTAAAACCCATCAAAATAGTATTGTGTCAAGTTCAGTTTGAAAATTCAGTTATTGCTTGAGTGATTTGACACCAAAAATTACTCCCAAAAATTACAATGACTGTATATTGACTGCATATGCTTGTTTTGATTGTAACTTGGTGAAGTAGTCACTACTGTACTACTAGTGTGCAGCGATTGGGGAGAAGAGCTCATCGATTAGATTGTAACTTGGTGCACTTGCATTCAGTCACCACCACCAAATCCTAGTGCACTGTGGTTCTAAAATCCTAGTGCACTTGCACTTGGTGCACTTGGAGAACATGATTGGGCATTCAAACATAATTGCTCTAGTGCAGCTGTGGTTCCAATTGAGGTGTGCCCTATGGTCTTATACATAAGCCAAACAAACTAATTAGGGTTCAGCAGCAGCAGCTGCACAACTGCATCACTCCCTGTCTCCCTCCCTTCAGATACAGCGGCTCAAAAGTCAAGTAAACTGAAGATTAATCTAACAAGCCTGACATTAGCTAACTGTACCTAACTAATGCTAACTGTACCTAACTAAATTTTTTATGACAACTAACGGATGCTAACTGTACCTAACTGTACCTAAATGATGCTAATTGTCACAAATATGATATTTTTATGATAAAATACATCATTATCAGGGTACATTATGGCCATTTTCTTACATGATGCTAACTATACCTAACTGAATTTTTTGACAGTAGCTAACTGTATTTAGTAATTTTTACATGTAATCTTGCCCCTATTTGAAGGACAAGCAAATAGATACCTAAAATCCACTAGTATTTCCTCTAAAAAAGCCTAACTGAATTTTTTTGTAACTGTACCTAACCGAATTTTTCTCTAACAGTCTTGCCCCTATTTTTCTGTAAAAAAGCCTAAAATCCACTAGTATTGCCTCTAAAAAAGCCTTAAAAGTCCACTATTATTGACTATCAAAATATGATTTGAACTGTAAGGAGTTAACTGAAATTCACTAGTATTGCCTCTAAAAAAGCCTAAAGTCCACTATTATCTACTTTAGGCACAATCATACACAATTCTGACTGTACTGTAACAATTGTACTCCATCAAAATGTTGAAATTTTGACATTCGGAGGATCACCTGCGTGGTGGTGCCCTGCACAACGGTCGTTGAGCTCACGCGGTGTGGTGATCTTGCAGGAGATAGACGGGCCCTGCACAGCGGTCGAGACTCAGAGCAGAGGTTGAGGGCAATAGGAAGAAGAAGAAGAATAAGAAGGAAGTGGAGGGGAGGGGCTCACCTGCAGTCGAGGGTGTACACGGCGCCTGCCGGCCGCCTTGGACCCGGAGGAAGCCGCGGTCGTGCCGGATCCCTAGAGCTCGGGGCCGGCACAAGACCACGCCGCAGCAGAGCAGAGCAGCGCGCGAACGAGGAGGTGAGTAGGAGGAGGCAGCCGAGACAAGCTTGGAGGAGGAGGTGGAGAGAATGAAGTGGGGAAAGTGATTGGGTAGGTGGGCTGTCTAAAATATCTTGTTGGTCCCAGCTTACTAATGGCGCACCAGATGCAAGTGCGCCATTAGTAACTCAATTACTAATGGCGCACCTGTCAGTGCGCCATTATAAGTTTTGCAAAAAATTAAAAAAAGTATATATTCTAATGGTGCACCGAGGCACAGTGCGCCATTACTAGTTTACACTAGTAATGGCGCACTGTGCCACGGTGCGCCATTAGAATGTTTGGAAAAATAAAATAAAAATATTACTAATGGCGCACCTTCTGCTTGGTGCGCCATTAGTATCTTCCACACTAATGGCGCACCGGAACGTGGTCCGCCGTTAGTATATACTAATGGTGCACCACCAGACAGGTGCGCCATTAGTGTCCATCCCATCTATAGCCCTTTTCCTAGTAGTGGAGGCGTGTGAGTAGCTGTGTGAAACTTTGGTAGGCATGTCAGCAGTCCCGTGCGCAGGCTCACCGGGAGGCGAGCCATCGGTTTGACCATCGCCCGCCTCTCTCCCACAACTCCCACTAATCCGTATTAATGGTGGGCCCGAGCGGCCGCACCTCCCATCCTCGCCACACACACAATCCTATCTCACCGCTTGCATCCTCGACGCTGCTCTCAGTCCTCAAATCCGTCAGTGTATGAGGATGTCGCTGAAGCGCCCCATCGGAGATAGTGGCGACGCAGGGGCTGCTAAAGCACCGGAGCACGGCATGGAGATGGAAACAGAGGTTGCCGTCACCGCCGGTGAGTTAACGTTGCACCCTGACGTCATCGACGGCGTCGAGCTTCCACAGCCGGAGGCGGAGTTCCACACCGACTCTGGTGACGACCCCGGCGACGACTCCGACGACCACTCCGGCGACGACTCCGACGATGACGGACAACTGGTTAGTTATCTATACCCATTTATGTGGCAAATAGATCATAGGGTTTCTCTGGTTACTCCTGCCTCCCCCTTTTTGGAATAGAAATCCTATGGTTATGTTCTCTCAATCCATGAAAAAAAACCTCACCATCCCCACGTCACAAAAACCCTCACCCCGCCCGCCATCCCCTCCGGTCCCCATTTACACCAGCACAAGCTCCTCCTCGTCTATGCATGGCACCACCTATCGCGGCGGTAAACACTTAGCTCGATGCCTGCCGCTGCCGCCAGGCTGCCGACAAATCCCATCGCATTTTGCCACTTCCGCTTGCCGCCGCCTATCGCCATCGACTTTCTCGATGCTGCTCGCGGTCGACCTAGCTTCGCTCGGTTGGGAATCTGTTGTACTGAGGGTTCTTTCTCATGGACAACAAGGTAACTAATTTAATGAGATATTATCTCATCTCTTATCCCAGTTCATGTGCCTCCTTTAATCACCTGGTCGAAATCACCGTGAATTCATTTTTATTCGAGCTGATCTGAGGGTTTTCTTCCGTTCATAGAGTGTACAGTGCGCGGACACATCAGGACCTTGCGGCCTCCGCCAGACATTCAACTCACCGTACCAGATGACTTGAGGATGTGCGCGGTATGTTCAATCTCACCCTAAATCGGCTGGCATGGCCTACTTTCCTGAACATATTCTAAATTTTACTACATTTGTATAAAAGGTGCCACATGCACCATATACATCAAAGGGGATTTTCCCCTCTTCTTTCTATATTAGGCAAATTAATGACGTATTGTTCTTTCGATTACTCTCATATTTCCATGACATCATGTTTACCCTATCTGTTTAATTATAATTTTTGTCCGTCGATTTCCACTCTGTACAGTTCTTTCAATTTGGGCCCATATTTGCATGTTACCATATTTTCTTTAACAATCCTACCATTTTCTGCAGCGCATCCCTTGCTATGCAACAGAATCTTTAGTGCACAATCTTTCCCTTTACATAAATCAAGACTGCGGGGATGTCATACTGCACACAAACCAAGGATTTACAATCATTGCTACTATAAGACTTGATGAACGTGGTGAATCCTATTTTGGCACTAGCTTTTGGAAAGAAATTTCTAAGTTTTATGAACTGAAACCTGGCACTATAATTGCACTGCACATAAAAGGGCCTGGTCATGAGATGTATGGTAACTTCCCCGACGATATCAAATGTCCAGACTTTGTTCGAAGTAAGTTTTCTTTTCAACTATCTGCATGTTGACTTACCCAACAATATCAAATGAATTGTGTAGTATTTAAGCAACCAACTGTTATTCCCTTTTCTTACTATATTCCTACCTAATAACTTCTAGGGACCAATACACTTCTCTATTGCCCTGTTTTAACTAAATATTCCTTGTACTCCAATTTCTATCAGAAAGTGCCGCTGACAAGGAGACTCCGGAGGTGGAGGACGGGGCTGCCAACAAGCAGAGGCGGGGCGAGCTAGAATCGCAAGAGACTCCAGTAGGCCTAGACTTCATCAGCAGCCTCCCCGATGATATGTTGACAGTCATCCAGTAGTTCAACGACCTCGTAATCAAACAGTTTTTAACCCCTTTCCGCGACGGCATTTGGAACCGTCGCCAAGTGAGTGTCGGCGATAGGGGGGTCCTTCCCACACGACCCAGAAACCGTCGGGGATATGCCGTCCTGGCACACACGTTCGGCAAAATGAGGTCGTGTGCGACCGGCGAGCGCTCAAATACGGAAATACGTACAGTAGAGCTAAAAAATACAATTATACGGCGAAATTGTTTCCGGTCGCAAGTACATCCCACACAGTCATTCCCCGCCAAACGTTTCCGTTCATATGTACATCCCACACAGTAGCTCCAAGGAAAACGTTTCCGTTCACATGTACATCACACACAACTTTTCCCGTTAAATCACTTGCATTATCACACGGTCCGTGGAAGAAACTGTGTGGCCAAGGCTGTCCATCACACACTGTTTTCATGTGGTAAATGTTTGCGCAAGGTGGCCTAACACAAACAGTTTTCAAGAGAAAGTCATGTGTGATTGTTCATCTAGCCAACACGGTTTATTCCTAGAAATTGTGTGCGTTGCCTGAAGTCATTGCCCACGGTATATTTTCAACAACCGTTTGCAATACCAAACCCAATTAGCAGGCCAATTCGCCACTAGAGGCTAATTATCCAATTATTCATAATCCGTTTATTAATCTAATTGACAGTTCATATTAAGCACACAATATATTTCATTTTCATAATTGAAATACATCAAATTACAACATCATATAGCTTCAGCATTCAGCTACCCCATTACACAACTACACCAGGACCAAGTTTCACATGCAACATCTATAACCTTTCGAAATTAGCATCATAGATGGTACATAGACAGATGTATCTAATATGGAAAACTGCTGAAGCAGAAGGCGAATATTGAGCCTTCATTGATGTTGAAGGTCTTTGTAACTTTAGGCCAGTGCCTGTGGATGATTGATCGTCCATCCTTCGTCCTCTTCAGGAACACTTCAATATTGAACCGTGGGTGTTGTATGAATACCTTCCTCGCCTCCTGACCATACAGGTGGTTTGAGAGGTAATCATCGGTGAACTACTTTGGAAAGGCCTGAAAACAAGGATATGCATAAATATCTTCTCTATATTGGAAATGGGGCAAAGGAATAAAAAAGGCAAGGTATAATAGTTAGTACCATCCTGTAGTGAACTGATGTCTTCTTCATTGTGCAGACAAAGATCTTGTTGTTTTTGTCGCTAATTTCTTTATCCTCACAATCTTTCTAAGTTTCTTGACTTGGTGATATTCATGGACAACTCATTCCCCATATGCAAAAAAGGGTCGAACAATGGGTCAAAACCAATGACAAAGAGGACCTACATGTGCAAGAACAAATTGTTAAAACCTAAATATTAGAATGGTTCCTGCAATTGCACAATAATGTGCTATTAGACAACGGACCATGCACGTGCTAACCTCGATTGTAAACCTCGGTGCTTCCCATTGTTTCCCTGCAACACATATAAGGTAGTTAGTCATCAGGTTAAGTAAGGGTTCGCATGCTATCAGTAAAATATGTTGATGAAAAATAATCACATTGCAGATTCATTAGATTAATTCAAGCCACACGGAAAACCCATTTACCTAAACCAAGCATGATTAAGAACTAGGAAATATAGCACTTGTATATGTTTCTCATGTATTAAGTGCAGCCAAATTCGATTTATTCCTCACATGCACAACAATACAAAATTCTACCCACGATAATTGGACATCGCATTGCAGAATTGAACCAAGCAGTTACCTAAACACCACAACAAATGAACCAAACATTAACTCAGCACCACATTGCACAATATAACATACTCCTAATAGAAGATCAAACAGTTAAACAAACAGTTAACTATAGCCAATTGTAGCAATTGTATTTGTTTCTCATGAATTTACTACAGCCAAATTTATTTCTCACATGGTATACAATGACAGAATGCACCCACAATTTTGTAAAGATAAATTTGATTTATTTGTCACATGGAAGACAATACAAAATTGAAGCCTGAAGAATTGAACATCACATTTGCAGAATTGAACCAAACAGTTAACTGAAGACGACAACTAATTAACAAAATAGTTAATAAGTGAGCACCACACTGCACGACATATAGAACATATACACTAGAGCAACATATTGCATGTTAAAATTAGATAGCACAATTCACTAGAATTTGTGAAGGAAAGGCAGGAGCTGCACACGCAACGGGTAAACCGAGCATGCTTAACTGGCGTAGCTAGCAAATGGCAAGGTGCTCCTTCAAGATCTGGGGGTCGGCACGAATGGCGGCCATCGCGACCTCATCCGCGCGTGCGGCCGCGATTTGCTTCTCTGCTGCCAAATGCTCCTTGAGGTCCTGGCTATACTGCGTGCACCATGGCTTAGGCCGGCGCTTATTTGGTGGAGGGGTCGGTGATTTGGGTGGATGGTGTCGCGCTCGTGCCGGCGGTAGGGGCATGTGGGATGTGGAAGGAGGGGAGGATGGGGGTCGGGTGTGGATTACCTGCCTGGATAGGCAAGGTCGAGGAGTGTGAAGGAGGGTCGCCGGCGAGGAGGCGGCGGCGCTGCAAGCAAGGAGTGAAGGTTTCAACTTGGAAAGGAAGGCGAAAAGAGGGGGAATGTGGCTTTTGGTAAGTGGGAGGGGGCGGAAAGGTAGATATTTCCATGGAAGCCGAAAATTTGGACTCGCTTCAGCCAAAAAATTGGCGCGAAAAGTGTCATCAGGCACGGTCCCTTATTCAGAACTATGTACGATATGTGAACATCACAAACGATTCAGATAGCTTGACCCATGTGTGTTGAGTTTGAACGTCAAAAATTTTGGTTCGAATTTCCCTGGTCACAGTGGTCATCCACGTAATTGCATAATTTGGGTACACAAAGGAGACTAACTTCTTAATCGAGCAAGTTCAGCAATTAAACAGAGCTAGCTGACCTGAACATTACTCTAACAAATTAAAGACCGGTGCCCTTAATTAAACAAAACAAAGAGTACTACAATGGCTGGTGCTCGTCGATCTCCGCCGCCGCCTCCATGTCCATCTCGCGCTGGACGGTCTCCTGGGGAAGGGGCTCCATGGCATCAATTGCCCCATACTCGGCAAGCATCTTGCCATCCGCGTCCGCCATATCTTTGGAAAAGGCCGCCATGAGCTGGGCGTGGGCAGACGCCATCTGGACTCTGGCAGGCTCCGTCGTGGCAAGGTATGCCGCACAGGAATGGACGGCTGCTCGAACTCTCTTGGCGATTGCCAGCTCTTCGGCCGTGGGTTGCCGACCGTTGTCGGAGAAGCTTCGTTCGATTTCTGCGGTGACCGCCATGAGCTGGGCCTGGACGGCCTCGACATGGTAGTGGGCGGCCTCCAGCAGGGCTAAGGCTTCCGCTGCAGAATGGACAGCTGTTGTGCCGCTCTCACCAGTTGCTTCTCCCCGAGGCAGATGTTGTTGCCGCCGCCGGAGAAGCAACATCGGCTATTTGGGCTGCCTTGGCCACCCGGATGCAGACTGCGGTCGCCCTCATGAAGCTTGTTAGCACGCGCCTGGCGTCTACGGCCACGCTCTCGCCGGAGTGGGCCGCCGAAGTTGCCCTCATGACGTGGGTCCACGTCCCCATCTTTCACCAGCGACGAATGAACAGTGAAATGATATTTGGGGAGTGAGCTAGTGTGCTTGACACGCCGGCTGCGGACTGTAGCCGACGCACCTTCTCTCGTAAGCCATCGGCGTACTATTGTGACACCCCCGATTCAATCGTACACTAATCATACACTCAAACGTGTACGATCAAGATCAGGGACTCACGGGAAGATATCACAACATCACTCTAAAATAAATAAGTCATACAAGCATCATAATACAAGCCAGGGGCCTCGAGGGCTCGAATACAAGTGCTCGATCATAGACGAGTCAGCGGAAGCAACAATATCTGAGTACAGACATAAGTTAAACAAGTTTGCCTTAAGAAGGCTAGCACAAACTGGGATCCAGATCGAAAGAGGCGCAGGCTCACCGCCTCGGGATCCTCCTAACTACTCACGGTAAATCGTCGCCGGGCTCCACGTAGTAGAAGACACCTCCAACGTAGTAGGAGTAAATGCGTCGACAGTGGCGTCTGCTCTGAGCTCCGACATCTGGTTGCGGCAACCAGGTAGAAGGGAAAGGGGGGAAAGGGGGAGAAAAGCAACCGTGAGTACTTATCCAAAGTACTCGCAAGCAAGGAGCTACACTACATATGCATGGGTATATGTGTAAAGTGCCATATCGGTGGACTGAACTGCAGAATGCCAGAATAAGAGGGGATAACTAATCACGCTTGAGACTACGCTCAGCAGCCTCCGTCTTGCAAACATGTAGAAGAGAGTAGACTGAAGTCCTCCAAGTAGCATCGCATAGCATAATCCTACCGGCGATCCCTCCTCATTGCCTGTTAGAGAGCGATCACCGGGTTGTATCCGCACTTGGAAGGGTGTGTTTTACTAAGTATCCGGTTCTAGTTGTCATAAGGTCAAGGTACAACTCCAAGTCGTCCTGTTATCAAGATCACGGCTATTCGAATAGATAGACTTCCCTGAGGGTGCACCACATTACCCGACACGCTCGATCCTATTTGGCCGGACACACTTTTACGGGTCATGCCCGCCGCGGAAGATCAACACGTCGCAGCCCCACCTAGGCACAGAGAGAGGTCAAGACGCCGGTCTAAACCTAAGAGCATTGTGGGTTTGGGCCCATCGCCTTAGCACACCTGCACGTTGCGTGACGCCGGAAGCAGACCTAGCCTAGCAGGCGTTCCAGTCCAATCCGACGCGCGCCGCTCAGTCGCTGACGTCACGAAGTGCTTCGGCTGATACCACGACGCCGGTTGCCCATATCTTGTCCCACGTGGCGGTTAATGGGTATAAGGTCAACGACCCAACTCAGATCAAATACCAAGATCTCGTTAAGCGTGTTAAGTATCCATAAGCGCCCGAACAGCGCCAGCCCGCCTCTCCTAGGCGGTCTCAACCTGCCTGTCGCTCCGCCACAAAGATCCACACAGAGGGTCATGGGACAAAGGTCCTTTCAAATTTCAATCCGTGAATCACTCGCGGTTGCTCCTCGAGCCAACCCGACTTTAGTCACCACATGTATCATGTAATAGTATGTAAGTATATACCCGTGATCACCTCCCTAGTGATCACGGCCCGATAGTATAGCAAGGTAGACGGACAAGAATGTAGGGCCACAGATGGAATACTAGCATCCTATACTAAGCATGTAGGATTGCAGGTAAAGGTAACAATAGTAGTAGCAAGGACAGGCTATGCATCAGGATAGGAATAATGGAAAGCAGTAACATGCTACGCTACTCTAATGTAAGCAGTATAGAGAAGAATAGGCGATATCTGGTGATTAAGGGGGGGCTTGCCTGGAAGCTCGGCCGAGGAGGGGTCGTCGAGAAGGAGGGGTCGTCGTTGATGTAGTCGATCACAGGGGTACCGGCAGTGGTCTCGGGGTCTACCGGAAAGAAGTAACGAAGGGGGAACACAATAAATAACAGAGCAATCAAAGCATCACAAAGCATAACATGTCAATACTGGTGCCAGGTGTGCCCTAACGCAGTGCGAGGTGATACCGGCGAAGGGGGAAAACATCCGGAAAAGTATTCCCGGTGTTTCGCGTTTTCGGACAGATGAACCGGAGGGGGAAAGTTGCGTGTTCGCTATGCTAGGGATGTGTGGCGGATGAACGGGCTGCGTATTCGGATTCGTCTCATCGTTCTGAGCAACTTTCATGTACAAAGTATTTTCATTCGAGTTACGGGTTATTTTATATTAATTTTCAAAGTTTTAATTCATTTTCTAATTTATTTTAATTCGAAATTAATTATAAATTGCTAGATGTACCCAGCACAGTGTACACAAAAATTTTACACTGGCTGACAAGTGGGACCAGGGGGACCCAGTTGACCAGTCAAACTTTGACTAGTCAATAGGGGTGGGGCCCCCTGTCATTGACTGTCTAGTTAACTAACAGGTTTAGTTAGGCTAATTAGATAGTTAAATGGTTAATTAAGAAACATTAATTAAGTTAATTAATTATTAAATTAATTATCAAATTAATTAATTATTCCTTTTTTATTCTTCTTTTTTTAACAGGGGTGTGGGGACCCCTAGTCGATGTGAGGGGGCTTAGCGGGCGCTGGTTACTGGCGTGTGAGCAGCTGCCTTCATGGGGCGCACTGGATCGATGCCGTGGAGAGCCGGGCGGCTGCCACGTGCCGTAGGGAGCAGGGAGGAGGGGCACGCGTGCGTGCGGGTGGCCGCAACGAGCGGAGCGGCAGAGCTCCAACTGGACCCGATGAGGAGAGGCGAGGCGCGGGCGTCGAGGGATGCAGGCGGGCGTGTTGGGGAGCTCGCGCAGCAGCGAGTCCAAGGGCGGCAGAGGAGTGGCCGAAGGCGGGGAGATGTCGGAGTACGGCCACGGGCGGCCTTGGGAACAGGCGGTGCACACGGCAGGGGGTTGGTGGCGCGGCCGAGCGGCAGTGTCGCGCGTTCGTGACGGCGCGGGCGCGGGTGACGGGGCGAGGAGAGCGGGAGCTCACAGGGCACTGTAGGGTTCAGGGGCAGCGGTGCGCGGGGAGGAGGTCGGGGACGACGACGACAGATTGGAGAAGAGGACGACGGGGACGAGGCGCGTGGAGCTCCGGGCGTGGCGGATCGGTCCGGCGAAGTCGGGGAGCCTCGAGCGGCAACGGACGGGGAGCGGTCGCGGTCGGCGCGGCGAGGGGCGCCGTCGAGGGAGCGGGGACGGTGCGCGAGGACGTGGGCGGGGGCTGGCGAGGCGGCACCGGGCGATGGCCAGTGAGCCCCGATCCGATCTGGATCGGGGGGAGAGGGAGAGACGAGGGAGTGGGGGAGTGGAGCGCGTGGGGGGTTAGGGTTCGGTCGCCCCAGGGGGTTGTAGGGGTTCGGCGGGCCGGGGGAGGGAGCTGGGCTGGCTGGGTGCTGACTGGGCCGGGCTGGGCCTGGGCTTGGGGTGCCCTTTTTTGTAGTTATTTTATTTCTTTTCTATTTTCTGTCTTACTTTAGTTCCTCTTTTATTTTAGTTTTGTAAACTATAAAAGTAGTCCCTAATTTAGTGTTAGTAAATAGGCTACTGCCACATAAATTTGGGCAACTAAATAAAATAGTTTAATATTTTATTTTTTTGTAAAAGGCATTCAACTAATGGTTTTTGCTACTGTTTAAAATATTTTTAGAGTATTAAACCTTTTCTAAAAGTGTGGTTTCTCCATCATACTTACCTATGCATTATTTGGCTCACCCCGAACACTTTAGTTTTAATATTTGAAATCTTTTATTGTTTGATTGATTTTGATTTTGAATTTGAATCGGTTTCGAACTAACGCGACATTAGCAACAGTAATCGAGGTGACGTGGCATCATTAGTAGATGGTTACTGTAGCTTAATTATCCGGGCGTCACAATTCTCCTCCACTACAAGAAATCTCGTCCCGAGATTTAAGTGGTATTGTAAGGGGGAAAGATTTGGTTACGAAATTCTAACGGATCTTCTCGGTCTTGGTGGCTCTTCTCGAAGCGGTCGATCCATTATGTTGATATCTTCATTTCTCTGCTTCAGGTCATCATGATGTAGTACACATCCTTTCTTCGGGATCTTCATCGTACTTACAGAAAGAATAAAGGGTGGGCATTCCGGGAGTACGGACCTCTGCAAGGTCGACTATCTGGTCGATAACATCGAGGAAGATGGCGGAAGTAACTCCCGAATTTAAACTTAAGAAAATCTCAAGAGCAAAGTAAGGAGGTATCATGTGAAGTTTCAAGCGGGCAGACAAACGTTCGATGCCTGAAACGGGGCGTGAACGGGGTTCAAAGCGACGGGAATAAGTATTGTGTCTGATACCAGAATTAATGGTCTCTCCAAAGGTGGCTCGTGAATTACTTATGAGGCCACGCGCGAGGAACAACCTTGGGAACAAGAGGTGTACAGGTGAGTCATGTTTCGATCATGTGGAACTGTGAGTTATAGGCCCACCATGTGGGTTAAAAGTAGGAAAGGCGGTGACGTCTTGCACAATCATGTAAGCAAGGCATGTCAGAGGATAGCCTGTCAGTTATGTCGGCAACAATGTCGGTACCAAGGGCGAGGGACGAAGAGAACCATTTTCACCTTTCGTTGAACGAGGCGGACCAGTAGGCAAAGTTCTCGTCCATCGGTGGTTACCAGAATGTCATCAACAAAAGTAACAGGGTCTTTCTGACAGAATTGTAAACCGAGGTGTTTACCTAAGCAGGAGAATAATACTGCTTAGATCATATAGATCACAATAAATGTTAACCCAACAAATGGAAAGAAAAATATGATTATTAGATTAAACAGAACAACGGAAAGGAAAATGTGTTTAAACACATATTTCAAAGGTATATCCTTCGGAAGGACGAGCAGAGCATGATATCCATGACTGGATATAATGTAGTAAACTCTTTAGGTAGGGGAGAGAATTTTCATGACATTACCCATACAGCGGTGTTTGGATAATTGAGCAGGAAACATCTAGCATTGGGCTTCAAATGTTTTTGTTGAAAATCGGAGTACCATGGACATGCTTCGAGATAGCATTGACATGGTTTGCAAGCAAAGGTCAGACTTTGTATTCACAAGGATCCATCAGAACATCTTATAGAATAAGTCTTACAATTTCCTTATGGAAGAATGGCTAACCTTCTTTGAAAAGAGGGGGGATTATAACAATGGGTTCCCCAGCCAAGTGTGTTAGGCATGACATCACCTTATCGGGTCATATAAAGACCTATATTAAAACTCCTGGAAATATGTTCAAACCATCATATATGACCCGAGATTTGGATCTGATTGGTGTCAGGATACCTCAGACTCATGATGTCTGAGAAGGAAGGGTGCAACTCAATTTGACATGATGGAGTTGCAAGATTCTCGGGAAACAAACTATGGAAGAAAGTTCTGAATAATGAGTTCATCATTAAACCAAGGAGAGGATGAGGAGGTGGCTGATGAACTCAGCGAAAATTCATTGGGATTTCCAAAAGATGGATTTCCACAATTATGTGAACAGGGAGATAGCATTTGTCAGATCAAATGATATAATGAGGTATGCTCGAGGAAAACATACTCAATTAAACATTGGTGGAAAGGTGCGCCTGAAATATGGGTTGGGTTGCACGACCAATGTTATAATGGTGATTCGATAACCAATGGTCTAAGAATGAACGGCCGACCATTAACTTCAAAGCAATAGGGTTGCTAGAAGGGTGGAATCCAAACAGCACCGCTCACTTGTTGGTACCCTGGTTGGAATCAACACGAGAACCCAAGAAAGAATGGTGATGGTGAGAAGTATCACCATACCAAGAATTCTTAAGAGGTGGTGAAATTCCCACGACATTCTTGACATAAAAGGTGGTAATATTCCAAGGTAAAGAAGAACAATGCTTTGGGTAGCAAGGAACTCAAGGTATAACACAAAACACGAACAAGTTTGTGTTGGAGGGAAGGCAATAAAGTGGTTGATGATAACACAATCATCGAGGCAAGGATGGTATTTCCCATCATGAATCTGACTGATATCCTGGAAGAGCTCATAAGGTTGATGATGATCACGACACATTTGTCGAGAGGTTACACGAAGATGTAATCGATCGACGATGACATCAAGTCAAACGAATGATGAAGCGAAAGGTTACTGGAACCACGGTTAGGACACAAACTCGAAATCAAGTTTGTTGTTCAAGGAGAAATGATATGACGACAAAAATCGACGCAAGCTTAGCTCATCGTCAAAGTGGTGCTCCAAGAATAAGGACCAGGTAGCACAGTTAAAATCACCACGACAATGATATAGCCATACAGGCTAGGAATGGCGTGGTCGGGTACAAACTCGTAAGTAAGGAAGATTACTAAGAGTTGTTGAACCGTATTGCGGACTCGATTCAGTTATCGGGGTACTCGAGTGACTAACCACTCAAAACCCAGGAAAAATTGGAATCGACGAGAATGTAGTACTTGACGAAGAACTCATAAGAAGTTATGCGGTTCTGTGATAATCTCGAGATACCATGGGGTAATACTCGACGACAGATCAAAGTAGAGGTTGGACTGGGGTATTGCTCTGTAAAAGGCAACTATTTAAACTTCCCCGAGAAATGGGATCAAAGAAGAAAAATATGGTCGGAACCATAGCTGCAAGGGATCCAATCTAATGACATCGAAAGAATTACCCAAATGATTAAATATTTTGCAAGAAGCTTCCATGATATGTTCCACATCGGGTACATGGGCATGAACGCAAAGTTCAAGGTCGACTCCCACTTCTTTAATGCATAACCTTCCATTCACTTCTCGTCTTCGAAGAAGTTGCAGTGTTGAAATTTTATCTGGTGAAGCACCAGAAGAGTATGACTCATGAAAACTTTTGGGTTCACACGGTTTAGAGAAGGTATAGGTTCAACCCGTCAGGGTATCATGGAAACATATACCACAAGCTTCAATAGTAAATAACACAAGCTCGATAGTAGAGCATGGTTGACAAAAACAGAGGATACAATTTACCTAAGGCATTATGTATCAGGGAAACAACTTCTCGAGGTTTTTATATACGAAGGACGCTGTCGGATGATATTTCAACAAAGGATCCGACGGTCCATAGTGAAACTGATGTGAGTATCGGCACACAACCAGAGGAAGAAACAATGCGAAGGCATTGGATTATAGAAGCAACTGACTAATTCAAAGCTCACATGTAAAGGAATTATGATTACCAAATCAAAGGATCAGAAGCAAACGCTCTGATTAAGGATGGATAAGTTGGATAGACCAGAGGCACAATTTGACGACAAATAGTTTGGTCGAGAACCAGCTCATGTTCAAAATGATGTCTGAGCCGGAAAGATAATTTAGAAGGGTTGATAGATGATTGTGTGCATTCGCACACATGTTGAATCAATAGGATCAAAATGACGGTGTCAAAAGATACTAGTGAATATTGCCAGATATATGGGAAGCATACATAATGCCAGTAGACAAGTATTTGCAGAGCAATAAAGCTGCTAAGGATTTTCGGAGGATTGAATAGTATTTCAAAGACTTTTGTGAGACACCTAAACAACTGGGGATGAGCGGATACTCGGTAAGTGCGAGGAATTATACGTAAGGGTATTCATGTGGCTAAGAATGGTAAGGCAGTAGGCACAAAGTATTCTCGAAACAATACAAAGAATTTCGAGGTATCTTGTAATAACAAGATCAACGATGAATGATTGTATGAATGGCAAGTGTACGTGGTTATCCATAGGGTTTATCGATGGAAGGGAATTGCAAAAGCGATGACACAAAGTCTCGGGAGAACATCGGAGAGTATTGTCAGAATCTTCTGTTGAAGCAGTCGATCATCTAGAATGAAGGGGCTCTCCGGCAGGAAGTAGTTACGTGAACCTAGAGTCAGAGTTAGTAAATCCATTTTAACCCGAATAGAAGAAAGATCGGAGTCCCAGAGTATAGATGAGGAATAAAAGATCCTAATACCACCCAATGGCGACGTGGGCCCATGGGTCGCACAGCCATGTTAGTAAACGTTTTGTAAAGTCTAGACTCGACTTTGACCAAGGAGTGTGTAAGGGGGATTCCTACAGGCAGTCAGCTCTGATACCAACTGGTGACGCCCCCGATTCAATCGTACACTAATCATACACGCAAACGTGTACGATCAAGATCAGGGACTCACGGGACGATATCACAACACAACTCTAAAATAAAATAAGTCATACAAGCATCATAATACAAGCCAGGGGCCTCGAGGGCTCGAATACAAGTGCTCGATCATAGACGAGTCAGTGGAAGCAACAATATCTGAGTACAGACATAAGTTAAACAAGTTTGCCTTAAGAAGGCTAGCCCAAACCGGGATACAGATCGAAGAGGCGCAGGCCTACTACAGGATCCTCCTAACTACTCCCCGGTCGTCCGCCGGGCTGCACGTAGTAGAAGACACCTCCAGCGTAGTAGGAGTCGTCGTCGACGGTGGCGTCTGGCTCCTGGGCTCCGACATCTGGTTGCGGCAACAAGGTAGAAGGGAAAGGGGGAAAAGAGGGAGAAAAGCAACCGTGAGTACTCATCCAAAGTACTCGCAAGCAAGGAGCTACACTACATATGCATGGGTATATGTGTAAAGGGCCATATCGGTGGACTGAACTGCAGAATGCCAGAATAAGAGAGGGATAACTAATCACGCCGGAGACTACGCTTCGCAGCCTCCATCTTGGCAAAGATGTAGAAGAGAGTAGAGAAGTCCTCCAAGTAGCATCGCATAGCATAATCCTACCCGGCGATCCTCCTCGTCGCCTGTTAGAGAGCGATCACCGGGTTGTATCTCGCACTTGGAAGGGTGTGTTTTATTAAGTATCCGGTTCTAGTTGTCATAAGGTCAAGGTACAACTCCAAGTCGCCCTGTTATCAAGATCACGACTATTCGAATAGATAAACTTCCCTGCAGTGGTGCACCACATTACCCGACACGCTCGATCCCATTTGGCCGGACACACTTTTCTGGGTCATGCCCGGCCGCGGAAGATCAACATGTCGCAGCCCCACCTAGGCACAACAGAGAGGTCAGCACGCCGGTCTAAACCTAAGCGCATAGGGGTCTGGGCCCATCGCCCTTAGCACACTTGCACGTTGCGTACGCGGCCGGAAGAAGACCTAGCCTAGCAGGCGTTCCAGTCCAATCCGGCGCGCGCCGCTCAGTCGCTGACGTCACGAAATGCTTCGGCTGATACCACGACGCCGGTTGCCCATATCTTGTCCCACGTGGCGGTTAGTGCGTATAAGGTCAACGACCCAACTCAGATCAAATACCAAGATCTCGTTAAGCGTGTTAAGTATCCAAGAACGCTTAACAGGCCAGCCCACCTCTCTCCTAGGCGGTCTCAACCTGCCTGCTGCCTCCGCCACAAAGATCCACACAGAGGGCCGTTGGGACAAAGGTCCTTTCAGCCCCCAATCCGTGAATCACTCGCGGGTGCTCCTCGAGCCGACCCGACTTTAGTCACCACATGTATCATGTAATAGTATGTAAGTATATACCCGTGATCACCTCCCTAGTGATCACAGCCCAATAGTATAGCAAGGCAGACGGACAAGAATATAGGGCCACAGATGGAATACTAGCATCCTATACTAAGCATGTAGGATTGGAGGTAAAGGTAACAACAGTAGTAGCAAGGACAGGCTATGCATCAGGATAGGAATAATGGAAAGCAGTAACATGCTACGCTACTCTAATGCAAGCAGTATAGAGAAGAATAGGCGATATCTGGTGATCAAAGGGGGGCTTGCCTGGAAGCTCAGCCAAGAAGGAGGGGTCGTCGAGAAGGAGGGGTCGTCGTTGATGTAGTCGATCACACGGGTACCGGCAGTGGTCTCGGGGTCTACCGGAAAGAAGTAATGAAGGGGGAACACAATAAATAACAGAGCAATCAAAGCATCACAAAGCATAACATGTCAATACGCGGTGCTAGGTGTGCCCTAACGCAGTGCGAGGTGATACCGGCGAAGGGGGAAAACATCCGGAAAAGTATTCCCGGTGTTTCGCGTTTTCGGACAGATGAACCGGAGGGGGAAAGTTGCGTGTTTTCTATGCTAGGGATGTGTGGAGGACGAACGGGCTGCGTATTCGGATTCGTCTCGTCGTTCTGAGCAACTTTCATGTACAAAGTATTTTCATCCGAGTTACGGGTTATTTTATATTAATTTTCAAAGTTTTAATTCATTTTCTAATTTATTTTAATTCGAAATTAATGTTAAATTGCTAGATGTACCCAGCACAGTGTACACAAAAATTGTACACTGGCTGACAAGTGGGACCAGGGGGACCCAGTTGACCAGTCAAACTTTGACTGGTCAACAGGGGGTGGGGCCCCCTGTCATTGACTGTCTAGTTAACTAACAGGTTTAGTTAGGCTAATTAGATAGTTAATTGGTTAATTAAGCAACATTAATTAAGTTAATTAATTATTAAATTAATTATCAAATTAATTAATTATTCCTTTTTTATTCTTCTTTTTTAACAGGGGCGTGGGGACCCCTAGTCAAGGTGTGAGGGGGCTTAGCGGGCGCTGCTGGTTACGGGCGTTTCGAGCAGCGTCGCTGGGGCGCACTGACCGAAGCCGCGGAGAGCCGGCGGCCACGGCAGGGCGGCCGTAGGGAGCAGGGAGGAGGGGCACACGTGCGTGTTGGTGGCCGCAACGAGCGGAGCGGCAGAGCTCCAACTGGCCCGGTGAGGAGAGGTGTAGCGACCTGACCCAAAATCGGTCAAGTCTCTGTGTCTGTACCATCCCAAGATCATGCTGGTACTCACAGTACATTGATGAAATAATCAAAGTTCAATCACACCTGAATTTATTACACGATTCTCATATCGAAGTCTTTATTACAATAGAATAAATTCGGCCAAGGCCAACTCATGAGAAATAAACTAAATAAAGTTGCGGAAGCATAGACGAATAGCGAGTCCATCCAACTCCATAGGCAATCACCAAGCGTAGATCGTAGCCTCACTCCTGGTCAGAAAACTCCTCTGCAACATGAGACGTTGCATCCGTGTAGGTCAGCATTTTGAATATGCCGGCAAGTCATGAAGAGAGAACAATAATAAAATTACTAACACTATATGCAATTTGGCTGTGGGGCTCTAAGTTTCATCATTTTGCGGAAAAGCCAGTTTTTCCCTACTACATTGGACTTGCTTGCAAATACTACAAAATTGTTGGTAGTTATTGAGATGGTTCCGCCAACCAATATCTCATTCCCAAATTATTAAGTCATAACCCCCTCAATTAATTTATTAATTTTAGTGTTGAGATTTCCGAATACTTCCAAGTTCCAGAGGCTCAAATTGTCCGTAGAATCGGGACACGGCTAATCGATTAGATCTTTTCTCTGCAGAGGTTTGGCGACTTTACCCATAAGAATCGTTCCCTCCTTTTAAGTCTTCGCACTTCCTGGTGTTTGAAGACGGGATGAACGAAACAGGGTCTTCCGAAGAGTTCCTCCGGCCCTTTGCCATGCCCATCCAATCCTACCGTTCTTCTACATCTCGTAGCACCGTCGGCCAGAGTCACACCTAGGGTCGACCAAGCGAGCCCATAATGGCTTGCGGCTGCACAGGTAAGCTTCCGGTCAATGGGGTATCCATCCGTCTCTTCGTGGCTGGGTGAAGCTTTCCGCAAGATGTCATGGCACTTCTCCATGCATCCCGCCAACCACTGGATTCTCCAGGTGCCCGTCAACTGCCTCCACCCAAGAGTGAATTTCAAGTCCATCTTGAGCTTGAAGTTCATGGGGTTGTCATCATCTTTAAGACTCTCACATCTCCCTTATGATTCACTCAACCCACCCTGTCTACGAGCATAGCAAAATAAACTACTTCGTCCCGGGCAATGGTAACAAGGGGAATTGGGTTCATCCTACCTCATGATACTACTCAAGAACATAACTTCAATTTCACCTACTGCATGCATGGTGGGGAGGTAATTCTAATGCAATAAAAATCATAGGTATTGTAAAGAAACATGATCAATGACTTGCCTTGCCGACGATCTTCGTAAGCTAGGGACTCGTGGTAGCAAGCTTCGCACTCCGGAAATTCTACCGAGGCAAACAATAACCACAATAAGCATACAACATATGATCACTTACATAACAGCATAGTAATATGAAACACACAAAACAAACGAATCAAAACCCAAAGGAAACTCAAAGAAAAACCAAATCAAAGTTTTCCTACTTCAAGCAACAACTAAAAATAGTTTTACATAACAAAAAATTTCTTAACAGAACCTAAACATGGGTTTATGCTACCTAACAGAAAAGGATTCATCAAGCAACTAGGAGCAAAAAGAACCACTTTAAAATCTACTATAAAACTCCTATTAGGCCTAAAGCAAATTCTAGCAGGAAAAATAAAATAAAAGTTTTATTTATTGTAAATAAAAGTTCATGCTCTAAAGTGACAGAAACTAACCTAGAATAATCTATCACATATAAAAAATAAATTTATTTGCTAACTAAAACAATAGGAAAACAGTAGCTAGTTAATTAATTAAGAATAACATGATTCTGATTAAAACTATTTTTTATTAATCCTAAAATGCCCAAATAAATTCCTACGGTTAGGTAATGTCAAAACAAAGTTGTGACAAAAAGAATCACTCAAAAATAATTTTCCTAACTCACTTTATAGCAGATTTACTATTCTGTCTAAATCTAAAATAAAGCAATTCTAAATAATTTTAACATAGCTAATTATATTTTCTACAGAAACTATAAGAAATTTGCAAACCAACAAAAAAAGAATCACTTAAAAATATTAAGTAGATTAAAAGATATGAATTTTTCAAATCTGAAACTATTCTGTTAAAACAGAAAACTAAAATAAAACTAAAACGAAAACCGGCGCTTAATGGGCCTATCTAACGCTTCGGCGTAATTTAACTAAAAAGCGCACGCGGTAATAAACCGCTTCGGCCGGTCCAACTAAACCCTAACTAAAAATAAACCAGAACTAACCGGTTTATTTGAAATAAACCTACCCCTTCGGGGGGATCTAATCTACACCGTACACCTAGATCCGACGGCGGGGAGGGGTCCGGTGACTTACCGACGGGGTCGACGGCGACGGCGGCTCGGGCGGCGACGGCGCGGCGGCGACGGTGGTCGGGGACGTCGGCGGGGATCTCCGTGGCGTGGCGCGACGAGGTGAGCTCGGGGTGGGGTCCGTGAGCTCGAGGTGGCCGGGTGGGTCAAACGGAGCTAATGGCGGCGGCGGCGGCTCGGTTGTTCCGGCATGAGCGTGGCGAGAGGAGGGTAAGAAGCGAGGGGCGAAGGAGGAACGGGTCGAGGGAGGGTATTTATAGGCGGGGCCTCGACTTGCGCGAGGCGATCGGGAGGGATTCATGGCGAATCCCGGATCCGCGGGATCCGGCGGCGGCGCGGCGTGGGTGGCGGGCGAGGGAAGAGGGAGGTGGGGCCGGGTGTCGTGGTGAGGAGAGGCGTCGGTCGGGCGACCGATGCGGATGGTTTCAGGCGAGGGCTCGGCCGGGCTGCCGGTCGGCGCGTTGGGCTCGGCCGGTGGGTCGCCTGTGTGGCCGGTCACTACTGGCCGGGCGCTGGGTATTCTTTTTCCTTTTTGTTTTTTTTTGAAAATAAAAACAGAGGTAAAATATATAGAATATAAATATTTTATATAGGACATATATATATAAAAATGCTCAGGGGAATATTCCCTATCATTTGAACATTTTTCCAGGGGCAAAATCCAAACTTTATAAAAATTTATTTTTTTCAAAATTCAAATAAAACTCAAATTTGAATTCAAACCTTTTGGCAATGTTTTTCCTCTGATATTTTTGGAGTGTCATGTTTACTCCTCTCATACTTTTTCTCAAGTATTTATCAGGCATAGTTTTGAAATAAATTTCAACTGCCAAATTTTGAATTCAAATCCCATTAACTCAAAATCTTCTGAAACTTCAAATGTCACTCAAATTCAAACAGAATGCATAGATGCTTAGCTATAATTGTAAAACATTCCAAATAGGAAATTTGGGATGTTACAAGAGGCGAGGCGCGGGCGTCGAGGGACGCAGGCGGGCGTGCTGGGGAGCTCTCGCCGCAGCGAGTCCAGGGGCGGCAGAGGGGTGGCCGAAGGCGGGGGAGATGTCGGAGTACGGCCACGGGAAGCTTTGGGAACAGGCGGTGCACGACGGCAGGGGTTTGGTGGCGCGGCCGAGCGGCAGTGTCGCGCGTGCGTGACGGCGCGGGCGCGGGTGACGGGGCGAGGAGAGGGGGAGCTCATGGGGCACTATAGGGTTCGGGGGCAGCGGTGCGCAGGGAGGAGGTCGGGGACGACGACGACGGAGTGGAGAAGAGGACGACGGGGACGAGGCGCGTGGAGCTCCGGGCGGCGGCGGCGATCGGGTCCCATGAGTCGGGGGGCTTGATCGGCAATGACGGGGAGTGGTCGTGGTCGGCGCTGGGAGGGCACCGCCGAGGAGCGGGACGGGCGCGAGGACGTGGGTGGGCGGCGAGGCGGCACCGGGCGATGGTTAAGTGAGCCCGATCCGATCTGGATCGGGGAGAGGGAGACGAGGAGTGGGGAGTGGAGCGTGGGGGTTAGGGTTCGGTCGCCCCAGGAGGTTGTAGGGGTTTGGCGGGCCGGGGGAGGGAGCTGGGCTGGCTGGTTGCGCGACCAGTCGGGACGTGGCCCAGTTGGGCCGGGGGTGCGCCTTTTTTTGTAGTTATTTTATTTATTTTCTATTTTCTGTCTTACTTTAGTTCCTCTTTTATTTTAGTTTTGTAAACTATAAAAGTAGTCCCTAATTTAGTGTTAGTAAATAGGTTATTGCCACATAAGTTTGGGCAACTAAATAAAATAGTTTAATATTTTATTTTTTTGTAAAAGGCATTCAACTAATGGTTTTTTCTAATGTTTAAAATATTTTTAGAGTATTAATCCTTTTCTAAAAGTGTGATTTCTCCACCATACTTACCTATGCATTATTTGGCTCACCCCGAACACTTTAGTTTTAATATTTGAAATCTTTTATTGTCTGCTTGATTTTGAATTTGAATTTGAATCGGTTTCGAACTAATGCGAGATTAGCAACAGTAATCGAGGTGACGTGGCATCATTAGTAGATAGTTACTCTAGCTTAATTATCCGAGCGTCACAGCTATACACCGACGGTGCTCCAAGATATTTTGTGCTGCATCTCACACGGTTGGTGATAATAAACTGTGTGGGATCTACCTGATATTTCGTCTCTATCATTTGAATTACGTAATGGGGTCACAGCTACAAAGGATGGTGTTTGAATTGTTAAAATTTTATCTGCAGTGAACATGCAACTATAGGTGTGTCGTCAAAAAAATTGGTATTATTCTGGGTTCGTTTGTACATTTTTATACATTAAGTGGGTTTTCTAGGCATTTTATGCGCATAATTCAAATTTGAACTACATGCACATGCTCCAGTGCATATAAACTTATTGAAAATTCAAATATGTGTCCTTGGTTGCATGCTTAGGTCCCATGCAAGAAATGGGAATGAATTTCAAACACCCTGCCACCGGCACTCAGCCGCAAACATTGAGATAACTGGTTTTTAAATTCTAGTAAATCCAAAACTCGTCAGAAATTCATGAAACTTGTCATGCTATCATGTAGCGGCATCAACATGCCGTGGTAAAAAATTTGTCCCATTTGAGGCAGGTTTGGGTATAAGCTTCTCACAAACCAGAGCTTCTCACAACAAGCGTGATGGTTTCGGTAGGGAACGTGCCACCTTTGGGGACGAAACGATATCCGCTTTTTGCTTTCAAAAAATTTCGAGTGTCAACATAGAACAACAAGAGTGTTGTGTTCAATTTTGGAATTTTTGGGGTTCGTTTGGACATTTTTATGCATTAACTGAGTTTTCAATGCATTTATGTGCATAATTCAAATTTGAACTACATGCACATGCTCCAGTGCATATAAATTGGTTAAAAAATCAAATATGTGTTCTTGGGTGCATGCTTAGGTCCCATGCAAGAAATGGGAATGAATTTCAAACACCAGGGCACCGTTGATTGCTGACAAAACATTGAGATGCCTGGTTTTTAAATTATAGTAAATACAAAAATCGTCTGAAATTCATGAAACTTGGCATGCTATCATGGAGCGGCATCAACATGCCGTGGTACAATTTTTGTCCCATTTGGGGCAGGTTAGGGTATATGCTTCTCACAAACCGGAGCTTCTCACAACAAGCATGATGGTTTTCGGTAGGGAACATCCCACCTTTGGGGACGAAACGATATCCATTGCCTCTTATTGCTTTCAAATTTCTTTCTCGTGTCAACAGAGAACAATAGGAGTGTTGTGTGAATTTTTGTGATTTTTCGGGGTTCGTTTGGACATTTTTATGCATTAACCGAGTTTTCAATGCATTTATGTGCATAATTCAAATTTGAACTACATGCACATGCTCCAGTGCATATAAATTGGTTGAAAAATTAAATATGTGTCCTTGGGTGCATGCTTACGTCCTATGCAAGAAATGGCAATGAATTTCAAACACCAGGGCACTGTTGATTGTCGGCAAAACATTGAGACGATGTCTGGTTTTTAAATTCTAGCAAATCCAAAACTCGTCTGAAATAGATGAAACTTGGCATGCTATCATGGAGCGGCATCGACATGCCGTGGTACAAATTTTGTCCCATTTGGGGCAGGTTTGGGTATATGCTTCTCACAAACCGGAGCTTCTCACAACGAGCGTGATGGTTTTCAGTTGGGAACGTCCCACCTTTGGGGACGAAATGATATCCATTGCCTCTTAGTGCTTTCAATTTTTTTTTCTCGTGTCAGCATAGAACAACAGGAGTGTTGTGTGAATTTTTGTGATTTTTCAGGGTTCGTTTGGACATTTTTATGCATTAACTGAGTTTTCAATGCATTTATGTGCATAATTCAAATTTGAACTACATGCACGTGGTCCAGTGCATATAAATTGGTTGAAAAATCAAATTTGTGTCCTTGGCTGCATGCTTAGGTCCCATGCAAGAAATGGGAATGAATTTCAAACACCAGGCACCGTTGATTGCCGACAAAACATTGAGATGCCTAGTTTTTAAATTATAGTAAATCAAAAAATCGTTTCAAATTCATGAAACTTGGCATGCTATCATGGAGCGGCATCAACATGCCATGGTACAAATTTTGTCCCATTTGGGTTAGGTTAGGGTATATGCTTCTCACAAACCGGAGCTTCTCACAACAATCATGATGGTTTTCGGTAGGGAACGTCCCACCTTTGGGGACCGAATGATATCCATTACCTCTTATTGCTTTCAAAAATTTTTCTCATGTCAACATAGAACAACAGGAGTGTTGTGTGATTTTTTGTGATTTTTCGGGGTTCGTTTGGATATTTTTATGCATTAACTGAGTTTTCAATGCATTTATGTGCATAATTCAAATTTGAACTACATGCACATGCTCCAGTGCATATAAATTGGTTGAAAAATCAAATATGTGTCCTAGGGTGCATGCTTAGGTCCCATGCAAGAAATGGGAATGAATTTCAAACACCAGGGCATAGTTGATTGCCGGCAAAACATGAGATGTCTGGTTTTTTAATTATAGTAAATCCAAAACTCATATGAAATTGATGCAACTTGGCATGCTATCATGGAGCGGCATCAACATGCCATGGTACAAATTTTGTCCCATTTGGGGAAGGTTTGGGTATATGCTTCTCACAAACCGGAGCTTCTCACAATGGGCATGATGGTTTTCGGTAGGGAACGTCCCACCTTTGGAGACGAAACTATATCAACTGCCTCTTATTGCTTTCAATTTTTTTTCCCGTGTCAACATAGAACAAAAGGAGTGTTGTGTGAATTTTTGTGATTTGTCGTGGTTCATTTGGACATTTTTTTGCATTAACTGAGTTTTCAATGCATTTATGTGCATAATTCAAATTTGAACTACATGTACGTGCTCCAGTGCATATAAATTGGTTGAAAAATCAAATATGTGTCCTTGGGTGCATGCTTAGGTCCCATGCAAGAAATGGGAATGAATTTCAAACACCAGGGCATAGTTGATTGCCGGCAAAACATGAGATGTCTGGTTTTTTAATTATATTAAATCCAAAACTCATATGAAATTGATGCAACTTGGCATGCTATCATGGAGCGGCATCAACATGCCGTGGTACAAATTTTGTCCCATTTGGGGAAGGTTTGGGTATATGCTTCTCACAAACCGGAGCTTCTCACAACAGGCATGATGGTTTTCGGTAGGGAACGTCCCACCTTTGGTGACGAAACTATATCAACTTCCTCTTATTGCTTTCAATTTTTTTCCCGTGTCAACATAGAACAAAAGGAGTGTTGTGTGAATTTTTGTGATTTGTCATGGTTCATTTGGACATTTTTTTGCATTAACTGAGTTTTCAATGCATTTATGTGCATAATTCAAATTTGAACTACATGCACATGCTCCAGTGCATATAAATTGGTTGAAAAATCAAATTTATGTCCTTGGGTGCATGCTTAGATCCGATGCAAGAAATGGGAATGAATTTCAAACACCAGGGCACCGTTGATTGCCGGCAAAACATTGAGATGCCTGGTTTCTAAATTATAGTAAATCCAAAACTCGTCTGAAATTCATGAAACTTGGCATGCTATCATGGAGCGGCATCAATATGTCGTGGTACAAATTTTGTCCCATTTGGGGCAAGTTTGGCTATATGCTTCTCACAAACCGGAGCTTCTCATAACTAGCATGATGGTTTTCGGTAGGGAACGTCCCACCTTTGGGGACGAAACGATATCCATTGCCTCTTAGTGCTTTCAAATTTTTTCCTCGCGTCAACATAGGACAACAGGAGTGTTGTGTCAATTTTTGTGATTTTTCGGCGTTCGTTTGGACATTTTATGCATTAACTGAGTTTTCAATGCATTTATGTGCAGAATTCAGATTTGAACTACATGCACATGCTCCAGTGCATATTAATTGGTTGCAAAATCAAATATGTGTCCTTGGTTGCATGCTTAGGTCCCATGCAAGAAATGGGAATGAATTTCAAACACCCTGCCACCGGCACTCAGCCACAAACGTTGAGATACCTGGTTTTTAAATTCTAGTAAATCCAAAACTCGTCTGATCCGGCCTCGATCTTCAGTCTGCCCCTCTCAATCCAGGCTAGAGAGGAGTTCAGACAAATTCAGCTTGCTTCGATGCATGTGGGTGTGGTCGTCGGCAGCCACGACACCTGGGACTGCATGCTCGGGCGTTATTCTTCGAAGAAGTTCTATGAGCATTGTTTCAAGGAGATCGTGGTTGACGAGGCTTTCAGCTGGCTTTGGAAAGCCAAGAGCCCCATTAAATTCAAAATGTTTGGGTGGTTGCTTCGGTGGATCGTCCCGAACACTGTGAATATGCTTAAACGCAGCACTTCGCATTCACGGAAACACCTATGCTGCATGTTTTGTCAAACCCCAAGAAGAAACCCTCGAACACTTGTTCTTCTTATGCCCCTTTAGTCAACGGTGCTGGAGCAAAGTTGTGGTGTCCTGGCCAGTCGATGGCAATAGACTGGACCTGCTGCGCGGGGGGGGGGGGGAGGCTTGGAGACAGCCCCTCTTCATGGACATCTTCCTCATGGCTGCTTGGAGCCTGTGGGTGGAGCGAAACAATCAACACTTCAGAGGGGTCCAACACTCCTTCGGGGCTTGGTTTGCCAGGTTCAAGTACCTCCAAGAGTTGCTGGTCCATAACTGCAAAGAGGAACTTCGTCCTTTCCTTTCCAACTACATTGTAAATTTGGGACACTAGTCTTTATTAGATACAAAATAGCTCATACGGCTGGGGGCCGTTCTAATACCCCCCCTGTAACAACTATGTAACCGTCTCTTTGTGAGTAATACAAAAGTCAATGGGAGCCTCTCCATTGTCATTCACCTTTCAAAAAAAAATCGTCTGAAATTCATGAAACTTGGCATGCTATCATGTAGCGGCATCAACATGTCGTGGTAAAAAATTTGTCCCATTTGGGGCAGGTTTGGGTATAAGCTTCTCACAAACCAGAGCTTCTCACAACAAGCGTGATGGTTTCGGTAGGGAACGAGCCACCTTTGGGGACGAAACGATATCCGTTGCCTCTTTTTGCTTTCAAAAAATTTTGAGTGTCAACATAGAACAACAAGAGTGTTGTGTTCAATTTTGGAATTTTTCGGGGTTCGTTTGGACATTTTTATGCATTAACTGAGTTTTCAATGAATTTATGTGCATAATTCAAATTTGAACTAAATGCACATGCTCCAGTGCATATAAATTGGTTAAAAAATCAAATATGTGTTCTTGGGTGCATGCTTAGGTCCCATGCAAGAAATGGGAATGAATTTCAAACACCAGGGCACCGTTGATTGCCGACAAAACATTGAGATGCCTGGTTTTTAAATTATAGTAAATCCAAAACTCGTCTGAAACTCATGAAACTTGGCATGCTATCATGGAGCGGCATCAACATGCCGTGGTACAATTTTTGTCCCATTTGGGGCAGGTTAGGGTATATGCTTCTCACAAACCGGAGCTTCTCACAACAAGAATAATGGTTTTCGGTAGGGAACATCCAAACTTTGGGGACGAAACGATATCCATTGCCTCTTATTGCTTTCAAATTTCTTTCTCGTGTCAACAGAGAACAATAGGAGTGTTGTGTGAATTTTTGTGATTTCTCGGGGTTCGTTTGGACAGTTTTATGCATTAACTGAGTTTTCAATGCATTTATGTGCATAATTCAAATTTGAACTACATGCATATGCTCCAGTGCATATAAATTGGTTGAAAAAATAAATCTGTGTCCTTGGGTGCATGCTTAGGTCCGATGCAAGAAATGGCAATGAATTTCAAACACCAGGGCACTGTTGATTGTCGGCAAAACATTGAGACGATGCCTGGTTTTTAAATTCTAGTAAATCCAAAACTCGACTGAAATTGATGAAACTTGGCATGCTATCATGGAGCGGCATCGACATGCCGTGGTACAAATTGTGTCCCATTTGGGGCAGGTTTGGGTATATGCTTCTCACAAACCGGAGCTTCTCACAACGAGCATGATGGTTTTCAGTTGGGAACGTCCCACCTTTGGGGATGAAATGATATCCATTGCCTCTTATTGCTTTCAAATTTTTTTTCTCGTGTCAGCATAGAACAACAGGAGTGTTGTGTGAATTTTTGTGATTTTTCAGGGTTCCTTTGGACATTTTTATGCATTAACTGAGTTTTCAATGCATTTATGTGCATAATTCAAATTTGAACTACATGCACGTGCTCCAGTGCATATAAATTGGTTGAAAAATCAAATTTGTGTCCTTGGCTGCATGCTTAGGTCCCATGCAAGAAATGGGAATGAATTTCAAACACCAGGGCACCGTTGATTGCCGGCAAAACATTGAGATGCCTAGTTTTTAAATTATAGTAAATCAAAAAATCGTTTCAAATTCATGAAACTTGGCATGCTATCATGGAGCGGCATCAACATGCCGTAGTACAAATTTTGTCCAATTTGGGGTAGGTTAGGGTATATGCTTCTCACAAACCGGAGCTTCTCACAACAATCATGATGGTTTTCGGTAGGGAACGTCCCACCTTTGGGGACCGAACGATATCCATTGCCTCTTATTGCTTTCAATTTTTTTTCTCATATCAACATAGAACAACAGGAGTGTTGCGTGAATTTTTATGATTTTTCGGGGTTCGTTTGGACATTTTTATGCATTAACTGAGTTTTCAATGCATTTATGTGCATATTTAAAATTTGAACTACGTGCACATGCTCAAGTGCATATAAATTGGTTGAAAAATCAAATATGTGTCCTTGGGTGCATGCTTAGGTCCCATGCAAGAAATGGGAATGAATTTCAAACACCAGGGCATAGTTGATTGCCGGCAAAACATTGAGATGTCTGGTTTTTTAATTATAGTAAATCCAAAACTCGTATGAAATTGATGAAACTTGGCATGCTATCATGGAGCGGCATCAACATGCCGTGGTACAAATTTTGTCCCATTTGGGGAAGGTTTGGGTATATGCTTCTCACAAACCGGAGCTTCTCATAACAAGCATGATGGTTTTCGGTAGGGAACGTCCCACCTTTGGGGACGAAACTATATCAACTGCCTCTTATTGCTTTCAAATTTTTTTCCCGTGTCAACATAGAACAAAAGGAGTGTTTTGTGAATTTTTGTGATTTGTCGTGGTTCATTTGGACATTTTTATGCATTAACTGAGTTTTCAATGCATTTATGTGCATAATTCAAATTTCAACTACATGCACATGCTCCAGTGCATATAAATTGGTTGAAAAATCAAATTTATGTCCTTGGGTGCATGCTTAGATCCCATGCAAGAAATGGGAATGAATTTCAAACACCAGGGCACCGTTGATTGCCTAAGAAACATTGAGATGCCTGGTTTCTAAATTATAGTAAATCCAAAACTCGTCTGAAATTCATGAAACTTGGCATGCTATCATGGAGCGGCATCAACATGCCGTGGTACAAATTTTGTCCCATTTGGGTCAGGTTTGGCTATATGCTTCTCAAAAACTGGAGCTTCTCATAACAAGCATGATGGTTTTCGGTAGGGAACGTCCCACCTTTGGGGACGAAACGATATCCATTGCCTCTTAGTGCTTTCAAATTTTTTTCTCGCGTCAACATAGGACAATAGGAGTGTTGTGTCAACTTATGTATGCGTTGTTTGCTTGCGATAGAATTCCCGGAGTGCGAAGCGTGTTACTACGAGTCTCTAGGATTCACGGATCGTCAGCAAGGCAAGTAACACTTGATCATATCTTTTCATACCCAGTTTTTATGCATTAGTTTCAACCCTCAAACATTGCATGATTAGGATGTCATTAATTTGTGGTTGGTAAGTAGATGATGAGGTAGGAACCTATTGCCCTGTTACTTTCAAACCCTTGGGAGTTACTTCTACGTTATGCTTATACTGCCATGCTATGCTCGTAGACGTGGTTTGGGGTTTGAGAGATATTCACGACAGATGTGAGATTATTAATTAATGGTTTACTTTAAGGTGGCAACTTAAATACACATCCGGGTGGATTGAGGCACTGGGGAACCCAAAGGTTGTCTGCTTTTTCTTGGAAATCCCGGGGTACCCGTGTGATCTTCCTATGGACCGCCACCTGTGCTCAAAGGGAACTGAGATTATTCATGCTAGAAACTTCCGTGTGCAGCCACAAGCTATTATGGGCTCTAGCATAGTTGAGTAAGTTACGTGAAGCTCTCAAGAGGTAGATCAAAGGTAGTGGGTTTTATAGGTTTGGTATGATCTATCCAGAGTAGAGAGTTAATGTCTCTGAAAGACTGTGTCTCGGTCATCCGTCTCTCAAACACCATGTAGTGCGAGAAACCAACGGAGGCGATCGAGTCTTGTGGGGAAAAGTGCACAAACCTCTGCAGAGTGTACAAACTAATCATGGTTAGCCGTGTCCCCGGTTATGGACGATTCTGAGTATCTAGTACTTGAGTATTCACATGTATCTCAACACTCTTAACTAAATTTGTTGGGTTGTTAATTACCTTAATTGGGATCATCTGAGTTGGGGGGTACCTTCTCAATGATGTTTCAACCACCATGATAGTTAAATTAAATTTATTCCTTTGATGTAGGGAAAAATTGGCTTTTCGCAAAATTGTAACCATAGAGCTTTCCACCAGCCATATATGCATGTAGTATAGCTTATTCTTTCATTACTCTCTATGTGTTACATTGCCAGCATATTCCATGTGCTGACCCATTCTCGGGCTGCAACGTATTATGTTGCAGACTTTTCGAACGAGGAGTAAGGATTGTAGGTCGCTGCCGTGCATTTCGCTTATGCCGTTGGAGTTGATGGACTCACTTTATCTTCCAAGCCTTCCTGTTATCGCATGAGATGGCCTTCACCATATTATTGTTTTAGGTTCTCTTTTGAGACATTCGATGTAATAAGTGTGTGATTGCTACTCTGTTATAAATCCTTCGAGTAATCGTGTGTGTGCCAAAGCATTACCGATCCAGGATGACATGTATACGTAGAGACTTGACCATCTAAGGTCGGGTCGCCACAAGATGGTATCGAGAGCACACCGAGTGTAGGACACGACCACTAAGATAAACCATAGGTCACTCCTCTCTACTCATTTCGACCTCTCTCCATTTTCCACTCTTTAGGATGACGGAGATGAAGTACAAGTTTGCCCAACCGGATGAAGACACACCTTCGGACGTCACCTGAAGGAAATCACTAGGTACACGAATATTGGAATACCAAGCTTCACCGGACGCATAACGCCACCTTACCGTAAGAAGAATGCAGGAAGATTCAAGCCCTAGTTCCCTAAGGACGTTTGCACCAAGCACGGAGCCCATAGTATGTGTTTTCAATGCACCAACATGGAGTTTGGGAAAGAGTATGGCAGCTCACATTACCATGGGACGCATCGGAGAAGTCTACAACAAGGAACTTAAAGACACCATATACCAAATATGTGGGCGCCGAGACGAACAATGGGAATTAATTAGCACCAAGAAGGATAGATCCATTGCAGCTTACACCCAGGAGCTCAACTAGCACATTCGACGTCATGAGAACCAGATGTGCGCAGACATGCTAGATTTGAAGAAGGCGAAAACTAAGATCATCGAATTGGAGGAAGAACTCAAGTCTACACGCGATGGATATGAGGAAGAAATCAAGATACTACTGGAGAAGAACGACGACCTAGTCAAGAAGATTGGAGTTTTCATGGGAGGACCAGCACCCAAGGAAGAAGAGCAAGAAGAGGAAAAAGACCCCGCTTGTCCAGACAACTACATCATCATCAACGACACCGACTCAGATCCAAGTGATGATGACTATGAAGACGAAGTGGAGCGAGACATCATGGAGTCTTCCACCGATCAAAATTTCTAGATGACCACCAAATATTAGTAGTATTTTCCCCATGTAACTAGTAGTAGTTGAGCACGTATGTCGATAGTCCTAGATCGCTTTTGTATGCCCTTGCTTGCTTGATTGAATGAATGTGTGTTTTGCCTCATGTGCATATGGGTAGTGTTTTCTCACTAGACCTCTTTCTCTTTCTAATCTCTTCCATCTAAACCCTCAGATGCCTCCGAGACGTGACCCCGGTTTTGCTTTCCCACCGGAGCTCACTCAGTTGATCCAACAGCAGAATGCCTTGATGCAATTGCTAGTTCGTAACTGTGGCAATGCCAACAACAACAACCCGCCACCAGTGGACAATTTAGCCCGTTTTACGAGGTTACAACCGCCGGTGTTTTCCAAGAGCACCGAGCCAATAGTTGCGTATGACCGGTTACGCCGTATTGGAAGGAGTTAACCACCGCAGGATGCACGGATCTCGAGAGAGTGCGCTTTGCCGCACATCAATTGGATGGACCAGCAACCGCATGGTGGGAGAATTACACGGCTACTTTTCCTATAGCCAATGTCACTTGGGACCCGGTTCAACAAGCTTTTGACGGCTCATGTTTCAAATGGAGCCATGCAGATAAAGAAGCGTGAGTTCCATAACTTACGCCAGGGGAACCGCATCTTGTGGCCCAAAGACGTGGATGAGTTTAGCAAGTTATCACTCTATGCCCTCGATGATGTGGCCACGGATGCCGCGAAGCAAGAGAAGTTCATGGAAGGACTGAATGATGAGATGAGTATGCACGGTGATGGTGGCAACTTTCAACAACTACCAGGAGTTGGTAGATAAGGCCCTAATGATTGAAGGAAAGCAGCAGCAAATTGAGAATCGTAAGAGGAAGTATGGACAAGGGAAGTATAACTCAGAGCTCACCGAAACCTCGCCTAACCCGAACTCGGGAGGACTAGTTCATAACCATGGAGGACATAACCATATCGGAGGAGGAACGCATAATGGTGCGAAGAATGGGAATGGAAATGCAGCCATCAATAACCAGAATCGCTCTAACCCAACTACACCCGCTAAGAGAGACTTGAGCCAAGTTATTTGCTTTAAGTGCGGGAAGACAGGGCACTATGCCAATGACTGCCCTGATGGAAAGAATGGAAACGGAAATGGGAGCGCTGGGAAGAAGCCCAATCCATTCAACAAAGGACAAGTGAACCACGTTAACGTGGAGGAAGTTGAAGAGCAGCCAGATGCGGTAATAGGTAAGTTTTTGGTTCAGTCATTTACCGCTATTGTTCTTTTCGATATTGGTGCATCGCATTCATACATATCAAGGGGATTTGTGGATAAGTTTAAGTTACCAACCTGCACCCTTAGGACCCCTCTTTAGTGAGCTCGCCTAGAGCAGAGTATATGGCTAGCAGATGGTGCACCCAGTTACTCCTAATCATTGGAACACATGTTTTTCCGTCTGACCTAATTATCTTGGAGTCGCAAGGATTGGATGTGATATTAGGTATGGATTGGATGTCGAAGTTTGGCGAAAGTATCGACTGTGCTAGCAAGTCAATCTATATCACCACCCGCAGGGAAAAAGGATTAAGTATGTATCTAGGCATGTGCCTAGGAGGAGCCAAGTGAATACCCTCACGGAGTTGTACAAGAAGAAGTACACAGAGTGAAGGATTACCCAGATGTTTTTCCTAAGAGTTACGGGCATGCCACCGGATCGAGACATCGAAGTTTACGATAGAACTAATACCGTGCAGGCCAATAGCAAAGAGACCCTATCGAATGCCCGCAAATGATCCGGAGGAAATTAAGAAGCAGATCAAGGAGCTATTGGAGAAAGGTTACATTCAGAGAAGTTCATCACCTTGGGGAGCTCCGATTACTTTTGGTGGAGAAGAAGGATAAATACCTAAGGATGGGTCTTGATTACAGAGCTCTGAATGAAGTAACGATAAAGAACAAGTATCCCTTACCGATGATTAATGATCTGTTTGATCAGTTGCAAGGAGCTAAGGTGTTTTCTAAGATTGATCTACGGTCAGGATACCATCAATTGAAGATCCGAGAGAAGGATATACCCAAGACAGCATTCACCACACAATATGGATTATACGAGTATACGGTCATGTCGTTTGGACTGACTAACGCCCCTGCCTATTTCGTGAGTATGATGAACAAAGTGTTCATGGAATATTTGGACAAGTTTGTTGTGGTGTTTATCGATGATATTATGGTTTACTCGAAGAACGAAGAGGAGCATGCAGAACACCTACGTTTGGTTCTTGAGAAACCTGGGGAACACCAGTTATACGCCAAATTCAGCAAGTGCGAGTTTTGGTTGAAGGAAGTTGGATTTCTTGGGCATGTTATATCAGGAGAAGGTATAGCAAGAGATCCCAGTAAAATTCAGTCGATCATCGAATGGTTGGCACCCACTTGATCGGCGAGATTCGCAGCTTCCTTGGACCGGCAGGATATTATCGGAGATTCATTGAGAATTTTTCCAAGACTGCTAAACCAATGACAGAATTGCTAAAGAAGGATACCAAGTTCAAATGGACAGAGGATTGTGAGACAAGCTTCCAAGAGTTGAATAAATGGTTGACTACAGCCCCAGTGCTGACATTGCCAGATATACATAAGGAGTTTCAAGTGTATTGTGATGCCTCTCGCTTGGGAATTGGATGTGTTCTTATGTAGGAAGGAAAAGTTGTTTCATATGCCTCACGGCAACTGAAGCCTCATGAGTTAAACTATGCCACGCATGATTTGGAGTTAGCAGCTGTAGTACATGCGTTGAAGACCTGGAGACATTATCTCATGGGAAACCGTTGTGATGTGTACACTGATCATAAGAGTTTAAAGTACATTTTCACACGTATGAGTTAAACCTCGCATGAGGAGGAGATAGCTGGAACTTATAAAAGATTACGACATGAAGCTACACTATCATCCAGAAAAGCCAACGTCAGAAAGGCACGCTTTGAGTCGGAAGAGTTATGCCAATATCCTTGAAGGTAGAGGACTGCCAAAGGAGTTAGCGTAAGCTGTTATGGAACTTCAGTTGGAGATTGTTCCAAGAGGTTTTCTTGCAACAATGGAGGTTCAGTCGACCTTGTTAGACAAGATTCGAGACGCTCAGAAGGAGGATAAAGAGATTGCTGAGATAAAAGAAAAGATGGGCAAAGGAAAAGCCAAAGGTTTTCGCGAGGATGAGCATGATACCTTGTGGTTTGAGGATCGGATTTATGTGCCCAACAATTCGGAGATCAGGAAGTTAATACTTCAAGAGGCCCATGACTCACCATACTCGATTCACCCCGGAAACACCAAGATGTACTTGGACTTGAAGGAACGTTTCTGGTGGGCTGGTATGAAGAAGGATATTGCCGGGTATGTAGCCGTTTGCGATGTATGTCAGAGAGTGAAGGCAGAGCATCAAAAGCCAGCAGGACTGTTGCAGCCTATGCCAATACCCGAATGGAAATGGGACAATCTTGGCATGGATTTTATCACCGGGTTACCAGAACCAAAGCAGGATATGATTCAATATGGGTAGTAGTGGATCGTTTGACCAAAGTAGCTCATTTCATCCCAGTGAAAACAACTTATACAAGTGCAAAGTTGGCCAAGATATATATGACCAGGATAGTATGTTTGCACGGAGTTCCGAGGAGTATCAGACGATAGAGGAACACAGTTTACTTCAAAGTTTTGGCATCGCCATAATTGCACTTTGGGAACCAGATTGGAGTTTAGTACCGCGTTCCACCCATGCAGACGGACGTATGCAGAGAGAGTCAATCAGATTTTGGAGGATATGTTGAGAGCACATGCGCTAGATTATGGATCTAGTTGGGATGACAATTTGTCAGACGCAGAATTCTCATACAACAATAGCTACGAGCCAGTTTGAAGATGGCACCGTCAAGCTCTGTATGGACGCAGATGAGTAACACCATTGATGTGGGACGAGGTTGGAGACCGTCGATTGTTTGGACCAGATTTGATCAAAGACTCGAGGAGAAGGTTAAACCGATCGAGATAGACTAAAGATTGCTCACCTAGATGTAAGAGTTACGCAGATTCTAAACGCAAGGAAGTAACCTATGAAATTGGAGACAGAGTATATCTGCAGTATCACCCCGAGGGGAGTGAAACGTTTTGGAGTAAAGGGAAAGTTAGCCCCAAGATTTGTAGGACCGCACTGTATTTTGGAGCGGATAGGAGAAGTTGCCTACAAGCTGGAGTTACACGAAGGATTGTCGAGTGCATGGCGTATTTCACGTGTCACAACCGAAGAAGTGCCACGCCGAGATGGCCGACATACCACTAAAGGATACAAAGTGCCCTCGGAGGCGATACAATTGGATAACAACCTGACTTATGAGGAGAAGCCAAGAAAGATTTTCGAGTTTGATAGCGAGTCACTCGCAACAAGGTGATCAAGTTTTGCAAAGTTCAAAGGAGCCACCACACCGAGGAAGAAGCCACCGGGAGCGAGAAGAGGATATTCGCAAGGACCATCCGCACCTATTTTCTAGCCAACCCGAATCTCGAGGGCTAGATTCATCTTAAGGGGTAGGTTTGTAACATCCCAAATTTTCAATTTGGCATGTTATACATAGGTCATTCTTGCATATCATATTTTATTTGCATTCCGTTTACCATCCTCGAAAATCCTAAGCAACTCAAGGACCCTCGGAGAGAGTTGGGGATTTTTCAATTTTCATATTTGAATTTTGTCAAATAATGAAAGACGAGGATATTGGATTTTAATTATCTTTCTTCAGAAAATTATTTCAATTTAAATAAATGAATGAGGGGAGATAATATGACTTCTCCAAAATAATTGAAATAACGGAGAAAAATGTTAAAATCATTTTTGGGATTTTATTTGATTTTATTTGGGATTTTAATTGCCCTAGAAAAATTTGCACGCTTTAAAAATTTGCATTTTTAGATTTTTATTTATTTTTCTAGGAATTTTTCTTCATGGAATGTTTAAAAAACGAACGGACCAGCTCGACCGGGCCAAAGGCCAAGCCGAGCCAGCCGGCCCAGCCAGGCGAGGCACCTGGACGCCGAGGGAGTCTGAGCCGGACTCCACCCAGGCGACCCCTTCCCAAGTCGCCGCCGCCCGCCCTTCCCAAGCCACCGCCGCCCCGCCTTTAAATACCGCCGCCACCACCCGCCACCACCACCGCCACCACCACCCGCCCGGAGCTGACCGCCCGAGCCGCCCGGAGCCCAGCGTCGTCGCCGCCGCCCCTCCCGTCGTCGCGCCGCCGCCTTCGCCGTCGCCGCCGCCCCTCGCCGACCCGCCCCTGCGGACCCGGAGCCGCCCGCTCGCCGGACGCGCCTCGCCGGAGGTACCCGACCCCGCCGCCGCCGGTTTATTACGTTTTTTTAAACCCTTCGGTTTTTTAATAAAACCCTAGATCGTTTTATTTATATAGATCGGTTTATTTTCGTCGGTTTATTTATTTACCGAACATCCGTTCATCCGTTCGTTTTAACGAACGCGTTCATCGTTTGTTACATTAGCGAACGTTCGTTCGTTTAACAGTTTGTCGCTTTTTCTTTTATTCGTTTTATTCCGCGGTTATTCCGATCGCGATTTCAGATCCAATTTTCAAACCTGTTTATCTTTTCGCTCGTTTATCGGAATCAGGCGATTCAAGCGCGTGGAGTTTCGTATCCAAACCCTCTTTCCGAATAATCAACTTAAACCAGTTTTTATCCCTGTAAAATATTGACCCTAGTTCATATTAGTAAACGGACCTTGTTTTTCTCGCCGTTTCAGTTTCGTTGTTCCATTTGGTTTGATTCTTTTTGCAAACCGGAGTTCTTAAGTTGAACTCTCCGGTCAACCTCTTGATTGAAGTTTCGTTTGTGCATCTTTGCTTGTTTACTTATGTATGCGTTGTTTGCTTGCGATAGAATTCCCGGAGTGCTAAGCGTGTTACTACGAGTCTCTAGGATTCACGGATCGTCATCAAGGCAAGTAACACTTGATCATATCTTTTCATACCCAGTTTTTATGCATTAGTTTCAACCCTCAAACATTGCATGATTAGGATGTCATTAATTTGTGGGTTGGGAAGTAGATGATGAGGTAGGAACCTATTGCCTGTTACTTTCAAACCCTTGGGAGTTACTTCTACGTTATGCTTATACCGCCATGCTATGCTCAGAGACGTGGTTTGGGGTTTGAGAGATATTCACGACAGATGTGAGATTATTAATTAATGGTTTACTTTAAGGTGGCAACTTAAATACACATCTGGGTGGATTGAGGCACCTGGGGAACCCAGTGTTGTCTGTTTTTTTTTGGAAATCTCGGGGTACCCGTGTGATCTTCCTATGGACCGCCACCCAGGCTCAAAGGGAATCGAGATTATTCATGCTAGAAACTTCCGTGTGCAGCCACAAGCTATTATGGGCTCTAGCATAGTTGAGTAAGTTACGTGAAGCTCTCGAAGAGGTAGATCAGCAGGTAGTGGGTTTTATAGGTTTGGTATGATCTATCCAGGAGTAGAGAGTTAATGTTTACGAAAGATCGTGTCTCGGTCATCCGTCTCTCAAACACCATGTAGTGCGAGAAACCAATGGAGGCGATCGAGTCTTGTGGGGAAAAGTCGCAAAACCTCTGCAGAGTGTACAAACTAATCATGGTTATCCGTGTCCCCGGTTATGGACGCATTCTCGAGTATCTAGTACTTGAGTATTCACATGTATCTCAACACTCTTAACTAAATTTGCTGGGTTGTTAATTACCTTAATTGGGATCATCCGAGTTGGGGGTACCTTCTCAATGATGTTTCACCCACCATGATAGTTAAATTAAATTTATTCTTTTGATGTAGGGAAAAATTGGCTTTTGAAAAGCGTAACCATAGAGCTTTCCACCAGCCATATATGCATGTAGTATAGCTTATTCTTTCATTACTCTCTATGTGTTACATTGCCAAAGATATTCCATGTCTTGACCCGTTCTCGGGCTGCAACGTATTATGTTGCAGACTTTTCAGACGAGGAGTAAGGATTGTAGGTCGTTGCCGTGCAGCTCAGTTATGCCGTTGGAGTTGATGGACTCACTTTATCTTCCAAGCCTTCCGCTGTTATCGCATGAGATGGCCTTCAGCCATATTATTGTTTTAGGTTCTCTTTTGATACATTCGATGTAATAAGTGTGTGATTGCTACTCTGTTATAAATCCTTCGAGTACTGCGTGTGTCATCATTACCGATCCAGGGATGACACAGAAGCACAGAGACTTGACCATCTGAGGTCGGGTCGCTACAGTAGCGTGCCGACAGAGATCACATCGACCTTGGAACACTTCCTGACGCGCATCGTCACCTCGTCCTTCTCCAGTCTCCGCTTATTCCGCAGCTCCTGTTTTGAGTTACAAATATGAGCAACCGCACCGGTATCAAATACCCAGGAGCTACTACGAGTACTGGTAAGGTACACATCAATTACATGTATATCACATATACCTTTGGTGTTGCCGCCTTCTTGTCCGCTAAGTATTTGGGGCAGTTCCGCTTCAATGTCCCTTTCCTTGCAATAAAAGCACTCGGTCTCGTGTTTGGGTCCATTCTTTGGCTTCTTCCGGCAAGAATCGGCTTATCGGGCGGCAACTCCTTGCCGTCCTTCTTGAAGTTCTTCTTACCCTTGCCTTTCTTGAAACTAGTGGTTTTATTGACCATCAACACTTGATGTTCCTTTTGATTTCCACCTCTGCTGATTTCAGCATTGAAAATACTTCAGGAATAGTTTTCACCATCCCCGCATATTATAGTTCATCACAAAGCTCTTGTAGCTAGATGGGAGCAATCAAGGATTCTCATCAATGACCGCCTCGTCCGGGAGGTTAATGTCCACCGGGACAAGCGGTTGTGCAACCTGCATATTTTGAGTATGTGCTCACCGATGTAACTATTTTCCTCCATCTTACAATCAGTAGAACTTGTCGGAGACTTAATATCTCTCGACCGGGCATGAGCTTGGAAAACCATTTTCAGCTCTTGAACATCTCATATGCTCGGTGTTGCTCAAAACGCTTTTGGAGCCCGGTTCTAAGTTGTAAAGCATGCCGCGAACGAGGGAGTAATCATCAAGACGGGACTGCCAAGCGTTCATAACGTCTTGGTTCTCTGGATGGGTGCTTCACCTAGCGGTCCTTCTAGGACATATGCTTTCTTGGCAGCTATGAGGATGATCCTCGTGTTACGGACCCAGTCCGAATAGTTGTTGCCATCATCTTTCAGCTTGGTTTTCTCTAGGAACGCATTGAAGTTGAGGTTGACATGAGCGTTGGCCATTTGATCTACAAGACATTTTGCAAAGGTTTTTTTTAGACTAAGTTCATGATAATTAAGTTCATCTAATCAAATTATTTAATGAACTCCCACTCAGATTATACATCCCTCTTGTCATCTAAGTGATACATGATCCGACTCAACTAGACCGTGTCCGATCATCACGTGAGACGGACTAGTCATCATCGGTGAACATCTTCATGTTGATCGTATCTTCCATACGACTCATGTTCGACCTTTCGGTCTCTTGTGTTCCGAGGCCATGTCTGTACATGCTAGGCTCGTCAAGTCAACCTAAGTGTTTTGCATGTGTAAATCTGGCTTACACCGTTGTATGTGAACGTTAGAATCTATCACACCCGATCATCACGTGGTGCTTCGAAACAACGAACTTTCGCAACGGCGCACAGTTAGGGGGAACACTTTCTTGAAATTACTATAAGGGATCATCTTATTTACTACCGTCGTACTAAGCAAATAAGAAGCAAAAACATGGTAAGCATCACATGCAATCAAATAGTGACATGATATGGCCAATATCATATTGCTCCTTTGATCTCCATCTTCGGGGCGCCATGATCATCTTCACACCGCATGACACCATGATCTCCATCATCATGATCTCCATCATCGTGTCTTCATGAAGTTGTCACGCCAATGATTACTTCTACTTCTATGGCTAATGTGTTTAGCAATAAAGTAAAGTAATTTACATGGCGTTATTCAATGACACGCAGGTCATACAAAATAAAGACAACTCCTATGGCTCCTGCTGGTTGTCATACTCATCGACATGCAAGTCGTGATTCCTATTACAAGAACATGATCAATCTCATACATCACATATATTTCATTCATCGCATCTTTTTGGCCATATCACATCACAAGGCATATGCTGCAAAAACAAGTTAGACGTCCTCTAATTGTTGTTGCATGTTTTTACGTGGCTTCTATAGGTTTCTAGCAAGAACGTTTCTTACCTACGTAAAACCACAACGTGATATGCAAATTTCTATTTACCCTTCATAAGGACCCTTTTCATCGAATCCGATCCGATTAAAGTGGGAGAGACAGACACCCGCCAGCCACCTTATGCAACTAGTGCATGTCAGTCGGTGGAACCTGTCTCACGTAAGCGTACGTGTAAGGTCGGTCCGGGCCGCTTCATCCCACGATGCCGCCGAAACAAGATAAGACTAGTAGCAGCAAGAAAATTGACAACATCTACGCCCACAACAAGTTTGTGTTCTACTCGTGCATAGAAACTACGCATAGACCTAGCTCATGATGCCACTGTTGGGGAACGTTGCAGAAAATAAAAAATTTCTACGCTTCACCAAGATGAATCTATGGAGTCATCTAGCAATGAGAAGAGGAGTGCATCTACATACCCTTGTAGATCGCGAGCGGAAGCGTTCAAGAGAACGGGGTTGAGGGAGTCGTACTCGTCGTGATCCAAATTACCGATGATCCTAGCGCCGAACGGACGGCACCTCCGCGTTCAACACACGTACGGTTGGGGAAGACGTCTCCTCCTTCTTGATCCAGCAAGGGGAAGGGAGAGGTTGATGGAGATCCAGCAGCACGGCGGCGTGGTGGTGGAAGTAGCGGCGATCTCGGCAGGGCTTCTCCAAGCTCTATGAGAGGGAGAGGTGTTGCGGAGGGAGAGAGGGGCGCCAGGGACTTGGGTGCGGCTTCCCTCCCTCCCCTCCACTATATATAGGGGCCAAGGGGGGCGCCGGCCCCTCTAGATCCCATCTAGATGGGGGGCGGCCAAGGAGGGTGGCTTGCCCCCCAAGCCAAGTGGGGCGCCCCCACCCTAGGGTTTCCAACCCTAGGCGCAGGGGAGGCCCAAGGGGGGGGCGCACCAGCCCACCAGGGGCTGGTTCCCTTCCCCACTTCAGCCCATGGGGCCCTCCGGGATAGGTGGCCCCACCGGTGGACCTCGGGACCTTTTCGTGGTCCCAGACAATACCGGTGACCCCAAACTTTCCCGACAAATTAGAAACTAGACTTCCTATATATAATTCTTCACCTCCGGACCATTCCAGAACTCCTCGTGACGTCCGGGATCTCATCCGGGACTCCGAACAACTTTTGGGTTACCGCATACTAATATCTCTACAACTCTAGCGTCACCGAACCTTAAGTGTGTAGACCCTACGGGTTCGGGAGACATGCAGACATGACCGAGACGACTCTCCGGTCAATAACCAACAGCGGGATCTGGATACCCATGTTGGCTCCCACATGCTCCATGATGATCTCATCGAATGAACCACGATGTCGAGGATTCAAGTAATCCCGTATACAATTCCCTTTGTCAATCGGTACGTTACTTGCCCGAGATTCGATCGTCGGTATCCCAATACCTCGTTCAATCTCATTACCGGCAAGTCACTTTACTCGTACCGTAATGCATGATCCCGACCAACCACTTAGTCACTTTGAGCTCATTATGATGATGCATTACCGAGTGGGCCCAGAGATACCTTTCCGTCATACGGAGTGACAAATCCCAGTCTCGATCCGTGTCAACCCAACAGACACTTTTGGAGATACCTGTAGTATACCTTTATAGCCACCCAGTTACATTGTGACGTTTGGTACACCCAAAGCACTCTTATGGTATCCGGGAGTTACACGATCTCATGGTCTAAGGAAACGATACTTGACATTAGAAAAGCTCTAGCAAAACAAACTACACGATCTTGTGCTATGCTTAGGATTGGGTCTTGTCCATCACATCATTCTCCCAATGATGTGATCCCGTTATCAATGACATCCAATGTCCATGGTCAGGAAACTGTGACCATCTATTAATAAACGAGCTAGTCAACTAGAGGCTCACTAGGGACATGTTGTGGTCTATGTATTCACACATGTATTACGATTTCCGGATAACACAATTATAGCATGAATAATAGACAATTATCATGAACGAGGAAATATAATAATAACCATTTTATTATTGCCTCTAGGGCATATTTCCAACAGAGATGACACTCTACAATGTGATGTTTGGTTTTGCATGTCCATTTAAAATAACATAATCAAATGCAATCCAGAAGTCAAGTATGCTATATGGAATATGCTTCATTCATTTATGGAATGACAATCTGCAATGGCAAACACGCGTCAAAGATCCAGGAAATGACACCTCCTATTGGACTAGTAAATTCAGGTTGGCACATGCATTGTATAATTCTATCCCTAGTTCATTCAGACACATACCATTCATGCATAAAGGGTGTCTTCCCCCCTGCATGACCGTAACATCCATGGTGTCTGCCTGAATTAGGGATATGAGCCACATTAATAAGCATATGATTAGCACATTAGCAAATATTGCCCATAAGCACAGTACAAATGACACACAAACATAGACAAAATCACTGCCATAACAACATTACATAACCAGACGCATGGCCACACTTCTATTTAGGCATAGTACTTCAGGGTTTACAGACTAACAAACAACAAGCACAACTCTTTGATCATACCCATTGTTGGGTCATGCTCGCCGCATTTGATCACAAACAGGCTACTAGAAAGGAAGATGACCACCCAGAAATTAACTTGAGGCAAAACCTGTTGGGAAACATAGTAGAAAAAATCATCCTACGATCACCCAGGAACAATATGAAGATGCATAACGGGTTGTGATCCACAATCGTTGCCGACTCCAAGAGTGCAGCGAAAGTAGACGAGTCGGTGTAGATCATACTTGGAGTCCCTCGAACATCGATGATGATCCCGCAAACCGCCCTAGAACGATCCCTCGAATAGAATACCCAAATCACAACCTCTTTACTTAGTTGCAAGCGTACGATCCTCACGATCCGGCGGCGCTTCACCGTCCAGAGCTAATCGTCACCGTAGAATTAGAGGGAGGAGATTAGAACCACAAGGGCTTCTAATTATGAGGATTAGACGTGGCTAGCTCTTGCTCTAATTAGTCAACTAGGACCAACTAGAACGTGCACTAGATCAACTAGAGGAGGCTCCAAAACTTGTGTTGTCATAGGGTAGAAATCATCTAGTATATATAGGTTAGAGGGGAGGGAGAGGGGAACCACCAAGGGAGGAAAGTTCCCCCTTGGTGCGCCGGCCTTGGGAGGAGTCCCACTCCCTTCCCTAGTAGGATTTGTCCCTCCCACAAGGAAGGGGGGGGGGGGCGCCAACTCCACTTGGGCCCTTGTGGCCCAAGTTGCCTTCCACCTCTTGGCCTTTTAAGGCCCGTTGATATTTAAATTAAATATAAAATGTTCTAAACATTTTTAGAGCATTATATATATATATATATATATATATATATATAATTTAACATCTTCGGAAATATTTTCCATCTATATATAATTAATCGGTAATAACCAGTATTACCTGATATTCACCGAAAGCCTCCCCGTGACCCCGAAACGCTTCCAGAACATCTCGGAACTATTCTGGATATGAATGAAACAATTCCACAAATATATTATCATCACTCTTGTCCTACTAACACTCAATAGATCCTGATTACCTTAAGATTGTGACCCCGTAGGTTAGGCAAATCATAGAAATGAACGAAACCCCTTCGTTCAATGTCTGGATAGCGGAACCGTGGACATCCATATAGGTCCCTATTATTACAAAAATGATATTCGAGTGAACCTTTGGTCATCATGTGATGCTGACTTTGCTTCACGATACTTTACAAAACATAGTATGCATCAGTATCGTCCTCAGTCATCACCATTCTCACTATACAGTTGCTCCCGTTGCCGATTTTGTTCTTCTTTCTCATTGACGTGTTCCGGCATCCCCGTGACGTAGTTACCTGTGTCTGGCAGACGATGATGGATGTTGACACATCGAGAGGTCTCTAAGAATATTTCTCCATCGTCGGAGGAGAAAATCCCACTCTCGCGCTATCCGGTCACTTGTCAAACTTTCCGGTGAGCCTGAAAGTTGTCATTATGATCACCTTGTTACAAATGACATTTGAGCAACCCCAAAGCCCACCTTCTGGTAGGAAGTGATCAAGACACTCTCATGGTCTGAGGAACTAAAACACATGTTAACACTCCATGTTATAATAGATAATTCCAGACGATATAATCATAAAGTATAACAAGCAAGTATTGGGTCAATTCAATATGATTTTTCTTCTAACGTCATACCCTCAATGTTGTTTTAGGACTATCGTTACCCTTAACAATATCCTAAGATCCGGGAAACATGATCACCAACAACACTTGAGCCAGTCTTAGAGGCGAGACCAGGAACCTATTGTTTACCATTTATCATTTCACGCGCGCATATGAGTTTTCCTTTGAATCACATACTCCGTGATCATAGCAGTTATAGCATGAAATATAAACTCTTAATTATGAATAATGGAAATATGATAATACAATATTATTGTTAGGGCATATTTCCAACAGAACCTTGAAGTTGAGGAAGTACCCAATTTGCAGGTTGTGAGTTGCGACGAAGGCAACGCACCCTCGATCAATGGAAAGCTTCCCACTAGCATCCCGGAGCTGGATCCAGTCGAAGACAGTTCTTGGCTCAAAACGGTCTCCTTTGGCATGACACTCATGTGCGCCCGGAAAGTATCAGTGATTCAAATAGATTCCAACTCACGTGCTAGAACTACCTTGCGAAATTGGGTTGGACCTTCGTTGTCATGGATATGAGATATCCAGGTTGCGGAGTTGCAGCGCCATAACTCGGAGCTCAAGAGAGAAGCAACAAATAATTGTGGACGGACAACAAAGTGGTGAGAGTTGACTCACAGAAGGATAGGGATGTGCTGGTTGGAGCAGGATATTTCCAGAGAAAGGTAGGACCATAAGAGCACAATAATTTTCAATATGCATATGATCCAACGGCTGTGCACCAAGCCGATGCATCGGTTGGAACCGTCAGTGGATTGTGAGTGCTTTTATTTTTCGGCACTCACCCGACAAATAACGGTGGGAACGTCGACCACCTCCTCTACTGCCAGATGAATTTTTTATCGTGCAACATACACCGACTACTATTACATGTAATAGCTTTTCAGGGTGGCCCATGTTTTGCTCGACTGCTTTTCTATGTTGCAAACCCTCTCCTTCAACTGTGCGCCACGTGCCCATGTTGGACATGCACCACCACTCTCCCGTTCTTATCTTGAACAAACATAGCGCAACCACACCTCCCCCCCGAGCCTCATCTCCGACCTCTAGGTCCCTCCCATGGACGTGCCTCCCTCAAGCACGTATCCAAATTGTGTGTTGCGCATAACAAGAGAGATCATCCATGGTCAAATGTAGTTGTTGCAAAGACGGTTGCCTGTTGTGAGCTCGGGGAGAGGGTGAAGTTGCGACCATGGACACCGGCCTACTACGCGCTCGGGGAGGCAAAGTTGTGACATGGTCGGATCTCGTTGCTGCAAACCGAAAGGCATGGTGCAAGTGTGAGGGAACATGCATTGCCGAGGATGTTGTGACCGCAATGCTAACTATGTTTCATGACAGTGCTGCGGTTGCAACATCTGCTGTGTTGCATCGATAGTGGTGGTACTACAACAAACATAGCGCTTGGCGGACTATGGCGCCGCACTCGGCGCATGTTGCGGCCGCAACACAACCAAGTTGCAAACGAGAGAGAACTTTTTGGAAGAGCGGAACACGACTAATGTATCAAACACCGAGCGCAACACCAACCATGTTGCAAACAGTTGGGCGCTATCTCTAACGCAACAAAGAATAGACTGCTACCTTACGTGTCATCCAATGGTTGTAAAGGCGGCCGATCAGATCCATAGATCATTTGGCCAACACAAGCTATTTTTGCCGAGACTTCAAACGTGGCATTTATTTTAAATATTGAAAGAAATTAACTAATATTGTACAAGGTATTTGTTTGAGACTTCAAGCGGGCCATATGATATATACTATGCGGGTCCACTCTAGTGAATGGAATCTATGTATGCAATTGCTGGCTTGAGTGGACTAACCAACATTATTGGAATTAAAAAATATATCTACTGTACTAAAATTGGTAGAGCCGCATAGTTAACTCCCCATGATTAGATTCTTAAATACAACATTAACTAAACACGTTATCAATTATGGCTTCTCCCGGAATACAGGTGCTTTATGAGATGTAGTGCATGAAAAGACCCATCAACTAAACTCTTTAATGCATAGATGATTAGATATGTTTAGTTAAGCTTTTTTCATTTAATTATTTCGCAACTAAACTCCTCCATGCATAGGTATTTTGTACAGATCCACGCCTTTGACGTCATTTCTTTATGGGTCACCAAGTGCTATCTCCTCAATTGCTTACAACAACCTTTTGCTTATGTGACGTTCTTAGCAAATATACACACAGGAAAGGACCTAATAATGTCGTTCCTCAAGATTTAGCGTAAATATAAACTGATCAACAATAACCTATTACATAAACGATCTTGATGGCTCAATTCAAGTCTTTTATGCTCTAGAGCTGCAAATGTGAGGGTCATTGTGGCAACATGACTTGGCCTTGCTAATGGTTAGGCATGCACTAAATTCGCAATCAGTTAATCTAGACCGCTGGTTCAAATCAAGGGGAAAAACTTCACCAAAAGAAGAATGATCAAGTACTCGGCTAGCATAATAAATGAGAAGTTCACGAAAATTTGCATGGGCACGCAGGTTCGGTAGCACGCACCTACCAGCTCTACCCGGCTGATCAATTGCCTCGTGATCCGCAAAGTGGTTGGATCCCGCATGAGGGCACAATAACTTTTTAGTTTTAATTTTTGAAACTTACGATTTTGTATCTGAATGTCGGCCGTTCATATCAAGTTTCAGTGCTGAAAATTTAAGCTTACGTTTTTGTTGTTCACGGGTACTGAAACTTGTGATTTTGTCGGTCGCTTGTACTAAGTTTCAAAACTTGAAAAAAAAATTTAAAAACTCATCAGAACGTATTACAAATGGATCTTATTTGAAAGCTCTCATCACAAGAAACACGAATATGAAAATAAGACTTGAGCGCTGCTATGCAGACGATGTTTTGAAGACGATTTGTGCACGACAACCAAATCAAGCCGTCCATGCATATGACTAAAGTGGGACCAACGGATAGATTAACCATCGTTTCCCTGTCGTGCAGGTTGTGCGTCGTCCGCACGGCAGTTTCGATAAGACTTAATTCAAGCTCTTTTTCTTCAAAAGTTATCAAAGATTAGAAACCAAAAGTCAAAAAAGAAAGCACGCGCGAGGGGCTGGGTGTCCCCGCACCTGGATGCAACGAATCCTCTCCGAGAAGTTCAGGGATGTGTACTCTTATGTCATAGAAGAACTCGAGGTCCCACTTGCTCCTTCTTTTGTGGCAAACCAGAACGTGGACGACAAGCCGCCTACCTACATGATCGAGCCTAGACTTGTTCTTTTCATGCTTGCATACATTTGCTTCGCGTCGCATAACCGCAGCATGCGCCGAATATGCGTGGAGCGGTGTACACATAGTCGCGTAGCCCCAACCCAAGATAACATATTCTAGGACAAATTCTCAAAGAACAAAAAACATATTCTAGGACAATGAGAGCACGGGCAGCTAGGGGCAAAATGCCATCATATATATCATGCACAATCGCACATCGTCGAGCAGACACAAACACATAGCACTTCCTATTGCTCCTTGCTCCAAATAACCACGCACTGTACATATAGACACGCCGACATGTCGAGCTCCGAGATGGAGGACTCCTCGCTGAGCAGCGACATCAGGTTCTATTCGTACGCGGTTCTCGCGTCGTTCGGCGTGGCGGCCGTCCTCGTGGTGTGCTTCTGGCAGCTGTACAAACTCACCGTGTCCGCGCGCCCGCAGGACATGTTGCCCGTCTCTTCCTCCTCCGGCAATGCGGCGGCGCTGAGGCTGAGGGACGTCTCGGCGCTCCCCGTGTTCGTGCACGGTGGCAATGGCGACGGCGCCCCTGTGGGCGTGGAGTGCGCGGTGTGCCTCGCGGAGATGACGGATGGCGAGAGGGCCCGGCTCTTGCCGCGGTGCGGACACCGATTCCACGTCGAGTGCATCGATCGGTGGTTCCGGTCCAACTCCACATGCCCGCTCTGCCGCGTCGCGGTCTTCGGCGAGCCGAGCACGCTGGAGGCTCAAAAGGAGGCTCAAAAGGGTGCCTCCTTGTCTGTGCCCGTGGTTGTGTTGCAAGGTTGAGCACGTGCTTGTGTTCTCAATCCTTTTTTTCTCTCCTTTTATTATTGTCTGTGCTGTTCATGGAACTGTTCGTTTTGTTCAATTTGTATAAGGAAATGTCATATCCTGTCCCAAAGACATATTTAGCTCACGCTCTTGTACACTCTTTTATGTTGGGACGTAAAAGATCAGGGCTATGCATGTAGTCTCATCATGTACTCAAGTTCCCATGTCATTACTTAAAAAAACAGACCCAGGCCGGGGCGGGGCGTTTTTGGCTCCTGGGTCATGGGCTCGGGAGTGAACTGTAAATTCGTAGAAATAGTAAAAATATTTTTTTAAATCCTAAAAAAATTCTGGTGAAAGATGCTTGAGTACGTGATGTTCGTCTAAATATTCAGCATATTTGGACATCTGAAGAGCTCTCAACAAAAAACATAAATTTAGGGTATGTGAAAAGATTTACTGTTTTATACTGTTCGGACCTGATTTTTTTTGCCGAGAGCTACTCAGATGTCAGATTGGGTTGAAACTTTTCACGGACATCACGCACTCAAGCATCTTTCACCATTATTATTTTTTGAATTTTTTAGTATGTTTTGAATTTACTATTCATAAAGTGGAGATGAGCTCAATAGCTGAATTAAATATTTACCAGGTCAAAACCATTTTTCTTCTTCTTTTGCCTTACCCAGTCCAATGTCTTCAGAAGCATTGGTGCATCGGCTTGATGCAAAGACCGAGAGGTCATCGCCGTGATGGGGAGATCGAAAGATCAACAACCATGTTTCTCTCCCCTTTATAGCCGTCCAATGAAAGTTTTCTCACTTCTCGGTACATGCATGAACTTTAGTACTCCTTCCGATCCATATTACTTGTCCGAAATTGCTCTACACACGACGAACAATGGACGATGTGCGGACGACTAAAGAATTCAGCGGCTGTTGTTCGGCGTTGGACAAGATTCTACGGCTGAATGTAACCATCGTCCACAAATCGTCCAAATATTTGTCGTCCACCTAGCACTGCTCTTATTTGTCGCTCAAACAGATGTATTTAGACGTATTTCAGTGGTAGATACATTCTTTTGAGCGATAACTAATATGGATCAGAGGAAGTATTTCAAATCACATGTTCCTTTAGGTCATTAACTTAGAAATAGTGGCCACATAATTAACAGAAAAGCCAGGTGAAACCAATAAAAAACCTGAATCACCCGTCATAGAACATAACAGGAAAACTTATTTCAGCTGATACAAACTATCAAAAGAGCAAGTATGTTACAACAGAAAAAGAAAATACCGCACGACCCTAACCCAATATCCATGAGTCAAGATCCCAGTAGGTCTTGCCAAGGCATCTCTCTCAAGGAACAAGATGAGAAATCCGTTATCTTTTCATGCAAGATTTTGCTGACGCGTGCATGCAAGGTTTTGCTGACGCATGTATGCACGGTTATGGACGGTTTCTTTCGTCTCCAATTTGGCTTTGCTGAGGTGTCCATTTGCAATTTGGGTCGGTGTCGATAGGAAAGAACGATGGATCATGCGCTATTGACTAAGGTTGCACCATAAATAGCATTTTTAAATATTTAATAGGTAAAATAACATCATATTCAAATTCTACACATTTTTAACCAGATTTCATATATAACATGTTAAAATTGGAGTAATGTTTTAAAAGATATGGATTTTTTTTAAAATTACTATTCATTCTAGATGGACTGCAGGTTAATTACAGAAACGGTAGTTTTTATCGCTAAAACACAAAAAAACGATTTTTTTCGGCCACTTAATGGTGGAGTGCAAGTTATTTACCAGAAAAGCGAGGGGGTTTCTATAAAATAGTAAAATAGTTTATTTTCTCACTTAAAGGTGGACGGCCAGTTAATTATCAAAAAGAGAGGGGTTTTTCTATAAAAATGTGTGACGTACGGACAGAAGCACTAATCCCTTTATTACTAGATATAGATTGATTGCTCTTTTTTTCCGCGAAAGGGTCCCAAAGTCATAAGTTAAGTATCATAGGTCCTTACAAACACTCCCATACAGAAAAATAAAATTACATTTAAATCATTGGGGTGTCGAAGTCTTCTTCCTTCTACATCCACCATCGACCGCCACTAGCATAGCTTAATGCAGCCTCTGGGTCTCTTCCCCAACGGAGTAAACTTTTTAAAAGCCCATGAGCCGGAAGAAGCATCAGTCGGGAAGTTATTGATGTAGGACAAGAGACGCCGTTGGATGCGATCTGCGAAGCAACTTGCTACCTAGAGAAGAAAACGCCTATAAGGGCACGTAGAAACTTTGAAAACCGCGAAAGTCGGCTGAATCCAGGTGGATCCACCATAAACCTAAACCGATCAGATCTCAAAAGATCCGCCGGAGACACAACTCCATATGTCCTTCGTTGGCGATAAGCACACCAACAGGGTAGGGAAAGGGCAGGGAGAACATTATTCCAACACTGGGGCAACACTGTTGCCTCATTACCCTAGATCGAACATGTAGACTCCCTAAATAAAACAAGAACAAAAGTCATCCATGCCACTGCACGCCGGGTCCGAGATTGATGTCAATCTCGCCGCTATCTAGGACCATGCACCAACACCCCCTTCTCCAATGACCTAACCAGGATAGACCTTCTTTGAATGTCGCCACGTTGCAACACAAACGCCGCAGTCAAGCATTACATGCTAGAGACCACAACTCGCCCATCCTTGGTGCCGACCCACAGCAATCCACCGAACCCTCCATACCAGGTCCCCACGATCAGCAGCCTCCCCGCTGCCGTCAGCATCGCACATGCTTTCTCTGGCGGCACACCCAACGACGGCGAGAGAGGGGGAGGGGATGGAGTGTTGCGAAAATCAGCACCTTTTTTATTAGACTAATCCATGAGTAAATAGTAAGCATGGAAAATGCGGCATGCACGATACCTAAGCATGTGAGTATGTATAGTACATAGAAACAAAGCATCTATGAACACAGTATATAGGGCTATCGCATGAATGAGTAAATGAGGGATGAACATATCATACCCTTCAGTTGGCTAGGCCAATGCGACGGCGGTGGCAGCAGCCTCGGTGCCGCCTGTGGCCTTCTTCTTGGCCGCGGTGTCGTTGACCATGGTGTCGATTGAGAGGAAGTAGTGGAGGCAGAGGAGGACAAATATGAGGTCTAATCGGGAGCAGTCGCGTCGAGACGCTCGCCAAAAACCTTATTGCCGTTCTCCCGGGCAAGATCTCAAACGACAGGATTCCGGAGACACCTGCTCTTGATATTAATTAACGATCCATGACCAACAAAAATAAGGCTCGATTCAGCGGAAGATGAGGAGCACGTGTGTGCAGCTCCTCTTCTCAAGTTCCCAATAGCATGTGGTAGAGCAACCCTTATAAAGAGATCTCACTCTCGCTTCACTAGCAGTATGATACTAAACTTCTCACCACTTGACATGCACCTAAATAGGCCTTAGAGATTAATCAAGGATTGTTGTTTTATATGGGCCTAAACCCATCTATAATCCAACATGGAGTGGCACACCCGCCTCCGCCTCTCTCGCGGTTGAAACGTTCCGTGAAAGATGGTATCAAATTGGCTGTTCTTCTTTGACATTTTAGGCAATTGATATAATTATTTTTGCCGGTGGCAATTGATATAATTAAAAACCTCATAATGCACTACAAGAGACAAAGAACTTTGGTCAGCAGAAACCCCTAACATTGAGAATCGTTCCAAGGACGATGGAGCTATTACATAAGTACAGAAGAAAATCTCAAGGGTGTCATGATATCTTTCATGTCGAGTTCTGAAAGTCTCTGCATAAGTTAGAAAATATTGGTCAGCTGCCGAAGCCAGTAGGCCACGTGGGATAAAAAATTCAAGAGCTAGCTGGAGCTAAACAACTCAACATGATCGCACACTTGTACTAGTGCCACTACTTGTCAGCTGTCATTTGTCAGACCGTGCTAACTAATCAGCGTTTCAGGGCAATATATTAGGACGCAAGACTTATTAAGTTATCGACCGCCGGATCTTGACAATATGTAATCGCAAACAAAAGGATTAAAATTATTAGGAGTTGCTTCTCTTCAGATTCTTTCGAGAGTGGACTGGAAGGATTCCAACCCAACAGCATGGCACTGGTAGTAGCCCAAAACTCATGGACGCAATCATATTAATCACACTACCTTCACAGGAGAAAGACTTCTCTCCTCCAATCGAAGTCGAAGCTAAGGAACGGCGAACGGGTCGACCAATTAGGATTAACGACATATGAGCATAAACTAAGATTTTACCCGAAGAGTTAGTGAACCACATTACCATAAATACATAAGACACCATTCCTTGCCCTCGGAGAGGTAGCTGGGTCGCATCTCTGCTGGGATCTGGCTAAGCTTAGTCTCCTGCAGTGCAGTAACTACCACACAGGAGAGATGGAGGGCGGGGGCATTTCTCCAGTCTCGTCGCCGTCGCGGGCAACCGGCGGGCAGGTCAACAGCCGCGCTTGGTCGGCCGTCGCGGCCGCCAGCGTCGCCCTCATCCTGCTCTACATTTTTTGGCGGTTCGTATGGCAGGGCAAGAAAGACGCGCCGAGGAACGACGGCACCGTCGCCGCCACCTCGTCCGCTCCACCGTGGCCACCTTCATGCCCGTCGCAGGTGGCTGGCGGAACGAGCGACGGAGAACGCGGCGAGAACGAGAGGACGCAGCTCCCGGTATTCGTGCACGTGGCCACGGAGAAGGCAGAGTGTGCGGTGTGCCTGGTGGAGTTTGGGCTCGGCGAGATCGGGCGGCTCGTGCCGGGCTGCGGCCACGGGTTCCACACCGCCTGCATCGAGACGTGGTTCCGGATGAGATCGACATGTCCGCTCTGCCGCGCCGCGGTGGTACAAGAGCGGATCGCCGTTGATCAGTCTCCACGTGGCGCGTGGTAACTCGTTGCATAACGAAAATGTTGATAACAGGCCATTGTTTATCATGAATCTACTTGTGTTTATGTAATAAACGAGAAAACAAGCATATATTTAGTCCATTATATAGTGCAGGCCAATGTTGACCCAAATCGTTCCTTTTGAGTTGAGAATTGATTTTAGTAAAATGTTACTTTCTCTAGAGCATGAAAACTGTATTTACTCTGTTAAAAACTCAGAACGAAAAATGGTGTCCAAATGCCTGCTTGAGATTGTGTCGTGTGCGTCTGTGATTTATCTCTTATATAAGACACGGATGCCGCCATTGCTCACGGGCAACAGCCCTAGTTAGTCATGTTTAAGTGGATTGATGTGAAGTGTTGATCTAGAGATGGACGGCCAAGAAAAGAAGATGGCCTCACCACGCCGAGAAAAGAAGATCGTCGGGGAAGTCGCCAGAAAGCTCGGGAATGGCGGCGACGGTTCAAGAGTGGATAAACACGATGCAGTGGTCCTCGGCGACGACAGAGTGGACGACGGTGATCAACTCGACGTAGCGGAGCTCCTGGTGGCGGCAGTTGCTCTCGTAGTCGACAGAGTTGGCGGCTACGGCTCGCCGGAGTTGTTGATGTCGGCGGAATCTTCCGGGTGTGGACGTGCGGCTTGCTTCCGGGCGCTACTGGGGCCACACATGGGTGTGATGAACAAGATGGACAAAGGGACGGCGTCGAGTTCATGCTCACCTCGCCGAAATCAATGGTTGGGCGGCGGCGCCGCAGCTCGGGTATCGTCCAACTCAGGCGTGGAGGATGCGGCAATCTTGCAGGGGTTGTTCAGGAGGTCTGCATGGATGCGCATGTTGGATGGTGAAGGTGGTGTGGCAAACAGCAGCGTGTGTCACCAGAATTTTGGCCGATGGTGGCAGTGGGGGTCGATTAGCAGCAGCCTAGCAGCGAGATGCAATGCGAATTGGGGGCGAAATGAGCGGGGGCTCACCGGATTTTATTAGGACAAGCTGGCATTAGCTATCGTGGACGAGAAAATCGGCTATTTGCCACTTTCAATATCGGGCTTCCCAAAATTGCCACTCTCAAGATTGGCTTCGCAAAAATGCCACCCAGTCTGTATGCACTTTGATTCATACCATTTCCTCTGTTCCATTGTTTTTTTTTCTTTTCCCATTTCTTGGCTCCTCATAGGACCAAAGTACCCGTAGCTTGTGCGCACGTACTAGTTTGTTTTGCATCCAACTTGAAACAATGCCACTCAGCACATGCCGCCCGCCGAGATTACTGCATGTTCACTCGTGTTTAAGGACATGAAGTCGCAGGCGCACCTCTCTAGCATGTCGCGCGGCGAGCTGCTCCAGCGCGCACTGGCGAGGGCGAGCCGTGGTTGCTTGCGTAGGGCATGGGGGGTGAGCTGGGGTGGCTCGTGCAGACGTGGACGAGCACCGGCGGCGAGCTACGGGGGCTCGAGCAGGCATAAACAAGGCGAAGGCGTGCTCCGCCGGGGCCCGGGGGCTTGGGCGAGCAACGCCGGGCAGCGGCAAGGTGCGATTACTGGCGTAAGCGTGGGCAAGCACGGGAAACAGCAAGCTACGGTGGAGATAAGGATGAGCGCCTCACGGCCTCAGATCAATCCGACCTAACCAGACCACACGTGCATTAGATAAGGTCGAAATGTCCCGGGTTAGTTTGGTCCCTTCAAGTGCTAGGAAATGGGAAAAGAAAAAGGAAAGCAATGAAAAGGAGGAAATGACATGATAATCAAAGTGCACACTTGTTGAGTGGCACTTTTGCGAAGCCAAACCTGAGAGTGGAAATTTTGAGAAGCCCAACATTGAAAGTGGCAAATAACTGATTTTCTCATCGTGGACAGGGTCATGGAGTTTGTGCGGGCGTGCTCGTGGTCATGCACGAGATCGTGAGCGCAGGTCTCTCGTGGGAGGTTGACGAAGCAACTGACAGAAAAGGCCCGCCTGGTGTGACATCCAACCTTAACAGGAATGGTAGACTACTCATGTCCATGTGTACTTTCTTTTCCAAGAGCCCATCCAAAAGGAACATCAAAGTTAAGCATGTTTGGCTTGAGGCAATTTGAGGATAGGTGACCGACTCAGAACTTGATCCTGAGTACGCACGGGTGAGGATAAAGTGCATAGAAAAGACTAGTGTTGCCTTGTGGGACCAATCTAGATCCAAGGTGTCACAACCAGTAATCAATGGGTGAACCGTTGGCCAGAGGGTTACACCTGGCAGCGGCCGAGCGCGCGCGGGAGGTGTGGTGCAGGTGCACGGTGGCCGTTGGTTCTAGGAGATATGACGACTGGTGTTATTTCATGGCGAACCACTTTGGGCAGCTTAGGTGGTCCGAATTTTTCTAGGCTAACCACACACTTTATTCATCACTCAATGATGTTTTGGGGAATACAATTGAGATCAGGGGGTATAGGAGCCAAAGATGGCATCCCACCAAAAGACTAAACACATGTTTAGCGAGGCTATGTGCCTCTACATTTGATATCACCTTTCAAACAGGAAGCAACAATGCTGAAATTCTGAAGACACTATTTGAATTTCCCTAACGATTTGGCTACACTTACCACCGCCACCTTCATTGATGTTTGTGACTATTTCCTTGCAATCAGACCCAACAATTACATGTTCTTGCATGAGATCATTTCCTAGTGCCATGGCCTCTTTGTTTCTCCGGTAGAAATCTTGAGGCACTCTTTAAGGTTCTTGTTGGGGAACGTAGCCTGCAATTTCAAAAAAATTCCTACGATCACGCAAGATCTATCTAGGAGATGCATAGCAACGAGAAGGGGAGAGTGTGTCTACGTACCCTCGTAGACGAAAGTGGAAGCGTTTACTTAACGTGGTTGATGTAGTCGAACGTCTTCTCGATTCAACCAATCAAGTACCGAACGTACGGCACCTCCGAGTTCTGCACATGTTCAGCTCGATGACGTCCCTCGAACTCTTGATCCGGCAAAGTGTCGAGGGATAGTTTCGTCAGCACGACGGTGTGGTGACGGTGATGATGAAGTGATCAGCGTAGGGCTTCGCCTAAGCACTACGACAATATGTCCAGAGGAGCAAACTGTGGAGGGGGGGGGGGGGCGCCGCACACGGCTTGGAACAATTGATGTCTGTCAGAGGCGCCCCCGGCCCCCATATATAATGGAGGGAGAGGGGAGGAGGCCGTCCTAGGCACGCCCCAAGTGGGAGGAGTCCCACTTGGGCTCCTACTCCAATTCGGCCCCCCTTTCCTTTTACCAGAAGGGGAAAGGGGGAGGAAGAGGGAGGAGGAGAAGGAAAGGGGGGCGCCGCCCCCTCCCCTTGTCCAATTCAGACTCCTTCCCTTGGGGGGGCGTGCCACCCCTTGTGGGCTGCCTTGCCTCCCTCCTATGGCCCATATGGCCCATATCTTCCCCCGGGGGGTTCCGGTAACCCCCCCCCCCCCATGTACTCCGATACGTACCCGATACATTCTGAAACACTTCCGGTGTCCAAATACTATCGTCCAATATATCAATATTTACCTCTCGACCATTTCGAGACTCCTCGTCATGTCCGTGAACTCATCCGGGACTGTGAACAATCTTTGGTCACCAAAACACATAACTCATAATACAAATCGTCATCGAATGTTAAGCGTGCGGACCCTACTGGTTCGAGAACTATGTAGACATGACAGAGACACTTCTCCGGTCAATAACCAATAGCGGAACCTGGATGCTCATATTGGTTCCTACATATTCTATGAAGATCTTTATCGGTCAAACCGTAATGACAACATACGTCATTCCCTTTGTCATCGGTATGTTACTTTCCCGAGATTCGATCGTCGGTATCTTCATACCTAGTTCAATCTCGTTACCGGCAAGTCTCTTTACTCATTCTGTAATACATCATCCCGCAACTAACTCATTAGTCACATTGCTTGCAAGGCTTATCACGATGTGCATTACCAAGAGGGCCCAGAGATACCTCTCCGATACTCGGAGTGACAAATCCTAATCTCGATCTATGCCAACCCAACAAACTCCTTCGAAGATACCTGTAGAGCATCTTTATAATCACCCAGTTACGTTGTGACGTTTGATAGCACACAAGGTATTCCTCCCAGATTCGGAGTTGCATAATCTCATAGTCAAAGGAATATGTATAAGTCATGAAGAAAGCAATAGCAATAAAACTTAACGATGATTATGCTAAGCTAACGGATGGGTCTTGTCCATCACATCATTCTTCTAATGATGTGATCCCGTTCATCAAATGACTACACATCTCTATGGTTAGGAAACTTAATCATCTTTGATTAAGGAGCTAGTCTAGTAGAGGCATACTAGGGACACTGTGTTTTGCCTATGTATTCACACATGTATAAAGTTTCCGGTTAGTACAATTCTAGCATGAATAATCAACATTTACCATGATATAAGGAAATATAAATAACAACTTTATTATTGCCTCTGGGGCATATTTCCTTCAGTCTCCCACTTGCACTAGAGTCAATAATCTAGATTACATTGTAATGATTCTAACACCCATGGAGTCTTGGTGTTGATCATGTTTTGCTCGTGGAAGAGGCTTAGTCAACGGGTCTGCCACATTTCAATCCATATGTATTTTGAAAATCTCTATGTCTCCCTCCTTGACTTGATCACGGATGGAGTTGAAGCGTCTCTTGATGTGTTTGGTTCTCTTGTGAAATTTGATTCCTTCGCTAAGGCAATTGCTCTAGTATTGTCACAAAAGATTTTCATTGGACCCAATGCACTTGGTATTACACTTAGATCGGATATCAAATCCTTCATCCAGACTCCTTCATTTGCTGCTTCCGAAGCAGCTATGTACTCCGCTTCACACGTAGTTCCCGCCACGACGCTTTGCTTGGAACTGCACAACTGACAGCTCCACCATTTAATATAAATACGTACCCGGTTTGCGACTTAGAGTCATCCGGATCAGTGTCAAAGCTAGCGTCAACGTAACCATTTACGATGACCTCTTTGTCACCCCTATAAATGAGAAACACATCCTTAGTCCTTTTCAGGTACTTCAGGATGTTCTTGACCGCTGTCCAGTGATCCACTCCTGGATTACTTTGGTACCTCCTGCTAAACTTATAGCAAGGCACACATCAGGTCTGGTACACAACATTGCATACATGATAGAACCTATGGCTGAGGCATAGGGAATGACTTTCATTTTCTCTCTATCTTCTGCAGTGGTCGGGCATTGAGTCTGACTCAATTTCACACCTTGTAACACATGCAAGAACCCTTTCTTTGACTGATCCATTTTGAACTTCTTCAAAACTTCATCCAGGTATGTGCTTTGAGTCCAATTGAGCGTCTTGATCTATATCTATAGATCTTGATGCCCAATATATAAGCAGCTTCACCGAGGTCTTTCATTGAAATACTCTTATTCAAGTATCCTTTCATGCTATCCAGAAATGTTATATCATTTCCAATCAATAATATGTCATCCACATATAATATTAGAAACGCTACAGAGCTCCCACTCACTTTTTGTAAATACAAGCTTCTCCAAAAGTCTGTATAAAACCATATGCTTTGATCACTTCATCAAAGCGTATATTCCAACTCCGAGATGCTTGCACCAGTCCATAAATGGACCGCTGGAGCTTGCACACTTTGTTAGCACCTTTAGGATCGACAAAACCTTCTGGTTGCATCATATACAACTCTTCTTTAAGAAATCCATTAAGAATGCAGTTTTGATGTCCATTTGCCAGATTCCATAATCATAAAATGCGGCAATTGCTAACATGATTCGGACAGACTTAAGCATCGCTACGGGTAAGAAGGTCTCATCGTAGTCAACTCCTTGAACTTGTCGAAAACCTTTCGCAACAAGTCGAGCTTTGTAGACAGTAACATTACCATCAACGTCAGTCTTCTTCTTGAAGATCCATTTATGCTCTATGGCTTTCCGATCATCGGGCAAGTCAACCAAAGTCCATACTTTGTTCTCATACATGGATCCCATCTCAGATTTCATGGCCTCAAGCCATTTCGTGGAATCTGGGCTCATCATCGCTTCCTCATAGTTCGTAGGTTCATGGTATAGTAACATGACTTCCAGAACAGGATTACCGTACCACTCTGGTGCGGAATGTACTCTGGTTGACCTACGAGGTTCGGTAGTAACTTGATCTGAAGTTTCACGATCATCATCATTAGCTTCCTCAGTAATTGGTGTAGGCATCACAGGAACGGTTTTCTGTGATGAGCTACTTTCCAATTCGATAGAAGGTACAATTACCTCATCAAGTTCTACTTTCCTCCCACTCACTTCTTTTGAGAGAAACTCCTTCTCTAGAAAGGATCCATTCTTAGCAACAAATATCTTGCCTTTGGATCTGTGATAAAAGGTGTACCCAACAGTTTCTTTTGGGTATCCTATGAAGAGCACTTCTCCGATTTGGATTCGAGCTTATTAGGCTGTAGCTTTTTTCACATAAGCATCGCAACCCCAAACTTTAAGAAACGACATCTTAGGTTTCTTGTAAAACTATAGTTCATACGGTGTCGGATTTAGATGGTGCCCTATTTAATGTGAATGCAGCTGTTTCTAATGCATGACCCCAAAACGATAGTGGTAAATCGGTAAGAGACATCATAGATCGCACCATATCTAATAAAGTACGGTTACGACGTTCGCACACACCATTACGCTGTGGTGTTCATGGTGGCACTGGCCAGAAACTATTCCACTTTTATTTTAAGTGAAGACCAAACTCGTAACTCAAATATTCACCTCCGCGATCAGATCGTAGAAACTTTATTTTCTTGTTACGTTGATTTTCCACTTCACTCTGAATTCTTTGAACTTTTAAAATGTTTCACACTTGTGTTTCATTAAGTATATATAGCCATATCTGCTCAAATCATCTGTTAAGGTTAGAAAATAACGATACCCGCCGCGAGCCTCAACACTCATCGGACCGTATACATCGGTATGTATTATCTCCAATAAGTCAGTGGCTCACTCCATTGTTCCGAAAAACGGATTCTTAGTCATCTTGCCCATGAGGCATGGTTCGCAAGCATCAAATGATTCATAATCAAGTGATTTCAAAAGTCCATCCGCAAGGAGTTTCTTCATGCGCTTTACAACAATATGACCTAAACGGCAGTGCCACAAATATGTTGCACTATCATTATCAACTTTGCATCTTTTGGCATCAATATTATGAATATGTGTATCACCATGATCGAGATTCAAAAAAAATAGACCACTCTTCAAGGGTGCATGACCATAAAATATATTACTCATATAAATAGAACAACCATTATTCTCTGATTTAAATGAATAACCGTCCCACATCAAACAAGATCCAGATATAATGTTCATGCTCAACGCTGGCACCAAATAACAATTATTCAGGTCTAATACTAATCCCGAAGGTATTTGTAGAGGTAGCGTGCCAACGGCGATCACATCGACCTTGGAACCATTTCCGACGCGCATCGTCACCTCGTCCATAGCCAATCTTCGTTTAATCCGTAGCCCCTATTTCGAGTTGAAAATATGAGCAACTGAATCAGTATCAAATACCTAGGCGCTACTACGAGCATTAGTAAGGTACACATCAGTAACATGTATATAAAATATACCTTTGTTCACTTTGCCATCCTTCTTATCCGCCAAATACTTGGGGCAGTTCCGCTTCCAGTGATGAGTCCCTTTGCGGAGAAGCACTGGGCCAGTGCTTGGGTCCAGATTTGGGCTTATTCCCGGGAGTGACAACTTGCTTGCCATTGTTCTTGAAGTTCCCCTTCTTTCCCTTGCCCTTTTTCTTGAAACTAGTGGTCTTGTTAACCATCAACACTTGATGCACTTTCTTCATTTCTACCTCCGCAGATTTGAGCATAGCGAAGAGCTCGGGAATTGTCTTATCCATCCCTTGCATATTATAGTACATCACGAAGCCTTTGTAGCTTGGTGGAAGTGATTGAAGAACTCTGTCAATAACACTATCATCCGGAAGATTAACTCCCGGCTGAGTCAAGTGGTTATGGTACCCAGACATTCTGAGTATGTGTTCACTGAAAAACTGTTCTCCTCCATCTTGCAGCTGTAGAACTTGTTGGAGACTTCATATCTCTCAACTCGGGAATTTGCTTGAAATATTAACTTCAATTACTGGAACATCTCATATGGTCCATGACATTCAAAACGTCTTTGAAGTCCCGATTCTAAGCCGTAAAGTATGGCATACTGAACTATAGAGTAGTCATCAGATCGAGCTTGCCAGACGTTCATAACATCAGCATTTGCTCCTGCAGCGGGCCTTTCACCTAGTGGTGCATCAAGGACATAATTCTTCTGTGCAGCAATGAGGATAATCCTCAAGTTACAGACCCGGTCCGTGTAGTTGCTACCATCATCTTTCAACTTAGCTTTCTCTAGGAACACATTAAAATTCAAGGGAACGATAGCACGTGCCATTGATCTACAACATACATATGCAAAAACTATCAAGACTAAGTTCATGATAAATTAAGTTCAATTAATCATATTACTTAAGAACTCCCACTTAGATAGACATCCCTCAAGTCATCTAAATGGTCACGTATCCATATCAACTAAACCATGTCCGGTCATCACGTGATATGGAGTAGTTTTCAATGGTGAACATCTCTATGTTGATCATATCTACAATATGATTCACGTTCGACCTTTCGGTCTCAGTGTTACGAGGCCATGTCTGTACATGCTAGGCTCGTCAAGTTTAACCCGAGTATTCCACACGTGCAAAACTGTCTTGCACCCATTGTATGTGAACGTAGAGATTATCACACCCGATCATCACGTGGTGTCTCGGCACGACAAAATGTCGCAATGGTGCATACTCAGGAAGAACACTTATACCTTGAAATTTTAGTGAGGGATCATCTTATAATGCTACTGCCGTACTAAGAAAAATAAGATGGATAAAAGATAAACATCACATGCAATCAAAATATGTGACATGATATGGCCATCATCATCTTGTTCCTTTAATCTCCATCTCCAAAGCACCGTCATGATCTCCATCGTCACCGGCTTGACACCTTGATCTCCGTCGTAGCATCGTTGTCGTCTCGCCAACTATTGCTTCTACAACTAACGCTAACGCATAGTGATAAAGTAAAGCAATTACATGGCGGTTGCATTTCATACAATAAAGCGACAACCATAAGGCTCCTGCCAGTTGCCGTTAACTTTTACAAAACATGCTCATCTCATACGTCAACGTATATCACATCATGTCTGAAGGAAATATGCCCTAGAGGCAGTAATAAAGTTGTTATTTATATTTCCTTATATCATGATAAATGTTTATTATCCATGCTAGAATTGTATTAACCGGAAACTTAGTACATGTGTGAATACATAGACAAAACAGAGTGTCCCTAGTATGCCTCTACTTGACTAGCTCGTTAATCAAATATGGTTATGTTTCCTGGCCATAGACATGTGTTGTCATTTGATGAACATGATCACATTATTAGAGAATGATGTGATGGACAAGACCCATCCGTTAGCTTAGCATTATGATCGTTTAGTTCTATTGCTATTGCTTCTTCATGACTTATACATATTCCTCTGACTATGAGATTATGCAACTCCCGAATACCGGAGGAACACCTTGTGTGCTATCAAACATCACAACGTAACTGGGTGATTATAAAGATGCTCTACAGGTGTCTCCGAAGGTGTTTTTTGAGTTGGCATAGATCAAGATTAGGATTTTTCACTCCGAGTATCGGAGAGGTATCTCTGGGCCCTCTCGGTAATGCACATTACTATAAGCCTTGCAAGCAATGTAACTAATGAGTTAGTTGCGGGATGATGCATTACGGAACGAGTAAAGAGACTTGCCAGTAACAAGATTGAACCGTCATGATGACAAAGGGAATAACGTACTCCCTCCGTCCCATAATATAAGAACATTTTTGACATTAGTGTAGTGTTAAAAACGTTCTTATATTTTGAGACAGAGGGAGTATGTTGTTATGCGGTTTGACCAATAAAGATCTTCGTAGAATATGTAGGAACCAATATGAGCATCCAGGTTCCACTATTGGTTATTGATCGGAGATGTGTCTCGGTCATGTCTACATAGTTCTCGAACCCGTAGGGTCCGCACGCTTAACGTTCGATGACGAATTGTATTATGAGTTATGTGTTTTGGCAACCGAAGTTTGTTCAGAGTCCCGGATGAGATCACAGACATGACGGGTAGTATTGAAATGTTCGAGAGGTAAAGATTCATATATTGGAAGGTTGTATACAAACACCAGAATGGTTCCGAAGAGGTTCGGGGATTTATCGGAGTACCGGGAGGCTATCGGAACCCCCCGGGAAAGTTAATGGGCCTCATGGGCCATAGTGGAGAGGAGGAGGCAGCCACGGGAGGTGGCGCCCCCCAAGCCCAATCCGAATTGGACAAGGGGTGGGGGCGCGACCCCCTTTCCTTCTACCTCTCCCTCTCTTTCCCCTTTCCCCTCTCCGTTGGAAGGAAGGGGGGAGCCAACTAGGACTATGAGTCCTAGTGGGACTCCCCCAACTTGGCGCGCACCTAGGGGCCGGTCGGCCTCCCCTTCCCTCCTTTATATACGTGGGCAGGGTGCACCCCAAAGACACAACAGTTATTCTCTTAGCCATGTGCGGTGCCCCCCTCCACAGTTTACTCCTGTGGTCATAGCGTCGTAGTGCTTAGGCGAAGCCCTGCGCGGATCACATCACCATCACCGTCATGCTAACAGAACTCTCCCTCGACCCTCTGCTGGATCAAGAGTTCGAGGGACGTCATTGATCTGAACGTCTGCTGAACACGGAAGTGTTGTACGCTCGGTACTTGGATCGGTTGGATCGTGAAGACGTTCGACTACATCAACCGCGTTAACCTAACGCTTCCGCTTTCGGTGTACGAGGGTACGTGGACGCACTCTTCCCCTCTCGTTGCTATGCATCTCCTAGATAGATCTTGCGTGATCGTAGGAATTTTTTTGAAATTGCATGCTACGTTCCCCAACAGTGGTATGAGAGCCAGGTCTATGCATAGATGATATGCACGAGTAGAACACAATGAGTTGTGGGCGATAATAGTCATACTGCTTACCACCAACGTCTTATTTTGATTCGGCGATATTGTTGGATGAAGCGGCCCGGACCAACATTACATGACCACGTTCATGAGATCGGTTCTACCGACATGCTTTGCACACAAGTGGCTGGTGGGTGTCTGTTTCTCCAACTTTAGTTGAATCGAATTTGACTACTTCTGGTCCTTGTTGAAGGTTAAAACAACACACTTGACGAAAAATCATTGTGGTTTTGATGCGTAGGTAAGAACGGTTCTTGCTAGAAGCCCGTAGCAGCCACGTAAAACTTGCAAGAACAAACTAGAGGACGTCTAACTTGTTTTTGTCGGGCATGTTGTGATGTGATATGGTCAAGACGTGATGAGATATAAATTGTTGTATGAGATGATCATGTTTTCTAATAGTTATCGGCAACTTGCAGGATCCTTATGGTTGTCGCTTTATTGTATGAAATGCAATCGCCATGTAATTGATTTACTTTATCACTAAGCAGTAGCGATAGTCGTGGAAGCAATTGGCGAGACGACAACAACGCTATGATGGAGATCAAGGTGTCAAGCCGGTGACGATGGAGATCATGACGGTGCTTTGGAGATGGAGATCAAAGGCAGAAGATGACGATGGCCATATCATGTCACATATTTTGATTTCATATGATGTTTATCATTTATGCATCTTATTTTGCTTAGTACGGCGGTAGCATTATAAGATGATCCCTCACTAAATTTCAAGGTACAAGTGTTCTCCCTGAGTATGCACCATTGCTATAGTTTGTCATGCCGAGACACCACGTGATGATCGGGTGTGATAAGCTCTATGTTCACATACAATGGGTGCAAGCCAATTTTGCACGTGCAGAATACTCGGGTTAAACTTGACGAGCCTACCATATGCAGATATGGCCTCGGAACACTGAGACCAAAAGGTCGAACATGACTCATATAGTAGATATGATCAACATAGCGATGTTTACCATAGAAAACTACTCCATCTGACGTAATGATTGCTAACTCTTGAGCATGCGTTGGTTTTCCCTTGAAGAGGAAAGGGTGATGCAGCAAAGTAGCGTAAGTATTTCCCTCAGTTTTTGAGAACCAAGGTATCAATCCAGTAAGAGGCCACACGCAAGTCCCTCGTACCTACACAAACAAATAAGAACCTTGCAACCAACGCGATAAAGGGGTTGTCAATCCCTTCACGGCCACTTGCAAAAGTGAGACCTGATAGAGATGATAAGATAATATTTTTGGTATTTTTATGACAAAGATTAAAGGTAAAGAGTGCAAAATAAACGGTGACAGAAATAGCTAGTTGTCGGAAGATTAATATGATGGAAAATAGACCCAGGGGCCATAGGTTTCACTAGTGGCTTCTCTCAGGATAGCATAAGTATTACGGTGGGTGAACAAATTACTGTCGAGTAATTGATAGAAAAGTGCATAATTATGAGAATATCTAGGCATGATCATGTATATAGGCATCACGTCCGCAACAAGTAGACCGACTCACCTGCATCTACTACTATGACTCCACACATCAACCGCTATCCAGCATGCATCTAGAGTATTAAGTTCATAAGAACAGAGTAACGCATTAGGCAAGATGACATGATGTAGAGGGATAAACTCAAGCAATATGATATAAACCCCATCTTTTTATCCTTGATGGCAACAATACAATAAGTGTCGTTTCCTCTGTTGTCACTGGGATCGAGCACCGCAAGATTGAACCCAAAGCTAAACACTTCTCCCATTGCAAGAAAGATCAATCTAGTAGGCCAAACCAAACTGATAATTCAAAGATACTTGCAAAGATAACCAATCATACATAAAAGAATCCAGAGAAGATTCAAATATTGTTCATAGATAATCTTGATCATAAACCCACAATTCATCGGATCTCGACAAACACATCGCAAAAGGAGTTACATCGAATAGATCTCCAAGAAGATCGAGGAGAACTTTGTATTGAGATCCAAAGAGAGAGAAGAAGCCATCTAGCTAATAACTATGGATCTGAAGGTCTGTGGTAAACTACTCACACATCATCGGAGAGGCTATGGTGTTGATGTAGAAGCCCTCCGTGATCGATTCCCCCTCCGGTGGAGCGCCGGAAAAGGCCCCAAGATGGGATCTCACGGGTACAGAAGGTTGCGGCGATGGAAATAGGGTTTAGTGGTGCTCCTCGATGGTTTTGGGGTACATGGGTATATATAGGAGGAAGAAGTAGGTCGGTGGAGCCATGAGGGTGGGGGGTGCACCCAGGGGGGCAGGCGCGCCTCCCTGCCTCGTGGCCTCCTCGTTGATTTCTTGGCGTCCACTCCAAGTCCTCTGGATCACGTTTGTTCAAAAAATCACGCTCCCGAAGGTTTCATTCCGTTTGCACTCCGTTTGGTGTTCCTTTTCTGCGAAACACTGAAATAGGCAAAAAAAAGAGCAATTTGCACTGGGCCTTGGGTTAATAGGTTAGTCCCAAAAATAATATAAAAGTGTATAATAAAGCCCATTAAACATCCAAAACAGAATATATAATAGCATGGAGCAATCAAAAATTATAGATACGTTGGAGACGTATGAAGCATCCCCAAGCTTAATTCCTGCTCGTCCTCGAGTAGGTAAATGATAAAAACAGAATTTTTGATGTGGAATGCTACTTAGCATATTCTTCAATGTAATTTTCTTTATTGTGGCATGAATGTTCAGATCCGGAAGATTCAAGATAAAAGTTTAATATTGACATAAAAATAATAATACTTCAAGCATACTAACCAAGCAATTATGTCTTCTCAAAATAACATAGCCAAAGAAAGCTCATCCCTACAAAATCATATAGTTTGGCCATGATTAATTTTTGTCACACAAGATGCTCTCATCTTGCACAACCCCGATGACAAGCCAAGCAATTGTTTCATACTTTAGTAATCTCAAACTTTTTCCAACTTTCACGCAATACATGAGCGTGAGCCATGGATATAGCACTATGGATGGAATAGAATATAATCATGGGGGTTGTGTGGAGAAGACAAAAAAGGAAAAAGTCTCACATTGACGCGGCTAATCAACGGTCTAGGGAGATGCCCATCAATTAATGTCAATGCAAGGAGTAGGGATTGCCATGCAACGGATGCACTAGAGCTATAAATGTATGAAAGCTTAACAAAAGAAACTAAGTGGGTGTGCATCCAACTTGCTTGCTCACGAAGACCTAGGGCATTTGAGGAAGCCCATTGTTGGAACATACAAACCAAGTTCTATAATGAAAAATTCCCACTAGTATATGAAAATGACAAAACAAGAGACTCTCTATCATAAATATCATGGTGCTACTTTGAAGCACGAGTGTGGAAAAAGGATAGTAGCATTGTCCCTTTTTATTTCTATTTTTTTCTTTTCTGGGCCTTTCTTTTTTTATTTGGCCTTTCTCTTTTTTTATTTGGGACAATGCTCTATTAATGATGATCATCACATTTCTATTTATTTACAACTCGATGATTACAACTCGATACTAGAACAAAGTATGATTCTATATGAATGCCTCCGACGGTGTACCAGGAAGGGCAATGAATCAAGAGTGACATGTATGAAATAATATGCATGGTGTCTTTGCCACAAATACGATGTCAACTACATGATCATGCAAGGCAATATGACAATGATGAAGCGTGTCATAATAAACGGAACGGTGGAAAGTTGCATGGCAATATATCTCGGAATGGCTATGGAAATGCCATAATAGGTAGGTATGGTGGCTGTTTTGAGGGAGATGTAAGGAGGTTTATATAGTGATAGAGCGTATCATATCACGGGGTTTGGATGCACCGGCGAAGTTTGCGCCAACTCTCAAGGTGAGAAAGGGCAATGCACGGTACCGAAGAGGCTAGCAATGATGGAAGGTTGAGAGTGTGTATAATCCATGGACTCAACATTAGTCATAAAGAACTCACATACTTATTGCAAAAATCTACAAGTCATCAAAAACCAAGCACTACGCGCATGCTCCTAGGGGGATAGATTGCTAGGAAAAGACATCGCTCGTCCCCGACCGCCACTCATAAGGATGACAATCAAAGAACACCTCATGTTTCAAATTTGTTACACAAGGTTTACCTTACGTGCATGCTACAGGACTTGCAAACTTCAACACAAGTATTTCTCAAATTTACAACTACTCAACTAGCACAACTTTAATATCACTATCTCCATATCTCAAAACAATCATCAAGTGTCAAACTTCTCTTAGTATTAAATGCACTTATACGAAAGTTTTTATTATGTCCATCTTGGATGCCTATCATATTAGGACTAATTTTATAGCCAAAGCAAATTACCATGCAGTTCTAAAGAATCTCAAAATAATATAAGTGAAGCATGAGAGATCAATAATTTCTATAAAGTAAAACCACCACCGTGCTCTAGAAGATATAAGTGAAGTACTAGAGCAAAATTGTTTAGCTCAAAAGATATAAGTGAAGCACAAAGAGTATTCTAATAAATTCTGAATAATGTGTGTCTCTCCCAAAAGGTGTGTACATCAAGGATGATTGTGGTGAACTAAAAAGCAAAGACTCAAATCATACAAGATGCTCCAAGCAAAACACATATCATGTGGTGAATAAAAATATAGCTCCAAGTAAAGTTACCGATGGACGAAGACAAAAGAGGGGATGCCTTCCGGGGCATCCCCAAGCTTAGGCTTTTGGTTGTCCTTGGATTTTACCTTGGGGTGCCTTGGGCATCCCCAAGCTTAGGCTCTTGCCACTCCTTGTTCCATAATCCATCAAATCTTTACCCAAAACTTGAAAACTTCACAACACAAAACTTAACAGAAAATCTCGTGAGCTCCGTTAGCGAAAGAAAACATAACACCACTTCAAGGTACTGTACTGAACTCATTCTTTATTTATATTGGTGTTAAACCTACTGTATTCCAACTTCTCTATGGTTCATAACCTCCGATACTAGCAATAGATTCATCAAAATAAGCAAACAACACACGAAAAACAGAATCTGTCAAAAACAGAACAGTCTGTAGTAATCTGTATCAAACGCATACTTCTGAAACTCCAAAAATTCTAAAATAAATTGCTGGATGTAAGGAATTTATCTATTAATCATATGCAAAAATAATCAACTAAATATCACTCTCCAGTAAAACGTTGTAGCTAATCTCGTGAGCGCTAAAGTTTCTGTTTTTTTACAGCAAGATCAAAAAGACTTCACCCAAGTCTTCCCAAAGGTTCTACTTGGCACAAACACTAATTAAAACATAAAAACACATCTAACCATAGGCTAGATCAAATATTTATTCCTAAACAGAACCAAAAAGCAAGAAACAAAAATAAAATTGGGTTGCCTCCCAACAAGCACTGCCGTTTAATGCCCCTAGCTAGGCATCGATGATTTTAATGATGCTCACATGAAAGATAGTAATTGAAACACAAAGAGAGCATCATAAAACATGTGAGAATCACATATAAGTCTGACATACTTCCTATGCATAGGCATTTTATAGAAAAACAAACTAGCAAGACTATCAAGATCTAGCATATGCAAGGAAGAAGAAAGAAACAATAGCAACCTCAACATAACGAGAGGAAATTTAGTGACATGAAAATTTCTACGACCATATTTTCCTCTCTCATAATAATTACATGTAGGATCATAAGCAAATTCAACAATATAGCTATCACAAAACATATTCTTAACACGATCCACATGTATGCAAAGTTGACACTCTTCCAAAATAGTGGGATTAACATTAACTAAAGTCATGACCTCTCCAAACCCACTTTTATCAAAAACTTCATAAGATTGAACATTCTCCAAATATGTGGGATCTAAAGTTGTCACTCTTCCAAACCCACTTTCAATATTATTGCAAACATTATTATCAATCTCATATTCATCATGAGGCTTAAATAAATTTTCAAGATCATAAGAAGAATCACCCCAATCATGATCATTGCAACAAATAGTAGTCATAGCAAAACTAGCATCCCCAAGCTTGAGGTTTTGCACATCATTAACATAATTGACATTAAGAGAATTTATAATAACATCATTGCAATCATGCTTTTCATCGAAGGAACTATCAAGTATGGGTGCAATAGCAACGATCTCATGTTTAACATAAGGAACTATAGCAAATTCATCTTCATAAATATTGGCATCATGGCCACAAGAATAGAAAGCATCATGTTCATCAAGGGATATTTCAATCAAATCATCGAAATCATAATTATCTATAGATTCATACATATCATTATTTTCTTCAGAAGCAATGGTCATTCTTTCAATAAATTCTTTGACATAGACATTATGAGCATAGTTTTCATAGAAATATTTAAGTATGTCAAAATTTTCAGATTCATAGAGAGTAATATCATACTTTTCAATCAAAGAAGCAACTTCATAAGCACCCCTAAACGCAACAAATTCTTCAATTTGTTCGATATCATAGTAGCTATAAACACCATTTGCATAAGATTTCATTTTCATTAAACTCACTAGGTAGGGAAGGTGTTTTTTAGGGTTCTTAGAGCAACAAGTAAAATCATAAATTTCAAAAAGATTCCAAGCATAACACAGCAATCTGTTTATTTGATCCCATAAGAGTCTCCCTTTTTCAGACAAAGAGTGGCGCACAAAATGAGCATGCTCATCTAAAGATTTCCCATCAACTAGGCTAGTTTGGGTTTCAGCACGAGCGCATAAGTATCGAAGATGATCCAAGTAGAACACTTTAAGTGGATCCATAACAATAGAGTTTTAGCAAGCAAAGATGCAAGCACATAGAAGGCACATGGCAACACGAGCAAACGAAAGAGAATAACGGAAGAGGGGCGAATAAAACGACAAGGGTGAAGTGGGGGAGAGGAAAATGAGAGGCAAATGGCAAATAATGTAATGCGAGGGATAAGAGTTTGTGATGGGTACTTGGTATGTCTTGACTTGTGCATAGACTCCCCGGCAACGGCACCAGAAATGGCTCATTGTCGGGAGATCAAATCTTGACTTGACTTGGTGTACACCTCCCCAACAATGGCGCCAGAAATCCTTCTTGCTACCTCTTGAGCATGCGTTGGTTTTCCCTTGAAGAGGAAAGGGTGATGCAGCAAAGTAGCGTAAGTATTTCCCTCAGTTTTTGAGAACCATGGTATCAATCCAGTAGGAGGCCACACGCAAGTCCCTCGTACCTACACAAACAAATAAGAACCTTGCAACCAACGCGATAAAGGGGTTGTCAATCCCTTCACGGCCACTTGCAAAAGTGAGATCTGAGAGAGATGATAAGATAATATTTTTGGTATTTTTATGATAAAGATTAAAAGTAAAGAGTGCAAAATAAACGGCGACAGAAATAGCTACTTGTCGGAAGATTAATATGATGGAAAATAGACCCAGGGTCCATAGGTTTCACTAGTGGCTTCTCTCAGGATAGCATAAGTATTACGGTGGGTGAACAAATTACTCGAGCAATTGATAGAAAAGTGCATAATTATGAGAATATCTAGGCATGATCATGTATATAGGTATCACGTCCGCAACAAGTAGACCGACTCCTGCCTGCATCTACTACTATTACTCCACAGATCAACCGCTATCCAAAGATGCATCTAGAGTATTAAGTTCATAAGAACAGAGTAACGCATTAGGCAAGATGACTTGATGTAGAGGGATAAACTCAAGCAATATGATATAAACCCCATCTTTTTATCCTCGATGGCAACAATACAATACGTGTCGTTTCCTCTGCTGTCACTGGGATCGAGCACCGCAAGATTGAACCCAAAGCTAAACACTTCTCCCGTTGCAAGAAAGATCAATCAAGTAGGCCAAACCAAACTGATAATTCGAAGAGACTTGCAAAGATAACCAATCATACATAAAAGAATCCAGAGAAGATTCAAATATTGTTCATAGATAATCTTGATCATAAACCCACAATTCAGCGGATCTCGACATACACACCGCAAAAAGAGTTACATCGAATAGATCTCCGAGAAGATCGAGGAGAACTTTGTATTGAGATCCAAAGAGAGAGAAGAAGCCATCTAGCTAATAACTATGGACCCGAAGGTCTATGGTAAACTACTCACACATAATCGGAGAGGCTTTGGCGTTGATGTAGAAGCCCTCCGTGATCGATTCCCCCTCGGGCGGAGCGCCAGAAAAGGCCCCAAGATGGGATCTCACGGGTACAGAAGGTTGCGGCAGTGTAAATAGGGTTTCGTGGTGCTCCCCGATGGTTTCGGGTACATGGGTATATATAGGAGGAAGAAGTAGGTCGATGGAGCCACGAAGGTCCCACGAGGGTGGGGGCGCGCCCAAGGGGGCAGGCGTGCCTCCCTGCCTTGTGGCCTCCTCGTTGATTTCTTGACGTCCACTCCAAGTCCTCTGGATCACGTTTGTTCCAATAATCACGCTCCCAAAGGTTTCATTCCGTTTGGACTCCGTTTGGTATTCCTTTTCTGCGAAAAACATAAATAGGCAAAAAATAGCAATTTGCACTGGTCCTTGGGTTAATAGGTTAGTCCCAAAAATAATATAAAAGTGTATAAATACTCCCATTAAACATCCAAAACAGAATATATAATAGCATGGAGCAATAAAAAATTATAGATACATTGGAGACGTATCAATGCTCGGACATGGTTTAGTTGATATGGATCACGTGATCATTTAGATGACTAGAGGGATATCTATCTAAGTGGGAGTTCTTAAGTAATATGATTAATTGAACTTTAATTTATCATGAACTTAGTACCTGATAGTTTTTGCATATTTATGTTGTTGTAGATCAATGGCCCGTGCTACCGTTCCCTTGAATTTTAATGCGTTCCTAGAGAAAGCTAAGTTGAAAGATGATGGTAGAAACTACATGGACTGGGTCCGTAACTTGAGGATTATCCTCATTGCTGCTCAGAAGAATTACGTCCTAGAAGCACCGCTAGGTGCAAGACCCGCTGCAGGAGCAACTCCGGACGTTATGAACATCTGGCAGAGCAAAGCTGATGACTACTCGATAGTTCAGCGTGCCATGCTTTACGGCTTAGAATCGGTACTTCAAAGACGTTTTGAAAGTCATGGACCATATGAGATGTTGCAGGAGTTGAAATTAATATTTCAAGCAAATGCCCGAGTTGAGAGATATGAAGTCTCCAACAAGTTCTATAGCTGCAAGATGGAGGAGAATAGTTATGTCAGTGAACACATACTCAGAATGTCTGGGTACCATAACCACTTGACTCAGCTGGGAGTTAATCTTCCTGGTGATAGTATCATTGGCAGAGTTCTTCAATCACTACCACCAAGCTATAAAGGCTTCGTGATGAACTATAATATGCAAGGGATGGAAAAGACAATTCCCGAGCTCTTCGCAATGCTAAAGGCTGCGGAGGTAGAAATCAAGAAGGAGCATCAAGTGTTGATGGTTAACAAGACACTAGTTTCAATAAAAAGAGAAAAGGGAAGAAGGGGAATTCAAGAAGAAGAACAAGCAAGTTGCTGCTCAAGGGAAGAAGCCCAAGTCTGGACCTAAGCCTGAAACTGAGTGCTTCTACTACAAAGGGACTGGTCACTGGAAGCGGAACTGCCCCAAGTATTTGGCGGATAAGAAGGATGGCAAAGTGAAAGGTATATTTCATATACATGTTATTGATGTGTACCTTACTAATGCTCGTAGTAGCGCCTGGGTATTTGATACTGGTTCTGTTGCTCATATTTGCAACTCGAAACAGGGGCTACGGATTAAACTAAGATTGGCTAAGGACGAGGTGACGATGTGCGTCGGAAATGGTTCCAAGGTTGATGTAATCGCCATCAGCACGCTTCCTCTACATCTACCGTCGGGATTAGTTTTAGACCTGAATAATTGTTATTTGGTGCCAGCATTGAGCATGAACATTATATTTGGATCTTGTTTGATGCGAGACGGTTATTCATTTAAATCAGAGAATAATGGTTGTTATATTTATATGAGTAATATCTTTTACGGTCATGCACCCTTGATGAGTGGTATATTTTTGTTGAATCTCGATCGTAGTGATACACATATTCATAATATTGAAGCCAATAGACGCAAAGTTAATAATGATAGTGCAACTTATTTGTGGCAGTGCCGTTTAGGTCATATTGGTATAAAGCGCATGAAGAAAATCCATGCTGATGGGCTTTTGGAATCACTTGATGCTTGTGAACCATGCCTCATGGGCAAGATGAGTAAGACTGTTCTCCGGAACAATGGAGCGAGCCACTGACTTATTGGAAATAATACATACTGATGTATGCGGTCCGTTGAGTGTTGAGGCTCGCGGCGGGTATCATTATTTTTTGACCTTCATAGATGATTTAAGCAGATATGGGTATATCTACTTAATGAAACATAAGTCTGAAATATCTGAAAAGTCCAAAGAATTTCGGAGTGAAGTGGAAAATCATCGTAATAATTAAATAAAGTTTCTACGATCTGATCGTGGAGGTGAATATTTGAGTTATGAGTTTGGTCTTCATTTGAAACAATGTGGAATAGTTTCACAACTCACGCCACCTGGAACACCACAGCGTAATGGTCTGTACGAACGTCGTAACCGTACTTTATTAGATATGGTGCGATCTATGATTTGTGGCACCCCGGCTCATAGAAACCGGAATGCCCCGTATTCCAGCCCAGAGATCAAGGAGAAGTCTTCTGGAATACGACACTGCTTAGCATAGAACAAACCAGCTCTTTATTGCAATCTATATGGGTACAAGGGGGTTACATTGGCACGGCGACACTACGCCTGCCACGGTTGCTCCATGCAAACAGCAGAACAACTCGACGCAACGGAACAACGACGACGATGATGAACTACACTCCGCAGGGACTCTGGCTAGAACGCTTATCCTAGCTCGCAAACCAGAAATCCACAGCAAACAAGCAATCATATCCGGCATGACCTGCAAACTGGCATGACACGCCAGGTCAGTACATTGAATGTACTTGCAAGCTCACAAAGAACCAAAGCAATCAAGACAAACAATAGCATGGCAATTACAGATTATTAAGCAAAGATGAACACGATACTATCAGAACAACATGGCATGTACAACATGATATAGCTAGAACAATACGAGCATGGCATAAACATATGAACATGATGAGACTAGCATGCAACATGATGAAACTATCATGCACCAACTTACTCTGCTCGGGTTACCTCATAACCATCACATGCATCACTTACCACGACGGACATCTCACGATCATCTCAGGATCCAATCAAGCTTGGTATTAACAATATCGTAGTAATCATCTATGACCACAAGGAGCTTGACTTTTAACCTTGACTCTCGCATAGCACCACAAATATCCAACAAGTAGGTATTCACGATACCACAATGATCCTCTCACGATCACATAAATATCAACCAACTTCTTTCATCATCGAACCGAGGTTGTTATTAAGCACATTATTATTACTGTTGACCCACAGTGTGACAAACTACGAACTGGGCCCATATCCGCGGGCGCGGCTATCGATAGATTTAACACACACACTCTGCAGAGGTAGCACAGCGTACCCACACCACAGAACCCATGGCCTCGCATCCCACTCGGGTGGACCAACAGCGTTCCGACAAACCAGATCTACTGCCATGACACTCTCCCGGCCACTCCGACCAACACCCCCTTTGGGTTCAGTCCTGGGTGGCCCGTGCCTACCAAAGGTCTTACGGCCACCGTCATGGCAAAACAAAAATGGTCCCAAACGGGGACAAAAGCGCGCAAATAACTTGGGCACACAAGGCTTATGCCGTCCTACCCGACCAAGGTAGCTCCCGTGCATAACCTTCCCTCATTGGAGGCACCGGCGAGAGGAATGACAACAGACTGCTAGGGCCCTGCCCATACCCAAGGCAAATGTGGTTGCACTGGTCAGCTCGATATGGTGGCACCATGACTCAGCCAACAGTTGTTCAAGTTCAATTAAGTCCGGTTAAACTTGAATGCAATACGCTGAGTCATATGAATATAACAGGATGCAACTACGATGCATGAGTGTGGTATCAACATAAACATGGATGCAGCATAAATATTATGCATAACAACAGTGAAGCATTTATCCAGATGAGCATGGCATACTAACGAGCATAATTATCACAAGCATAACACTACTCATCAACAGATCATGACCACTAGCATCGAGAATAAATACCATGCAATAACATAACGATAAAACTACCATACAAGCATTTTAACAAACTGGGTGCAAAAGAACATGCATAACAACCAGATTCGGAGCATTTATAGTCATGCACCAAAGACCATCACCACCATGTACTACTACCAAGCATGGCCAATATTAAAGTAATACTAGCATGAAGAACAAAATAACAGAGTGCATGAAAACATAGCATGACGGTAAACACCGATCCATAAGCATAACCGAAATAACGACAGCGGCAGCAAAGCAAACAAACAGTTATTAAAGATTCAAGTTGAAAACCAATGCTTTTGCATGGCTATCATGCGAATGGTGGTTGTGGCTTGCCTGGGGATGGAGAAGGCTCCGGGAAGAAGTGTGGAATGACTGCGGAAAGAATCGCCGGAAAGGGTACTCTCTCGGAGGGGCTGATTAGCGGCAAGGGAAAAATGGTCATTTCCAGTATGTCAAACCATAGTGAAAATGATGGGTACGGAACGGGCTCGATGAGACGAAGACATGGGCATTGGATTCACCTCATTTGGAGTTGTGGTTGAAAAGTTATAGTTGTTTTTCTGCCAGGGACTTGTTTGTAAGAAAATACTCACAAACAGGCCCTCAGCCGGAAAAACTGAAAGCGCCTTTCTGTGAAATACGCTTTCCAGCAGGGAAAACGTATTCTAGGTCGAAGCAGAGCCGAAGTATGCTTTCGTTTACTGAAAAGGTATTCCAGCTAAATACGCGTCCACTTATCCAAGTCAGCCCGCGTCTTGTTTGGCTGACAGGTGGGACCGCGGCAACTGGGGCCTGCATGGGCTGGTCTCCTTGAACCTCCCGCTTCACTCGCGTCGGCCAAGAGGGGGGCTCACCCCGACGACGACCGCGGGCGATTCCAACCAACGTCTGGGACGCGCGACCTACCAAAACGATCAGTGGGACGAGCCGCACCGACTGGTAGGTGGCATGGTCGTGGGAGACAACAGAGGAGAGCGGGGCTACGGCCGCGGCGGACGAGGTCTTCGGGCTGCACTGAACTCACGGCCAGAGGCCATCGGAGAAGAGCGGGGAGCACAGGGGTGGCTCTAGGGTACTATGGGAGGGCCGTGGTGGTGGAAGAAGTGAGGGAGGGGCTCGGGCTCGCTTGAATTTGAGCAGAGGCCGTCGGCGTCCGAGACGGCCATGGGGGTCGTGGAGAGCGGCTCCGGCTTGGGGAAGAAGTGGGGCGGGGTCCTGGGAGTGGGGTGAGGTCGCTGGTGAGGTCGGGCTCCTCGGGGTGGGCTTATATAGCCGGGGAAGCGAGGGGGTGAGGTGGCACGCGCGCGGCTACGTGTCCGCGCTCCGGCAACGGGCACACACGGCCAAGGGTCACGGGGAGGGGCGGCAAGACGACGAGGGGAGACGCAGACGAGCGCCAGGGATCACGGAGACGAGCGGACCTCGGGGACAAGGGATGAAGAAGCCAATAGAGGAGAAGATGATGGTCGGCTACAGCGTGCGCACTGTGCGCGAGGGGGACGGCTCACCGGAGAAGAAGACGGAGGGGGCAAGGGCTCAGGGCAACGCAATCGATCACGAGGAGGGTACTGGACAAGGCTACGGGTCGAGACGAGGGGAAAATGGACGAGCACAGCGCCAAGATGGAGCCAGAGCACGTTTGCTGCATCCAGAGCGCGTGCAAATGACACGGTCACCACTGTGACCGGCAAGGAGGGTACGCGAGAGGCTGCAGCGAGTTTTCTAGTGATGAGTCCTTGCATCACTAAGGCTGAGGGAAGCGATGGATCAAGAAAAGGTGCGCTAGATCGATGGGATTTTTCCTCTGAAGTTTGATGTATCAAATTGAATCAGGTTACAGTGATCAACAGCGAAGAGCTTGGAGCCAAACAAGTTGTCTGGTGGGTTTATGATAGGAAGGACAAGAATCCTGTGAAGTTTGGAGGGATTTGGACCACTAATTAATATAGTTGCTTTACAACTAAGTAATCTGGTCCAGAATGAAGATCATGATGGTGCACTCAAATGGAGAAGCCACTTAAGCTGAAATTTGGCAAGGCAGGGTTATTTGGTCATATGAAGAGGCTGCAAAAGGTTTCATGCCAATTGGATAAACCAAAATGGTACTTGCTTCACAAGCATTTCCACTGACCAGAAACTTGCAAAAATTCAAGAGGAAAATTGGCTAGATTGAATATGCCCAAATTGGGTGGAGGTAGGTTATATGAATAAGAGAAGGCCTAGGAAAATTTACAGCCATAATGGAGCAAGATAAAATATACTTGCTTCACTAACTGAAAATTTGGTGTAAACAAAGATTTGAAGCTATGCTCACATGGAGGCATTACATGAGCTCAAATCTTGTGGAGAGCTTTTATTTGATGATATGAAAGACCATGCAAAAATTCAACTCAATTGGATTAACCTAGCTAGTACTTCCTTCACAACGAATTCCCTCAATAGGAACTTTGAAAAATTGCTCAGGAATATTTACTAGGAAAATTAAGTTGAAATTTGTCATGAGGCAATTATTTGGACATGAAAAGATGTCCAAGAAGTTTGGAGTCAATTGGGAAAAGATAAATGGCACTTGCTTCACAATTTGCCATTCAGGATAGAATAGGAAATGAATTTATTGAGCATGATGGGAAACAAGGCCAATGAAATATTTTGCCATATTTGAGAAAGACATGACCCAAAAAATTTATGAGAATTATTTGGGAATTTTAGGAGTGATGGAAATATAGGTTGCTTCACAACCTAGGCCAAAAAGGTTTATTCCTTTAATAGAAAAAAGGAATATTCCCAATAAAAAGACTATTGGGATATGGGCTAGGATGAAGATGGAAAGGTCTAGGGAAGGATTTGAGGTTGACAAGCCACTCTGAAGCAAAGAAGAGGTCATTTTTTTCCTTTTCCAGACCACAGAGCCACGAAAAAAGAAAACTCAAGCAAAAATCTCAGAAGAACAAAAGAAAAAGAAAGGGCCAAAAATCAGGCTGTGACAAACCTTCCCCCCTTAAAGAAATCTCGTCCTCGAGATTTGGTTGCTCAGGGAATAACTATGAATATACTGCCTTAAGGAAACCGTTTCCAACTCGGGTATCCTTTTTCCTTTATTGATTGTTCCCATTAAATCCTTCATATGACTTACTTGACTGGCTCTGGGGTGGTTTGCTTCACTGTATCCATATCCTAACAGAGCTTATCTCACATTTTCATGCTTATACTGGCTCCAATTCTTTTCATACCTGCTGACTTATCTGAGATTACCATGACTGAAATATATGCCTGTCTCACAAATTCGAGGGTGTTTTCTGATTGTTGTGTCTATACTGGCAACTGTCCATGAATTGGTGATCAGATTTTCTTGATGAACACCCAAGCTCTGACTCCTTGCATTGGGTTCCTCCACTAAATGTCGGTCCTTCGGGTTCCAAATAGTGAGTTGAGGCATAACCACTTTTCCTGATAGATTCTGGCTTATCGCAGGAATTTCTGAACCATCCTCGACCGGGTTCCAATCGACTTGAGTCTCGATTCATTCCAAATATTTGATTGTCTTCATTCCGACCAAAGCATAAAGGGGTATGGCCTTATATGATAGTATCCGCAGACTTGACTGACTGTGAATCTCGTGAACGAATGTTTGTCCATGGCGGGTTGTCCGTTGATGCTTCACATAAGTGAGGGCACATGCTTCCAGACTGTTATTCACCATCCAAAACCGAGCAGAACCTTTAGGTGAATATCCATGGTGATCCATATTCACTCAGACTGTCCGGGGTATCTGCACCATTTTCATATCTGCACCTCTGGTCTTGCTTCTTCATTATTGTTTTCTTGATCTGGATCCTTGGTTGAAAGAGTGGGGTCATATTACTTCTTCGAGTGACCATAGGTTCTGTTGGGTGCAACATTCTGACCGGGGGAAATGATCATCTGAACCCTTGCAAGAAATCAGCAAATAAATCAGTAGCCACCAGAACGGTCTTTACAACTCAGATCTGGGACATCACTGAAATAGCTCAACCACGGCTCTAGACGGCCGAAAAGTAGCTCGGAGCATGAGACCGTGTTGATAAGAACAAAGTGGCAGCTTCGTAAGATAGCCGAAAAGTAGCTAAAAGCATAGGGCCACTGTCACAAAGAGAAACTCAGCAGTTGTACGAGACGGCCGGAAAGCATCTCAGAACTCGTGACAATTGTTGAATAGAGAAATATAAAGTCGGCATCCACCCTGGACGACCAAAAACGGCTCGAAACACTGGCGTGGTGCCGTTACCAGAGAAAAGAAGACAAAGGCTCATCAGGATCATATTCCAGGTTCACCGGTACTTGTACAGAGCTCAGTGTTGTCGTCAATCTTCATAGTCCTTTGTCACGCTGAGGTGTATACCTGGCTTCCTTCACATATATCCGAGAATCTGATTCCCGAGGCAGACTTGTGTTCTGGCTGATTCTTGCTTCTAACCAACTGTTGTGGATCTGATTCTGCCATCTGCTGTCAATTCACGATGTACTATCTTGAACCAGTGTCGTACTGAGGACGATTGGATGGCTTATGCTGGGAAACATCGAGAGTATCTTGCTGAGGAAGACTGGGTTTCGTGCTGCAGAAGCTTCTCCTTGATATGTGGACCGATTACCACCTCAATACCTCTGTTGTTGATTATTTATCTGCAACAGGGCTTTGCTGGACTATCCCCCTTTCTGAGTATGTGGCACATTCGTGCTTTCTTCCAGGCATACCATGTTTCCAAATCATCATCCTCGAAGAATCAAACCTTGTATCTGAACCATACCTTTGACTGAAATTGCACTGTTGGTCTTGCACATAGCTTATCTTCTTGCTGATCTGATCATTTCTGTCATGAAGAGTGCACATCGAGGCAAACTTGATTATCCGCATTGTTGTAAGGAGTGCATGCTGATGCAAACATGATACTGACTGTCCATCCAGGATTCCTTTTGCATTCAAACGAGATATTCCAAATTTCACTGCAGTCTGTAGATAACTTCATTCAGTTTATCTAAGCTTCCAAATATTTGAATTCCTTGCTGATTCTTCAGGTCCGGTGTTGGTTGACGAGCAACATTAATGAGGGGAAAATAATGCCACACTGAGGGCCCAAAGAAAGAAGAAAAAGAAACAACGAAAACAAAAAAACAAACACACAAGCATACAAATAATAAAAATAATCAAGCAACATCACATATTACTGCTACTCACACAATAATATGCATGCACACCTAAGCACACAAGTCTCACAGAAACTCCGGTATAGTGGTCTAATATGCTGTGGCGGTGTGCACGAAAGTGAATTCACGTGTGGAAGGAGTTGGTGTAACCAAGGCTACACCAAGCGCTGGCTGAACACTGGTCGCAATCGGATGGATACGGGGCGAGGACGGACTTGGTGATCAAGTAGTGAGACACAAGGTCACGACCACATCATAACCAAGCGTACGAAGGGGAACCGTACATGTACCAAAGAATGGGATGACAGGGCAATATAGTGGAGGAAAAGCAAGGCTTGATGGCATTGCCCTTTTTTGATAACAAGTATCAGTAAGGATTGCCAAAGGGACGAGATGGATGGCACGATTTGGGATAGAGGCATGGCTATCACCGAAATACTACAGGTGGGTGGCGGAAAGATATCAATGCGATACCTGAGCATAACTCACGCAAATGGTGTCTGGAACACTTGGTACCAGTTCATCACTCTGCTGGGACAGAGATGACGCCAAACACCGAAGAGCAGGCATGCAAAGAAGGAGGGTGTAGGTAGTGGATCGAAACCAATACCACCTACACTCACAAGATTAACCGTTAGTGACAAGATAATAATCTATATGCATGCTATGCAACAAACAAATGCAGCAATCAAGTGCAAAAAACCAACGGGGCTCTATACTACCGCATTCTAACGTTCGCGCGAGCTAGGGCATCCCATAGCCAGACCTGCTCTGATACCAAGCCTGTGGCACCCCGGCTAAGAGAAACCGGAACGCCCCATATTCCAGCCCAGAGATCGAGGAGAAGTCTTCTGGAATATGACACTTCTTAGCATAGAACAAACTAGCTCTTTATTGCAATCTATATGGGTACAAGGGGGTCACATTGGCACAACGACACTAGGCCTGCCACGGTTGCTCCATGCAAGCAGCAGAACAACTCGACACAGCGGAATGACTACTGGCAGCGGAACAGCAACGACGGTGATGAACTCCACTCCGCAGGGACTCTGGCTAGAATGCTTATCCTAGCTCGTAAACAGGAAATCCACAACAAACAAGCAATCATATCCGGCATGACCTGCAAACTGGCATGACACGCCAGGTTAGTACATTGAATGTACTTGCAAGCTCACAACAACCAAAGAAATCAAGACAAACAATAGCATGGCAATTACAGATTATTAAGCAATGATGAACACGATACTATCAGAACAACATGGCATGTACAACATGATACAGCTAGAACAATACGAGCATGGCATAAACATATGAACATGATGAGACTAGCATGCAACATGATGAAACTATCATGCACCAACTTATTCTGCTCGGGTTACCTCGTAACCATCACATGCATCACTTACCACCACGGACATCACACGATCATCTCAGGATCCAATCAAGCTTGGTATTAACAATACCGTAGTAATCATTTATGACCACAAGGAGCTTGACTTTTACCCTTGACTCTCGCATAACACCACAAATATCCAACAAGTTGGTATTCATGATACCGGAGTGATCCTCTCACGATCACATAAATATCAACCAACTACTTTCATCATCTAACCGGGGTTGTTATTAAGCACATTATTATTACTGTTGACCCATAGTGTGACCAACTACGAACTTGGCCCATATCCGCGGGCGCGGCTATCGATAGACTTAACACACACACTCTGCAGAGCTAGCACACTGTACCCCCACCACAGAACCCATGGCCTCGCACTCCCACTCGGGTGGACCAACAACGTTCCGACAAAACAGATCTACTGCCATGACACTCTCCCGGCCACTCCGACCAACACCACCTTTGGATTCAGTCCTGGGTGGTCGGTGCCTACCAAAGGTCTTACGGTCACCATCGTGGCAAAACAAAAACGGTCCCAAACGGGGACAAAGCGCGCAAACAACTTGGGCACACAAGGCTTATGCCGTCCTACCCGGCCAAGGTAGCGCCCGTGCATAACCTTCCCTCGTTGGAGGCACCGGCGAGAGGCATGACAATAGACTGCTAGGGCCCTGCCCATACCCAAGGCAAATATGGTTGCACTGGTCAGCTCGATATTGTGGCTCCATGACTCAGCCAACAGTTGTTCAAGTTCAATTAAGTCCGGTTAAACTTGAATGCAATACGCTGAGTCATATGAAAATAATAGGATGCAACTACGATGCATGAGCATGATATCAACATAAACATGGATGCAACATAAATATTATGCATAACAACAGTGAAGCATTTATCCAGATGAGCATGGCATACTAACGAGCATAACTATCACAAGCATAACACTACTCATCAACAGATCATGACCACTAGCATCGAGAATAAATACCATGCAATAACATAACGATAAAACAACCATACAAGCATTTTAACAAACTGGGTGCAAAAGAACATGCATAACAACGGTACTCGGAACAGACGATAGTCATGCACTGAAGACCATTACCACCATGTACTACTACCAAGCATGGACAATATTAAAGTAATACTAGCATGAAGAACATAATAACAGAGTGCATGAAAACATAGCATGACGGTAAACACCGATCCATAAGCATAACCGACATAACGACAGCAGCAGCAGAGCAAACAAATAGTTGTTAAAGATTCAAGTTGAAAACCAATGCTTCTGCATGGCTATCATGCGAATGGTGGTTGTTGCTTGCCTGGGGATGGAGAAGGCTCCGGGAAGAAGTGCGGAATGACTGCGGAAAGAATCGCCGGAAAGGGTACTCTCTCGGAAGGGCTGATTAGCGGCAAGGGAAAAATGGTCATTTCCAGTATGTCAAACCATAGAGAAAAATATGGGTACGGAACGGGCTCGATGAGACGAAGACGTGGGCATTGGATTCACCTCATTTGGAGTTGTGGTTGAAAAGTTATAGTTGTTTTTCTGCCAGGGACTTGTTTGTAAGAAAATCCTCACAAACAGGCCCTATGGGAGGGCCGTAGTGGTGGAAGAAGTGAAGGTGGGGCTCGGGCTCGCTCGAATTTGAGCAGAGGCCAGCGGCGGCCGAGGCGGCCATGGGGGTCGTGGAGAGCGGCTCCGGCTTGGGGAAGAAGTGGGGCGGGGTCCTGGGAGTGGGGTGAGGTCGCTAGTGAGATCGGGGCACCTCGGGTGGGCTTATATAGCCGGGGCAACGAGGGGGTGAGGTGGCACGCGCGCGGCTACGTGTCCGCACTCCGGCAACGGGCACGCACGGCCAAGAGTCACGGGGAGGGGCGGCAAGACGACGAGGGGAGACGCGGACGAGCGCCAGGTGTCACGGAGACGAGCGAAGCTCGGGGACATGGGAGGAAGAAGCCAACAGAGGAGAAGATGACGGTTGGCTACAGCACGCGCACTGTGCAGCTAGGGGGACGGCTCATCGGAGAAGAAGACAGAGGGGGCAAGGGCTCAGGGCGATGCAGTCGATCACGAGGAGGCTACTGGACAAGGCTGCGGATCGAGACGAGGGGAAAATGGACGAGCACAGTGCCAAGATGGAGCCAGAGCGCGTTTGCTGCATCCAGAGTGTGGGCAAATGACACGGTCACCACTGTGACCGGCAAGGAGGGGACTCGAGAGGCTGCAGCGAGTTTTCTAGTGATGAGTCCTTGCATCACTGAGGCTGAGGGAAGCGATGGATCAAGAAGAGGTGCACTGGATCGATGGGATTTTTCCTCTGAAGTTTGCTGTATCAAACTAAATCAGGTTACAGTGATCAACAACGAAGAGCTTGGAGCCAAACGAGTTGTCTGGTGGGTTTATGATAGGAAGGACAGGAATCCTGTGAAGTTTGTTGGGATTTGGACCACTAATTAATATAGTTGCTTTACAACTAAGTAATCTGGTATAGAATGAAGATCATGATGGTGCACTCAAATGGAGAAGCCACTTGAGCTGAAATTTGGCAAGGCAGGGTTATTTGGTCATATGAAGAGGCTGCAAAAGGTTTCATACCAATTGGATAAACCAAAATGGTACTTGCTTCACAAGCATTTCCACTGACCAGAAACTTGCAAAAATTCAAGAGGAAAATTGGCTAGATGGAATATGCCCAAATTGGGTGGAGATAGGTTATATGAATAAGAGAAGGCCTAGGAAAATTTACAGCCATAATGGAGCAAGATAAAATATACTTGCTTCACTACCTGAAAATTTGGGCAGAAACAAAGATTTGAAGCTATGCTCAGATGGAGGCATTACATGAGCTCAAATCTTGTGGAGAGCTTTTATTTGATGATATGAAAGACCATGCAAAAATTCAACTCAATTGGATTAACCTAGCTAGTACTTCTTTCACAACCAATTCCCTCAGACATGAACTTTGAAAAATTGCTCAGGAATATTTACTAGGCAAATTAAGTTGAAATTTGTCAGGAGGCAATTATTTGGACATGAAAAGATGTCCAAGAAGTTTGGAGTCAATTGGGAAAAGATAAATGGCACTTGCTTCACAATCTGCCATTCAGGACAGAATAAGAAATGAATTTATTGAGCATGATGGGAAACATGGCCAATGAAATATTTTGCCATATTTGAGAAAGATGTGACCCAAACAATTTATGAGAATTATTTGGGAATTTTTGGAGTGATGGAAATATAGGTTGCTTCACAACCTAGGGCAAAAAGGATTATTCCTTTAATAGAAAAAAAGGAATATTCCCAATAAAAAGACTATTGGGATATGGGCTAGGATGAAGATGGAAAGGTCTAGGGAAGGATTTGAGGTTGACAAACCACTCTGAAGCAAAGAAGAGGTCATCTTCTTCCGTTTCCGCACTACGAGCCACGGAAAAAGAAAACTCAAGCAAAAATCTCAGAAAAACAAAAGAAAAAGAAAGGGCCAAAAATCAGGCTGTGACATGATTTCTCTTACCGATTTACCACTATCGTTTTTGGGTTAGGCTTTAGACACGGTGGCATTCACATTAAATAGGGCACACCATCTAAATCTGTTGAGACGACACCATATGAACTGTGGTTTAGCAAGAAACCTACGCTGTCATTTCTTAAAGTTTGGGGCTGCGATGCTTATGTGAAAAAGCTTCAACCTGATAAGCTCAAACCCAAATCCGAGAAATGTATCTTCATAGGATACCCAAAGGAAACTGTTGGGTACACCTTCTATCACAGATCTGAAGGCACGATATTCGTTACTAAGAATGGATCCTTTCTAGAGATGTGAGTGGGAGGAAAGTAGAACTTGATGTGGTAATTGTACCTTCTCCCGAATTGGAATGTAGTTCATCACTGAAATCAGTTCCAGTGATTCCTACACAATTAGTGAGGAAGCTAATGATGATGATCATGAAACTTTAGATCAAGTTACTACCAAACCTCGTAGGTCAACCAGAGTACGTTATGCACCAGAGTGGTACGGGAATCCTGTTCTGGAAGTCATGTTACTAGACCATGATGAACCTATGAACTATGAGGAAGCGATGATGAGCCCAGATTCCGCAAAATGTCTTGATGCCATGAAATCTAAGATGGGATCCATGTATGAGAACAAAGTATGGACTTTGGTTGACTTGCCCAATGATCGGCAAGCCATAGAGAATAAATGGATCTTCAAGAAGAAGACTGACGCTTACGGTAATGTAACTGTCTACAAAGCTCGACTTGTTGCGAAAGGTTTTCGACAAGTTCAAGGAGTTGACTATGATGAGACCTTCTCACCCGTAGCGATGCTTAAGTATGTCTGAATCATGTTAGCAATTGCCGCATTTTATGATTATGAAATTTGGCAAATGGATGTCAAATCTGCATTCCTTAATGGATTTCTTAAAGAAGAGTTGTATATGATGCAATCAGAAGGTTTTGTCGATCCTAAAGGTTCTAACAAAGTGTGCAAGCTCCAGCGATCCATTTATGGACTGGTGCAAGCATCTCGGAGTTGGAATATACGCTTTGATAGTGTGATCAAAGCATATGGTTTTACATAGACTTTTGGAAAAGCCTGTATTTAAAAGAAAGTGAGTGGGAGCTCTGTAGCATTTCTAATATTATATGTGGATGACATATTGTTGATTGGAAATAATACGGAATTTCTAGATAGCATAAAAGGATACTTGAATAAGAATTTTTCAATGAAAGACCTCGGTGAAGTTGCTTATATATTAGGCATCAAGATCTATAGAGATAGATCAAGACGCTTAATTGGACTTTCACAAAAGCACATACCTTGATAAAGTTTTGAAGAAGTTCAAAATGGATCAGTCAAAGAATGGGTTCTTGCCTGTGTTACAAGGTGTGAAGTTGAGTCAGACTCAATGCCTGACCACTGCAGAAGATAGAGAGAAATGAAAGTCATTCCCTATGCCTCAACCATAGGTTCTATCATGTATGCAATGCTGTGTACCAGACCTGATGTGTGCCTTGCTATAAGTTTAGCAGGGAGGTACCAAAGTAATCCAGGAGTGGAACACTGGACAGCGGTCAAGAACATCCTGAAATACCTGAAAAGGACTAAGGATATGTTTCTCATTTATGGAGGTGAAAAAAAGCTTGTCGTAAATGGTTACGTCGATGCAAGCTTTGACACTGATTCAGATGACTCTAAGTCGCAAACCAGATACATATTTATATTGAATGGTGGAGCTATCAGTTGGTGCAGTTCCAAGCAGAGCGTCGAGGCGGGATCTACATGTGAAGCGGAGTACATAGCTGCTTCGGAAGTAGCAAATGAAGGAGTCTAGATGAAGGAGTTCATATCCGATGCAGGTGTAATACCTAGTGAATCGGGTCCAATGAAAATCTTTTGTGACAATACTGGAGCAATGCCTTGGCGAAGGAATCCAAATTTCACAAGAGAACCAAACACATCAAGAGACGCTTTAATTCCATCCGAGATCACGTCAAGGAGGGAGAAATAGAGATTTGCAATATACATACAGATCTGAATGTTGTAGACCCGTTGACTAAGCCTCTTCCACGAGCAAAACATGATCAGCACCAAGACTCCATGGGTGTTAGAATCATTACAATGTAATACATTAATGACTCTAGTGCAAGTGGGAGACTAAAGGAAATATGCCCTAGAGGCAGTAATAAAGTTGTTATTTATATTTCCTTATATCATGATTAATGTTTATTATTGATGCTAGAATTGTATTAACCGGAAACTTAATACATGTGTGAATACATAGACAAAACAGTGTCCCTAGTGAAAGGATCGATATGGTTGACTAGAGGGGGGGTGAATAGGCAACTAACAATTTTTAGCTTTTCTTTACCAAATTAAACTTTGCATCAAAGTAGGTTGTCTAGATATGCAACTAGGTGGACAACCTATATGATGCAACAATCACAAGCACCCAAGCAAGCAATGAATATAACACAAATAACCTTGCACAAGTAAAGGGATGAGATAACCAAGAGTGGAGCCGGTGGAGACAAGGATGTGTTACCGAAGTTCCTTCCTTTTGAGGGGAAGTACATCTCGGTTAGAGCGGTGTGGAGGCACAATGCTCCCCAAGAAGCCACTAGGGCCGTCGTATTCTCCTCACGCCCTCACACAATGCGAGATGCCGTGAATCCACTATTGGTGCCCTTGAAGGCGGCAACCGAACCTTTACAAACAAGGTTGGGGCAATCTCCACAACTTAATTGGAGGATCCCAACGACACCACGAAGCTTCACCACAACGAACTATGGCTCCGCGGTGACCTCAACCGTCTAGGGTGCTCAAACACCCAAGAGTAACAAGATCCGCAAGGGATTAGTGGGGGGAATCAAATTTCTCTTGGTGGAAGTGTAGATCGGGGCCTTCTCAACCACTCCCGAGCAAATCAACAAGTTTGATTGGCTAGGGAGTGAGATCGGGCGAAAATGATGCTTGGAGCAACAATGGAGCTTAGGTTGGAAGAGGTAGTCAACTAAAGGTAGGAGACGACCCTTTTATAGTGGTGGACGAAATCCAACCGTTATCCACTTAACCAGCCCGCGACACGCGGTACTACCGCAAGGCCGCGTGGTACTACCGTGGGCCACCACAGTACTACCGCAGCAGCAGCAGCAGGGGCTACATGAGCTCGACAGGGGGCAAGATTACCGCGAAGCGGTATCACCGCTTCCACCCTTGCGGTACTACCGCAAGGCAGGGAAGCCCTAGTTCGAAGGGCGCGGATGAATAAAATTACATCCGTGCCTACTTCCGCTGGAAAACGAACGATGCAAAAACCCGACGCGGAACTACCGCTGGAGAGCAGTACTACCACGTGGCTGCTGGATCAGACCGCGCATGGTACTACCGCGCACAAGTCGCGGTACTACCGCGGAGGCGCGGATGTAAAAAATTACATCTGCCCCTACTACCGCAACGCAGTGGTACTTGGCCTGGGGCCACAGTAGTACAACTCTAGAGGAGCGGTACTACCGTGGGCTCCCGCGGTACTACTGCGCCTGAGCCACGGTACTTATCAATGGTGCCTGCGGTACTACCGCCCAAGGAGCAAAGATTACCGCAAGCACAAAGAACAGCAGCCAAGGCAATCACAAAGAGAATAAACGGGGATGCTCCATAGTGCAAGGGAAAGGTGGAGACAAGGAAGGAACGGTAATGCGTGATGATTCCATCCAAACCTTTCCGACGGACCCTCTTAATAGTACGGCTTTCCTACGACTCAAATCCACCAAAAAGAAACGTAGAGAAACACCGTCTTCAATAGTCTTCGAGGGGCACCAAACCGCCTTGTACCTAGTGAAGAAATGTCTGAGAAACTCAAAGGCACACGATTAGTCCACAAAAGCATTGTCATCAATCACCAAAACACCTCAGGGATAAATATGCACTTACACCTAGTATGCCTCTACTTGATTAGCTCGTTAATCAAAGATGGTCATGTTTCCTGACCATAGACATGTGTTGTCATTTGATGAACGGGATCACATCATTAGAGAATGATGTGATGGACAAGACCCATCCGTTAGCTTAGCATTATGATCGTTTAGTTTTATTGCTATTTCTTTCTTCATGACTTGTACATATTCCTCTTACTATGAGATTATGCAACTCCCGAATACCGGAGGAACACCTTGTGTGCTATCAAACGTCACAACGTAACTGGGTGATTATAAAGATGCTCTACAAGTGTCTCCGAAGGTGTTTGTTGAGTGGCATAGATCGAGATTAGGATTTGTCACTCCGAGTATCAGAGAGGTATCTCTGGGTCCTCTCGGTAATGCACATCACTGTAAGCCTTGCAAGCAACGTAATTAATGAGTTAGTCGCGGCATGATGCATTACGGAACGAGTAAAGAGACGTGTCGGTAACGAGATTGAACTAGGTATAATGATACCGACAATCGAATCTCGGGCAAGTAACATACCGATGACAAAGGGAATAACATATGTTGTTATGCGGTTTAACCGATAAAGATCTTCGTAGAATATGTAGGAACCAGTATGAGCATCCAGGTTCCGCTATTGCTTATTGACCGGAGATGTGTCTCGGTCATGTCTACATAGTTCTCGACCCATAGGGTCCGCACGCTTAACGTTCGATGACGATTTGTATTATGAGTTATGTGTTTTGGTAACCGAAGTTTTTTCGGAGTCCCGGATGAGATCACGGACATGACGAGCAGTCTCGAAATGGTCGAGAGGTAAAAATTCAAATATTGGAAGGTTGTATACGGACACCGGAATGTTTCCGAAGAGGTCCGGGGATTTATCGGAGTATAGGGAGGCTATCGGAACCCCCCGGGGAAAGTTAATGGGCCTCATGGGCCATAGTGGAGAGGAGGAGGTAGCCACGGGAGATGGCGCCCCCCCCAAGCCCAATCCGAATTGGACCAGCGGTGGGGGGGCGCGGCCCCCATTTCCTTCTCCCTCTCCCCCTATTTCCCCTTTCCCCTCTCCGTTGGAAGGAAGGGGAGAGCCGACTAGGACTAGAAGTCCTAGTGGGACTCCCCCACTTGGCGCACCCCTAGGGGCCGGCCGGCCTCCCCTCCCCACCTTTATATACGTGGGCAGGGGCACCCCAAAGACACAACCGTTATTCTCTTAGCCGTGTGCGGTGCCCCCCTCCATAGTTTACTCCTCTGGTCATAGCGTAGTAGTGCTTAGGCAAAGCCCTGCGCGGATCATGTCACCATGATGTCGTGCTGATAGAACTGTCCCTCGACCCTCTGCTGAATCAAGAGTTCGAGGGACGTCATCAAGCTGAACGTGTGCTGAACACGGAGGTGCCGTACTTTCGGTACTTGGATCGGTTGGATCGTGAAGATGTTCGACTACATCAACCGCATTAACCTAATGCTTCCGCTTTCGGTCTACGAGGCTACGTGGACACACTCTTCCCCTCTCGTTGCTATGCATCTCATAGATAGATTTTGCGTGATCGTAGGAAATTTTTTGAAATTGCAAACTACGTTCCCCAACGTTGTCCTGACCATATCACATCACAACATGCCTTGCAAAAACAAGTTAGACGTCCTCTACTTTGTTGTTGCAAGTTTTACGTGGCTGCTACGGGCTTCTAGTAAGAACCGTTCTTACCTACGCATCAAAACCACAATGATGTTTCGCCAAGTTTGTTGTTTTAATCTTCAACAAGGACCAGTCGTAGTCAAATTCGATTCAACTAAAGTTGGAGAAACAGACACCCGCCAGCCACCTTTATGCAAAACAAGTTGCATGTCTGTCGGTGGAACCGGTCTCATGAAAGTGGTCATGTAAGGTTGGTCTGGGCCGCTTCATCCAACAATACCACTGAATCAAAATAAGATGTTGGTGGTAAGCAGTATGACTATGATAGCCCACAACTCGTTGTGTTCTACTCGTGCATATCATCTACGCATAGACCTAGCTCGGATGCCACTATTGGGAACGTAGCATCCAATTTCACAAAATTTCCTACGATCACGCAAGATCTATCTAGGAGATGCATACCAACGAGAGGGGGCGAGTGTGTCTACGTACCCTCGTAGACCGAAAGCGGAAGCATTTACTTAATGCGGTTGATGTAGTCGAACGTCTTCTCGATACAAGTGACCAAGTACCGAACGTATGGCACCTCCGAGTTCTGCACACGTTCAGCTCGATGACGTCCCTCGAACTCTTGATCCAGCAAAGTGTCGAGGGAGAGTTTCGTCAGCACGACGGCGTGGTGATGGTGAATGTGATGGTGAAGTGATCCGCGATGGGCTTCGCCTAAGCACTACAACAATATGACCGGAGGAGCAAACTGTGGAGGGGGCGCCGCACATGGCTTGGAACAATTGATATGTGTTAGAGGCGCCCCCGCCCCTGTATATAAAGGAGGGAGAGGGGAGGAGGCTGGCCTAGGCGCGCCCCAAGTGGGAGGAGTCCCTATCGGTGTCAAAACCGGCGGATCTCGGGTAGGGGGGTCCCGATCCATGTGTCAAGGCTGATGGTAACAGGAAGCAAGGGACACGGATGTTTACCCAGGTTCGGGCCCTTTCGATGGAGGTAAAACCCTACTTCCTGTTTGATTAATATTGATGATATGGGTAGTACAAGAGTAGATCTACCACGAGATCGTAGAGGCTAAACCCTAAGAGCTAGCCTATGATGGTATGATTGTAATTGTGATCGGCCTTCTAAGGACCAACCTCTCCGGTTTATATAGACACCGGAGAGGGCTAGGGTTTACATGGAGTCGATTACAAGGAAGGAAATATAATATCCGGATCGCCAAGCTTGCCTTCCACGCCAAGGAAAATCCCATCCGGACACGGGCCGAAGTCTTGAGTCTTGTACCTTCACGCTTCAATAGTCCGGATATTGTACACAGTCCGGCCGTCCGGATACCCCCTAATCCAGGATTCCCTGAGTAGCCCCTTAACCAGGCTTCAATGACGATGAGTCCGGCGCGCAGTATTGTCTTCGGCATTGCAGGGTGGGTTCCTCCTCCGAATACTCCAAGGCAACTACCACAAGGCCGAGCGGTACTACCATGGGCCACCATAGTATTACCGCAGCAGCAGCAGCGGGGGCTACAGCGAGCCTGACAGGGGGCAGTACTACCGTGAGCGCAGTACTACCGCTCCACCCTTGTGGTACAACCGCAAGGCAGGGAAGCCCTAGCCTGGGAAGGGCGCGGATGAATAAAATTACATCCGTGCATACTTCCGCTGGAAAACGAACGATGCAAAAACCCGACGTGGTACTACCGCTGGAGAGTAGTACTACCGCATGGCTGCTGGATCAGACCGCGCACGGTAATACCGCGCACAAGGCGCGGTACTACCGCGGAGGCGCGGATGTAAAAAATTACGTCCGCCCCTACTACCGCAACGCAGGGGTACTTGGCACAGGGCCCGCGAGTACGTCTGACTCGGAGGAGCGGTACTACCGTGGGCTCCCGTGGTACTACCCCGCCTGAGCCACGGTACTACCATAGGTGCCTACGGTACTACCGCTCCAAGGAGCAGTACTACCGCAAGCACAGCAACAGCAGCCAAGGCAATCACAAAGAGAATAAACGGGGGATGCTGCATAGTGCAAGGGAAAGGTGGAGACAAGGAAGGGAACGTGTACGTGATGATTCCACCCAAACCTTTCCGACGCGGACCCCCTCTTAATAGTACGGCTTTCCTACGACTCAAATCCACCAATAAGAAATGTAGAGAAACGCCGTCTTCAATAGTCTTCAAGGGGCACCAAACCGTCTTGTACCTAGTGAAGAAATGTCTGAGAAACTCAAAGGCACACGATTAGTCCGCAAAAGCATTGTCATCAATCACCAAAACACCTAAGGGATAAATATGCACTTACAGTCTCCCCCTTTTTGGTGGATTGATGACAATACAGGATTTGCGCAAAAGGGAAATAAACTAGAGCATAGGAAAACCCCTCCTCTCTAAAATATAGACGGGCTCCCCCTAGATGTGTGCAAACTAGATGAATGCTTTGGACTGCATAGCACACAACTAGGATCAACACTCCCCCTATATTTTAGAGACAAGGCATATCTAGCAATGATAAGGCTAAACAACTACTAACGAGCATAAAACAAAGGTAGCACAATATAACATAAGCTCGCTAAGATAGGATAAAGTGCATATGTCTTACACCATATGAAGGATAAGTCTCAAACCAAACCAAAGCAAACGAAACGAGGTTCAAACGGGACAGCAAACACACCAAACACAACGACACACGAGCAAATCCTACACTCTCTCCCCTTTGGTATCGAGACGCCAAAAGGCAGAGAGGACACCTACACACTCGGGTGGCTCAAGCGGAGAAATCATCCCAGCGCTCCTCCTCAGACTCGGCGGCAGGGATGTCCTCCTCAAAGTCCTCGTCAGAATCAGTCCACTTGAAGCCCTGCTTCGCCATCCACTCGGCCTCTGGAGTGATGTTCCTCTCTGACCCGCTGGAATGAGCCTCACCAAAGACCTTCAGGATGTGCAAGTCACGGCGGTGAGCCTCCTTGGAGGCAACGTGAGTCCCAGATGCCTTAGCTTGCATGCAGAAGAGAGACTTCATCTTGTCCTTCAGCTTCTTGGCCCACGAGGGCATAGAGGAACTCTGGGAAGACCTAGCAGCACGGTCCTCAGCTCCAGTCTCCTCCTCACCAACATCCCTCCTAGCAGCAGACGCCTTAGCACGAGTGGTAGTGTTGGCCCAGTTGGGCTTGACACGGAGATAGATGGGATCATGCCTAATCCAGTCTGGTGCAAGGAACTCATCCTCATGGTACAACTTCTCCCAAGTCTTGGAGATTAGCGTAAATGTGTATGGCCCGTAGATAGGCACCTTGCGGTTGAACACCGCAAACCAAGCTCATGCCACATGATGTGTGAGACATCAAGAGGCTGAGTCTGAGACACCCGTGCCTCCTCGCACATGAGCATCATACCCACCATAAATGCATGAACCTTATCCTTGTCGCCAATGCGCGGGAACAGAGAGTTGCGGAAGATGCGATACATGATATCCAGAAAGGAGTTCAGTACCCAAGCTGACTTGTCATTGGCGAGCACCTTCTCAACAAAGTACTGCTGGAGCTTCTCCTTGTTAGCAGACTCAGAATTGGCATGGGGACGAACACCAACAGGAGTGTGAGTCCATCATCTGGAACATGCAACAGGTCCATGAACTCCTTCCAGGTAGCGGTCAACTGACGGCCGTTGGACATCCACGTCATCCTCCGCTCCTCCCCGGGGTGAAAGTACACAGAGGCAAAGAACTGACAAACAAGCTCAGGGTTAAAGTCCAGATGGAAGGAGATCACATGCTCAATGCCAAACTGCTCCACCAAGTCCAGAGCCTCTCCAAAGTACTCACGATAATGTTCCTTCCTCATGTCATGCATGTCAATCCACTTGACCTACACGTAGGTATTCTGCTTGTTCTTGATGAAATCCAGATAAATGAGAGTCTGCTGCTTGGTCCAGAATAACTCACAGCCTCTGATGATAGCACAGGGATTCACATATGGGTTCATCTTCCTGAGACGGACATACTCAGCAGAGGGTATCTTGTCCATGCTCTTAGCGGGTTCCTTGTTTTTGTTAGCGGTGGTCCTGACATGGCGCTTGGGGGCATTGGGGCCCTCTGCGGCTTCACCTTGATTGCGCAAACGCTTGGATCCAGTGTCGCGACTAGGATTGGAACGGCGAGAGCCACCACCTGAGACACAAAGCGCAAAACACACACGAAAACCAAGAAGGATCAAAGAAAAGACCTCGACAATGAAAAGGAATCACTTAGGAAACATACATGCTAAATGCCATGAGAAAGATTTCATCCAAGGAAGTACTGCCAAGTGCTGCGGTACTAAAAATCTAGTACCGCTCTAAGTCGCGGTAGTACCGTGGGAAGTCACGGTAGTACCGGGTCTGGGAGTGGTAGTAGTTTTTTAGTGCCGCGGCTAGCGCAGTAGTACCGCACCTGACGGGCGGTAGTATTGCACGAGTGGTAGTACCGCACATGAGGCGCAGTATCAAGTACCGCGCGTCGAATCCGAACCTAGTTCAAATCTGAGAAAAACCGCGAAACCTCGGAGGTACTTCGGTTGAACAAATCTATCACAGGACAACATATCAAGTATAAATCCTACGCAACCCAACTCTCCTACATCCTACTCTTGCACAGATTTGGCCTAAAATCTCAAGAACAACATGCATCTCCCCAAGAACCTAGAAGCGAAAGAACAACCAAGAAAGAGAGGGAATTGGGGAAAAACCTTGTTCCATGGCAAGAGGAAGTGGTGGGGAACGATCCCACCGGTCGTAATCCGAGGAGAGTGGCCAGAGACGGAGATCCGGCGAGGACCTCCGGCGCCGTTCGTGAGCGAGAGAGAGAGAGAGAGAGAGAGAGAGACGTGGGGAAAGAGATAAGTGAATGGGTATGGGGAGTTGGAACTCCCCTGCCCGAATCATAACCCCCACACTCTCTCGCGGCGCGGTAGTACCGTGGTTCATCGCGGTAGTACCACTCGGCGGAAGTACCGCACATGAGCGGTAGTACCGCTCTCCTGGGCGGCAGTAAAATATTACTGCCGCACAGGCGCGGTAGTACCGTGCCCTCTCAACGCGGTAGTACTGTGGCAAGCCGCGGTAGTACAGTGAACTCATGAAGTCACAGGAACCAAGCACATGGAAAAGAGGTATTTGCACGAGAAGAAACTACGAGGCAACACGACACCACAAGAACACACGACACACGAAGACAGAAAGGCAAACGACAACACGAAAACAGCCACGAGACACCACCTCTCAAAAGAGAGGGCGGTGGCCAGAGCCACCTATGTTTGAGTCACTTGGTATGGCACCGCGAAGAATTATCCTTGGGCCCATGACCAAAACTTGTCTTTGAAGCACAAGTATCATAAAAAATGGCTAATGTGAAAGAGTTGATCGATTTATGCATAATGGGGGGAGGGAGAGTTCATTGAGAGAACAACACTCCCCCTATGGCCATGCCTACACCTAAACGAGATAACAAGTTGAGTATGGTGGGTGTGCAAGGGTTCAAGCAACATTGCTCGAATCAATGATATTTAGCTCATGCCTTAACTTCATGAAATCTTGCTTCATCCAAAGGCTTCGTGAAGATATACGCAAGGTTATTGTCGGTGTCAAACCGGCGGATCTCGGGTAGGGGGTCCCGAACTGTGCGTCTAGGCGGATGGTAACAGGAGACAAGGGACACGATGTTTTTACCCGGTTCGGGCCCTCTCGATGGAGGTAATACCCTACTCCTGCTTGATTAATATTGATGATATGGGTAGTACAAGAGTAGATCTACCACGAGATCAAGGAGGCTAAACCTAGAAGCTAGCCTATGGTATCATTGTTGTTCGTCCTACGGACTAAACCCCTCCGATTTATATAGACATCGGATAGGTTAGGGTTACACAGAGTCGGTTACAATGGTAGGAGATCTACATATCCATATCGCCAAGCTTGCCTTCCACGCCAAGGAAAGTCCCATCCGGACACGGGACGAAGTCTTCAATCTTGTATCTTCATAGTCCGTGAGTCCGCCAATGGTGATAGTTCGGCTATCCGGACACCCCTAATCCGGGACTCCTCAAGAGCCCCTAACCAGGCTTCAATGATGATGAGTCCGCACGTTGATTGTCTTGACATTGAGAGGCGGGTTCTTCTCCAAATTCCATATACTTGAATAGTGTCCGCTTCCGATAAATGCTGCGCTCCTTGGCTTCTACGCCCAATAATGGCCATCTTCCACGTGTTTGAATGAATGCGAAAAGCCAGGGTATTTTTACAATTACACCCTAGCTGCGCAAATGAGCTGCCTATAAAAGGGGCGAGGTTCTAGATCTGAGTCACACCATCCCCCCTTCGCGAGCTTTCATCGGAGCGCCTCTAACCAAAGCCCATTCCATCATGGACAGTCGACGCGGTTCCTCCTCTCGCGCTCCCAGCCCTCAGCCTGGAAATTGGGAGAGATGCTCAGTCCATAGCGAAGCTAGCTAGTTATACTCAAGCCAAGGGATTTCTTCCCCCGGCCTTCATGGTTCCGGTTCGAGCCGGACTTGCCACCTACAAGGGCGGAAAGCAAGCGGAGAGTGTCCCCGATCCCTCTAAAGGAGAGCGGGTATGCTTCATCTCTTATCTAGTAAGAGGACTCGGATTTCCAATCCATCCGTTTCTCCGGGGGCTCTTGGAGTTCTACGGCCTCCAGTTGCACCACCTTACTCCTGCCTCCATCTTGCACATCGCGGGCTTTGTGGCCCTTTGCGAACTGTTCTTGGGCGTCGAGGCTCATTTCGGGCTGTGGAAGAGATTATTCTGCCTAGTACCCCGTTCTCATGAGGGGTCAATATATCAAGTGGGCGGAGCCGAGCTATGGCGCATCGCCGGGACCGGATACCTATCCGGAACCCGAAGAAGGCGTCCGAAGACTGGCCTTCGGAATGGTTTTACATGGAGGACGTCCCGCTGCCGGATCCTGTTTGGATCGGCCTTAGGAGTTCAGCAATGCTCCTCTCAAGAAGCGCCTAAGTCAAGGCCCCTGAGCCCCAAAGGAAAATGACCGGATGTCCTCTATCCGATGAGCGAATAAGGTTACTGGCTCATGCCGGATTGACCATGATTGGAGTCATGGCAATCTGCATTATGAGGGGAGTGCAGCCACTCCAATATAGGGGCCACCCCATGTGGGATTTCAACGGGGAGGACGATGCCACCCGCCATGGCCGCAAAGGGCCGGGATCGGTCACCGAACTGGTGAAGATCTTGTCCGCTATGTACAAAGGGGAGGAGGAGGATTTCCTCCGCGTCAATCCACTGAAGGAGTTTTCTTCGAATAATCCTCGAAGCTGGGTAAGCAAACATCTTTGTGACCTGTCCGATCCATGTTCCCATGGTTAGATATCTCATTTCGCGGTTTCTGCGCAGGAACTGCGCCGGACTATGGAGAAGATACACAACCCGCCCCCACAACCCAAGGATCTGGAACGGTCCCTCGATCCGACCTTCGAAGAGGATCCGGATATAAAGGTGGAGTTGATCGACGGGGTATTCCACCAACTTAGCATCGACAATGCTTTGGTTGCCATCACGGCCGATTACCCCGGAATACTTCCAGCCTCACAGGTAACTGAGACCAAGGTCCCAATATTTTGATAATGACCCATCCATGCTTATTTCTTGATCACCGTATACCAATGGTGGTTTGCAGGGGGTACCTTCGAGGCAGGAAGCCGAGCTCAGCGGCTTAGCCAACAAGGGCGACGCCCCGCAGCTAAAAAGGAGTGCGGTCCGGATCGAAACTCCGCCAAGAACGGTACGGCGTGTCACCATGTTCCTAGGATTGATTCCTGGAAGGCGTACTAACGCTGACGCTCTTTTCAGGAAAAAGAGCGCTCGCCGGACTGAGTCCGGAGAGGTTGCCAATCGAACCTCCGCCGGCCAGGCTCCAAAGCCGGGTCCAGAAGCGGAGGCGAACACGAGGCGTACGTCGGACGCTCCTCCGAAAGAGGATGCCGACAGATTGTCCGCCACCAACTCCAAGATGGAGAGCGCCTTGAATCACAGGTGCCGCCGTACAGTTCTTCGTGACGCATGTTTCTCCCAAGAGGCCTTTAATGCCTTCAATTCGGGAGATGCGCACCTCCGTGCCGCTCAAGATGGTCTAGCCAGAGCCACGGAACAGTATGTAAAGGACATACGAGTAAGGAAATTTGGATGCTTATATATGCCAAGAGCCCGAGACTTAAAATAGTTAGAATAACTGATTTAAGGATCATTTGTTATCTGAGGATCTTACAAAAAGAATACCCGATTGTCCCAGGAGCTCAAGAGTGCAAGGCCCAACTTGAGGCCGCACTAGCCGCCATGTGGGGAGCCACAGAGACCCCTTCCGTAATATACGCTTCAAAAGATAAATAGTTTATGAAGTGCGGCGGTGTGTAACTGACAAAAACATTGCAGATGGCGCCGGACTAGATCCGGACAAGCAACAGCTCTTGCGCCAGCTAAAGGCCGGCGAGAGCGTGCTTACAAGGGTGCGGCAGGAGAAAAATAACCTCCAAGATGCCAACACCAAGCTGGGTGAGGAACTAAAGGATGTTCCTGCCCAGTTGTCTGACTCCGTAAAGGAGAATCAGCGGCTTCGTCGCGGCAGTTTTAGTAAGTGCTTGAGCGAACTTTGAAAGAGTTCGGCGAGGAAGGCGACTAACATAAACATGTATGTAGGTTTGCTCACAGGTCGTCCTGAGGAGGAGATGCCCAGTTCTTCGGGTGATCTTCTTCCCGAATTGCGTCAGCTGCACGAACGAGTCCGGCAGGTGATGAAAGGCATCGGCCAGGCCTTGTTTCCATCTATCTCCCTGGCCGAAGGCATTGGGGAGCTGGCAGAGCTGCTTCAAGGAGCACGGCGGCGCTTCCGGCTATGGAAGATATCGGCCTGCCGTCAAGGCGCCAGGGAGGCCTGGGCCATGGTAAAGACGCAGACACGGTTGTTGACCCAAACCACATGGCCGAGGTCGGACTGTGGGGCCCGATGGGATGGAGATCCTCAGAAAGTTAGTGTACGGCCAAGTAGAATTGGCCGCCAAGTATTCCCAGCAAGATTGTAAATTAGATAGCCTATTATTTGGCATTGAGGAGGAATACAATGAATCGAGTTGACTATGTAAAATATGACATGAAAAAAATGTCTTCTAGCCGGATTGTAGATCGTTTGTCATAGCGGACCTTTTCGCTTCGACCTCAGGACCCAATAGTCCAGAGTGTGTCCGAATACCTTCGTGGTTATATAAGAACCGGGGTATGCATGGAGACAAGGCGTAGGGGTCATTGTTGTTGTATCAGACAAGTGCCCAACTAGTTATGTTATATTACATGGGTAGTAAGAAACATCTTCCGTGGAGAATAGTTACATTAAGGGTTCCTTTTCAAGGGATGCATGCCCTAAAGTGCATGTCAAAGCTGCTATGAAAGCGTAAAATCATCTGGGGCAGATGGGTAAATAATTAAAAATCATCTTTCAGTTCACCGAATCGAATATTCCCTTAAGAACGCTAGCTTTTCGCTTCACCCGGTCCCGAGGTACACATCCGGTGACCCAAAGAAGAACAATCGCAGAGGTGCTCCCTTTACCACCTAGCTGAACAATCGGGAACGTAGGGGTAAGCACAGAGCCAGTGCAACCCAGCTTGGCCAAAACTTAAGTCATATCGATGCATATAATGGTGAATAAAAGGTACATGCGGAAGTTTAACGCATGTGTTGGGCATGAAGCCCGTATAAATAAGCTTCTGATAAAGAAGCCCCCAGGTATAATGAGCGCGGAGAGCGTGTCAAGTATGTGCGAAAAAAGCGCAAACGAGCCTCTAGAGGCTTCAAGAAGAAGGAGGAGGAAGGAGAGAAATGAAAGACAACAAAAATAGAAAATGTGGACGGAGGAAGGAGACGAACTTGGAGTCCGGCGCTTAGGCGTAGAATCTTCGTAGACGGGCTGCGTTCCATGGGTTTGGCTCGAGTCGGTTATCCGATGCGTTTCGCAGACGGTATGCTCTGCCGGTCAGGACCTGGTCGATGATGAAGGGACCTTCCCATTTGGGCTTGAGTTTGTCCTTTTTCTTGTCCGACAGGCGTAGAACTAGTTCGCCAACGTTATAAGCCTTGGCCCTGCATTTCCTCGCTTTGATATCTTCGAGCTCGCTGTTGATAGAATGCGAACGAGCTTTTGCCACGCCGCTCCTCCTCCAATGCATCCTAACTGTCTTGCCGATCGATCTCGGCTTCTCTTTCTTCATACATGCGCACGCCGAGGTGAGTCATGTATTATGTCGCAGGCAGGACTGCCTCTGCTACCGTACACCATAAAGAATGGTGTGAATCCGGTAGTACGATTCGGCGTGGTCCGCAGCCCCCAGAGTACGGGTCGAGCTCCTCAACCCAGTGCATGTTAGATTCCTTGAGGGACAGCACTAGTCTGGGGTTAATGCCGCTCATGATTAGACCGTTTGCTCGCTCGACTTGGCCGTTGGTTTGAGGGTGATAGACTGAGGCGTAATCGAGCTTGATGCCCATGTTTTTGCACCATAATTTGACCTCATCGGCCGTGAAGTTGGTGTCGTTATCAGTGATGATACTGTGGGGGACACCGTAACAGTGCACTACCCCTGATATGAAGTCTATCACCGGTCCGGATTCGGCCGTTTTAACGAACTTCGCCTCGATCCAATTGGTGTCTTTATCCACCATGACCAATAGGTATTTGTGCTTGTTGGTTCCTCCCTTAAGGGGTCCGACCATGTCAAGCCCCCTGATCGCGACCTGCCAGGTGTTGGGTATAGTTTTAAGGGAGGTGGGTGGCATGTGGCTTTAGTTAGCAAAAAGCTGGCAACCGACACATCGTTGGACTAAGTCCTGCGCAGATCTGTCCGGCCGTCGGCCAATAAAATCTTGTACGGAAGGCCTTGCCTACAAGGGCCCGGGCTGCGGCGTGGTGCCCACCCAGTCCGCATGAATTTCAGCCAGGAGGTTTCGCCTTCCCTTCGGAGATACACCTTTGAAGGACTTGGTAGTGCTTTTCTTATAAAGCTCTCCCTCATGGACTTTATAGGCTTTAGATCGCCGTACTATGCAGCGAGCCTCATTTTGGTCTCGGGGAGTTCCCGCCTAGTTAGGTAGGCTAGGAATGGTTACGTACGGGCGATAACCGCCATTATTTCGTGAGCGGAGGGTGTTATCTCGGGGCGAGCCTCGGTTGTGTCGAGTGTTCGGCGTCAGTAAGGCAGTTGGGTCCGGATTGTTATTGCGGACTCCTTCCCATAGTATGGATGGCTTGAACAGCCGTTCCGTAAAGATATTGGGTGGGATGGCATCGCGTTTTGCACCGATGCGTGCCAATATATCCGCCACCTGGTTGTTATCCGGGCTATATGATGAAATTCGAGCCCTTGAACTGCGGCCGACATTTTTAGGACCGCATTGCGGTATGTTGCCATTTTCGGATCTTTGGCATCAAAGTCTCCGTTTATTTGAGATATTGCGAGGTTCAATCTCGCGCACCTCTAGGCGTTGAATGCCCATGGAGACTGCCATCCGGAGGCCGTGCAGAAGGGCCTCGTATTCGGCTGCGTTGTTGGAGTCCGTATACATTATCTGAAGGACGTATTGGACTGTGTCCCCGGTTGGGGACGTTAGGACGACGCCAGCCCCCAGGCCGGCCAACATTTTGGAGCCGTCAAAGTGCATGATCCAATTGGAGTATGCGCCGTACTCTTTAGGGAGTTCGGCTTGATCCATTCGACCACGAAGTCGGCCAAAACCCGCGACTTAATAGCTCGTGCGTGGCTTATAGGTTATGTCGAATGGAAGGAGCTCTATGGCCCATTTAGCAATCCGCCCGTCGCGTCGCGGTTGTTTATAATGTCGTTAAGAGGTACTTCGAGGCTACATTATCGAGCACTCTTGAAAGTAGTGTCGTAGCTTCCGGGATGCCATGAACACCGCGTATGCTATCTTTTGATAGTGTGGGTACCGGGACTTGCATGGAGTTAGGACGGTGGACACATAGTAAACCGGTTTTTGAAGAGGGAACCGGTGTCCGTCCGTTTCTCGTTCGACAACGAGCACCGCGCTGACAACTTGATGTGTTGCGGCGATATATAATAGCATTGGCTCGCCCACGTTGGGCTGCCAGGACCGGATTTGTTGACAAAATGGCCTTTATTTCTTCGAGTCCGGCCGTGGCGACATCCGTCCACTCGAAGTGTTCAGTGCGGCGGAGGAGGCGGTAAAGGGGTAACGCCTTTTCTCCCAAACGGAAAATAAAGCGGCTTAGAGCCGCTACACATCCAGTCAATTTTTGTATTTGTTTGAGGTCTTTTGGGATATCCAATTGTGACAAAGCTCGGATCTTGGCTGGGTTTGCTTCAATTCCTCTACCGGACACAATGAAGCCCAAGAGCTTTTTAATTTGGAACGCCAAGACGCATAATTTTCGGATTGAGCTTGATGTCATATTTTCAAGATTGTCGAATGTGAGTCTCAAGTCGTCTACTAGAGTTTCGACGCGTGCTTGGTTTTGACGACCACGTCATCTACATATGCTTCCACCGCTTTTGCCGATCTGGTTTGCCGACATGTACGAATCATGCGCTGATATGTTGCAATCGGCGTTTTTTGAGCCCAAAGGGCATTGTGTTGAAGCAGAACGGGCTGTATGGAGTGATGAATGCTGTTGCAGCTTGGTCTGGCTCCGCCATCTTGATTTGGTGGTAGCCGGAGTACGCGTCCTGCTGTAGCATCAATAATTTGATCAATTCGAGGGAGGGGGAAGGGATCCTTTGGGCAAGCCTTATTAAGGTCTTTAAAATCAACACATAGGTGCCAGGATTTATCCTTCTTTGGTACCATCACCAGGTTTGCTAGCCAGTCAAGATGTTTTATATCCTCGATGAATCCGGCTTCCAAAAGTTTGGCTAGCTCCTCTCCCATGGCCTGTCTATTGGGTTCAGTAAAGCGCCGAAGAGCCTGTTTGACTGGCTTGAATCCTTTTAGGATATTTAGGCTGTGCTCGGCCAGCCGACGTGGGATTCCTGGCTTGTCTGAAGGGTGCCAGGCAAAGATGTCCCAGTTTTCTCGTAGAAATTCTCGTAGTGCGGCGTCTACATCAGGGTTTAATTGTACCCCAATGGAGGTCGTCTTTGCAGGGTCCGTTGGGTGGACTTGGAATTTGACTATTTCATCCGCTGGTTTAAAAGAGGTGGACTTGGATCTTTTATCAAGTATCACATCATCCCTGTTCACCGTGGAGCGCATCGCGTGAGTTCTTCGCCGCTAGGGCTTCGGATAGTGCCTCGAGGGCTAGTGCGGCTGTCTTGTTTTCGCGCGAGTGCTATGTTCGGATCACTAGCAAGAGTGATGATTCCGTTAGGTCCGGCATTTTAAGCTTCATGTACCCATAATGGGGTATAGCTTGAAAAATTGTGTATGCCTCTCGTCCTAACAAAGCATGATATCCGGCTTGTTGAACGGGCCACTTGAAATGTGACCTCCTCGGACCTGTAATTGTCCGTGAACCGAACACTACATCCAGTGTGATTTTTCCTGTGCAGCATGCTTCCGGCTAGGGATTATTCCTCTAAAGGTTGTCTTTGCTTCGCTCAATGCGGTTCGATCTATTTCCATTTTTCGGAGAGTTTCCTCATAGATGAGGTTTAGTTCTGCCGCCATCCATGAGTACCTTAGTAAGCGAAAGCCATCCACTATCGGTCCGAGGACCAATGCGGCTGGTGCTCGGGCTGTTCGAATTTAGGTTAAATCGGGCATTAAAGGTAATAGCCGTGTCACTCCATGGATTTATTGTTGCTACTTGGTAGACTTCGCAAGGTTGGAGTGTTCGTTTCACATGTTATTTGATGCGAAAGTCTCAAGACTGTTAACACCGTACTGGTGTTGCTGGGCTGGGATTCTGAGCTAGAAGCTCTTCGCCACTTTTGGCCACCTGCCGTAGTATCCAACATGCTCGAAGGCTATGAGTTGGGGTGGCGCCCTCTGTGCTATGAATTTTGCAGGGTCCGTTTAGCCAACCCTCCAGTACGGTTCCGTACGCTTTAGGGGTTTTTGGTTTTTTGGTATTTAACCCAGGTGCTTGATGATGATGCACCCTTTTATTTCGGACTAGGGATGTATTCGGGGCCGGATTATCCCAAAATTTACTTTCGGTTTTCCAGGCGCTCTCCATCGCACAGTACTTGCATTACTATGGTCACCAAGTCAGCAAAGCGTGTAATTTCGCGACAACTTATGGCGTTTAGGATTCCCTTGTCCGTGCAATTATTGCAGAAAATTGGGATTGCGTCCTCCTCTCGTGATCCTTTATCATGTTCATAACCGGAGGAATCGCCCGATAATGATGTCTTTGCTTCAGCGGGCTCTTGCCGAATTCGAGAGAGATCGCTAATGTTTGGGTGGGCGGGTGGAACTAGATCCGGAACCCCGTCCAATTTCGGATTCAGGGGCCGAGAAGTTTCCGAACTCGGAAGTTTGGATTTTTGAGTGTTATCCAATGAGTCCAATCCGCCGCCTGACTATAAGTTCAAGGCTTGATCGACATCCGTCCCTCTGCGGGAATTTGGCATGGAGGGATCGGGAATCCGGACGTAGCTAGTCCTTAAGATAGAAGAAGAATCGCCGCATTGCTCCTCTATCACAGCAACATGATGGGTAGCACAGGGAGAGTTGATCTCTCTCGAGATCGGTTTTAAGCCCGATCCGGTCGTAGTCTGTGGAGACTCCCGAGCGGCGATGCGATCCAAGAGCTCGTTCTGGAGGAGAGCTCGATCGGATCTAACTGTTCGGCAAGTTCCGAATTAATATGGAGATTGGTTTGATGACTCGAGAGGTCATCGTCGGTATGATGGCGAACTGGCGGTCATAAGAAAACCACCTAGCGAAGAGTCGACCAGCGCCAAGGCTCCTTTGGCGATTGTATCGCCTTTTAAAGACGGGATGAGGCATCCTACCGACAGCGGACGGCACGAGAGGAACTCTCAATGAAAGCACCAATGTCGGTGTCAAACCGGCGGATCTCGGGTAGGGGGTCCCGAATCGCAAGGCCTAGGCGGATGGTAACAGGAGACAAGGGACATGATGTTTTTACCCAGTTCGGGCCCTCTCGATGGAGGTAATACCCTACTCCGCTTGATTAATATTGATGATATGGGTAGTACAAGAGTAGATCTACCACGAGATCAAGGAGGCTAAACCCTAGAAGCTAGCCTATGGTATGATTGTTGTTCGCCCCACGGACTAAAACCCTCCGGTTTATATAGACACCGGATAGGTTAGGGTTACACAGAGTCGGTTACAATTGTAGGAGATCTACATATCCGTATCGCCAAGCTTGCCTTCCATGCCAAGGAAAGTCCCATCCGGACACGGGACGAAGTCTTCAATCTTGTATCTTCATAGTCCAGGAGTCCGGCCAACGGTGATAGTTCGGCTATCCGGACACCCCCTAATCCGGGACTCCCTCAGTTATCATGAGTGTTGACTTAGTTGAGCTTGATCTCCCCTCGCCTAATGTGATCCCGGATGAAGTGATACCAAATCTCAATATGCTTCGTCTTGAAGTGTTGCACCGGGTTGAGAGAAATCTTGATGGCACTTTCATTGTCACACCAAAGAGGCACTTTGTCACAAATGACATCGTAATCCTTTAAAGTTTGCCTCATCCATAAGAGTTGTGCACAACAACTACCGACCGCTACATACTCCGCTCGTGGACGAGAGAGACACACAACTTTGCTTTTTGGAAGACCAACTTACCAAAGAGCAACCAAGGAATTGGCACCCTCCTAAGTGGACTTCCTATCCACTTTGTCTCCGCCCAATCGGAATCCGAATATCCTACAATCTTTAAGTTTTCTCCTCTCGGGTACCATAGGCCAAAGTTTGGGGTATGAGCCAAATATCGAAAGATTTGCTTGACCGCCACATAGTGGCTTTCCTTAGGTGCGGCTTGAAACCGTGCACAAATTCCCACACTCAACATGATATCCGGTCTAGATGCACAAAGGTAAAGCAAGGATCCAATCATGGAGCGATATACCTTTTGATCCACCGCTTTACCATTGGGATCGATGTTAAGTTGGCACTTAGTGGGCATTGGAGTGGAAGCCGCTTGACATCGCTAGCTTGAATCTCTTGAGCATGTCTTGAGTGTATTTGGCTTGGTTGATGAAGGTACCTTCTCTTCTTTGCTTCACTTCGAGACCTAGAAAGAACTTCAACTCTCCCATGGAAGACATCTTGAACTTTGAGGTCATTAGTGCGGAAAATTCATCATTGAAAGATTTGTTAGGGGAACCAAAGATAATGTCATCAACATATAGTTGGCACACAAACAACTCCCCTTTGACCTTCTTAGTAAAAAGAGTGGGATCGATGAGCCCAACTTCAAACCCGCGATCTTGTAGCAACTCGGTAAGGTGGTCATACCACACACGTGGGGCTTGTTTAAGGCCATAGAGTGCCTTATCGAGTTGATACACATGATTGGGAAAGTAGGGATCCTCGAACCCGGGGGGTTGTTTGACGTAAACCAACTCATTTATAGGACCATTAAGAAAAGCACTCTTCACATCCATTTGTTGCAACTTAAAGTTGTGATGAGAAGCATAAGCAATCAACAAACGAATGGATTCTAGACGAGCAACGGGTGCAAAGGTTTCACCATAGTCGATACCCTCGACTTGGGAGTAACCTTGTGCCACCAATCTTGCCTTGTTGCGAATGATGGTTCCATGAGCATCTTGTTTGTTCTTGAAAATCCACTTGGTCCCAATGACATTGTGGTTCCCCGTTGGCCTTGGCACCAACCTCCACACCTTGTTGTACTCGAAGTTGTTGAGTTCTTCATGCATGGCATTAAGCCAATCCGGATCTTCAAGTGCTTCATATACCTTTTGGGGTTCAACACAAGAAACAAACACGTGATGTTCGCAATAGTTTGCCAATTGTCTACGAGTGCTTACCCCCTTTTGGATGCTTCCAAGTACATTCTTCATGAGATGACCCTTGGTGGTGAGCTTGGAAGCAATCTTGGCGGTACGACGCTCTAATTCCTCCTCGGTGGTGAGTTGAGGAGCAGTCACTTGATCATCTTGAGCGCCGTCTTGAGCATGTTCTTGATCTTGAACTTGCTCGGGGGAGAGAACTTGATCTTGGGCATCACTTGGTGTGTCAACATCGTCTTGACCATGATCTTGCCCTTGGTCTTGTTCATGAGGTTGAGGGCCTTCACTTTGTTCTTCGGAAGCGTGTGGGCATTGGGTTGGTGATGGCTCCACTTGATTGGAGCATTGTCCTTCTCCTTCGGCTACAAGGGGTTCCTCAACGGGTAGGATAAAACCAACACCCATTCTTCTTATGGCTTGAGGAGGAATTTCATCACCTACATCACAAGTGCCACTTTGCTCCACTTGGGAGCCATTATTCTCATCAAACTCCACGTTACACGTCTCCTCAATAAGTCCGTGGATTTATTGAGGACACGGTAAGCATGAGAGTTTGTAGCATAACCAACAAATATTCCCTCATAAGCTCTAGCTTCAAACTTAGACAACCGAACACCTTTCTTGAGAATGAAACACTTACACCCGAACACCCGAAAGTACTTGAGGTTGGGCTTGTTACCGGTGAGTATCTCATATGGAGTCTTGTTCAAGCCCTTGCGGAGGTAGAGCCGATTGGATGCATGACATGCGGTGTTGATGGCTTCGGCCCAAAAGTTGTATGGATACTTGAACTCCGCCATCATGGTCCTTGCCGCATCCATCAACGTCCGGTTCTTCCTCTCCGCAACACCGTTTTGTTGAGTGGTGTAGGGTGCAGAATATTGTTGCTTGATCCCCTCATCACTAAGAAACTCATCCAAGGTGTAGTTCTTGAACTTGGTGCCGTTGTCACTTCTTATTGTCAAGATCTTTGCATTGTGTTGACGTTGTGCTTCATTTGCAAATTCAATGACGTTTTGTTGGGTCTCGCTCTTCCTTTTGAAGAAATACACCCAAGTATATCTTGAGTAGTCATCCACAATCACCAAGCAGTACTTCCTTCCCCCAAGACTATCAAAGGATGGAGGCCCAAAGAGATCCAAGTGAAGGAGCTCCAAAGGCCTCTTCGAGTAAGTGATAGTCGTGGGAGGGTGAGCCTTTTCATGAAGCTTTCCTTCGATACAAGCACTGCAAGCACGATCTTTAGCAAAACTAACATTCATTAGTCCACGGACATGGTACCCCTTGAGAAGACTTTGCAAAGATCTCATATTGACATGGGCTAAACGGCGATGCTAAAGCCATCCCGCATCAACTTTGTCCATTAGGCATGTCACGGTCTTAGTGGGTACCTCCGAAAAGTTAATCACATAGAGACCGTTCTCGACATGCCCAAGAAAGGCTACTTTAAGATTCTTTCTTAACAAGAGGGCCACGGTATCAATATCAAAGAAAGTGGCAAAGCCCATGATTGCAAGTTGACGAACGAAAAGTAAATTGTATGCAAGGGACTCCACAAGCATAACCTTCTTGATCGTGAGATCATGAGAAATGAAAACCTTGCTGAGTGCCAATACCTTAGAAGACGAGGCATCTCCCCACTCGACATTGGTGGGCATAGAAGGAACCTTGTGCACGTCCACCACCAAGTCCTTGCTTCCGGTCATATGATTTGTAGCTCCACTATCGAGCAACCATGATCCCCCACCGGAAGCAAACACCTACAAGAGATCAATGCTTGGTTTTAGGTACACATTTTGTAATGGGTCCTTTGATGTTAGTAAGAAGGGTCTTAGGAACCCAAATAGACCATTCAATGTACTCATGAGGAGAACCAACAAATTTGGCATAAACGTGCCCGCCGGCTTCGTTGGGAGGGGTGGCATTGCCCTTCTTGACATCGCCACCCTTTGCATTGTTCTTCTTCTCCTTGGAAGCACCCTCTCCCTCCCTCACAAAAGTTTGCTTGAGAGGAGGAGGTCGTTTGGTCTTGTCATTCTTCTTCTTGTTCTTGGGCTTGGGTGCGAACCCAATCCCCTCCTTGGCCACAACTTCCTTTTGATTACTCAAAAGGTTGTTGAGGTTCTTCTCACCTTGTATGCATGAAACAAGGCCTTTCTCAAGTTGCTCCTTCAACTTAGCATTCTCCTCAACAAGATGCACATGCTCACAACAAGGGTTAGTAGCATTTGCATTATCGATCAACACCATATGAGGAAAAGTGGCTTTCTCCTTGGTTAGCTTCACTTGGAGTTGATCATGAGACTCTTTGAGGCTAGCATGAACACCCTTCAAGACTTTGTGAGCCTTGTCGAGAATGTCAAACTCCTCTTTGAGTCTAGCAAGATCAACCCCAAGCTTCGCCTTCTCGGAGCTTAGCACACGAGACACAACAAGAGCATGATCAAGATCTTTCTTTAATTTAGCATGATCATCGTTGTATGACTCCTCAAGAGCCAAACGAAGACCACGCTCTTCCCCAAGAGCATTGGAAAGATCCGAAATCTCATCGGCATAGTCACGACTATGCCCCTCCATCTTAGAGATGGTTTCTTCGTGAGCCTCGATCATGTCATTGGCTTCACCAAGTTGTTCCAAGAGAGATACGAAGTGCTTCTTGGATTTTCCCTTGAGTTTACCCATAAAGGCATCAAACTCATTCTCCTCCACATTAGTTCCCTCATGTTCATCAATGCAATCCGTCAAAGAAGAATGATTGATGATGGTAGTTTTGATGTTGGGGGTTACCTTGTTGGTGGCTTTAGCCATGAGGCACTTGGCGGTGATGTTCTCATTGGGTGAGTCGAAAAGAGACACCCGAGGAGTCGTTGCAATGGCAACGGAGGCCATGGCAACCGACTCACCATCTTCATCATCATCATCATCCTCATTGTACTCTTCTTGTACCACCAAAGCCTTGTGAGGAGTCTTCTTGGTGAAGTTGCTCTTGTTGGGGAAAGACTTGGCCTTGTCCTTACGGATGAGCTTGCCACCATTGTCTTCCCTCTTCTCATATGGGCACTCCGCAACAAAATGACTCAAATTGCCACAATTGAAGCAAATCCTCACTCGTTGCTTGCCCTTTGCACCACTTGAGTTGCTCTTGTTGAAGTTGGGCCTTGAGTTCTTCTTGCTCCAAAATTGCCTTGAAGCAAGGGCCATATGTTCATGATAGGCATACTTCATATTTTTGAGGTTGCTCTCCTCTTCTTCCTCCTCTTATTCTTCTTAGACAAAAACCTTGGACTTCAATGCAAGGTTGGGCTTCTTTGCTCTTTGGGAGCGAAGCACCGCATTGTCGGCGGTCTTGTCCAATATGCTCATAGCCACAAACTCATCCAACACATCACTTGAGGACAAGGTGTGAATGTCCGGCCTTTGGCGGATGACGGAGGACATGGCTTTGTGGTAGGGCATCATTGCCTTGAGGAATTTGCGCTTGATCCAATTGTCATCTGTGTCCTTACTTCCATGATCCCGGAGAGAGACCGCGAGCTTGGTAACTCTCCGATAGAGCTCATGAGGTTCTTCATCTTCTTTCATTGCAAACTCATCGGCTTCATCTTGTACCACTTCATAATTGGAATGTTGAATGCTTGCGCTTCCCCTATAGAGGGAAGCCACTTTGTGCCAAGCTTCTTTGGCCAATGAGTAGGGCCGAAGATGCGGGAGGTCTTCGGGAAGGATTGCTTCTTGGATGATGAAGAGAGCATTTTCATTGAATTGATCATCCATGGCTTCTCTAGGAGTGAAGTTTCTTCGGTCATGCGGATAATAACATTCTTCAATGATTCTCCAAAGGTTAGTGTTCACATGATTTAAATGACGATTAAAACGATAGACCCTAGAATCAAAATCATCCTTTTTATCAATCTTGGGGTGATGACCGGAATGATTCAAATGAGTAGAAGGAATCGGTCCACCATAAACGGGTGGAGGTTGCACATGGGCAAAGATGCCGGTGCCATTCTTACCACTAGACATAGGAGCTTTCTCACTAGTAGCTTCCCCCTTGTCGGGGTTAGCATCCGTCTCCGTGTTGGCGGGATCACCCACTTTCACGGGCGCGGTGGAAAGTTTAAGCCCTTCTAAGAATTCCTTAAACATGTCTTTGACCTCGGTCGTCATGGAGGTTTTAAATGTGTCCAACGCCACATTGAATTCCTCACGTGAGATCGAGTTACCCCCATCTCCCGTAGACGATATCGGATTCGCACCGGAGTGCTCTCCTACATCATCTACGACGTCAACCATACTCTTCGGACGGTTAAGTCCTTAAAAAGAGACGAGGCTCTGATACCAATTGAAAGGATCGATATGGTTGACTAGAGGGGGGGGGGTGAATAGGAAACTAACAATTTTTAGCTTTTCTTTACCAAATTAAACTTTGCATCAAAGTAGGTTGTCTAGATATGCAACTAGGTGGACAACCTATATCATGCAACAATCACAAGAACCCAAGCAAGCAATGAATATAACACAAATAAGCTTGCATAAGTAAAGGGATGAGATAACCAAGAGTGGAGCCGGTGGAGACGAGGATGTGTTACCGAAGTTCCTTCCTTTTGAGGGGAAGTACGTCTCTGTTAGAGCGGTGTGGAGGCACAATGCTCCCCAAGAAGCCACTAGGGCCACCGTATTCTCCTCACGCCCTCACACAATGCGAGATGCCGTGAATCCACTATTGGTGCCCTTGAAGGCGGCGACCGAACCTTTACAAACAAGGTTGGGGCAATCTCCACAACTTAATTGGAGGCTCCCAACGACACCACGAACCTTCACCACAATGGACTATGGCTCCGCGGTGACCTCAACCGTCTAGGGTGCTCAAACACCCAAGAGTAACAAGATCCATAAGGATTAGTGGGGAATCAAATTTCTCTTGGTGCAAGTGTAGATCGGGCCTTCTCAACCACTCCCGAGCAAATCAACAAGTTTGATTGGCTAGGGAGTGAGATCGGCGAAAATGGAGCTTGGAGAAACAATGGAGCTTAGGCTTGGAAGAGGTAGTCAACTAAAGGTAGGAGACGACCCTTTTATAGTGGTGGACGAAATCCAACCGTTATCCACTTAACCAGCCCGCGACATGCGGTACTACCGCAAGGCCGCGCGGTACTACCGTGGGCCACCATAGTACTACCGCAGCAGCAGCGGGGGCTACAGCGAGCCTGACAGGGGGCAGTACTACCGCGAGCGCGGTACTACCGCTCCACCCTTGCGGTACTACCGCAAGGCAGGGAAGCCCTAGCCTGGGAAGGGCGCGAATGAATAAAATTACATCCGTGCCTACTTCCGCTGGAAAACGAACGATGCAAAAACCCGACGCGGTACTACCGCTGGAGAGCAGTACTACCGCGTGGCTGCTGGATCAGACCGCGCACGGTACTACCGCGCACAAGGCGCGGTACTACCGCGGAGGCGCGGATGTAAAAAATTACATCCGCCCCTACTACCGCAACGCAGCGGTACTTGGCCTGGGGCCACAATATTACAACTCCAGAGGAGCGGTATTACCGTGGGCTCCATGTACTACGGCGCTGAGCTATATGATACAAGCGGTGCCTGCGGTACTACCGCTCCAAGGAGCAGTACTACCGCAAGCACAGCAACAGCAGCCAAGACAATCACAAAGAGAATAAACGGGGGATGCTCCATAGTGCAAGGGAAAGGTGGAGACAAGGAAGGGAACGTGTACATGATGATTCCACCTAAACATTTCCGACGCGGACCCCCTCTTAATAGTACGGCTTTCCTACGACTCAAATCCACCAAAAAGAAACGTAGAGAAACGCCGTCTTCAATAGTCTTCGAGGGGCACCAAACCGTCTTGTACCTAGTGAAGAAATGTCTGAGAAACTCGAAGGCACACAATTAGTCCGCAAAAGCATTGTCATCAATCACCAAAACACCTAAGGGATAAATATGCACTTACATCTAGTATGCCTCTACTTGACTAGCTCGTTAATCAAACATGGTCATGTTTCCTGACCATAGACATGTGTTGTCATTTGGTGAACGGGATCACATCATTAGAGAATGATGTGATGGACAAGACCCATCCGTTAGCTTAGCATTATGATCGTTTAGTTTTATTGCTATTTCTTTCTTCATGACTTATACATATTCCTCTTACTATGAGATTATGCAACTCCTGAATACCGGAGGAACACCTTGTGTGCTATCAAACGTCACAACGTAACTGGGTGATTATAAAGATGCTCTGCAAGTGTCTCCGAAGGTGTTTGTTGAGTGTCATAGATCGAGATTAGGATTTGCCACTCCGAGTATCAGAGAGGTATCTCTGGGTCCTCTCGGTAATGCACATCACTGTAAGCCTTGCAAGCAACGTAATTAATGAGTTAGTCACGGCATGATGCATTACGGAACGAGTAAAGAGACGTGTCGGTAACGAGATTGAACTAGGTATAATGATACTGACAATCGAATCTCGGGCAAGTAACGTACCGATGACAAAGGGAATAACATATGTTGTTATGCGGTTTGACCGATAAAGATCTTCGTAGAATATGTAGGAACCAATATGAACATCCAGGTTCTGCTATTGGTTATTGACCGGAGATGTGTCTCGGTCATGTCTACATAGTTCTCGACCCATAGGGTCCGCACGCTTAACGTTCGATGACGATTTGTATTATGAGTTATGTGTTTTGGTAACCGAAGTTTGTTCAGAGTCCCGGATGAGATCACGGACATGACGAGGAGTCTCGAAATGGTCGAGAGGTAAAGATTCACATATTGGAAGGTTGTATACGGACACCGGAATGTTTCCGAAGAGGTTCGGGGATTTATCGGAGTATAGGGAGGCTATCGGAACCCCCCGGGGAAAGTTAATGGGCCTCACGGGCCATAGTGGAGAGGAGGAGGCAGACACGGGAGGTGGCGCCCCCCCCAAGCCCAATCCGAATTGGACCAGGGGTGGGGGGCGCGGCCCCCATTTCCTTCTCCCTCTCCCCCTATTTCCCCTTTCCCCTCTCCGTTGGAAGGAAGGGGAGAGCCGACTAGGACTAGAAGTCCTAGTGGGACTCCCCCACTTGGCGCGCCCCTAGGGGCCGGCCGGCCTCCCCTCCCCACCTTTATATACGTGGGCAGGGGCACCCCAAAGACACAACAGTTATTCTCTTAGCCGTGTGCGGTGCCCCCTCCACAGTTTACTCCTCTGGTCATAGCGTCGTAGTGCTTAGGCGAAGCCCTGCGCGGATCACGTCACCATGCTGTCGTGCTGACAGAACTGTCCCTCGACCCTCTGCTGAATCAACAGTTCGAGGGACGTCATCAAGCTGAACGTGTGCTGAACACGGAGGTGCCGTACTTCCGGTACTTGGATCGGTTGGATCTTGAAGATGTTCGACTACATCAACCACGTTAACCTAACGCTTCCGCTTTCGGTCTACGAGGCTACGTGGACACACTCTTCCCCTCTCGTTGCTATGCATCTCATAGATAGATTTTGCGTGATCGTAGGAATTTTTTTGAAATTGCAAACTACGTTCCCCAACGTTGTCCTGACCATATCACATCACAACATGCCTTGCAAAAACAAGTTAGACGTCCTCTACTTTGTTGTTGCAAGTTTTACGTGGCTGCTACAGGCTTCTAGTAAGAACCGTTCTTGCCTACGCATCAAAACCACAATGATGTTTCGCCAAGCTTGTTGTTTTAACCTTCAACAAGGACCAGTCGTAGTCAAATTCGATTCAACTAAAGTTGGAGAAACAGACACCCGCCAGCCACCTTTATGCAAAACAAGTTGCATATGCATCGGTGGAACCGGTCTCATGAAAGTGGTCATGTAAGGTTGGTGCAGGCCGCTTCATCCAACAATACCACTGAATCAAAATAAGATGTTGGTGGTAAGCAGTATGACTATGATAGCCCACAACTCTTTGTGTTCTACTCGTGCATATCATCTACGCATAGACCTAGCTCAGATGCCACTATTGGGAACGTAGCATCCAATTTCAAAAAAATTCCTATGATCACACAAGATCTATCTAGGAGATGCATACCAACGAGAGGGGGAGAGTGTGTCTACGTACCCTCGTAGACCGAAAGCGGAAGCATTTACTTAATGCGGTTGATGTAGTCGAACGTCTTCTCGATTCAAGTGACCAAGTACCGAACGTATGGCACCTCCGAGTTCTGCACACGTTCAGCTCGATGACGTCCCTCGAACTCTTGATCCAGCAAAGTGTCAAGGGAGAGTTTCGTCAGCACGACGGCGTGGTGATGGTGATGGTGATGATGAAGTGATCCGCGCAGGGCTTCGCCTAAGCACTACAACAATATGACCGGAGGAGCAAACTGTGGAGGGGGCGCCGCACACGGCTTGGAACAATTGATGTGTGTTAGAGGCGCCCCCCGCCCCTGTATATAAAGGAGGGAGAGGGGAGGAGGCCGGACTAGGCGCGCCCCAAGTGGGAGGAGTCCCTGTCGGTGTCAAAACCGGCGGATCTCGGGTAGGGGGGTCCCAATCGGTGCGTTAAGGCTGATGGTAACAGGAAGCAAGGGACACAGATGTTTACCCAGGTTTGGGCCCTCTCAATGGAGGTAAAACCCTACTTCCTGCTTGATTAATATTGATGATATGGGTAGTACAAGAGTAGATCTACCACGAGATCGTAGAGGCTAAACCCTAAGAGCTAGCCTATGATGGTATGATTGTAATTGTGATCGGCCTTCTAAGGACCAACCTCTCCGGTTTATATAGACACCAGAGAGGGCTAGGGTTTACATGGAGTCGGTTACAAGGAAGGAAATATAATATCCGGATCGCCAAGCTTGCCTTCCACGCCAAGGAAAGTCCCATCCGGACACGGGCCGAAGTCTTGAGTCTTGTACCTTCACGCTTCAATAGTCCGGACATTGTACATAGTCCGGCCGTCCGGATACCCCCTAATCCAGGATTCCCTCAGTAGCCCCTGAACCAGGCTTCAATGACGATGAGTCCGGCACGCAGTATTGTCTTCGGCATTGCAGGGCGGGTTCCTCCTCCGAATACTCCAAGGAAACTATCAAACACTCAAACCGTGTTCGGATCCGCAAGATGATCTTCGCATGCCACCGTAGAGAGAATGATGTTTCACAAATGCAATCTGCTGACAACTTTTAGACAACGCGACGTGTCACTACGGTTAGGTCATTATTCGAACAATCTTTCCACAACTAGCCACAGCGCATATTGCGAGGCGGTTTCCTTGACATGTCTTGTCAAAGCAGAGATCGTGCCCCCTCATTTCGGGATTCTCATCAATACGGGCACGGGTAATCCCACCACATCATTAATCGTGGCGCTTGGGAAACAAGCGATTTCCAACGGGCAAGTGGGGAGGCGCACCACTTTTGTCGCCTCTATAAAGGGATAAGATTTCCTCATCTTTACCCACACCTTCTTCCCTCTCTGCCCATTCTTGCCCCCTCGAGCTCCAGCGCCCAAGCCCAAGTCTCACCCGCACAGCTAGACATGTTCGGAGCAGGAGGCAAGTGGCTGGCTTCCACCGTCGAGGAGAAGCACATCACAAATCTTCGGGCGGCCGGATACTTGGCCGCAGATATAGCGCACCGGCTACCGGACGCTGGGCAGGTCATCCCGACCCCAGGACCCCACGAGAGAGTCGTGTTCGTCGCCCACTTCGTCTGTGGACTGGGATTTCCACTCCATCCCTTCGTCCGCGGGCTCATGTTCTACTATGGGCTAGATTTCCATGATCTAGCCCCGAATTTCGTCCTCAACATCTCGGCGTTCATCGTCGTATGCGAGGCCTTTCTCCGCATCCAGCCTCATTTCGGCCTATGGCTGAAAACCTTCTGCGTGAAGCCGAAGGTTGTAAGCGGCCAGCAAGCAGAGTGCGGAGGAGCCATGGTGGGAAGGATGCCTAACGTCACCTGGCTGGATGGTTCCTTCGCAGAAACCGCAAAAGGATGGCAATCGGGGTGGTTCTACATCACCGAGCCGCGCGGCGCCAGCTGGGCCGCGGCCCCCGAGTTCCGATCCAGAACCCCTATGCTGCTCACCTCCTGGGAAAAGAAGGGCCTGTCCTGGGGCGACTCCACAGAGCTAGCCGGACTCCAGAAATGCATCAAAAGCATGAAGGACAAGAACATCAAGCTTGTCAATGTGATCCAGGTCATGTTCGTTCGCCGGATCCTGCCCTGCCAAAGGCGGGCGGTAAATCTGTGGGAGTTCGTCCCGGCAGACACACAGACGCTCCGGAAGCTCTATGGCATGACGCACAAAGGTGCATGGAAAGTGTTGTTCAAGGCCTCAAAGTACCTCCTCCCACATCCGAGGACCGCGGACTTCATGCAGTGTGACCCACGAATCCGGTGAGTTTTGGGACCACCACCGGGTTTAGTTTTTTCCCAATACATTCATGGGGTAGTTTTTAGTATTTATATATATTTGCCTCAGGATTATGTGAAGATGGTGGAGCAGATTGACTGTCCGGCTCCGTTGCCGGAAGATCCAGCGGATGCTCTCCTGACGGAGATGCTAGTCCCGACACCGTACAAGGTGCCGGAGAAGAAGGCCGCAAAGAAGGCCCCGGGGGCCAGGAAGGGTCTCCGACGTAAGGTTGCGTCCGAAGCCTCGTCCGAAGACCACGAGGCGGACTCCTCCCACGAGGGGGAGGACGAAGAAGAAGACGCCCCATCCGGGGAGGATGAGGGGCCCGGCGAAGCGGGCCAGGGGGCCGGAAAAGGCCCTCGGTGCAAGGCCGTTATTCCTCTATCGTCCGATGATGACGAGACACATTCCTCCCGCAGAGGCGGGGCGAATCAAGAAGAAAGTCCACCTCCCCACACTAGGGGGAGAAGAAGAGAAAAGCCGCCCCGGAGGGGGAGGCTGGGGCGTCCAAGAAGGGCAAAACATCCCTTCCGGACTACTCCACCACGGCCGCCTACATCGATGAAGGGTGGCTGCCCAGGGGGAAGCCCCTGGCGCGATCGTAAGTGTCCGCATTCTACCATGGTTTTAAGTCATAGATGTTTTAATGACACCGAGCGTATATGCAGTCCGGCCAGGGCTCATCCGGAGGAGTCGTCTTCGGACGGGTCTCTGAGCGCTTCAGAGATGAACTCGCTCCCGACGGCCACCACTCCTCAGCCTGCGGATGACACGGAGGTGTTGTCCTGAAGGTTCCCCTAGCAGGGGAGGTGGCACCGGAGACGCCCCAAGGCGGACTTCCGAATGCCGGACATGCGGGGTTCAAGGTCCCCGCGAATCGCGTCGATGAGAGCCGAAACAAGGCGGGCTCCAGACCAAACACTGCTCCGGAACCTTCGACGGTTCCGGACTTAGGCGGGCAGCCCCTCGTTAGGGAGGGCGAGCCGCCTGTGCCGGAGACTTCCGTCGCATCGACGGCGCAGGACAGTCTGGTGGAAGCGCTTCGAGGCGCTTCGATGGAAGAGGAGCACCGTACTCTTATGAGTGCGGTGATTCCAAAGGTCCTGTCCGCCAAAAGCGGACTGACCGAAGCCTGCTCAAGCCTCCTGACGGGCTTTGAGGTAAGTAAAAAATGTATGAGATTATCACCCGATAGGTAGTAGCCCCTGATACTCTGTTTGGTGTTCCAGGACCTCGGCAAGCAGGATCTCGAAAAGAAAAGCCAAACGGAGGGTCGACTATAATCCGCAGGAGTCTAATAATAAGCATTGTTGTGAATAAGCAGGCTGTGCTGCTTGCTGCTGCTGCCCGTACTTCCAAGGTTGCAGAACTGAAGCGGGACCTAGAGCAGGTGCATCGAGAGCTCGTCCTCGCGAAGAGGCAGCTCAAAGAGAACAAGGGTAAGTGATTCCCGCTCTTGTGTATTTAAAGATAGGCAAAATTTGTCAATCTAACGCCAAAGCGTTGTAACTGTGTAACAGGGGCCACCACCGAAGTGGCGTCCCTAAAGAAAGCGTTGTTCGAGGCCGAAAACAAAGCGGCCTTGGAATGCAAAGAGCGCGGAAAGCAAAGTTCTAGAGTGGGCGAGGTACGGCAGGAGCTCCAGGACCTCGGCAAGAAGTGCGAGTCCGTGGAGCATAATATGAAGATGAAGGAGGCCGAGCTTGCGAAGGCCCTTGTGAATTTGAAAGATGCCAAGGCCGAAGCCGAGAAAGCACAGCAGGAGATCCAGGAGGCCAAAAAGATAGCAGCGGGTAAGAAATTCTTTATGCAAAGCAAGCATGTGGAGGCGTTTCTTTTACTTACTCGAATACGGAGCTCTCCGGGGGCATTTGCAGATCTGCCACGCGGCGCCTCGGGCAGCTGCTGGAGTCCTACCGTGCCGGAGGGAGCTCAGCGGAGAAGTTGTTCTGGTCCCGGTATCGGGGGCGAACATCCGATGCCTCTGGCGACCAAGCTGAAGCAGTTGGTTGAACTCCGCAGGCGGCGAACTGGCTATAAAGGACTTCATAGTCGAGGATGTGGCACGGTGAGCTCTTGCCCGGTAGCTTCTTTGGCCTGATCAAGCGGATGGTGGATGCCTGCCCGCGGCTTGAAGTGATCAAGCGATCCGTTTGCATCGAAGGTGCCCGCCGAGCTTTTGCCCGCGTCAAGGTGCATTGGGGCAAGCTGGATGCGGAGAAGCTGGTCAAGGACGGGCCATCGGAGGGCAAGGCGCATCGTCATCCTGAAATGTACTACGATGGCGTGATGAAGGGTGCTCGTCTCGTCGCCAATGAGTGTACCAAGGACGCAATATTTGAATGAATTCACTTCTGTCATGCTTGTAATTAAAGACGAAGTTACTTGCGCTATGTAGCGCTTTTGTTATTTAAAATATTACCTTCTGTGCGGCTGTTTATAAAATCCTGAAAGTAGGCCAGTCATCGGCTTCCGCCCCCGCGTGACTAGCACTGGGGTGTTCGTGGAAAACCCAGACACTCTTCACCCAAATATTTGGTCCCTTAAGGAGGTATCCGGCGCATCGAACCAGGCAATCAGACTATGCGGCTTTAAAACTTTCACTTAGCCATAGAAGTCTACAATTTTAAATTTCGGCGAAGCCCCTAGAATCCGGAAGACCGAATCGGGGCGCTATACACGCCTAGATCGGACGAAGACGATTTATCGCCTAAAGCGGAAAATCTTTAAGGATTTTAAGACCTCTCGAACAGCGACCAGCTCTCGCCACATCATGCCGGTCAGTTTTCGACTTTCTCTACTGAGGTGCTCGTCCGGAAGAACCGGGACACAATCATGATAGTTCTCCTGCGCTACCTTAGCCGATATAAGGGCGTAAGGCACCAAAACAAGGGAGCCGGCTATCCCAAGCTGTAGACCCAAGACATGATTCGGAGCTGATGCATATAGTGCTATAAGTTCGGGGTGGCCTTGCTTGTTGAAAGTGTTAGGACTTTAGTTGCCATATAGCGGGCGCCATAAGAAGTCCACAGCAAACCGCCGCACCAAGGTGTCTGGATGCAATATCAAATAAACATTTATAGGAGAAAAATGCTCAGATGAGAATAATAAGCTGACGCTATATATAATCTCTCATTGACGAAAAATACGTTTAAGCGTACATTTACAATGGATGCGTTAAGCAGATATAAAATAGGACTATTTTACATGTCCTATCCAGGGGCAGGCTGTGTTCAGGTAGATAAAGCAGGTATAATGATCGTAAATAGATTCCACAGGTATTTTTGTTACGTACAACGTCTATTGCCTCCTTGGATGTCTCTTCCCTATAAGTCCGCAATTCGGCTCTTTTGAGGATGTTGCGCCAATGCGGTGTCTGAAAGATAAGAGGAAAGAGTATGAAAGTATCGGTGATTACTGCACTATTGACTGAGTCGTCGATGCGCCTCCGCCTATGCCCATGGTATTTTAAGTGCGTAATTGTGTGCACGTGGCACGAATGCTTCCTTGATGGGGCTTAAGTGGAGGCCGGACAGCTAGTCGCGCTATTGGCATGCCTGATGATCCTGTTGCGGGGTGCTCCGGACTCGCTTGACTATGCTCGAAGTTGTTGTCGCTGGATTGGTTTGTCGGAGAAGGCCGCATTGTACTTCCGCCGCAAGGGCTGCAGTATGTTCTTACATTACGTAGGGAGCGATCCATGTTCCCGTTCACCGTTATGACCCCGCGTGGTCCTGGCATCTTGAGCTTGAGATATGCGTAGTGTGGTACCGCATTGAATCTGGCGAATGCGGTTCATCCGAGCAGTGCATGGTAACCATTGCGGAAGGGGACGATATCGAAGATTAACTCTTCACTTCGGAAGTTATCCGGAGATCCGAAGACAACTTCCAATGTTATAGAGCCCGTACAGCGGGCCTCTACTCCAGGAATTACACCTTTAAAGGTGGTTTTAGTGGGCTCGATCCTTGAAGGGTCAAATGCCCATTTTGCGCACTGTGTCCTGGTAGAGCAGGTTCAGGCTGCTGCCGCCGTCCATAAGGACGCGCGTGAGGTCGAATCGGTCAATGATTGGGTCTAGGACCAATGCGGACGAGCCGCTGTGACGGATGCTAGTAGGGTGATCCCTACGATCAAAGGTGATCGTGCAAGCTGACCAAGGGTTGAATTTGGGGGCGACTGGCGCCATCGCATAGACGTCCCTTAGTGCCCGCTTCCGTTCCCGCTTGGGGATGTGCATGGCGTAGATCATGTTGACCGTTTTCACCTGGGGGGCGGGGGGATTTCTTCTGTCCCCCCGTATTCCGACGTGGGGGCTCCTCGTCATCGTCGTTGTGCAGCCCCTTGTCCTTTTCTTCGGCGTTTATCTTGCCGGCCTGTTTGAATACCCAGCAATCTCAATTGGTGTGGTTGGCTGGCTTGTCCGGGGTGCCATGAATTTGTACAGCGCTCGATATCACGGTCCAGACTGGACGGTCCCTGATTATTTCTTTTGAACGGCTTCTTCCGCTGACCAGGCTTAGATCCACTGAATCCGGCGTTGACTGCCGTGTCTTCAGTGCTGTCGCCGTTGTTCCGTCGCTTATGTCTGTTACGCCGTGGCTTGCCGTTATTGTCGCGGCCATCTGAATTGCCAGACTGTGGCGTAGTGCTGCTGCGAGCCAACCAACTGTCCTCGCCCGCGCAAAAGCGGGTCATTAGTGTTGTGAGAGCTGCCATGGACTTCGGTTTTTCCTGGCCGAGGTGTCGAGCGAGCCACTCATCATGGATATTATGCTTGAAGGCCGCCAGGGCTTCACCGTCCGGACAGTCAACTATTTGGTTCTTCTTAGTTAGGAACCGAGTCCAGAATTTCCTGGCCGACTCTCCGGGTTGTTGAGTAATGTGGCTCAAGTCGTCGGCGTCAGGTGGTCACACATATGTGCCCTGGAAGTTGTCGAGGAATGCGTCTTCCAGGTTTTCCCAGCTGCCAATGGAGTTTCTTTGGCAGGCTGTTTAGCCAGTGTCGGGCTGGTCCTTTGAGCTTAAGGGGAAGATACTTGATGGCGTGCAGATCGTCTCCGCGGGCCATGTGAATGTGGAGAAGAAAATCTTCGATCCCTACTGTGGGGTCTGTTGTGCCATCATATGATTCGATGTTTACGGGTTTAAACCCTTCTGGGAATTCATGATCCATTACTTCGTCAGTGAAGCAGAGGGGGTGCACGGCGCCTCTGTGCCGGGCTATGTGGCTATGCAGGTCGAATTTCTTTGGATGGCTATATTCGGCCCGGCCGGACTTGTTGAAGGTGTGTCCGGCGTGACGGTCCTCGTCGCGTACCGAGCCGCGCCCCCGCGATCCGTAGATCGATCTTGGCTGTCCTGATTTGTTGCCCCGGGCCATAGTATGTTGGCGTGGGGGTGTTGGCTGGTATGTGAACTGGTATGCCGCTTTATCCCGGCCACGAGGTGGCCGGTCAGCCGTGTGGTGCTCGAGTCCGTATTCCTCGGCTGCCAGGACTTGATCCATCATACGTGAGCAGGTCTTGATCAGCTTGGAGTTGCCGCTGCTTCTTTTTCAGGCTCCTCGCAGTGGCTATAAGCCGATGCTTGAAGCGCTCCTGCTCTACGGGATCCTCAGGCACGCCGAACTCGTCATCGCCGAGGCTAATCTCATCTTCGGAAGGGGGCATGTAGCTGTCCTCCTCCGGGTAGTCGTCCGTCGCCTGTTCATCTGGGCTGACCTGCTCATCCTCCTGTTCGGCCTGCTCGAAGGTGGGCTGTTCAGGGTTGTATTCTTCTTCGGCACCATTCGGATTGTTTTCGTCTCCTGGGCCGGTATTCGTGTGGCGGGGCTTGGAGTGGCGCCGGCGACGCCCATTCTTTGCTTTTTTCCCTGAAGTTTTATCCTCCGTTGCCTCATCGCCATTTGTTTCCTTCGGAGTGTCCACCATATATATATCATAAGAAGAGGTGGCTGTCCACCGCCCGGTGTGATGGTTCATGTTCTTCTCCTGCATCGTCGTCCATACCGTCGATGTCTTGAGTCGAAGTTCAGTACCTCGGTTAAGTTATCGACCGTGGCAATGAAGTGGGTGGTGGGTTGGCAACAAATTCCTTCGCTTTGCTTCCCTCCAAGCGAACATAGTTCGTGAAGAGCCTCGACAAAGAGAGAGACTTTAATGAGTCCAGCATGTCGCCAAAGAGCGAGTGCTGGAAGATATCCGCAGCGGTGAACTCCATTACCGGAGCCCATCCTGGCCCGACGGGCTCGGGAGCGTGCGGACTGGAACCAACGTCCGGATATGAATCCGAGGATTCGGAGTCACAGGCCACCGCAGGGGTAAGGCCCTTGTTCGGCTCAATCGCCGATGAGTGTGCGACCTACGGGGCGGGTCCATCCCTCCGTCCTTAGGCAACGCAGTCTGCTCCGGATCTAGGTCCGGGGACAGTACGGGGATGATACCCCGAGCTTCGTCCGACGGCGGGGCTAAGCCATGCTCGTCGTGACTGTCCGGTGCTCCTGGCATGGGCCCAAATCCATCGAAGATCAAGTCTCCGTGGATGTCCGCCGTGTAGTTCAGGTTTCCAAACCTGACCTGGTGGCCAGGGGCGTAGCTATCGATCTGCTCCAGATGGCCAAGCGAGTTGGCCCGCGGTCTGGCCGCCCGAATCTGAAGATGCATGCAGGAGGAAAGTCTCGCATACAGGACGGTGTTGTTGATGATGATTGGAGGAGCCATCGAGCTGACGGCGGACGACGGAGGAACTCTCAATGAAAGCACCAATGTCGGTGTCAAAACCGGCGGATCTCGGGTAGGGGGTCCCGATGCGTGCGTCAAGGCTGATGGTAACAGGAAGCAAGGGACACGGATGTTTACCCAGGTTCGGGCCCTCTCGATGGAGGTAAAACCCTACTTCCTGCTTGATTAATATTGATGATATGGGTAGTACAAGAGTAGCTCTACCACGAGATTGTAGAGGCTAAACCCTAAGAGCTAGCCTATGATGGTATGGTTGTAATTGTGATCGGCCTTCTAAGGACCAACCTCTCCGGTTTATATAGACACTGGAGAGGGCTAGGGTTTACATGGAGTTGGTTACAAGGAAGGAAATATAATATCCGGATCGCCAAGCTTGCCTTCCATGCCAAGGAAAGTCCCATCCGGACACGGGCCGAAGTCTTGAGTCTTGTACCTTCACGCTTCAATAGTCCGGACGTTATACACAGTTCGGCCGTCCGAATACCCCCTAATCCAGGATTCCCTCAGTCCCACTACAGCTCCTAGTCCAATTCGGTCGCCCTTTCCTTTTACCGGAAGGGGAAAGGGGGAAGGAGAGGGAGGAGGAGAAGGAAAGGGGGCGCCACCCCCTCCCCTTGTCCAATTCGGGCTCCTTCCCTTGGGGGGGGCGCCACCCCTTGTGGGTTGCCTTGCTGCTACGTCTTGAGCTTGCGTTGGTTTTCCTCGAAGAGGAGAGGGTGATGCAGCAAGTGTAGCGTAAGTATTTCCCTCAGTTTTGAGAACCAAGGTATCAATCCAAAGAGGAGGCTCCTCAAAAGTCCCACGCACCTATACAAACAAGCGAGAACTGCAACCAACGCAATAAAGGGGTTGTCAATCCCTTCACGGCCACTTCATGAAAGTGAGATCTAATAAAGATAGTATGATAAGATAAATATATTTTTGGTATTTTATAATATAGATGTGAAAATTAAAGATGCAAATAAAAGTAGATTGGGAGCAAATATGATAAGAGATAGACCCGTGGGCCATAGGTTTCACTAGTGGCTTCTCTCAAGATAGCATAAATATTACGGTGGGTGAACAAATTACTGTCGAGCAATTGATAGAAAAGCGCATAGTTATGAGATTATCTAGGCATGATCATGTATATAGGCATCACATCCATAACAAGTAGACCGACTCTTGCCTGCATCTACTACTATTCCTCCACACATCGACCGCTATCCAAAGATGCATCTAGAGTATTAAGTTCATAAGGACAGAGTAACGCATTAAGCAAGATGACATGATGTAGAGGGATAAACTCATGGAATATGATATAAACCCCATCTTGTTATCCTCGATGGCAAAAATACAATATGTGCCTTGCAACCCTTTACATCCTTTGGTAAGGACACATAAGATTGAACCCAAAGCTAAGCACTTCTCCCATGGCAAGAAAGATCAATCTAGTAGGCCAAACCAAACTGATAATTCGAAGAGACCTGCAAAGATAACTCAATCATACATAAGAGAATTCAGAGAAGATTCAAATATTATTCATAGATAAACTTGATCATAAACCCACAATTCATCGGATCTCGACAAACACACAGCAAAAAGAGTTTACATCGAATAGATCTCCACAAGAGAGGGGGAGAACATTGTATTGAGATCCAAAAAGAGAGAAGAAGCCATCTAGCTAATAACTATGGACCCGTAGGTCTGTGGTAAACTACTCACAACTCATCGGAGGGGCAAGGATGTTGATGTAGAGGCCCTCCGTGGTTGATTCCCCCTCGTGAGTGCGTGAAGGCTCCAAGATGAGATCTTGCGGATCTGAGAAGATTCTGACGGTGGAAATTGTGTTTCGTGGTGCTCCTTGATGTTTTCGAGTGCGTGGGTATATATAGGAGGAAGAAATGCGTCGGTGGCTCGAGGGCCCACAAGACAGGGGGTGCGCCCTATTGGGGGGGCGCCCTCCTATCTCGTGGAGGCCTCGGCTGCTTCTTGACTTGCACTCCAAGTCCTCTGGATCGCGTTTGTTCCAAAAATCAGGCTCCCAAAGGTTTCATTTCGTTTGGCCTCTGTTTAATATTCCTTTTCTTCGAAATACTGAAATAGGCAAAAAAAACAACAATATGGGATGGGCCTCCGGTTAGTAGGTTAGTCCCAAAAATGATATAAATGTGTAAAATAAAGCCCATAAACATCCAAAAGGGGTAATATAATAGCATGGAACAATCAAAAATTATAGATACGTTGGAGACGTATCAAGCATCCCCAAGCTTAATTCCTGCTCGTCCCCGAGTAGGTAAATGATAAAAGAGAATTTTTGATGTGGAATGCTACCTAGCATAATTCATAATGTAATTTCCTTTATTGTGGCATGACTGTTCAGATCCAAATGAATACAAAATAAAAGTTCATATTGATAAAAGAAATAATAATACTTCAAGCATACTAATCAAAGTAATCATGTATTCTCAAAATAGCATGGCAAAAGAAAGGTCATCCCTACAAAATCATATAGTTAGGCTATGCTTCATTTTCGTCACACAAAGATGTTCCCAACTTATATACCCCCGATGACAAGCCAAGCAATTGTTTCATACTTAAATAATCTCAAAAAATTTCAACCTTCGCGCAATACATGAGCGTGAGCCATGGATATAGCACTATGGGTGGAATAGAATATGATGATGGGATTGTGTGGAGAAGACAAAAGGAGAAAGTCTCACATTGACGAGGATAATCAACGGGCTATGGAGATGCCCATCAATTGATGTCAACATGAGGAGTAGGGATTGCCATGCAACGGATGCACTAGAGCTATAAATAAATGCTCAACAAAAGAAAACTAGTGGGTGTGCATCCAACTTGCTTGCTCACGAAGACCTAGGGCATTTGAGGAAGCCCGTCGTAGGAATATACAAGCCAATTTCTATAATGAAAAAATCCCACTAGTATGAAAAAGACAACTTATGAGACTCACTATATGAAAAACATGGTGCTACTTTGAAGCACAATATATGGGACTCACTACATGAAGAACAAAGTGCTACTTTGAAGCACAAGTGTGGTAAGAGGATAGTAGCATTGTCCCTTCTCTCTTTTTCTCTCATTTTTTTATTTTTTTTATTTGGGCCTTTTCTCTTTTTTGGATGGCCTCTTTTTTTCGTCCGGAGTCTCATCCCGACTTGTGGGGGAATCATGGTCTCCATCACCCTTTCCTCACTTGGGACAATGCTCTAAAAATGATGATCATCACAATTTTATTTTCTTACAAATCAACAATTACAACTCGAAACTAGAACAAGATATGACTCTATATGAATGCCTCCGTGATGTGCGGGATGGTGCAATGAATCAAGAGTGACATGTATGAAAAATAATGCATGGTGGCTTTGCCACAAATACGATGTCAACTACATGATCATGCAATGGCAATATGACAAAAGTAAAGTATGTCATGATGATGAACGGAACGGTGGAAAGTTGCATGGCAATATATCTCAAAATGGCTATGGAAATGCAATAATAGGTAGGTATGGTGGCTGTTTTGAGGAAGATATAGGGAGGCTTATGTGTGATAGAGCGTATCGTATCACGGGGTTTGGATGCACCGGCGAAGTTTGCACCAACTCTCAAGGTGAGAAAGGGCAAAGCACGGTACCGACGAGGCTAGCAATGGCGGAAAGGTAAAAGTGTGTATAATCCATGGACTCAACATTAGTCAAAAGAACTCATATAATTATTGCAAAAATTTAGAAGTCATCAAAAAATCAAGTACTACGTGCATGCTCCTAGGGGATAGATTGGTAGGAAAAGACCATCGCCGTCCCCGACCGCCACTCATAAGGATGCACAAGCCAGGTACACTTCATGTTTCAAATTTGTTACACAACTTTAACCATACGTGCATGCTACGGGACTTGCTAACTTCAACACAAGCATTCTTTAAATTCATAATCACCCAACTAGCATGACTTTAATATCACTACCTCCATATCTCAAAACAATTATCAAGTATCAAGTTGATCATAGCATCCAATTCACTTCCTATGATAGTTTTTACTATACCCAACTTGGATGTTCATCATTCTAGGACCAACTTTATGACCATAGAAAATACCATGCTGTTCTAAAAGACTCTCAAAATAATATAAGTGAAGCATGAGAGACTAGCAATTTCTTCAAAATTAAGACACCACCGTGCTCTAAAAGATATAAGTGAAGCACTAGAGCAAAAACTATCAAGCTCAAAAGATATAAGTGAAGCACATAGAGTATTCTAGCAAATTCTAATCAAATAGGCTTCTCCCAAAAGGTGTGTACAGCAAGGATGATTGTGGTAAACTAAAAAGCAAAGACTAAGATAATACCACGACGCTCCAAGCAAAACACTTATCATGTGGTGAATAAAATATAGCTCCAAGTAAAGTTACCAATGAGCGAAGGCGAAGAGGGGATGCCTTCCCAGGGCATCCCCAAGCTTAGGCTTTTGGCTATTATTGAATATCTTGGGGTGCCTTGGGCATCCCCAAGCTTAAGCTCTTGCCACCCTTTATTCCATAGTCCATAAAAGCTTTACCCAAAACTTGAAAACTTCACAACACAAAACTCAACAGGAAATCTTATAAGCTCCGTTAGTGAAAGAAAACAAAACCACAACATAAGGTACTGCAATGAACTCATTCTTTATTTATTTTGGTGTTACTGTATTCCAACTTCTCTATGGATTATAAACTATTTTATTGGCCATAGATTCATCAAAATAAGCAAACAACACACGAAAAACAGAATCTGTCAAAAACAGAACAGTCTGTAGTAATCTGTAACTAACGCAAACTTATGGAACTCAAACAATTCAGACAAAAATAGGAAGACCTAGGCAATTTGTTTATTTATTAGCAGAAATTGGAATCACTATTTTATCACGTTCTGGTGATTTTTAACAATTGTTTTTGTGAGCCGAAAGTTTCTGGAAATTACAGCAAGATCAAATAACTATCATCCAAGAAGATCCTATAGGTTTAACTTGGCACAAACACTAATTAAAACATAAAACCACATCTAAACAGAAGGTAGATGGATTATTTATTCCTAAAGATAAACAAAAAACATAAAGAAAATTGGGTTGCCTCTCAACTAGCGCTATCGTTTAACGTCCCTAGCTAGGCATAAAAGCAAGGATAGATCTAACGAGTGCCATCTTTGGCACTAAATTCATAAGTAGCACGCATGATAGATTCATAAGGTAATTTAACTTTCTTTCTTGGAAAGTGCTCCATGCTTTTCTTTAAGGGAAATTGGAATCTAATATTCCCTTCCTTCATATCAATAATCGCATCAATCGTTCTAAGGAAAGGTCTACCAAGAATAATAGGGCAAGAAAGATTGCAATCTATATCAAGAACGATAAAATCTATGGGCACCAAATTTCTATTTGCAACAATAAGAACATCATTGATCCTTCCCATAGGCTTTTTAATGGTGGAATCCATAAGGTGCAAATTTAAAGAACAATCATCAAGATCATGGAAACCTAGAATATCACATAAAGTTTTCGGAATTGTGGAAACACTAGCACCCAAATCACACAAAGCAAAACACCCATAATCTTTAATTCTAATCTTTATAGTAGGTTCACACTCATCGTTAAGTTTTCTAGGTATATAAACTTCCAAATTAAGTTTTTCATCATAAGATTGCATCAATGCATCAACAATATGCTTGGTAAAAGCTTTGTTTTGACTATAAGCATGAGGAGAATTAACAATGGCTTGCAACAAGGAAATACAACCTTTTATAGAGCAATTATCATAATCAAATTCCTTGAAATCCGAGATAGTGGGTTCAGCATTATTAGAAGTTGAGGATTCTCCAATCTCACTTTTACCAAATTTAACATTAAGATCTAAAGATTCCGAATTCTTGGGACGCCTTCTAGGCAAAGTTGATTCATTATCAATCCCATAATCATCAAAATTCATATAGCAAAACATAGATCTAATTGGAGATGCATCAATAACTTTAATATCCTCATCATTATTTTTACGGAAACTAGAAGAACACGCCTTTATAAGCTTTCTTTTTTAGCACGCAATCTAGCGGTTCTTTCCTTGCACTCGTCAATGGAAATTCTCATTACTTTGAGAGACTCATTGATATCATGCTTAGGAGGGGAAGATCTAATTTTAAGAGAATCAACATCAAGCGAAAGTCTATCAACGTTCCTAGCCAAATCATCAACTTTGAGCAATTTTTCTTCAAGCAAAGCATTAAAATTCTTTTGAGAAATCATAAATTCTTTCACACTATTCTCAAAATTAGAGGGCATCTAATTAAAATTACCATAAGAATTATTGTAGGAATTTCCATAATTATTAGAGGGATTACTTGGGAACGGTCTAGCATTAAAATTTCCTCTATAAGCATTGTTTCCAAAACTATTCCTACCAACAAAATTCATATCCATAGATTCATTATTATTCTCAATCAAGGAAGACAAAGGCATATCATTGGGATCAAGAGGATTATTTTTAGTAGCAAACATCTTCATAAGTTCATCCATCTTTCCAGTCAAAACATTTATTTCTTCTATAGCATGCACCTTTTTACTAGAAGATCTTTCGGTGTGCCATTGAGAATAATTAGCCATAATATTATCAAGAAGTTTTGTAGCATCTCCTAACGTGATTTCCATAAACGTGCCTCCCGCGGCCGAATCTAAGAGATTTCTAGAAGCAAAGTTCAAACCGGCATAAAATTTTTGTATGATCATCCATAAATTCAAACCATGAGTAGGGCAATTGCGAAGCATCAATTTCATTCTTTCCCAATATTGGGCAACATGCTCATGATCAAGTTTTTTAAAATTCATAATATCGTTCCTAAGAGTGATGATCTTAGCGGGAGGAAAATACTTAGAGATAAAAGCATCTTTGCACTTGTTCCAAGAATCAATACTATTCTTAGGCAAAGACGAAAACCAAACTTTAGCTCGATCTCTAGGTGAAAATGGAAATAACTTCAATTTGACAATATTCTTATCCGTATCTTTCTTCTTTTGCATATCACACAAATCAACAAAATTGTTTAGATGAGTAGCGGCATCTTCACTAGGAAGGCCCGCGTATTGATCTTTCATAACAAGATTCAGCATAGCGGTATTGATATCACAAGACTCATCATTATTAAGAGGAGCAATCGGAGTACTAAGGAAATCATTATTATTGGTATTAGAGAAGTCACACAATTTGGTATTATCTTGTGTCATGGCAACAAGTAATCCAACACACAAGCAAACAGAAAAACGGCAAGCGAAAAGAGAGGAGGAGATTGGGAAAGAGAGGGCGAATTAAACGGCAAGGGTGAAGTGGGGGAGAGGAAAACGAGAGGCAAATGGCAAATAATGTAAATGCGAGGGAGATGGGTTTGTGATGGGTACTTGGTATGTCTTGACTTAAACGAAGACCTCCCCGGCAACGGCGCCAGAAATCCTTCTTGCTACGTCTTGAGCTTGCATTGGTTTTCCTCGAAGAGGAGAGGGTGATGCAGCAAGTGTAGCGTAAGTATTTCCCTCAGTTTTGAGAACCAAGGTATCAATCCAGTAGGAGGCTCCTCAAAAGTCCCACGCACCTACACAAACAAGCGAGAACTCTTAACCAACACAATAAAGGGGTTGTCAATCCCTTCACGGCCACTTGCAAAAGTGAGATCTAATAAAGATAGTATGATAAGATAAATATATTTTTGGTATTTTATAATATAGATGCGAAAAGTAAAGATGCAAACAAAAGTAAATTGGGAGCAAATATGATAAGAGATAGACACGGGGGCCATAGGTTTCACTAGTGGCTTCTCTCAAGATAGCATAAGTATTACGGTGGGTGAACAAATTCTTTGTCGAGCAATTGATAGAAAAGCGCATAGTTATGAGATTATCTAGGCATGATCATGTATATAGGCATCACATCCATAACAAGTAGAGCGACTCACCTGCATCTACTACTATTACTCCACACATCAACCGCTATCCGGCATGCATCTAGAGTATTAAGTTCATAACGATGCAGTAACGCATTAAGCAAGATGACATGATGTAGAGGATAAACTCATGCAATATGATATAAACCCCATCTTGTTATCCTCGATGGAAACAATACAATACGTGCCTTGCAACCCTTTACATCCTTTGGGTAAGGACACCGCAAAGATTGAACCCAAAGCTAAGCACTTCTCCCATGGCAAGAAAGATCAATCTAGTAGGCCAAACCAAACTGATAATTCGAAGAGACTTGCAAAGATAACTCAATCATACATAAGAGAATTCAGAGAAGATTCAAATATTATTCATAGATAAACTTGATCATAAACCCACAATTCATCGGGTCTCGACAAACACACCGCAAAAAGAGTTTACATCGAATAGATCTCCACAAGAGAGGGGGAGAACATTGTATTGAGATCAAAAAAGAGAGAAGAAGCCATCTAGCTAATAACTATGGACCCGTAGGTCTATGGTAAACTACTCACAACTCATCGGAGGGGCAAGGATGTTGATGTAGAGGCCCTCCGTGGTTAATTCCCCCTCCGGCAGAGTGGCGGCGAAGGCTCCAAGATGAGATCTCGCGGATACAGAAGGTTATGGCGGTGGAAATTGTGTTTTGTGGTGCTCCTGGATGTTTTCGGGGTACGTAGGTATACATAGAGGAAGAAGTACGTCGGTGGCCGCCCGAGGGGCCCACGAGACAGGGGGGCGCGCCCTTCCTATCTCGTGGAGGCCTTTGCTGCTTCTTGACTTGCACTCCAAGTCCTCTGGATCACGTTTGTTCCAAAAATAACGCTCCCGAAGGTTTCATTCCGTTTGGACTCCGTTTGATATTCCTTTTCTTCGAAATACTGAAATAGGCAAAAAAACAGCAATATGGGCTGGGCCTCCGGTTAGTAGGTTAGTCCCAAAAATGATATAAATGTGTAAAATACAGCCCATAAACATCCAAAAGGGGTAATATAATAGCATGGAACAATCAAAAATTATAGATACGTTGGAGACGTATCACTTGCCTCCCTCCTATGGCCCATATGGCCCATATCTTCCCCCGGGGGGTTCCGGTAACCCCCAGTACTCTGATACGTACCCGATACATTCCAAAACACTTCCGGTGTCCGAGTACTATCGTCCAATATATCAATCTTTACCTCTCGGCCATTTCAAGACTCCTCGTCATGTCCGTGATCTCATCCGGGACTCCGAACAATCTTCGTTCACCAAAACACATAACTCATAATACAAATCGGCATCGAATGTTAAGCGTGCGGACCCTACGGGTTCGAGAACTATGTAGAAATGACCGAGACACCTCTCGGGTCAATAACCAATAGCGGAACCTGGATGCTCATATTGGTTCCTACATATTCTAAGAAGATCTTTATCGGTTAAACCTTAATGACAACATACGTCATTCCCTTTGTCATCGGTATGTTACTTGCCTGATATTCGATCGTCGGTATCTTCATACCTAGTTCAATCTCGTTACCGACAAGTCTCTTTACTCGTTCTGTAATACGTCATCCCACAACTAACTCATTAGTCGCATTGCTTGCAAGGCTTATCATGATGTGCATTACCGAGAGGGCCTAGAGATACCTCTCCGATACTCGGAGTGACAAATCCTTATCTCGATCTATGCCAACCCAACAAACACCTTCGGAGATACCTGTAGAGCATCTTTATAATCACCCGATTCACGTTGTGACGTTTGATAGCACACAAGGTATTCCTCCGGTATTCGGGAGTTGCATAATCTCATAGTCAAAGGAATATGTATAAGTCATGAAGAAAGCAATAGCAATAAAACTTAACTATCATTATGCTAAGCTAACGGATGAGTATTTTCCATCACATCATTCTCCTAATGATGTGATCCCATTCATCAAATGACAACACATGTCTATGGTTAGGAAACTTAACCATCTTTGATTAGCGAGCTAGTCTAGTAGAGGCATACTAGGGACTCTGTGTTTTGTCTATGTATTCACACATGTATAAAGTTTTCGGTTAATACAATTCTAGCATGAATAAGAAACATTTACCATGATATAAGGAAATATAAATAACAACTTTATTATTGCCTCTAGGGCAAATTTCCTTCAGTTCTTTGTGTTGGATTGAGTATTGTGAATCTTAAATTGTTTGATGCATATCGTATAATCAACTCACGGATACTCATGGTGACAGAAGTCGGGTGTTGGGTCACTGACATGCAGGCCATGTACCCAAAGAGCCCACACATCAGTGGAAGAACGGCACGGTGTCCTACGTCAGAGTCGAGGGCGCCACTCACTGCACACCCCGCTGAACACGCCTCCTTGCCGCATTCAAACGCCTCCATGAAACCCGCCCGTGTGGAAGCCGAGAAACCCACTCTGGACACACGTTCGTTCATGACCGGGTCGGCATTAAACGAAACGCCGGCCGAGCTCCTCCTGTACGCCGTCTATTTAATCTCCTATTTAAACAAGGCCAAACGCCGGCCAAGAATCGCACACCTCCGCCGCTCCTCTATCTCCTCCTTCACCATTTTGTCCACTCTTACAATGGCTTATGAAGAGTAGTTATTCCGCATCCAAGCTGGCTGGGTGGCCCGCCGAGCCCGCCGGATATGAAGTATGCAGCTCGCTGCCCACTTCCCTCCCCTCGCCGGACGATTGCCGCCCCAAGCCGTGTGATTGGCTTCGCCGCTCCATGCCAGCTCGACGAGGAGCGGCGCACGAGCGTCGTTGCTGCCGTCCACGCCGCTGCCTCGTATCGCGTCTCCCGTTTCTGTGGCCGAGACTCCCATGCCAGCGGCCGCGCCATGCAAGCAGCGACAGAAGCCGGGTGCACGGAGAGCGACGAGTCGGTGGCCAATGCCTCCGCGTCCGCCGCCATCATCGAGGAGAAGTAGAACACGGGAGGCCGCTGCCGCTTGGGTCCCATGAAGGCCACCGCGGAGGCGACGCCGACGTACACAGCAGGTGTCTTACCGGATCCTTTTGTTGCGATGACCTTCGTCGACCCCGCATGGTCTCCACGGAAGCGTGGAAGCCCCCTTCCACCATCACCTTCGGCATCAGCCAATGATATCAGTTCGACAGTGGGGAAGCGAGCCGTCCTTTGAGCTGAAGCATATACCTCCGGAGCTCCCGGCAGTCCGGTGATCGTGCTGCCGGACATGAGGAACACAAATCGATCGGTGGGCGACCATTTAGGCCAGGTATTATATACCTGTGCTGTCCAGAACTAGCACCGCATAGTTCATTTGAATGTAATGAAATCTGTCATGTTTGTATGAAAATACGGCATCTTATATGATTTCCGTCATTGTTTATATGAAATATCACCGTGTTTGCATGAATTTCGTCCGGTTGGTTGAGTTGTTGTTATAATGTGTGCGACTATGGTTGGATGGCATAATTTGTGGGTCGCTGGTCGGTCTGCGGGTGGCTCGGGTGGCGTGGTGGGACAAAAAGAACACAACTCGTGTGAGCTCGTCTCCAACGTGCACGCTGGAGGATGCATGAGCACCCGAGCCATTCCTCATTCATCGGTGGCAAAGGCACCGGTGGACAAAAGGGTCGCCAATATTTTGGCTACCCCGGGCAAGATCCAAACAGCCCCTCCCAACAGATTCAAATCCCTCGTTCGTCGTGGAATTTTGCCATGTGTTGTTTTCATGGACTAGCAAGATGCCCGTGCATTGCACGGAACATCAAGATGCATTTTTTTTATAAAACACATGTTGTGGCTGACCCATGCAGGAGTAATCCCATTTTGTAAAAACTAATGATATCTCGAGAATTTTATCGGATAAATGGTATCTCGAGAATTTTATCGGAATCCATTTTTGTATACAAGGCCACAAACCCATATTACAGGTACCAAGGCAAAAATTAATGTCTTCTAAGTCAATGTTGCAAGCCACCTTGTTTCCTTGTTTGCCGTGTAAATTAATGTGTATTCTTCTCTTTCATGCACATCAAGTCAATGCTCACACTCCCGCATGCATGCAAGGGATAATTAATGTCCTCCTTTGCTAGTACTACGAGGCAAACACCATTAATATTGCATCGATTAGTGTTAGTGGCCTTGTATATCTGCAAATTGTAATTTTGATAGTGGCCTTGTATATAAAAATGGAGGGAGAAAGATGAGAGATAAGGTGAGGAGGAGTGGGCGTGGTGGTGATTGGTGGTCGGACTGGGCGGAGGCTGATACGCCTCCAACGTATCTATAATTTTTTATTGCTCCATGCTATATTATCTACTGTTTTGGACTATATTGGGTTTTATTTTCCACTTTTATATTACTTTTGGGACTAACCTATTAACCGGAGGCCCAGGCCAGAATTGTTGTTTTTTTGCCTATTTCAGTGTTTCGAAGAAACAGAATATCAAACGGAGTCCAAACGGAATGAAACCTTCGGGAATGTGATTTTCTCACCGAATATGATCCAGGAGACTTGGAACCCATGTCAAGAAAAAAGGGAGGCGGCCACGAGGGTGGGGGGCGTGCCCACCCCCCTAGGGCGCGCCCCCTACGTCGTGGGCCCCCCTTTGCTCCACCGACGTACTCCTTCCTCCTATATATACCTACGTACCCCCAAACGATCAGATATGGAGCCAAAAACGTAATTCCACCGCCGCAACCTTCTGTACCCATGAGATCCCATCTTGGGGCCTGTTAGAACTCCGTCGGAAGGGGAATCCACCACGGAGGGCTTCTACATCATCACCATAGCCCCTCCGATGAAGTGTGAGTAGTTTACTTCAGACCTTCGGGTCCATAGTTAGTAGCTAGATGGCTTCTTCTCTCTTTTTGGATAGCAATACAATGTTCTCCCATTCTCTCGTGGAGATCTATTCGATGTAATCTTCTTTTTGCGGTGTGTTTGTTGAGACCGATGAATTGTGGGTTTATGATCAAGTTTATCTATGAACAATATTTGAATCTTCTCTGAATTCTTTTATGTATGATTTGTTATCTTTGCAAGTCTCTTCGAATTATCAGTTTGGTTTGGCCTACTAGATTGGTTCTTCTTGCAAAGGGAGAAGTGCTTAGCTTTGGGTTCAATCTTGCGGTGTCCTTTCCCGGTGTGATGAGGGGCAGCAAGGCATGTATTGTATTGTTGCCATCAAGGATAACAAGATGGGGTTTTTATCATATTGCATGAATTTAACCCTCTACATCATGTCATCTTGCTTAAGGTGTTACTCTGTTTTCATTAACTTAATACTCTAGATGCATGCTGGATACCGGTCGATGAGTGGAGTAATAGTAGTAGATGCAGGCAGGAGTCGGTCTACTTGTCTCAGACGTGATGCCTATATACATGATCATACCTAGATACTCTCATAACTATGCTCAATTCTGTCAATTGCTCAACAGTAATTCGTTCATCCTGCCGTAAAATACTTATGCTCTTGAGAGAAGCCACTAGTGAAACCTATAGCCTCCGGGTCTATTCTCATCATATTAATCTCCCATCACTTTATTATTGCTTTGCTTTTTACTTTTCTTTTTATTTTACTTTGCATCTTTATACCAAAAATACCAAAAATATTATCTATCATATCTATCATATCTCACTCTCGTAAGTGACCGTGAAGGGTTGACATCCCCTATTCGCGTTGGTTGCGAGGAGTTATTTGCTTTGTGTAGGTACGAGGGACTCGCGCGTGGCCTCCTACTGGATTGATACCTTGGTTCTCAAAAACTGAGGGAAATACTTACGCTACTTTGCTGCATCATCCTTTCCTCTTCGGGGAAATCCAACGCAATGCTCAAGAGGTAGCAAAAAGAATTTACAGCGCCCGTTCTTTGTGGAGTCTACGCAAAGGTCAACATACCAAGTACCCATCACAATCCCTTATCTCTCGCATTACATTATTTGCCATTTGCCTCTCGTTTTCCTCTCCCCCACTTCACCCTTGCCGTTTTATTCGCCCTCTCTTTTCCGTTTGCCTTTTTCTCGCTTGCTTGTCATTATGGCCAGTCTTATATCTTCTCTGTTGTCTCCCAAGAATGAAGTTCTAAATTGTTAGCAAAGGGAGGGAGAAAATCTAAAAGATGCTTGGTATAGAATTTGCAATGCTCAAAATAGATCTACCAGGAAGCAATCTACTTCAGTTCTTATCCGCAATTTTTATGTAGGTGCTAATCCTTGGTATAGATATATCCTTGATACCATTACCGGAGGGAATTTCTTGGGTAGCCACACTTTTGATTCTTATAATGCTATGATAGATTTATTTGGCTCACCACCTCTCTTGGTTAATGGAACTATGTTAACTTTGGAGCATGTAATGCAAAGACTTGAAATTATTGAAAATAAAGTTGCTACCGTTGAGTTAATTGAAAATCTAGATAAAAAGATCCACGATCAAATTACCCAATATGGATCTAAGGTAGGAGTAACTTTGAAAAATATTAAGGAGAAGGAACCCATAGTTAATGAGAGAATAAATCAGGATTCCACTAGAATCGATAAACTTGAGGGTATGATTACCAACTTGGGAACTGTTTTCCTTCCGTAATGAATACTCCAAGCCCTCCTACTAAAATTACCAAGCTTATGTATGTTCCCAAAAATTAGGTTCAATCCTCTAGTAAGGAAACTGCGGATCTTAAATCTATAAGTATTCATCCCAACCTTTTTGCTATCATTAAGGAACCATTTGCTACGAATGAGTTTTTCAATTTTGTGCCTAAAAGTTTTATAATTACTAAAAAGAAAGAAATTTCCAAGGAAGGTAGATGTTTCATTGAAGAATTGCCTACCAAAGATGGCAATACCTAGATCTATCTTTGCTTTTATGCCTAGCTAGGGGCGTTAAACGATAGCGCTTGTTGGGAGGCAACCAAATTTTATTTTTAGTTTTTTGCTTTTTGCTTCTGTTTAGGAATAAATAATCCATCTAGCCTCTGGTTAGATGTGTTTTTATGTTTTAATTAGTGTTTGTGCCAAGTTAAACCTATAGGATCTTCTTGGATGATAGTTATTTGATCTTGCTGTAATTTCCAGAACTTTTCTGTTCACGAAAACAATTGTTAAACATCACCAGAACGTGATTAAATAGTGATTCCAATTTCTTCTGATCAATAAACAAAATTCCTAGGTCTTACTATTTTGTCTGAAATTTTGGAGTTCCAGAAGTTTGCGTTAGTTACAGATTACTACAGACTGTTCTGTTTTTGACAGATTCTGTTTTTCGTGTGTTGTTTGCTTATTTTGATGAATATATGGCTAGTAAAATAGTTTATAAACCATAGAGAAGTTAGAATACATTAGGTTTAACACCAATTTAAATAAATAATGAGTTCATTACAGTACCTTGAAGTGGTCTTTTGTTTTCTTTAAGCTAGCAGAGCTCACGAGATTTCTGTTGAGTTTTGTGTTGTGAAGTCTTCAAGTTTTGGGTGAAATCTTTTGATGGATTATGGAACAAGGAGTGGCAACAGCCTAAGCTTGGGGATACCCATGGCACCCCAAGATAATCTAAGGACACCAAAAGTCAAAGCTTGGGGATGCCGGAAGGCATCCCCTCTTTCGTCTACATCCATCGGTAACTTTACTTGGAGCTATATTTTTATTCACCACATGATATGTGTTTTGCTTGGAGCGTATTGTATGATTTGAGTCTTTGTTTTTTAGTTTACCACAATCATTCTTGCTGTACAAACCTTTTGAGAGAGCCATACATGATTTGGAATTTGTTAGAATACTCTATGTGCTTCACTTATATCTTTTGAGCTATATAGTTTTGCTCTAGTGCTTCACTTATATCTTTTAGAGCACGGTGGTGGATTTGTTTTATAGAAACAATTGATCACTCATGCTTCACTTAGATTATTTTGAGAGACTTAAATAGCATGGTAATTTTCTTAATAATCTTAATATGCTTGGTATTCAAGATCTGTAAAACTTTCTTTTGAGTGCGTTGAATACTAAGAAAAGTTTGATGCTTGATAATTATTTTGAGATATGGAGATGGTGATATTAGAGACATGCTAGTTGAGTAGTTGTGAATTTGAGAAATACTTGTGTTAAAGTTAGTGATTCCCGTAGCATGCACGTATGGTGAACCGTTATGTGATGAAGTCGGAGCATGATTTATTTATTGATTGTCTTCCTTATGAGTAGTGGTCGGGGAATGACGATGGTATTTTCCTACCAATCTATCCCCCTAGGAGCATGCACGTAATACTTTGCTTTGATAACTTCTAGATTTTTGCAATAAGTATATGAGTTCTTCATGACTAATGTTGAGTCCATGGATAATACACACTTTTCCTTCCTTCCACCATTGCTAGCCTCTCTAATACTGCGCACTTTTCGCCGGTATCATACACCCACTATATACCTTCCTCAAAACAGCCACCATACCTACCTATCATGGCATTTTCATAGCCATTCCGAGATATATTGCCATGCAACTTTCCACTGTTCCGTTTATTATGACACGCTCCATCATTGTCATATTGCTTGCATGATCATGTAGTTGACATCGTATTTGTGGCAAAGCCATCGTTCATAATTCTTTCATACATGTCACTCTTGATTCATTGCATATCCCGGTACACCGCCGGAGGCATTCATATAGAGTCATATTTAGTTCTAAGTATTGAGTTGTAATTGTTGAGTTGTAAGAAAAATAAAAGTGTGATAATCATCATTTTTAGAGCATTGTCCCAAGTGAGGAAAGGATGATGGAGACTATGATTCCCCCACAAGTCGGGATGAGACTCCGGACGAAAAAAGAGGCCATAAAAAGGAGAAAAAGAAAAAGGCCCAAATAAAAAAAAGATGAGAGAAAAAGAGAGAAGGGACAATGTTACTATCCTTTTACCACACTTGTGCTTCAAAGTAGCACCATGATCTTCATGATAGAGAGTGTCTCATTTTGTCACTTTCATATACTAATGGGAATTTTTCATTATAGAACTTGGCTTGTATATTCCAATGATGGGCTTCCTCAAAATGCCCTAGGTCTTCGTGAGCAAGCGAGTTGGATGCACACCCACTTAGTTTCTTTTGTTGAGCTTTAATATACTTATAGCTCTAGTGCATCCGTTGCATGGAAATCCCTACTCACTCACATTGATATCTATTGATGGGCATCTCCATAGCCCGTTGATACGCCTAGTTGATGTGAGACTATCTTCCCCTTTTTTGTCTTCTCCACAACCACCATTCTATTCCACATATAGTGCTATATCCATGGCTCACGCTCATGTATTGCGTGAAGATTGAAAAAGTTTTGAAAATGTCAGAAGTATGAAACAATTGCTTGGCTTGTCATCGGGGTTGTGCATGATTTAAATTCTTTGTGTGGTGAAGATAGAGCATAGCCAGACTATATGATTTTGTAGGGATAACTTTCTTTGGCCATGTAATTTTGAGAAGACATAATTGCTTTGTTAGTATGCTTGAAGTATTATTATTATTATTATTATTATTATTATTATTATTATTATTATTATTATTATTATTTTTATTATTATTATGTCAATATAAACTTTTGTCTTGATTCTTTTGGATCTGAATATTCATACCACAATTAAGAAGAGTTACATTGAAATTATGCCAAGTAGCACTCCGCATCAAAAATTCTTTTTTATCATTTACCTACTCGAGGACGAGCAGGAATTAAGCTTGGGGATGCCTGATACGTCTCCAACGTATCTATATTTTTGATTGCTCCATGCTATATTATCTACTGTTTTGGACTATATTGGGCTTAATTTTCCACCTTTATATTACTTTTTGGACTAACCTATTAACCGGAGGCCCAACCCAGAATTGCTGTTTTCTGCCTATTATAGTGTTTCAAAGAAACGGAATATCAAATGGAGTCCAAACTGAATGAAACCTTCGGGAACGTGATTTTCTCACCGAATATGATCCAGGAGACTTGGACCCCACGTCAAGAAAGAAGGGAGGTGGCCACGAGGGTGGGGGCGCGCCCACCCCCCTAGGGCTCGCCCCTGCCTCGTGGGCCCCCCTTTGCTCCACCGACGTACTCCTTCCTCCTATATATACCTCATTACCCCCAAGCGATCGAATCACGGAGCCAAAAACGTAATTCCACCGCCGCAACCTTCTGTACCCACGAGATGCCATCTTGGTGCCTGTTCTGGAGCTCCGCCGGAAGGGGAATCCACCGTGGAGGGCTTCTACATATCATCACCATAGCCCCTCTGATGAAGTGTGAGTAGTTTACTTCAGACCTTCGGGTCCATAGTTAGTAGCTAGATGGCTTCTTCTCTCTTTTTGGATCTCAATACAATGTTCTCCCCTTCTCCCGTGGAGATCTATTCGATGTAATCTTCTTTTTGCGGTGTGCTTGTTGAGACCGATGAATTGTGGGTTTATGATCAAGATTATCTATGAATAATGTTTGAATCTTCTCTGAATTCTTTTATGTATGATTGGTTATCTTTGCAAGTCTCTTTGAATTATCAGTTTGGTTTGGCCTACTAGATTGGTTCTTCTTGCAATGGGAGAAGTGCTTAGCTTTGGGTTCAATCTTGCGGTGTCCTTTCCCAGTGAAAGTAGCGGCAGCAAGACACGTATTGTATTGTTGCCATCAAGGATAACGAGATGGGGTTTTTATCATATTGCATGAATTTATCCCTCTACATCATGTCATCTTGCTTAAGGCGTTACTCTGTTTTCATTAACTTAATACTCTAGATGCATGCTGGATAGCGGTCGATGAGTGGAGTAATAGTAGTAGATGCAGGAGGAGTCGGTCTACTTGTCTCGGACGTGATGCCTATATACATGATCATACCTAGATACTCTCATAACTATGCTCAATTCTGTCAATTGCTCAAAAGTAATTCGTTCACCCACCGTAAAATACTTATGCTCTTGAGAGAAGCCACTAGTGAAACCTATGACCCCCTGGTCTATTCTCATCATATTAATCTCCCATCACTTTATTATTGCTTTGATTTTTTACTTTGCTTTTTATTTTACTTTGCATCTTTATACCAAAAATACCAAAAATATTATCTATCATATCGATCAGCTCTCACTCTCGTAAGTGATCGTGAAGGGATTGACAACCCCTATTCGTGTTGGTTGCGAGGAGTTATTTGCTTTGTGTAGGTACGAGGGACTCGCGCGTGGCCTCCTACTGGATTGATACCTTGGTTCTCAAAAACCGAGGGAAATACTTACGCTACTTTGCTGCATCATCCTTTCCTCTTCGGGGAAATCCAACACAATGCTCAAGAGGTAGCAGAGACATGGGGATGGACGGCGCATTATGTCTAGGTTTGTATCTCTCACACACACACACCCACGTAGGTGGGGGACATGCACGAAGAGAAGAGGTGCACGCACGGCGCACGTACTCCCGTTTCTTTCCCAACCACACCCGCGCGGGTACACGGTGGAGCTCATTTCTGTACGAAAAGGCAGCCTACGTGGTAATTTGACCGTGTACTGGTTGTCCACTTGGTGGAGGGAGGATCGTCTACCACGGGTGAACAAACAAATTGCGACTTGAGCGTTATGTTAAAAAAGAGGCAAACCATGTGGGGCCTACCTTAGAGGCAAGGTTCTATACACTGGAGTACTTTTGATGTGTCCCATCAACTCGCAGAACGAGGAGAAGCTTGCTTAGTACGCCGTATCCCCCACCCACGGGCGCGGTGGCTCGCAGGATGACGTGAAGCTTGCTTATTAGTAGTAGTACTGTACGCCTTACGCCCGCTCCCTCGCCCACGCGCGCGGTGGCTCACAGGACAAGGAGAAAATTTTACTACTCCCTCTGTTTACTCCTCGTCCCTACTACCTTGGTTAGAGAGATTATCATATTGTTTGGAATATGTATGTCCTTTAGTACTCCCTCCATTTACTTATACAAGGCTACTATAAAAAATACATTTTGCATCTATACAAGGCCCCAAATAGTAATCGAGACAAAAGTTACTATTCCCTCCTTTCCAGTTTATGGCTCAATTTCAAAATCTCTCCAACCAAGGTAGACGGTGAGTGGTTGAATTAATTTCGTACTCCTAGTTTGCACAAGTAATTAGTACGATCGTTTTTCTCAAGAAGTTATGTTTACTGAGGCATTAATTAGAATGAATGCATGAACGACCACTAAATTTCCATGAACTTCTACATGCCTTGGTGAGTTTTCTCTTGACACTGCTCGCATCGGGTGATCTAACGCACCTCAAAATCCAACATGTGATGGTACTACTACTAGTAGTAGAATTGAGACTTATAAAACGGAAAAACAAATGTTTTTTAGATGAGCCCTATGAACCCTAGTGGGTATGTACTCTATAAAATCAGATTTTCCCAAAACTAAGTCGCTCAACGTTTATTTTCTTGTTTCCCTTCCTGCCTCCTTGCCTCAAATAGACTATGTCAAACTCCCATGTCTGCCGCGCGGGAAAAGACCCGCCCTCGCCTTTTTTTAGTCCGGGTTTGTATCGATGGATCGCGTGAAGCAGCAAAAACCCAAGACGTGTCTTGTACTCCTCCGTCGACGCTCGCTTTCATGAATTCTGTACTTCCTGTCGCCTACATGTGGGATATATAGCAACCGGTTCGACGTGTCAAGCACCAAATAACAGTGCAGAATAGCAGGCGGGCCTTTTGATCGTACCGCCCAGATGGTAGTAATGAGCAATGAGACATCAAATCACAATGCCGCACCTTCCCAGACGGAAGAAGCAACCATTATTTCACACTTCGGTTCGCCATCATCTCAAACCACGTAGTATTGCTTCTGCCTCAAGAGGGACACGTGCATCGCCTTGGTACATCATGACACGTGGGACCGCATGATAGGCCATGCTCCCCCGTCGATCGCTTGGTAAAATCACCTCATTTTTACTATACTTTCTCCGTATCGGTTTACATGGCATGCACGTCGTTCTAGGTTGAGAATTTAACTGGCTATATATGTGATGAACATTATATGTTTAGAAACTACATCCGCTTAATAATCCAATGATATACTTTTTGTGACATAGTAACTCATATTTAGTTAGTCAAATGGATGACCTAGAACTACGTGCATGCCCTATAAACCGAGACGCCTAAAAAACGAGACGGAGAGGGTGGTTCAGTACGTATCTTTTTAGATCAATATAGTCGGGATTCACCAAGGAGCAAAACCAAGTGGTAGGCTGCACCTGTCGTGTTGGCGTAGCAACTCAAGCAGGGTCGATCCGCTGCAAAATGGCGACACACTTATCAGACCCCTTTGGCCGACATGTGGCTCATCCACTGTCTTGTTCCACGTGCGATGCACCAAATTATAGTTCGAGCAGCGGTTGGAATTGGAGGCACCCGGTTAAATGGCGCTTGATGAGTAGAAAATGAGCGATGAGGGGTCAAATCACAAAGTCCCACCTTTCCCGCATTAAGCTGGATGGACGAAGCAACCATCATTTCACTCTAGGGTGCAAGAGCATAAAGAAAAGAGAAAACCAATGATGCATGCAGCAGCTACCTAGGGCACCCTAGGGTAGGGGTCTCCACTACAGATCCTTTTTTTGAAAGCGCCTCCACTACAAATCGGCTTCTCCCTCGTCCTCTTGAAGAAAACCGATGATGCGTGCGGCGGTAGGTTTGTAGGAGTACTACTACGGCGTGCGGGGCCACATTATAGTAAACGGGAGAGGAATTTAGTTCGAGTCGACGCCTTAAATATGTGTGGGCCGCTTGGTTTTAGGGGAACGAGGCAACATTTGGGTTCGGGGACCAGTGGAGATATAGTACGTACAAAAAATTGTGGACGTAGGTTCGACCGAAAGGCAATGATGCATGGGCCCTGCATTTTGATATACCGGGGCAGCGTGAAATTTGCTACTCTACTCAAAACTAGTAAGGTACACATGCATTGAGCATGAGATTTCAAAACCAAATTATGAATAAATACACACTATAGCATGTAAAGCTTTGAGTCATATATGCATGATGTAGATGTTCGTTTAGTTATTATAGTTCATCTCATTCAAAATCAATTAGTTTTATAAATGATATCATGTTTATTTCCTTTGAAATGTGGAGTATATGAATCTATTCCTATGAACCAATTGGCTCTAAAGGAAAAAATCCTATAAAAATCATATCATATAGAGTTCCTATGATATTCCTCCACACCAAAGGATGGTTGAAATTGCTGCAGGTGATACGATGGTCTTTCTTTGTAGACTCCTCGCCCATCTTTATAGTTACCTCTCGAAGATGAATGAAATGATATATACAGGGTATTCTACATGTGCAATTTGGTACACGGCTTCAGTAAAAGTTTGCGAGGTTCGAATTTTCAATAAAGCTATATACCTTTGCATTTTGGAATGGAGGGAGCATACGGCAGTTGCTAACACTCACGTGGAAGATTTGTGTGTAGGAGGAGTGGCTGTTCTGTTAAATGACATGGCAAAACTGGCACTGTCGGATGTCGATCTAACGGTTCTTACGGTGTTCATCAGGAAAAGGCTTGTGGCGAACGTTTGTCGGATAATGTTTTACGGACAAATGCATTGCATTGATACGTTCCCCCTCTCTCTCACGCACATGCACCCTCACGAGTCACGACTCTCCCGAGTCCTCTCGCACCCACCGTCTATCTGCAGGTAGACATCACACACATATGTTCTCTTCACACCCTACTCTCAGAACTTCTAAAAAACAAAAGACGCCGCGCACATTTTATTTTAGCTCACACGTCACACACTTATACTATTACTCTTATGGCGAACGTTCTTTGGGCATAGTATATTGTACTCTCACGAAGAGAAGCGGTGCACGCACGCACTAGTTCTCTCACACCCACTTGCGGGTACACGTAGGAGTGCATTTTTTTGAAGCTGGTACAACAAAATCACTCCACTATATATATAAGCAGGAGCCCTAGCGCTTGCTTTACTAGGGTTCCTCTCGTTCACTCTCTCATGCTCTCCAGATCTAAGTAAGACATAGGTGGACACACTCTCTCTCAGCTCACGACTGGTCACAAATCCGGCCGGACAACCTCGACCGGGGCAGGGGTGTAGGTGCATCGTTCTGTTGTCGGGCGTGGCGAGGAGGAGACCAACGGGTGCCCGCGCGTCCCGATCGGCGGCCGTGTCGTTCTCGCTGAGAGAGCGCCAGCTCGGGAGGGCCTCTGACCCCTTCTTCCTCTATGTGGTATTGTGGCCAAGATGCGGCCTCCCGACGCCATCTTTGCCACATGCTGATGATCCTCAGGTATATATTCGTTCGAAACCTGCCTTGCTCTACTGCCCCGGCTTCGTGTGGATCTTTTTCTACTTCCGTCCGCTGTTCCAAAGCCACCTAGACTTTTACTATTATTAGAGGTAAAGCTAGTTCATACAGTCGACTCTAAGAGTTGGTTCAAACTGGGAAGAAAGTGGGAAAGCTGTAGCATGAATCTAGGACTTGGTTCTAAGAGGAAACGGGGGAAAGTAGTAGATACTGGGTACCCAACCGGTCTCTTGGTTGAAAAGACGAAGAAAGCATGGTGGATGGCGATGGGTGGGGGGACGTGGACCTATATCTTGGTTGAAGAAGGAAAGAAAGTGACGGGTGTTGGGGGACAACGCAAATGAGAATGATCAGGTCTAGATTTCCTGTGCTCACATAGGAAAATGTCGCCGAGGAGATAAAAAAGGGACAAATGCAGACATGCTGCCTGAGTGTTTGCCGCTCTCGGCAACCACATTTGCCTCACCACTTTATGCCCCTGTTGTCCCTACGCCCATATCACTACCGTTAATGTAAAATCACATGAAGCATTAAGCAATGCCACCTAATGTCACTATAAGTAATGGTCTAGTGCCGTTGATAAATTAAAGCAATGCCACCACCATTTTATGAAGTGCTTCCGTCTTGCTTTATTTCCCATGAATTGTGTTTTTGCAGTTACACTTAAATCTCACACTGCTAACATTGCTTCATCCCAGTGGAACTGCAGAAATTTGATTGCACATTTCCTGACCATGTGCTACTCTCATGTGATAATACTAATGCTATTGTTCTGCATGTTAATCTAGTGGCAGTGTTGATGTGATGTGATGCTACTTACTTAAGGACACTTTCATACTATCAATCTAGTGCCAATTATAACACAATAGATGCTGCTCTTAATCATACGCCACTGCAAATATCTGTCATTGTTTAAATAACCGTATTTCGTATTTGCGCAAAAAGGGATGTCTATCTCCATATCGTTTCGGGATGTTTGTCTCCGTATCGTTTCTATCCGCGCAATCAAAATCACACACCTCAGTTTTAGTAGAACTGCAAAAAATGAGATGGCTATCCCTCGTTGTAGTCGTCTAACCACCCGTCTTCCAGGTATTCCTACATTGGTAGTTGCTAGGTAGAATGACCAACGCAATATAAAAGAAGTTGATTAAATGCGTTTTACTTCACGATTGCGATGTAGGGACGGCGAAAACAAGCGCATCCTAGTCCGGAATGCACTTTCTACAAGTTCATCCATGGACCGAGGACTAGGCAGCGGCTGCACGGCAGTTTTTGGACAGGTCTTGGCGGACAAGAGGCATTGTGGTGCCTTATTTCTGCAAATAAGCGGTCTTGGAATGCACAAGACTTTCAATTTGGTCAAGACACTACATGGTTCAGTTCAGCATTCGGTGAGAACACAATTATAATTGGTTATTACGGAATGAGAGAACCTAACCACGGATGGTGGCAACAAGAAAAACCAGTGAACTCCGGAAATTAAGCACGGGAGAATCTTTTGCTTTCGGAGAAGCCTTGCTTGTTTTTTCCTGATTTGTAAACCTTCTCACAACTTTGTCTTTTGCTGTGAACTAGTATATGTTTGTTATGTTCTATGAATCATTGAGATGTATAAAACTGCTTAACTTATGCTTTTCAAATTTTTTATGAAGCCGAGTTTAATGTGAGTGTTCCACATGAACGTTGGACTAGCGTGTGAATGTGTGGAATTTACATTGTGGCCTCAGTTAACTGCATGGACCACTATAACAAGATGCATAGTTGCTTATATGTCAGACAACAGATTGTTGATTGTTAGCTTGTCGATAGCCTAGTGTTGAAGCGAGCTGAGCCAATGTGCCATGTTTTGCACAACTGCTTACAAGTGGGGTAGCACTAACAATATTTACAAGTACTTATGTATACGTCAGCGCACAGTTCTCGAACGAGTACTCTATTTCATCAAAACACACACTGCTCGTATGATAAGCCATGACAACTTATGTCTTACCATGCCATATTCATGAAAAAACTAGTGAGGACGCATCTGTTTCGGCAACAATTACGATGGTTCTCACATGATTCACGGGCACACAAAAGTAGCAGCGGTTCCCATAGACGGATTCAAACAGAGTACTAGCCCCGGAGGGCTCGATATGAGCAAGGTTTGGATAATTAGACACAATCCAAACTACTATTAAACACTAGCTGGGGCAACTATTTCATGCCTCGATCTAATTTGGGTTGTACACAAGACGAACCTTGCCATGAACATCATCGAGGACGTCCGGCAGCAGCTCAATCCTGTGAACCTTCATGAAGACAACCTTGTGGCCTTGCCACTCATAAACTTGTTTTTGGAGGCATGCCACATCATCTTCCTGCGTAAGCTTGACAAGAACAGTATGCCTCACAAACGAAGGAGTAGCTTTGAACTTCTTATGCTTCAGTCCACCCTGGACAACATGCCTGACAACAGTGAGGCTGGAATACAACTCTTCATTGGTATAAGCGCAAATGTCTTCAAGGATCCAACAGCCTAAAAACTCTGTTTTCCCAGTGCGTATTTTCAGGTCATCTGCCTCATAGCGAGTGACATGTACAACCACACAATCCTTGTCTGCATCAGGGCTCTAATTGAAACAGAAACAAATTCTGAATTACTCTCCAGTATAAGAAACACAAGTTATTTAAACCACTATGTATAGCATGGCATCGAAGCTAATAAAATTTTGCATTATTCATCACCACATACTTAGATGAAAAACCACAATCGAGATCGGAAAAGAAGAAAATCACCTTGGGCAGCTCGATTGGGGGGACACATCCTTGAAGGGGGAAAACTGCTCCTGCAGTGCCACGTGGGCTGTAACCTCAAACGGGGCGTTGACCATCTCAATAGTGGCTGTGAGTGTACCTGGGGTCGGCTCGGTGGCTGCCTCCATCTTCTTGGAGCTCTCTGATGTCTACTACAAAACCTTCTTCTTGTAGACGTTGTTGGGCCTCCAAGTGCAGAGGTTTGTAGGACAGTAGCAAATTTCCCTCAAGTGGATGTGTGACGCCCCCGATTCAATCATACACTAATCATACACACAAACGTGTATGGTCAAGATCAGGGACTCACGAGAAGATATCACAATACAACTCTAAAAATAAAATAAGTCATACAAGCATCATAATACAAGCCAGGGGCCTCGAGGGCTCGAATACAAGTGCTCGATCATAAACGAGTCGTGGAAGCAACAATATCTCGAGTCTGAGACATAAGTTAAACAAGTTTGCCTTAAGAAGGCTAGCACAAACTGGGATACAGATCGAAAGAGGCGCAGGCCTCCTGCCTGGGATCCTCCTAAACTACTCCTGGTCGTCATCAGCGGCCTGCACGTAGTAGTAGGCACCTCCGGTGTAGTAGGAGTCGTCGTCGACGGTGGCGTCTGGCTCCTGGGCTCCAGCATCTGGTTGCGACAACCAGGTAGAAGGGAAAGGGGGAAAAGAGGAAGAAAAGCAACCGTGAATACTCATCCAAAGTACTCGCAAGCAAGGAACTACACTACATATGCATAGGTATATGTGTAAAGGGCCATATCGGTGGACTGGACTGCAGAATGCCAGAATAAGAGGGGGATAGCTAATCCTGTCGAAGACTACGCTTTAGGCCACCTCCATCTTGCAGCATGTAGAAGAGAGTAGATGGAAAGTTCACCAAGTAGCATCGCATAGCATAAACATACCCGGCGATCCCCTCCTCGTCGCCCTGTTAGAGAGCGATCACCGGGTTATATCTGGCACTTGGAAGGATGTGTTTTTTTAAGTATCCGGTTCTAGTTGTCATAAGGTCAAGGTACAACTCCAACTCGTCCTGTTACCGAAGATCACAGCTATTCGAATAGATAAACTTCCCTGCAGGGGTGTGTCGGGGAGGCTGATCGGACCCACGAACACCTATGGGGCCGGCGGACCAGGCCCCTTGTGGTTCGGAGGGGGACGGAGATCGCCTGAAAGAGCGGATCGAGGCGGCACGAGCAGTTTACCCAGCCGGAGCTCTCCGGAGAGATAATACTCCCTGCTGCTTGTGCGATTGTATTGTGTTCTTGCTAGGGAGCGATGAGAGCTACAAAACCTAAGCGTGAGTGTCTCCGGTCTCGAATGAGTCGAGCGTGCGAACCCCTCTACGTTGCGCATGGGCCTCCTTTTATATGCTCAAGGGGTCTCCGGCGGTGGCAGCGTAGATGAGGGTACAAATGTAAAACAGTAGTTGGTACACCTACTTGAGCGATTATGCGATGCAATATACCTAACTCGACGGCAAGGGACAAAAGCATTAAATGCCGTCCACCTGTCGCCTAAAGGATCTGTGAGGACCGTCGGGGCGCCACCGTTTGCCACGATGGTAGGCTTGTCGGCGCCGCTTATCGCTGCTCCCACTGGCTGCCTGACCTCTTGACACGCGCGCATGGAATGGTCTCATGGCGACACGTTGATGGATGAGCTGGAGCGGAGATGGAGAGGTTGCCTGCCGCGGCAAGTGCCTTGCCGCGGCTGAATCCTTGTCGCGCCCGGAGGCTTGTCGCGCTCCGAGCCTTCCCGGCTTGGCCTTGTCTTCTGCGTGCCTTGAGTGGCCTTCCCGGCAAGCTCTTCTTGCCGGGGCCTTGTCTTCTTGGTTAAATACTTTGTTCTTGAATGGTTCCAAAGGAACCGTAGAGGATCTTGGCGGTGACCAGGCAAGCCCTGCCGCGGGGTGCTTCAACTGTCCGTGCACGAGTTCGGGATACTAGGGTACCCCTACTCTAGTACACCGGCAGAGCCGGGCCTGGGCCACACACGGTGCCGAGCGTTGTTGGGCCAGGCCCAAAACAGTGCACGGACACACACGGCCTCGATCACGCCGTTACTTGCCCCGGACCCACCACGTCCCCCACTAACGGCACGCACCGAATGTGGCATCGTGTGAGAGATCGTGGGCGTGGTCGTGGGGGGTTCTTTATTAGGAAAAGCGGAACGTCTGCCCCCTCTCCCTCCTTATAAACGGGGAAACAGGGGCAGGTCGCCCACCTCACCATTGCTGTCTTGTCCTGAAAACCACCGCCGCTCCCCTCTTCTTCTCCAGTGCGAAGAGAGCAGCGCTCCGCCCCCTTTCGCCACAAGCACACTGAACGCCGTCGACCTCCTCCTTCTCCATGGCTCCGAAAGCCGACAAGGGAAAAGGCGTGAAGTCGGCCGAGGCGCAGCGGCTCGCGGCGCTGCGCAAGGAGCGGGCCATCTTCTCCCCTCAGCTCGACGCAAAGGAGCTGAGAGAGCTCTTCTACCTCTTCTGGTCGACGGAGACGCAAGCGCATCCGTGCACGAAGGTACTCCCCGCCACCGCGTCGGATTTAGCCCCAACTGGGTATCCTTTCTTTGCCCTTTTATTCTATTGCGGGCTCTGCCCGCCCTTTTCCGAATTCTTTTGCGACATTATGAACACATATGGGTTCTGCCTCCTTGATTTCACCCCTAGCGCCATTACGACCATGGCAGTTTTCGACACCTTTGCGAAAACTTTGTCGAGATCCACCCCAACGTAGCCCTCTTCCGCCACTTCTTCATGCCCAGCGTTGAGAGAGGGAGCCGCTTGGGAGGGATTGCTTGGGTCTCGTGGTCGGCAAGAAGGAGGCCTATCTGGAAGGAGAGTTCCTGACAAGTGGGAGGAGTGGAGAGCCAAGCGGTGTTGGATCGTGAGGAGAACCCAGCAGCCCTTCGATCGCCGTCGCCAAACCCCAATAGTGCGCGGCAACGATTGGAGCAACTTGGCGCCGGAGGATGCTAGGTTGAAGATAGTTGTGACCGGATTTTGCGCCTCGGGCTTGCGGACTAATCAGAAGCGCGATTGGCGCAGACTTCCTTCGCCACCGCGCTCGGCTCCCTGCGGGAGAGGAGGAGGCACGCTTGGGAGTTCCAAAATGCGGCAGACATCATGAGGCTGCGCCCGGGTCTCAATTGGAATTTCACCGTCTTGGAGCTGGATGCGATCTTTGCTAGAGCTGTTCAAGAACGACCTCGATCACCCCGAGTGGTTTAGGTTGCCGAGGGTCGTCCCATTGTGCAACAACTCTGCGCTCGACCGCATCCGGCGCCATGATGCCGTTGTGCGATTCCCATGGGATCGTTCCAACTGGCAAGAGCCTTCCGATGACATCGTGCGGCAGTTCTTCGACGACTGGAAGAAGTGCCGATCCGCTCCGATGAGCGTAAGAGGCTCACCAGCGACACCACCGGCGAAGAGATGGCGCATCGCCACAAGGTTGGAGGAGGCGGCAGCCTTGCCGCCCGGGCGTGTTCGGGTACACCGTGGAGGAGGAACCACGGCAAAGGCGGCAAGCCTTGCCGAGCGAAGGGAGCTTCGCCGGTGAGGAAGAGCTTGCCGAGCCCGAGGCGGTCGGCGGACCAGCCGAGGCGCTTCTTCCCGCCACCCAGCAGCTTGCATAAGCGGAGCCCCGGCTCCGCCAAAGAGCGTCTCCGCAAGGCCGGAGACGAGACGAAGCGGCAGATGGGACCACAACCGCAGCGCGCGCGCCGCTCTACATGACAAGCGATGTTGCCAGCGGAGCACCCCACGCTTCTGCGACAAGCGGGGTTGAGTCCTCGAGCCACCGCCGGCGCCTCCGCCAAGCGGCCAAGAGAGCCCACTCCTCCGCCTCATCGCACGGGAGGCGGGCGGAGTTTGACTTCTCCGCTCAGCTCGAGGAGGAAGATGAAGAGTAAGCTTCAATGTTGTGCTTGTATTTCTTCAATTTTGTTGCTTCATCTTGAATCTGATTTGCTTCGTTACGAACTCTTTCCTTTCGTGACGCTGGCCAGAGCGTCCAAAGAGAGCCAAGACCCGGCGGTCGTCGTTGAGGGCGATCCACCAGCGGCAACAGGAGGCGCGTCTGAGACCCCTTGCCGGATCCGGCAACCCTTCCTCAGAGCAGCCCCAAAGACAGCCCCTGTGTTAAGTATGTGGTTTCTCCTTCTTGTTAGGCGTGCATGGGTGCTCCTTCTTCATTGATATCTCGATCGTTGGTTTGTGTAGGAGCAGAGCAGCCTCATCGGGAGGGCCGGAGACCGCCCTGAAATTACATGTCTGCTGGCTACGCCCGCCAAGGGAGGATTCTCCGGCAAGGGCGTCCTCCGGCAAGGAGGCTACTCCGGCAAGGGACAGCACAGTGACCCTCCAAAGTGGTCGAGACCATGGCTCTGAGATCCCATTGCAGGTAATCCCCTTGCGCGAAAATTTCCCTTGGGCTTGTTTTCTTCTGTTTTTCTTTTTGAACATTTGCTTGACTGTTCTTTCTTTGTCTGACGCAGAGCCGATGGAGATCGAAGTCGTCGGCGAGGAGGACGCGCGCGGCAACACTGACGAAGCCGCCGTCGTGGAAGAAGAGGCCGGCGCTGACGAGCCTGTCGGCGAGGAGGCCACCGAGGCTGCCGCCGCAGAAGCTGGCGAGGAGTCTGGCGATCGCACTGACGGCCCTGGGGCCGCAGGAGCGCCAGGCGCTACACCGACCGCTGACTCCCCCGCCGCTGCTGCAGCGTCAGGCTCTGAGGAGCCCCAGCCCGGCGCCTACTTGAAGGCCGGCGACGGCGTCTTCATCAAACTCCACAGGAGTCGAGCTCAGGCGCCGGTCGAAGGAGAGACCTTGACGGAGAGCTGCTCGCCTCTGCTGACGCCGGTGGACGCCAGCCAAGCAAAGCAGCGGCGTAGTCTCGAGGAGGAGCAGTTCTTTGAAGAAGTTCTTTGTCGCTCTACCGCGCCCGCAAGCCAAGTTGGAGTCCGGGAAGCACTTGTCGCGAGGCGGGAGCAGATATGGAGAAGCGCGCAGAAGAGCTCGGGCGCCAACCAAGAAGCTCTCCGGAGCGTAGCGGAAGAGCGGGCGCTACTCATTGAAGAGCGCAGCCTTCATCCTCGAGAAGGCCGCGGTGAGGAGGAGCGGCTTGCCGCCGAGAAATTGTCGCGCAGGAAAGCGAGTGGCGCAATGGAAGGTCAACCTGGACAGCCACGAGGAAGAGCTTGTCGCGCGTGAGGAGTCACTTGGCGGGCGCTTAAGGAAGGCGAAGGATCTTGCCGCGGCGAGGCCGCCAAGGAGGAGTTGAAGACGAAGGTGGCACTGGAGGCCGATCTCGAGAGCGGCGAGGAGCTTGCAGCGCTCAAGCCTGGCCGAGAAGGACACCTACACTCTTGGCGAGCTGCGGGGCCATCTCGTTGATAGGAGCAAGGAGCTCGGCGCCGCCAAGGATTCAAGGCAGATCTTCAGAAGCTGACCACTCGACGCAGAGGGGCCAGGCGCCAAGGAGGCGGGAGGTGGGCCTGTTGGAGACGATCAAGGCCAAAGAGGAGCTCTGGCGGATCTTTGTTGCCACCAGGCGCCTTGAGGAGAGTGTGGAGCATTGGACGAAGGTCTTGTGGATCTGCTGCCGACATCCACAACGAGCTGATGGAGCTGGGGATGGCGGATCTTGCATACTCCTGCGACGAGCACCTCCAACCCAGCGCCAAGCTCGGCTTATTCTTCAAGGGCGTGGTGACGGGCCTCCAGCGACTCCGGGAAGAGGTCCCAAAGTAGCTGGCCGAGGAATCACGCCAGATCTATGCAGGAGCCCTCGAGAAGGTGTTGATGAAAGTGGCCTTCCAATCCAGGCCTCAACCTCAGCGGCGTCCTCAGATTCTTGCCGCCAGATGCCAACGTGGAGGAGCTCAAAGCCCTTGTCGCACCCATTGTGGACAAGGTGAACAAGATCAAGCGGATTGATGGCGACCGCGTAGACTAGGCCGCCAACTTTATCTTTCCCTTGTCGGCTTGATCATGTTTAGGACAATTTATTAGATCTGCGACAAGTCATTTTGTAATATACTCTATCTTAGGCGATGAATGCAATGTTATTTCCTTTACTTGATTCCTTCCTTTGTACGTTTCTGCCCTATGCATTTAGGGAACTTGTCGGTCTGAGCACCTTTGCATGGCGTTGAGTCGAACGTCGGCTGACTTCTTTGGCGGTGCCGCCTCCGACAAGCAACCTTGTCGCGACTAGCTGCAGCTCACTTAAGTTGTTGAGCGGACTTCGAAACAAAGTAAAGTAGCGACTAACCAGCGAGTTGGTTCCCTCTGCGCAGGTTTTCCATACAAAGTACTATCGTTCGAGGAAGATAACTTAAAAAATTTAAGAATTGATTGCTCAAGCTTTGGCAACTTAGCTTTTACGTCGTTTGCTTCCCGATAAAGCGAGAAACTTCCTCGAGCAACGCTTGGTCCATAGTATTATCTTCTCCTTCCCCTGGTTAACTTGTGCTTGGCGAGAGCCTTCCTTTCTTTGAGAAAAGAGAAAGGAGAGAAAATAAAGTTATGGAGCCCAGCGGCTCGATGTTGCTTACTGGGTGTGGTTGCTGCACAAAGTGTTAGCAAAAACATGCAATAAAATGATGAAAGCATGAATTTGACAAGTTGTGCGCAACACATGAGCTTTACTGATGCACGGGCTCTGCGCCCGGCTTTGTACAAAGGATTACATGCAGCATCGGCAAGACTTGTACAAAAGGTGGTTGCCAGAACAGGTTCCGGCAACCGCGCCCTACGGGTAAAACTTACGAAGATGCTCAATGTTCCAGGAGTTGCTCACCGGAATGCCATCTTCGGTCTCCAGCGGACAGCGCCGAGGCCTAGTGACTTCGTTTCACCCGATAAGGGCCTTCCCACTTAGGCGTCAACTTGTTGTGAATTCTTGGCGGTTTGAGCGCGCGAAGAACAAGGTCGCCTTCCTCGAGGCTTACGGCACTAACTGCGGCTATGGTAGCGGCGCAAAGCTTGCTGGTAACAAGCGGCTCATCTGACGAGAGCGATCCTCCTCAAGGAGCAGCGCGTCATCTTGTCGCAGCTGCTCTTGCTCAAGCTCATCATAGCGAGCACTCGAGGCGATCCGTATCTGAGTTCCGTGGGGAGAACTGCCTCGCTCCATAGACTAGAGCGAAAGGTGTACGGCGGTGGCTCGATTTGGCGTCGTCTGATCGACCAAAGAACCACTTGGCAGCTCCTCAATCGATTTCTTCCGCACTTGTGCAGCTGTCGAAAGTTACGGTCTTGAGCCCGCAACACTTCAGCACTTGCCCTCTCTGCTTGACCGTTGCTTCTCGGATGAGCAGCGAAGCAAAGCAGACCTTGGCGCCAAGATCTTGGACGTCTTGCATGAAGGTGCGACTTCGTAAATTGTGTGCCGTTGTCGGTGATGATCTGTTAGGGATTCGAAGCGGCAAACAATCGACCTAAAGAACTTGACTGCTTGTTGTGCCGTCACCTTCCTCATCGCTTCCACTTCCGGCCACTTTGTGAACTTGTCGATTACAGCGTACAAGTACTCAAAGCCCCGACAACTTCGGGGAAGGGGCCGAGGATGTCGAGCCCCGGACCGAAAATGGCCGGGATAAAGGGATCGTCCGGAGAGCTTGAGCTGGCTGGTGTATCTGTTTGGAATGGGCCTTGCGCTTCACACTTGGTTACTTGTGCGATTTGCATCACGGAGGGCTGTCGGCCGGAAGAAACCTTGCCGGAAAGCTCTTAAAAAGCGCTCTTCTTGCCAATGTGATGACCACATATGCCTCCATGTATCTCCGCCAACAGCTTTTGTCCATCTTCCGGCAAATACACTTCAATTTCACACCGTTGAGTCTTCTTACATGCAGTATCTTTGTCGACAAACTGGTACATACTTGATTGCCGGGCTACTCTTTCCGCTTCTTCTTGCTCTTGGGAAGTTCTCCTGTCTGAAGGAAATGGACAATCTGCTGCGCCCATCTTTGGAGCTTGCGGCTCGACAACAAGGACTAAAGGCACATCTGCTGCTGCGGGAACATCAGCTTCCACGGCAAGAACACTGCGGCTCAGCCGAGCTTGATGCTCCCGGCAAGCTTGCCGGAGCAAAACTTGTCGGGGCGCCCGCTTCAACGAAACAAACCACAGGGCTTGTCGGAGCAGACTGCCCCTCGGCTCTGTTGGTGTTGATCTTGGGGACCTTCTTGGCGGCGGCGGGAAGCTTCTGCGGAAAGTAGTCACCAGAGATCAACTTCCTCTTCTTGCTCTGTCCAGTTGATGGTGTTACGGTTGGTTGAGTTAGCTTGAGCACAAAAATCCCTGGTTCCACAGTGCAACTTAAGTCTGGCGCACTTTGGCGAACCATCGGCAATATCATTCTGAGCTCTTGGAACATGTTCCATTTGTAGGCCGTCAAAGTGTTCTTCTAGCTTCCTCACTTCATCAACGTAGGCTTCCATCAATGGACTCTGATAATCCTTGTTTACTTGGCGGACGACCAGCTGTGAGTCACCCCTGACAATAAGCTTCTTGATCCCAAGGTCCACTGCGATCCTGAGACCGGCAAGCAAACCTTCATACTCTGCAGTATTGTTTGTTGCTTGCTCCTTGGGAAAGTGCATCTGGACTACGTACTTGAGGTGCTCTCCGGTGGGTGCGACAAGCAACGCCTTGACACCGGCGCCTTGCGGCGAAGGCACCATCAAAGTACATCAGCCACTCTTTGCTTGCCTCCTTGACGGGAATGCTCGTCTACTGAATTTCTTCATCTGGTGTTGGCGTCCATTACGCTATGAATTCTGCCAATGCTGCTTTGGATAGTTGAAGTGCTTTCAAACTTGAGGCCAAAGCTTGGCGGTTCTAGTGCCCACTCGACAATCCTGCACCGTAAACCACGGATTCTGTAGTATCCTCTTGATTGGAAAGCGGTGGCGGCTGTTATCTCATGTGCTTGGAAGTAATGGCGCAGCTTTCTCGAGGAGCCATGAGGAGGCCGAAAAAGCAATTTCTGCACACCGTAGTACCTTGACCTAGCCCCCTGCGGGGAGGGAACCGACAAAAGTAAATTGGGCGCTGCACCATCCTTTTACGCATCATTCATGCGTCTGCCAGCAGATCCGTCCTTGTCGGGACCAGAGCTTGTCGTGAAGCCCCACCTTGTCATTGGATGTGTCTGCCGTGGTTGCTAGCTCGTCATCCGCCTCTCTCTGCGCTACTAACGCAGCACTAACCACTTGATTGGTTGCCGCTATATATAGCAGCAACTTCTCTTGTGGCTTAGGTGCGACAAGTGTTGGAGTGGAGGACAGGTATCTCTTTAAGTCCTGCAGCGCAGCCTCCGCTTCGAGTCCATTTCATTGGACCTGCTTTTTTCAAAATCTTGAAAAATGGCGAGGCGGCGCTCAGCAGACCTAGAAATAAACCTCTTGAGAGCAGCCACGCATAACCGGCAAGTCTTCGTACATCCTTGACGCGCCGGTGCTCCAATCTGCTCAATGGCCTTTATCTTGTCGGGATTGGCTTCGATTCCTCGCTGAGACACAAAGAACCCGAGAAGCTTGCCAGAAGGGACTCCAAACACGCACTTCTCGGGGTTGAGCTTGAGGTTGATCTTGCGCAGATTTGCAAAGGTCTCATCCAAATCTTGAACCAGAGTTGCTCTGTCCTTGCTCTTGACCACTATGTCATCCATGTAGGCTTCTACATTTCTGTGCATTTGCGGCTCAAAAGCGTCATGGACTACTCTTGCAAACGTTGAACCGGCATTCTTCAAACCGAAAGGCATCCGTATGAAACAGTATGTGCCACATGGAGTAATGAATGCGGTCTTCTCCTCATCCTCTTACGCCATGAAGATCGATGATATCCACGAGTATGCATCAAGAAATGAAAGCAAATCACATCCAGCCGTGGAGTCAACAATCTGGTCGATCTTGCGCGGCAAGGGAAAGCGGGTCTTTGGGACAAGCTTTATTTACATCCGTGAAGTCAATACAAAGTCTCCATTTCCCATTTGCCTTGCGCACAACTACGAGATTGGCCAACCACGTGGGATGGAGCACTCCTCGACAAGGCTGCTGCTTCCAATTTCTTGATCTCTTACGCTATGAACTCTTGGCGCTCCGCCTCGCTTCACGACTTTTTGCTTGACGGGCGCGCATGAGGACAAGCGGCGAGCGGTGCTCAATTACTTTCACAGGAACAGGGGATGTCGGGGCGGTTGCCATGCAAACACGTCGGCGTTAGCGTCTGAGGAAAGCAATGAGCGCGCCTTCCTATTTAGGGTCGAGAGGCGGCGATGGTGAAGGTACCACCGGTCTGCCGTCCTCCTTGGCGGACACCTTCTTGGTCCTTGGCGAGCTGCCATCTTCTTCTTGCACTTGCGGTGGAGCTCGATGGTGCGTCCTCGGCGGTAGCGCAGCACTCGAAGGTGCGCTTGCCGGAGTGGGCATCAGGGCTCTTGGCGGACTTGGACTTGGTCTTCTTCCCCCCGGGAGCTTCAGCGGCAAGTGTTTTGCTTTCTGTCGCGGCTGCTGCATCCCGGTAGATCTTGTCGGCACAGATAAGAGCAACCTTCTTGTCGCCATGGACAGAGATGATGCTTATCGGGCCTGGCATCTTGAGTAAGTTGTAGGCGTAGTGAGAGGCTGCCATGAACTTGGCGAGCGCTAGACGGCCAAGTATCCCATTGTAAGGCAATGGGAAATCAGCAACGTCGAATGTGACCCTCTCAGTCCTAAAGTTCAGCTCGCTGCCAAATGTTACGGGTAACGTGATCTTCCCTTTCGGCTTGCTCCTTCCTGGATTAATTCCTTGGAATGTGCCAGTCTCTTCGAGCTCGCTGTCAGGGATTTGAAGCTTCTGGAGCACCACGGAGAAGATCAGATTCAAGCCGGCCCCGCCGTCAACTAGCATCTTGGTGACCTTGAGGTTGCAGATAGTTGGTGAGACCAACATCGGCAAGCACCCGACCACAGTTATGCGATCAGGGTGGTCCTCAATATCAAAGATGATAGGCGTGCTGGACCACTTCAGAGGCTTGCGTCCCGCATCCATTGCTTGAGTTGGCGGTGGGAAGTATGCAGGGAAGCACCTCCGTCAACGCAGAGGACCTCCGTAGCTTTCTAAAACTCCTGCTCATCGGCGTCGTCGTCTTCCATATCTTCGTAAATCGTCGTCATCTTCATCCTTATACGCTGCAGAGGCTGTCTCCTTGCCGCTGCTTGGCCTTGCTGGGCGTCCTCCCGGCGGGTCTCTCCTTCTTGGCTCCTCCGGCACCTTCTGAGCCTTCTCCTTGTCGCGCCGCTCGTACTCAGCCTTACGCTGTTCAACAAGCTGCTCGACCTTCTTGCAGCTCTGGAGGTCGTGGCCCTTGGTGCGATGGATCTTGCAAGATCTTGCTTTCGGAGCCGTCACCGCTTGTCGGCGGCCGCCACCGGTAGTGGTTGGCGTCGGCCAACCTCCTTGCGGAGCCACCAGCCTTGGCGTTCTTGTCGCTACCTCCATTGCGGACTGCTCAACAGCTAGCACTTCTCTGCCTTTCTTCTTCTGTTGCCTCGCCATGGCTCTTCTTTGCCGGGCGGTCTCCTCAACTTGTCGAGATCCTGTACGCATTCTCTCATGGAGTCTCCTCCTTCTTGACCGCGATGCACACTTGTCGGCCAAGGCATACAGCTCACTGACGTCCTTGACTTTGCACATCGCCATCTCCTCCCTCATCCTGCGGTTCCGCATGTTCTGGTGGAACGCGCTGATCACTGCGGCAAGGTGGACATCTGGGATGTTGTAGTGCACACGGCTGAATCTCTGAATGAACTTGCGATGGACTCTCCTTCCTTCTGGGCGAGCAGATGAAGGTCACTCTTGGCCATGAGGCTTGTGGCCGCCTGTGAAGGCGCCAACAAACTGATGGCACAGATCTGCCCAAGAGGATATGGAGCTGTCCGGCAAGTGCATGAGCCAGGACCTGACGTTGGACTTGAGTACCAGCGGGAAGTAGTTGGCGAGGATCTTGTCGTCTCGTCCCCGCAGCCTGCACAGCGATGGTGTAGATGCTTTGAGGAACTCCGACGGATGCGTCCACCGCCATCGTACTTCTGCAGCGCGTCGGCTTGAAGTTCTTGTTGCTGGGCCACCGGAATTGCCGTAGCTCACGAGTGAACGCAGGGCAACCTACCGCGTACGGCAAGTCGCCTGGTTCCTCTGGCGCGTGCATGTCAACAGAGGGCCCTGCGCGCTTGTCGGACTGACGCCGCGCTTCTCTTCGACGCTCGATGCGAGTTCGAGCGTCTTCTTGTTGTCGCTCATGAAGAACTTGGCGCTGATCGCGGCGAGCTCGTGGATCCGATGACGCGGTGGAGTCGTCGTCGAGGTGGATCCGGCGAGTCGGCGATTTTGGCCTTCGGGGTGGAGAATGCATGGTGGTTGCACCTCCACAAGTCTCGTCGCCATCGGCTCGTGCCTTGTCGTCTTGCCGCGACAGTGATGTAGTTGGTTGCCGCGGAGCGTCACCGTTGGCAAAGCCGATGAGACTCTGTATGGTGGCCCTCCATTCGTCGACCTTGTCGGCCGTTGGAGGTAGTCGAAAGCAGCTAAGCTCGCCAGAGCTTCTGCTGAGTGGTGGGTGGTAGTGGTGAAGCGGTGCGAGGCGGGATATGCTCGGACTTCTAACTATGTTAGAAGGAGCAGCATCCCGCCCAGCGACCGTATCTCACTCGTGCCCGGCATGTTGGCGTGCACGCTGGTCTTGAGGGTCTCGATCCAGCGGCGTATGGCATTGTGAATGCCATGGCGCTGTTGGTCCCGCGTCTCTGAGATGGGCGCGGGGTGTGCGGACGCCGAGGTTTGCGCGGCCTTGTCCTTGGACTTGGCAGCGTCACGAGCTCCTTCGCCGGCGCCCGTTCTTCCGCCAGCGTCTACTCCACCACCCGTTTGCTCCGGTGATGGTGGGTACGACGCGGACGGCTCCGCTGCCGCCGAAGCCTTCTTCTCCGGTGGCATGTTGATGAAGGTGTTGAAGATGATGAAGACGCTGCTCGTGTGAACGCCGGATCAGGTTCACACAGCCTCGACGCCCTACAGCGCGCCAAAGATGTCGGGAGGCTGATCGGACCCACGAACACCTATGGGGCGGCGGACCGGGCCTTGTGGTTCGGAGGGCGGAGATCGCCTGAAGAGCGGATCGAGGCGAAGCACACGAGCAGTTTACCCAGCCGGAGCTCTCCGAAGAGATAATACTCCCTCTGCTGCTTATGCGATTGTATTGTGTTCTTGCTAGGGAGCGATGAGAGCTACAAAACCTAGCGTGAGTGTCTACGGTCTCGAATGAGTCGAGCGTGCGAACCCCTCTACGTTGCGCATGGGCCTCCTTTTATATGCTCAAGGGGTCTCCGGCGGTGTAGCGTAGATGAGGGTACAAATGTAAAAACGAGAGTTGGTACACCTACTTGAGCGAAAGATACAAAGGCAATATACCTAACTCGTGACAAGGGACAAAAGCATTAAATGCCCATCCACATCGCCTAAAGGTCTGTGAGGGACCGTCAGAGCGCCACCGTTTGCCACGATGGTAGGCTTGTCGGCGCGCCGCTTATCGCTGCTCCCGGCGGCTGCTGACCTCTTGACACGCGCGCATGGAATGGTCTCATGGCGACACGTTGATGGATGAGCTGGAGCGGAGATGGAGAGGTTGCCTGCCGCGGCAAGTGCCTTGCCGCGGCTGAATCCTTGTCGCGCTCCGAGCCTTCCCGGCAAGCTCCTCTTGCCGGGGTCTTGTCTTCTGCGTGCCTTGAGTGGCCTTCCCGGCAAGCTCTTCTTGCCGGGGCCTTGTCTTCTTGGTTAAATACTTTGTTCTTGAATGGTTCCAAAGGAACCGCGGAGGATCTTGGCGGTGACCAGGAAAGCCCTGCCGCGGGGTGCTGCAACTGTCCGTGCATGAGTTCGGGATACTAGGGTACCCCTACTCTAGTACACCGACGGGGTGCACCACATTACCCGACACGCTCAATCCCTCTGGCCGGGCACACTTTCCTGGGTCATGTCCGGCCTCGGAAGATCAACACGTCGCAGCCCCACCTAGGCTCAACAGAGAGGTCAGCACGCCGGTCTATATCCTATGCACGCAGGGGTCTGGGCCCATCGCCCATTGCACACCTGCACGTTGCATACGCGGTCGGAATCAGACCTAGCCTAGCAGGCGTTCCAGTCCAATCCGGCGCGCGCCATTCAGTCGCTGATGTCAAAAAGAGCTTCGTTGATACCACGACGCCGGTTGCCCATATCTTGTCCCACATGGCGGTTAGTGTGTATAAGGTCAACGACCCAACTCAGATCAACTACCAAGATCTCGTTAAGCATGTTATTAAAGTACCCGCGAACACAGACCAGGGCCAGGCCACCTCTCTCCTAGGTGGTCTCAACCTGCCCTGTCGCTCCGCCATAAAGTAATAGTCGGGGGCCGTCGGGAACCCAGGCCGACCTCTACCGGGATGGAGCCAGCTACCTCTTCAGCCCCCATCTCCGAACAATATCATAAGTAATGTAACAGTATAAACTATATAACATATGCCCGTGATCACCTCCCGAAGTGATCACGGCCTAGTAGTATAGCATGGCACACGGAAAAGAGTGTAGCACTACTAGGGAAAACCTTATGCACAGAACTTTAGCAGTAGCGCGGGTAAAAACAGCACGCTGGTGCTAAGTAGCAGTAGCGCGCCTGTGCAAACCGCGCTGCAGATAAAGTTCTAGCAGTAGCGTGTCTTGTTCTAAACATGTTACTACTAAAATTCCCACGGCTTAGCCGATAGGCTACACATAGTAGTAGCGATCTATATCGAACCGCGCTACCGCTACTTTCTTTTGTAGCAGCGTTTTAATCTAAACTTCGCTCTTTGCTAAAGGATATAAAATTAAATGGAAAGCAAATATAAAGGTAATTGAAAATGAAAGAAATAGAATAAGGTGAAAGGAAAAAAATGTGAAGAAAACTAAATGAAAAAGGGGAAAAAAGAGAAAGGAGTAGCAGTAGCATGTAGCCCAGAACACGCTGTAGCTAACGTAGCGATGGCTGGCGCTTTGCAGGCAGCTCTTGCTACTTGACTTAACCACGGGTTCGTCCTTCCCCACGGCCACTTCCCCCGAATCCAATTCTCCACTCTTGCCGCCGCCGTCGCCCGTCGGCCGCCGCGCGCTCTCGGCACACTCTCTATGCCGCCCGCGACCCCAGATTCAACGCCGCCCCCGCCCCCGACCTCAACGCCACCCCGGACGCCACCCCCGACCCCGACCTCGACGCCGCCATCCACTGCGCGCCCGAGCCCCGACCCCGACCTCGGCGCCGCCTGCCCCTCCCTCGTCGCAGGCACCCGAGGTGAGCACGCCTGCTCCTCCCTCTCCCCTACCTCTGCCTAGGGTTTCTTTATATTTTAGTTGCATCAAATTAGTTAGGGTTCATGTAAGGATGGAAACGAATCGGATGCGGATGCGACTCAAATGAGTTAGGGTTCATGTAAGGGTGGAAACGAATCAAATTTCTAAGATGAATCATAAAGCCAGTAAAATTTGATCACTTATTTCACTTTATAGTTGGATAATTGGAATATCCGCTACCACTTTCCACCCCTAGGTTCATCAAATTAGATGGTAGTTAGGGCAGTAGTTCCTAGGTACTAATTAGTTAGTAAGAACTAGGTACTAATTAGGTACTAGTTTATTTTTATTTATAGTAAGTTTATTTTTAGTAAGAACTAATTGAATTAATAGAACTAGTTAGTAAGAACTTGTTGCTATTTTTTTAGTTAAAGCAATTTTTCCCAAGATCGACGCAGACGATGCCTATCCTGCATCCTCGCTGCCGAGTCGGCGGAGGGCGACACCTACTTGACCAGACGGGCCATATCCGGGACTGGCTCCGCCGGGTGGTACTGGAGGCGCTACTCACCGGGGCGCGGGTTGGTGAGGAGCCACTGTCGTTGACTCGAACCTTCTTTGGTGCGGTCGCATGGGCGGTGTGACGGTCCAGAGGCTTGAGGACCCATGGAGGTGGTGCGTCACCGTGTCGATGAGGAGGGCGTGCACGTCCGTTGCTACTTGTTCTTGTTGGAGCACATGTTCTCCAATACCGGCAGGTTCTCCAGGATCTCACCGAGCTATGATCCCGTGATGGTTCCTTCTCTGTGGTGTCCACCGCCGCCGATACCGTCGTGTGCTAGGGTTTTAGTTGTATTAGTGATGTTATATGTATGACACTATTCGGGATGTATTAGTGATAATATTCGACGATGTACTGGACGCATGAGATGATTTACTTTTTGCTTATTGAATGCATGCTAATTTGAGTCCTATAAGATATTTTGAAATGTATATCTTGTGTTGCTCAAATAGGATATGTGCTTGCCCAAGTGGCCGGTCATGTTTGCAGAGTTACACCTCCGAGTGGCCTATGTTTTCCGGAGTGTTGATTCATTTCCATTCCGGCAAATTTCAGGCGCCGATATGTCCTATTTTAGCAAAGGTCATGCGGATTTTTCCGTGAATTTTGGCATGACTTGTTCGAATATGTAGGAAATATCGAGTGCCCTGATTTGTGTGTTGAGTATCCTGGTAGTTGTCTTCGATCGATTTTCAATTAATGTTTTAATTATGAACATAGGAAATGTCGACAATGAAAAGGATTTGGTATTTGCAAATACTTGAAGACGAAGGCCTTGACTTTGTCGGCGACGGAATCTTCCTAGATGATGATAGGTGCTTGACATCAAGTCGGACGAGAACTTGAAGTGGATCTGATGAAGTCACAAGGACAAGTCTTTTTCATAATTAAGCATGACATTTGCTTCATTTGCTTCAACTTATATTTTTTACTATTCTACTAGCGTATCCCCTGCCATGCAAGAGTTTTTGTATTGGATAAGATAGGTTTCAAATCGTACTATGGAGGTAAAGAAAGTTTACTTGAAGACCGAGCATGGTTATATTTTCAACGTAATATTATACAATTTAGACGACTACACCTATTTTGGATGCAAAACATGGCGAGCACTATGCAAGACTTATGCATTTGAGCCTGATATGGTTATCACCTTTGATATTCGTCAGGAAGATGATATTGAAGGTAATACCGACATATCTGGGTCGATGTGCGACGCCTCGATTATACCATTATGTAAGTTTCACAACCATATTTATGTCTTTGATATTGTTTATTCAAAAATAGTTGACAACTAATTTGTATCGTCGACTTATTTTATTGCAAGAAAACATGTCCAGCGCTTGGTAGACAGGACCAGATATCTTTGTGTCGAGGCTGAACTCAAGCTGCGAGGAGCTCGGTCATTATGTTTCATGGCTTGCGGATCTTGATACTGTCAAGACAAATTTTCTTCCTGCATTTAGAAATGTTAGTAATCGAAAACGTCGACAAATAGTGTTCGTAATGAACTACGGTCACATCTATTTAGGAAGGATGGTAAGATTTTTACTATTTGTCCTCGGTGCATCTTTTTCCATACATTATTTTTGAAGCTAAACTTCATTGCTAAGTATGTTACCATCGATGTTCTTCAATGAGGACTCGATGAATATTGTGCCTTATGGGATCGAGACTAAAGATACCATTAGTATTATTAGCTTACAGCCAAGATATCCTACAGATTACTTCAGTGCATTCAAGATTAGCGACGGATTCTTAATAGTGCAAAACTGGACCAAATATGTGATGGGGGAGCGCAGAGAAGTACTAGGGGGCAGCAAACAGATGCGCTACCCACGATTAGGAGACAGGTTCATCTGCATGCTCCAACTTGATCAAGGAGGAGAGCTATACATGTTTTATGTTATTTTACCTAAGAGAGAGCAGCAGGAGTGATTAGCTAGCTAGAAATGAGTTTGAAGATGATGATGTGCTACACTATTACTATGATGATAAAATAGCTAGTGTTGGTGGTAATGACTATGATGATTATTATTAGCTATCGTTAGTGGTGATTAAATAAATCCGGTGGTGGTAATGACTATGATGATGATTAAATAGCTTGTGCTGGTGGATTAGATTCAAGTGGAGGCAACATGTGGTGCACATCGAAAGTACTACTAGTCCAAAATAGATCAAGTTTGGATTAGTAGTATACTTTTGACATGCACCATATATTGCCTCCACTTGAACCTAATCCACCTTCATTTGACACACTGCTATGGACATAATGATGTAAACCTCATAACTGGTATTGTACCAATATTTGTACGATGGCGCATAAATACACAAAAAATAAAAAAAAATAAAAAGAATACTAGTAGCGATGGAGAGAAAACACGCTGCCACTAGTTACATTAGCGATGGCGTGAGTGAACAAACGCTGCACTATTTGTCCTAGCGATGGCAGCGTCTTTGACGCAGCGTTCTTGCTAAGCAATAACTGTAGCGCCTTATTAGCGCGCCCCAGCGCTCTTGCTACGGTTTTCCCTAGTAGTATACGGCCACTGATGGAATACTAGCATCCTATACTAAGCATGTAGCATTGCAGGTAAAGGTAACGACAGTAGTGGCAAAGACAGGCTATGCAACAGAATAGGATTAACGGAAAGCAGTAACATGCTACACTAATCTAATGCAAGCAGTATAGAGAAGAATATGCGATATCTGGTGATTAGGGGGGGGGGGGCTTGCCTGGAAGCTCAGCCGAGAAGGAGGGGTCGTCAACACCGTAGTCATACTGGGTAGCACCGGCGTCAGTCTCGGTGTCTAACGAGAGAAGAGGGGGAAGAAAAAATAAATATAATGCAAACATAAACATGGCGATGCATGACATGACAATGCACGGTGCTAGGTGTGCCCTAACGCGGTAGGAGGTTATACCGGCGAAGGGGGAAAACATCCGGGAAAGTATTCCCGGTGTTCCGCATTTCCGGATAGGTGAACCGGAGGGGGAAAGTTGTGTGTTCCCTATGCTAGGGATGTGTGGCGGATGAACGGGCTATGTATCCGGATTTGTCTCGTCGTTCTGAGCAACTTTCATGTACAAAGTATTTCCATCCGAGCTACGGATTATTGTATATTAATTTTTAAAGATTTAATTCATTTTTAGAATTAAGAGAATTAATTTAATTAGAAAATGCAATTATGACGTCAGCATGATGTCAGGGTGATGTCAGCAGTCAACTAGTCAGTTGACCTAGTCAAACTGACATGTGGGTCCCATTGTCATTGTCTAAGACTAAGCAGGTCTAATTAGTTTAGTTAATTGATTAGGTTAATTAAACTCAATTAATTAAGTTAATAAAATAATTAATTAATATTTTTATTTTTTAATTCTTTTTTTACAAACGTTTTGGGGGTGGGACCCCAAGGTCAGTGGCTCAGGGGGAGCCTTAGCAGGCGACGGGCGTGGCAGGGCAGGAGACGGACCCTCAAGGCTCAGCACACACCGTGCGTGGCATGGCGGGCGAGGCTGCGGCCGGAGACGCGAGGGGCCGCATGATGGCGCGACAGGAGGCGGCGCGGCGAAGCGGCGACGCCAGCGGGCATGGCAACAAAAGCGGCAGCGTCCTGTGGTCATGGCGCCATCGAAGCGGTGGCGGACAACAAGCGGGGCGAGTGAGTAGCAAGCGTAAACGCATAGGACCAGCGCAACGCCCGGCGTAGAGGCCGAGGCGGGAGTTCGCGACGAAGAGCGAGGGGAGGCGCCTGCAGACGGCAAGCGGTGCTAAGCAGCGTCGCGTGAGGCCACAGTGATGAAGCGGCCCGTGGTGGCCGTTAGCGGGAGCTTTCGGGCGGCGGGTATGCTAGCAGAGGCCATGAAAGCAAGCGGGCGGCCAGTTGGCGCGGCAGCGAAGCTGAACGCGATCGAAACAGACGGCGGATGGCGGCCAAAGGCGAAGCAGCGAACGGGGATGGGGCAGATGCGACCATGTAAGGGACGACGTGAGCGAAGCGATAGAGCGGGGCAAGGGTGGGGGGAGGGGAGGCCACGGCATGAGCGCCAGACGGTCTTGTGGCGGAGCAAGGCAGAGGAGAAGAGGGGGCTCACGAGGGGTTGTAGGGTTCGGGGCAACGGTGCGTGGGGAGGACGACAACGACGACCCGGCGGAGAGGAGGCAGGTCGTCGAGGAGGAGGAGGCACTCCGGCGGGGGAAGCTCCGGTGAGGCCGCTCCGTGTGGCGCCGTCCACCGGTCTCCTCCTCTCGATCCCGATCCAATCGGGGGAGAGGGGGAGATATTTCAGGGGGAGTGGGGGTGTCGGTGGTTGACTAGGGGGAGTGGGGGTTATGGAGTGCCGGGATGGGCCGGCTTGGTGGGTTGTGGCCCAGTTGGGCCGGAGCCCCGGGGGGTGGGGGGTTCTTTTCCTTTTTTTGTTTGTTTTTCTCTTTTGTATTTTCTTTCTTTTATTTATTTTCTCTTCTGTTTTAGTTCAATTTAAAATATTTATGCATTTTATAAAACTGTGTCTTGTACACCATAATTATATATGTAATATTTAGTACAAACCGAACATTTTTATTATAATGTTTGAAAAGTTTTATTATTTACCAAATTTTGAATTTGAATTTTTGGACCGGTTTTGATCTAACAATAGATTAGCAACAGTAACAGAGGTAACATGGCACCATTAGTGTGGGATTACTGTATCCTAATTACCCGGGCGTCACAGTTCTCCTCCACTACAAGAAATTTCGTCCCGATATTTAAGAGGTAGTGAAAGGGGGGAAGGTTTGGTAACGAATCTAGTGGGTCTTCTCATCCTGGCTTGCTCTTCTCGGAGAGGCCGGTCCAATATATTGATGTCTTCATTTCTCTGCTTTAGGTCATCATGATGAAGTCGGTGTCCTTTCTTCAGGAACTCCATCGTACTTACGAAAGAATAAAGGGTGGGCATTCCGGGAGAACAGACCTCTGCAAGGTCGACTATCTGGTTGATAACATTGGGGAAGGTGGCGGAAAGTAACTCTCGAATTGAACTTAAGAAGATATGAGAGCAAGTAAGAAGGTACCATGAGAAGTTTCAAGCGGGCAGGCAATCGTTCAATGCCTGAAACAGGGCGTGAAAAGGGGTTCAGAGCAACGAGAATTAGTATTGCGTCTGATACCAGAATAGGTCACTAGGAAGGTGGCTCATGAATTACATACGAGGTCACACACGAGGAACAACCTTAAGAACAGGGGGTGTACAGGAGAGTCAGGTTTCGATCCTGTGGAACTGTGGGTTATGGGCCCACCGTGTGGTTAAAAGTAGGAAGGTCGGTGACATCTTGCACGATCATGTAAACAAGGCATGTCAGAGGATAGTCTGTTGGTCATGTCGGCAACAACATCGGTACCAAGGGCGAGGGACGAAGAGAACCATTTTCCTGCTCGTTGAACGAGGCGGACCATTAGGCAAAGTTCTCGTCCATCGGTGGATACCGGAATGTCATCAACAATAGTAACAGGGTCTTGCTGACAGAATTATACACCGAGGTGTTTACATAAGCAGGAGAATATTTCTGCTTGGATCATATAGATCACAAGAAGGGTTAAACCAAACAATGGAAGGAAAATGTGTTTAAACACATAATTCAGGGGTATATCCTTCCTGAGGACAAGCAGACCATGATATCCATGACAGGATAGAAAGTAGTAAACCATTTAGGTAAGGGGAGAAGAATTATATGACATTACCCAAACAACGGTGTTTGAATAATTGATAAAGAAAATTTAGCATTGTGCTTCAAATGTTCTTATTGAAAATTGGAGTACCATTGACATGCTTCGTGATAGCATTGACATGGTCATCAAGTAAAGATCAGACTTAGGATTCACAAGTGATCCATCAGGGGAACTCATAGAATAAGTCTTACAATTTCCTCATGGAAGAATGGATAACCTTGCTAAAAAGGAAATGGTAACAACAGGTCCTCCGGCCAGGTGTGCTAGGCATGGCATCACCTTACCGGGTGATATAAAGACCAATGTTATGACTCTTGGAAAATGCTCCAACCATCAAATCTGACCGAGATTCAGATTTAATTGGTGTCAGGATACCTCATGCTCAGGATACCTGAGAAGAAAAGGTGCAACACAATTGATGATACGGCATTGTAAGATTCTCGGTAAATGAACTATGGAAGCGAGTTCCGAAACAAGAGTTCATCCGTAAACCAAGGAGAGGATGAGGGGGGTGGCTGATGGTCTCAGCGATAATTCCTCAAGGTTTTCAAAAGATGGATTTCCACAATTATGTGAACAAGGAGATAACATTTGTCGGATCAAATGATATAATGAGGTATGCTCGAGGAAAACATACACAATTAAACATTGATTGAAAAGTGCACCCGAAATATGGGCTCAGGTAGTAAGATCAATGTTAGGATGGTGATTCGATAATCAATGGCCTAAGAATGAAATGGCGGCCATTAACTTCAAAGCAATAGGGTTGCTAGAAGTTTTGAATTCACACATGATAGTTCAATTGTCGGTTTTCCGGTTAGAAACAACACGGGGACCAAGGAATGAACGGAGATGGCAGGAAGTATCACTTGTACTAAGAATGCATAAGAGGTGGTGAAATTCTCATGACATTATTGACATAAAAGATGGTAATACTCCAAGGTAAAGAAGAACAATTGCTGGATAGCATGGATCTCAAGGTATAACACGAATGACAAACAAGTTTGTGTTGAACGGAAGGCAATAAAGTGGTCGATGATAACACAAATCATCGAGGGCAAGGATGGTATTTCTCATCATGAATTTGATTGATATCCTGGAACAGCTCATAAGGTTGATGATGATCACGACACGTTTGTCGAGAGATTTCATGAAGATGTAATCAACCAGCGACGACATCAAGTCAAAGGAATGATGAAGCGAAACGTTATTGGGACCATGGGTATGCTACAAACTCTAAATCAAGCTTGTTGTTCAAGGCGAACGATAAGATGAGGAAGATCGACGTAAGCTTAGCTCATCATCGAAAGCTGTGCTCTGGGAATAAGGACCGGGTGGCACAGTTTAAAATTTAGCACAATAATGATATAACCGATCAGGCTAGGAACGATTTTAAGGATTATTAAACTTGTAAGCAATGAAAATTACTTAGAGTTATTGAATCGGAGCGTGGAATCGATTCACTTATCGGTGTTCTTGAGTGAAATAACTCAAAATCCAGGGGAAATCTGAAATCGGTGAGAAGCAATACTAGATGAAGACTCATAGGAAGAAACACAGTTCTTTGATATTCTCGAGATACTAGAGGGTATTACTCGAAGGAAGATCGACACAGGGGTTGCGGAGATGTATTGATCTGCAGAAGACAAGTACTTTAACTTGTCCGAGAAAATAGAATCAAAGGAGAACAATCATGGTCGGAACCACGGTTGCAAAGGATCAATTCACAGATACCAAATGATATTTATCAAGGAAATATTTATTATTACAAGAAGTTTCCATGATAGGATCTACATCATGTCCATGGGCATGAACACAAAGTTCAAGGTCGACTCCCACTTATTCAATCAATAACCTTTCATTCACTTCCCGTCTTCGAAGAATTTATAGTTGAATTTTTTTCGACAAAACACCAATAGATATAACCCGCATAAACTTCGGGTTCACACAAACTAAAGAAGGCATAGGTTCAACCCATAGGGCATCTTAGGAACATATACCACGAACTTCAGGAGTAACTAACAGAAGCTCAAAAGCTGAGCATGGTTGACACAAGTAGAGGATACAATTTACCAAAGGCATTATGTATCCATGGAAAGGCTCACAAGGTTATTGAATAGGAAGGACACTGTCGGATAATAATCCAACAAGGGGTCTTGTGGTCTACAACGGAGCTAATGCGAGTATCGATACTCTATCAAAGAAGAAGGAACGAAAGGGCATCAGATTATAGAAACACCTGACTAATTCAAAGCTCAAATGCAAAGGAATTATGATCTTCAAATCAATGGATCAGAAGCAAATGCTCTAATTAAGGATGGATAAGTTGAGTAAGCTTAGGGATAAAATCGACAACAATTTGATTGGTCGAGATTCAACTCATGATTAAAATGACGTCTGAGCCGAAAGGATGAATTCTAGGATCTGATTAAGGATTGCGAGCATTCACAACATATTGAATCAATGGACTAAAAAATGAAAATGACAAGGGATGCCAATAAGATTACGAGACTTAAGGGATTAACCAAAATGCAAGGAAGCAAAAATTTCAAGAGCAATAGGCCGCTCAGGATTTACGGAAGACCGAATGGTATTTCGAAGACTTTTTGAAACACATGAACAACTGGGAATGAGCGGATACTCAATAAGTGGAATGAATTACCGGCAGGGGTATTCAGGTGGCAAAGAACTGCAAGGCAGTAGGCACAAAGTATTCTCGGGACAACAGAGAGTATTTTGGGGCATCTTGTAATAACAAGATCAACGAGGAATGATTGTATGAATGGCAAGTGTATGCAGTTTTCATAGAGGTTGACGGTGGAAGGAAATCGCAAATGCGATGGCGCAAAGACTCGAGAGAGCATCGTAGAGTAACTTAGGAATCTTCTAGTGCAGCAGGCGATCATATGAAGTGAGGGACTCTCCGGGAGAAAGTATTTTCGAGAACCTAAAGTTAGTTTTGTTTTTAGCAAAATCATTTAACCCGAATAGAAGAGAGCTTAAAGTCCCAGAGTATAGACGAGGAGTAAAAGATCCTAATACCACCAGATGGCAACGTGGGGCCGTAAGCCGCACAGCCATGTTAGTAAAAGTTTTGCAATGTCTAGACTCGACTTCAGCCAAGGATTATGGAAGGGGGATTCCTACAGGCAGCGGTTCTGATACCAACTTGTGACGCCCCCGATTCAATCGTACACTAATCATACACGCAAACGTGTACGATCAAGATCAGGGAATCACGAGAAGATATCACAACACAACTCTAAAAATAAAATAAGTCATACAAGCATCATAATACAAGCCAGGGGCCTCGAGGGCTCGAATACAAGTGCTCGATCATAGACGAGTCAATGAACAACAATATCTGAGTACAGACATAAGTTAAACAAGTTTGCCTTAAGAAGGCTAGCACAAACCGGGATCTGAGATCGAAGAGGCGCAGGCCTCCTGCCTCGGGATCCTCCTAAACTACTCCTCGGTCGTCATCGGCCTGCACGTAGTAGTAGGCACCTCCAAAGGTAGTAGGAGTCATCGTCGACCAGTAGCGTCGGCTCTGGCTCCAAAGATCTGGTTGCGACAACCAGGTAGAAGGGAAAGGGAGAAAAGAGGGAGAAAAGCAACCGTGAGTACTCATCCAAAGTACTCGAAAGCAAGGAGCTACACTACATATGCATAGGTATATGTGTAAAGGGCCATATCTGTGGACTGGACTGCAGAATGCCAGAATAAGAGGGGGATAGCTAATCCTGTCGAAGACTACGCTTCAGGCCACCTCCATCTTGCAGCATGTAGAAGAGAGTAGATGGTAAGTTCACCAAGGAGCATTGCATAGCATAAACCTACCCGGCGATCCCTCCTCGTCATACATTGAGAGAGCGATCACCGGGTTATATCTGGCACTTGGAAGGGTGTGTTTTATTAAGTATCCGGTTCTAGTTGTCATAAGGTCAAGGTACAACTCCAAGTCGTCCTGTTACCGAAGATCACGGCTATTCGAATAGATAAACTTCCTGCTACCTCTTGAGCACTGCGTTGGATTTCCTTGAAGAGGAAAGGGTGATGCAGCAGAGTAGAGTAAGTATTTCCCTTAGTTTTTGAGAACCAAGGTATCAATCCAGTAGAAGGCTACGCGCGAGTCCCTCGTACCTACACACAACAAATAGCTCCACGCAACCAACGCGATTAGGGGTTGTCAATCCCTTCACGGTCACTTACGAGAGTGAGATCTGATAGAGATGATAGATAATATTTTTGGTATTTTTTGTATAAAGATGCAAAGTAAAATAAAAGGCAAAGTAAAAAAGCAAAAGCAATAACAAAGTGTTGGGAGATTAATATGATAAAGATAGACCCGGGGGCCGTAGATTTCACTAGTGGCTTCTCTCAAGAGCATAAGTATTTTACGGTGGGTGAACGAATTACTGTTGATCAATTGACAGAATTGAGCATAGTTATGAGAATATCTAGGTATGATCATGTATATAGGCATCACATCCGAGACAAGTAGACCGACTCACCTGCATCTACTACTATTACTCCACTCGTCGACCGCTATCCAAAGATGCATCTAGAGTATTAAGTTCAAGAAAACAGAGTAACGCCTTAAGCAAGATGACATGATGTAGAGGCATAAATTCATGCAATATGATAAAAACCCCATCTTGTTATCCTCGATGGCAACAATACAATACGTGCCTTGCTGCCCCTACTGTCACTAGGAATGGACACCGAAAGTTGAACCCAAAGCTAAGCACTTCTCCCATTGCAAGAAAAACCAATCTAGTAGGCCAAACCAAACTGGTAATTCGAAGAGACTTGCAAAGATGACCAATCACACATAAAAGAATTATGAGAAGATTCATATATTTTGTTCACAGATAGTCTTGATCATAAACCCACAATTCATCGGTATCAACAAACACACTGCAAAAACAAGATTACATCGAATAGATATCCATGAGAGAGGGGGAGAACATTGTATTGAGATCCAAAAAGAGAGAAGAAGCCATCTAGCTACTAACTATGGACCCGAAGGTCTGAGGTAAACTACTCACACTTCATCGGAGGGGCTATGATGTTGATGTAGAAGCCCTCCGTGGTGGATTCCCCTTCCGGCGGAGCTCCGGAACAGGCCCCAAGATGGGATCTCGTGGATACAGAAAGTTGCGGCGGTGGAATTAGGTTTTTGGCTCCGTATCTGATCGTTTGGGGGTACGTAGGTATATATAGGAGGAAGGAGTATGTCGGTGGAGCAATGGGGGGGCCATGAGGCAGGGGGGCGCGCCCTAGGGGGGGCGCCCTCCACCCTCGTGGCTGCCTCCCTTCTTTCTTGACATGGGGTCCAAGTCTCCTTGATCATATTCGGTGAGAAAATCACGTTCCCGAAGGTTTCATTCCGTTTGGACTCCGTTTGATATTACGTTTCTTCGAAACACTGAAATAGGCAAAAACATCAATTACATTTGGGCCTCCGGTTAATAGGTTAGTCCCAAAAGTAATATAAAAGTGGAAAATAAAGCCCAATATGGTCCAAAACAGTAGATAATATAGCATGGAGCAATCAAAAATTATAGATACGTTGGAGACGTATCAGGCATCCCCAAGCTTAATTCCTACTCGTCCTTGAGTAGGTAAATGATAAAAAGAGAGTTTTTGATGCGGAGTGCTACTTGGCATAATTTCAATGTAATTCTGCTTAATTGTGGTATGAATATTCAGATCCTAAATATTCAAAACAAAAGTTCATATTGACATAAAAATAATAATACTTCAAGCATACTAACAAAGCAATTATGTCTTCTCAAAATAACATGGCCAAAGAAAGTTATCCCTACAAAATCATATAGTCTGGCTATGCTCTATCTTCACCACACAAATTATTTAAATCATGCACAACCCCGATGACAAGCCAAGCAATTGTTTCATACTTTTGACATTTTCAAAAAAATTTCAATTTTCACGCAATACATGAGCGTCAACCATGGATATAGCACTATATGTGGAATGGAATGGTGGTTGTGGAGAAGACAAAAAGAGGGGAAGATAGTCTCACATCAACTAGGCGTATCAACGGGCTATGGAGATGCCCATCAATAGATATCAATGTGAGTGAGTAGGGATTGCCATGCAACGGATGCACTAGAGCTATAAGTATATGAAAGCTCAACAAAAGAAACTAAGTGGGTGTTCATTCAACTCACTTGCTCGCGAAGACCTAGGGCATTTTGAGGAAGCCCATCATTGGAATATACAAGCCAAGTTCTATAATGAAAAATTCCCACTAGTATATGAAAGTGACGAAATGAGAGACTCTCTATCATGAAGATCATGGTGCTAATTTGAAGCACAAGTGTGGTAAAAGGATAATAACATTGTCCCTTCTCTCTTTTTCTCTCATTTTTTTATTTGGGCCTTTTCTCTTTTTTTAGGCCTCTTTTCCTTTTTTTTATTTTTCGTCCGGAGTCTCATCCTGACTTGTGGGGGAATCATAGTCTCCATCATCCTTCCCTCACTTGGGACAATGCTCTAAAAATGATGATCGTCACACTTTTATTTTCTTACAACTCAACAATTACAACTCTATACTTAGAACAAAATATGACTCTATATGAATGCCTCCGTGATGTGCAGGATATGCAATGAATCAAGAGTGACATGTATGAAAGAATTATGAACGGTGGCTTTGCCACAAATAATGGCGTCAACTACATGATCATGCTAGCAATATGACAATGATGGAGCGTGTCATAATAAATGGAACGGTGGAAAGTTGCATGGCAATATATCTCGGAATGGCTATGGAAATGCCATGATAGGTAGGTATGGTGGCTGTTTTGAGGAAGGTATATGGTTGGGTGTATGATACTGGCGAAAAGTGTGCGGTATTAGAGAGGCTAGCAATGGTGAAAGGAAGGAAAAGTGCGTATAATCCATTGACTCAACATTATTCATAAATAACTCATATACATATTGCAAAAATCTAGAAGTTATCAAAGCAAAGTATTACGCGCATGCTCCTAGGGGGATAGACTGGTAGGAAAAGACCATCGCTCGTCCCCGACCGCCACTCATAAGGAAGACAATCAATAAATAAATTATGCTTTGACTTCATCACATAACGGTTCACCATACGTGCATGCTACGGGAATCACTAACTTTAACACAAGTATTTCTCAAGTTCACAACTACTCAACTAGCATGACTCTAATATCATCATCTTCATATCTCAAAACAATTATCAAGCATCAAACTTTTCTTAGTATTCAACGCACTCAAAAGAAAGTTTTACAAATCTTGAATACCAAGCATATTAAGATTATTAAGAAAATTACCATGCTATTTAAGACCCTCAAAATAATCTAAGTGAAGCATGAGAGATCAATAGTTTCTTTTAAAAAAATCCACCACCGTGCTCTAAAAGATATAAGTGACGCACTAGAGCTTAACTATATAGCTCAAAAGATATAAGTGAAGCACATAGATTATTCTATCAAATTCCAAATCATGTATGTCTCTCTCAGAAGGTGTGTACAACAAGGATGATTGTGGTAAACTAAAAAGCAAAGACTCGAATCATACAAGACGCTCCAAGCAAAACACATATCATGTGGTATAAAAATATAGCTCCAAGTAAAGTTACCGATGGAAATGGACGAAATAGGGGATGCCTTCCGGGGCATCCCCAAGATTAGGATCTTGCCACTCCTTGTTCCATAATCCATCAAAAGATTTCACCCAAAACTTGAAAACTTCACAACACAAAACTCAACAGAAATCTCATGAGCTCCGTTAGCGAAAGAAAACAAAAGACCACTTCAAGGTACTATAATGAACTCATTCTTTATTTATATTGGTGTTAAACCTACTGTATTCCAACTTATCTATGGTTCATAAACTATTTTACTAGCCATAGATTCATCAAAATAAGCAAACAACACACGAAAAACAGAATCTGTCAAAAACAGAACAGTCTATAGTAATCTGTAACTAACGCAAATTTATGGAACTCCAAAAAATCATCCAAAATAGGACGACCTAGGAAATTTGTTTATTGATCAGCAGCAATTGGAATCACTATTTTATCTCGTTCTGGTGATTTTTAACAATTGTTTTCGTGAACAGAGAGTTTCTGGAAATTACAGCAAGATCAAATAACTATTATCCAAGAAGATCCTATAGGTTTAACTTGGCACAAACACTAATTAAAACATAAAACCACATCTAAACAGAAGGTAGATGGATTATTTATTCAACGACAGAAAGGAAATATATTGGGTTGTCTCCCAACAAGCGCTTTTCTTTAAAGCCTTTTTAGCTAGGCATTGATAATTCTAACGATGCTCACATAAAAGATAAGAATTGAAGCGCAAAGAGAGCATCATGAAACACATGACAAACACATCTAAGTCTAACATTACTTCCTATGCATAGGCATCTTATAGGAAAACAAATTAGCAAGACAAGCAAGATCGAGCATATGCAAGGAAGAAGAATGAAACAATAGCAATCTCAACATGACGAGAGGTAATTTAGCAACATGAAAATTTCTATAACCATATTTTCCTCTCTCATAATAATTACATGTAGGATCATAAGAAAATTCAACAATATAGCTATCACAAAACATAACACGATCCACATGTATGCAAAGTTGACACTCTTCCAAAATAGTGGGATTATCATTAACTAAAGTCATGACCTCTCCAAACCCACTTTTATCAAAAAATTCATAAGATTGAATATTCTCCAAATATGTGGGATATAAAGTTGACACTCTTCCAAACCCACTTTCAATATTATTGCAAACAATATTATCAATCTCATATTCATCATGGGGATTAAATAAATTTTCAAGATCATAAGAAGAATCACCCCAATCATGATCATTGCAACAAGTAGTAGATATAGCAAAACTAGCATCCCCAAGCTTAGGGTTTTGCATCTTATTAGCACAATTGACATCAAAATAATTTATAATAAAATCATTGCAATCATGCTTTTTGTTAAAAGATCTATCATGAGTCACTTCACGGATTTCAGGCAAAACCTTATAAAGATAATCTAGTGCATCCAAATCACTAGGAATTGGTTCATCATATTTGGATCTCTTAAAAAGATTGGCAAAAGGACGAGGATCCGTAGATATTAGCTTCTCTGTTTAGGAATAAATACTCAACTATTTCAACCAAACGAGCAAACGAGCCAAGTAAGACATCAAGGCAAACGAAAAGACGAACGGAAAAGAGAGGGCGAATAAAACGGCAAGGGTGAAGTGGGGGAGAGGAAAATGAGAGGCAAATGGCAAATAATGTAATGCGAGAGATAAGGGATTGTGATGGGTACTTGGTATGTTGACTTTTGCGAAGACCTCCCGACAACAAAGGTTGTAAATCTTCCTGCTACCTCTTGAGCACTGCGTTGGATTTCCTTGAAGAGGAAAGGGTGATGCAGCAGAGTAGAGTAAGTATTTCCCTCAGTTTTTGAGAACCAAGGTATCAATCCATTAGGAGGCTATGCGCGAGTCCCTCATACCTACACAAAACAAATAGCTCCACGCAACCAACGCAATTAGGGGTTGTCAATCCCTTCACGGTCACTTACGAGAGTGAGATCTGATAGAGATGATAGATAATATTTTTGGTATTTTTTGTATAAAGATGCAAAGTAAAATAAAAGGCAAAGTAAAAAAGCAAAAGCAATAATAAAGTGTTGGGAGATTAATATGATAAAGATAGACCCGGGGGCCATAGATTTCACTAGGGCTTCTCTCAAGAGCATAAGTATTTTACGGTGGGTGAACGAATTACTGTTGAGCAATTGACAAAATTGAGCATAGTTATGAGAATATCTAGGTATGATCATGTATATAGGCATCACATCCGAGACAAGTAGACCGACTCCTGCCTGCATCTACTACTATTACTCCACTCATGACCGCTATCCAGCATGCATCTAGAGTATTAAGTTCAAGAAAACAGAGTAACGCCTTAAGCAAGATGACATGATGTAGAGGGATAAATTCATGCAATATGATAAAAACCCCATCTTGTTATCCTCGATGGCAACAATACAATACGTGCCTTGCTGCCCCTCATCACACCGGAAAGGACACCGCAAGATTGAACCCAAAGCTAAGCACTTCTCCCATTGCAAGAAAAACCAATCTAGTAGGCCAAACCAAACTGATAATTCGAAGAGACTTGCAAAGATAACCAATCATACATAAAAGAATTCAGAGAAGATTCAAATATTCTTCATAGATACACTTGATCATAAACCCACAATTCATCGGTCTCAACAAACACACCGCAAAAAGAAGATTACATCGAATAGATCTCCACGAGAGAGGAGGAGAACATTGTATTGAGATCCAAAAAGAGAGAAGAAGCCATCTAGCTACTAACTATGGACCCGAGGGTCTGAGGTAAACTAGTCACACTTCATCAGAGGGGCTATGATGTTGATGTAGAAGCTCTCCGTGGTGGATTCCCCTTCCAGTGGAGCTCCGTAACAGGCCCCAAGAAGGGATATCGTGGATATAGAAAGTTGCGGCGGTGGAATTAGGTTTTTGGCTCCATATCTGATCATTTTGGGATACATAGGTATATATAGGAGGAAGGAGTACGTCGGTGGAGCAAAGGGGGGCCCACGAGGCAGGGGCGCGCCCTAGGGGAGGGCGCGCCCTCCACCCTCGTGGCCGCCTCCCTACTTTCTTGACGTGGGGTCCAAGTCTCCTGGATCATATTCGGTGAGAAAATCACGTTCCCGAAGGTTTCATTCCGTTTGGACTCCGTTTGATATTCCGTTTCTTGACACACTGAAATAGGCAAAACACAGCAATTCTGGGTTGGGCCTCCGGTTAATAGGTTAGTCCCAAAAGTAATATAAAAGTGGAAAATAAAGCCCAATATGGTCCAAAACAGTAGATAATATAGCATGGAGCAATCAAAAATTATAGATACGTTCGAGACGTATCACTTCCCTGCAGTGGTGCACCACATTACCCGACACGCTCGATCCCTCTAGCCGGGCACACTTTCCTGGGTCATGTCCGGCCTCGGAAGATCAACACGTCGCAACCCCACCTAGGCTCAACAGAGTGGTTAGCACGCCGGTCTAAATCCTATGCGCGCATGGGTCTGGGCCCATCGCCCATTGCACACCTGCATGTTGCGTACGCGTTCGGAAGCAGACCTAGCCTAGCAGGCGTTCCAGTCCAATCCGGTGCGCGCCGCTTAGTCGCTGACGTCAAAAAGAGCTTCGGCTCATACCACGACGCCGGTTGCCCATATCTTGTCCCACGTGGCGGTTAGTGTGTATAAGGTCAACGAACCAACTCATATCAAATACCAAGATCTCGTTAAGCGTGTTATTAAAGTAACCATGAACGCAGACCAGGGCCAGGCCCACCTCTCTCCTAGGTGGTCTCAACCTACTATGTCGCTCCGCCATAAAGTAACAGTCGGGGGCCGTCGGGAACCCAGGCCCACCTCTACCGGGATGGAGCCACCTGCCCCTTGAGCCCCCACCTCCGAACAGTATCATAAGTAATGTAACAGTATAAAGTATATAACATATGCCCGTGATCGCCTCCCGAAGTGATCACGGTCCAGTAGTATAGCATGGCAGACGGAAAAGAGTGTAGGGCCACTGATGAAATACTAGCATCCTATACTAAGCATATAGGATTGCAGGTAAAGGTAACAACATTAGTGGCAAAGACAGGCTATGCAGCAGAATAAGATTAACGGAAAGCAGTAACATGCTACACTACTCTAATGGAAGTTGTATAGAGAAGAATAGGCGATATCTGGTGATCAGGAGGGGGGCTTGCCTGGAAGCTCAGCCGAGAAGGAGGGGTCGTCAACACCGTAGTCGTGCTGGGTAGCAGCGGCGTCAGTCTCGGTGTCTAACGAGAGAAGAGGGGGAAGAAACAATAAATACAATGCAAACATAAGCATGGCGATGCATGACATGACAATGCGCGGTGCTAGGTGTGCCCTAACGCGGTAGGAGGTGATACCAGCGAAGGGGGAAAACATCTGGGAAAGTATTCCCGGTGTTTCGCTTTTTCAGACAGGTGAACTGGAGGGGGAAAGTTGCGTTTTCGCTATGCTAGGGATGTGTGGCGGACGAACGGGCTGCATATCCGGATTCGTCTCATTGTTCTGAGCAACTTTCATTTACAAAGTATTTTCATCCGAGCTACGGATTATTGTATATTAATTTTTAAAGATTTAATTCATTTTTAGAATTAACAGAATTAATTTAATTATAAAATGCAATTATGACGTCAGCATGATGTCAGGGTGATGTCAGCAGTCAACTAGTCAGTTGACGTTGTCAAACTGACATGTGGGTCCCACTGTCATTGTCTAAGACTAACTAAGCAGGTTTAATTAGTTTAGTTAATTGATTAGGTTAATTATACACAATTAATTAAGTTAATTAATTAATTAATATTTTTATTTTTAAATTCTTTTTTATATCTTTTTTACAAACGTTTTGGGGGTGGGACCCCAAGGTCAGTGACTCAGGGGGAGCCTTAACGGGCGGACGTAATGGGCGGCGGGGCGGAACGGACCTCCAGGCTCGCGCAAGACACGCCGAGGCATGGCGCCAAGGCGCGCCCGGCCGAGCATGGCGCGGCGGCAGAGAACTGCGGCCGGGAGACGTTAGGGGCAGCGGTGGCGCGGCAGAGGAGGCGGCACCGAGCGTAGCGACGACCAGCAGCGGGCAACGCAGGCAGCGCAGCGTCTAGGGGGTCGCGGAGTGCGACGGGCGGCGATGGCGGACAGCAAGGGCAGGGCGGGCGCGAAGGCCGAGTAGCTGGCGCGGCGTGGGACCCGAAAAGCGGCCATCGGCAGTGGAGGCTGTGCGAGGCGGAGCTCGCGACGCTGGGAGCAGGGAGGCGGCGACTGGCGACGGGACGGTGCTACAGTGCGTGAGGCCGAAGCGGCGGGAGCGGCGAGGGCCGTGGTGGCCGTCGTGAAGCTTCGGGCGGCGGCCAGCTAGCAGCAGAGGCAGCAAAAGCGGAGGCGGCCAGGTTGGCGCGGGAAGCGGGGCGCTGGAACGGACGACGGATGGCGGCAGTGGCCAGCCTTGAAACGAGGGGCGAGGCAGGTGCGACCATGTGCGGGACGACGTGAGCAGAAGCGGCAGAGCAAGGCGGAGCCGCGAGGGGGGAGGCCACGGCGTGAGCGCGTACGGTGCGCGGCGGGAGCGAGGCAGAGGAGAAGAGGGGGCTCACGAGGGGTTGCAGGGTTCGGGGCAACGGTGCGTGGGGAGGACGACGACGACGACCCAGCGGAGAGGAGGCAGGCCGTCGAGGAGGAGGAAGCAGTCCGGCGGGGGAAGCTCAGGCGAGGTCGCGCTCCGGGCGGCGGCGTCCACCGGTCTCCTCCTCTCGATCCCGATCCAATCGGGGGAGAGGGGGGAGATATTTCGGGGGGAGTGGGGGTGTCGGTGGATGACTGGGGGGAGTGGGGGTTATGGAGTGCGGGGATGGGCCGGCTTGGTGGGGTCGTGGCCCAGTTGGGCCGGTGGCCTGTGCTATGTCTTGAGCTTGCGTTGGTTTTCCTCGAAGAGGAGAGGGTGATGCAGCAAGTGTAGCGTAAGTATTTCCCTCGGTTTTTTAGAACCAAGGTATCAATCCTGTAGGAGGCTCCTCAAAAGTCCAACGCACCTACACAAACAAACTGAGAACTCGCAACCAACGCAATAAAGGGGTTGTCAATCCCTTCACGGCCACTTGCGAAAGTGAGATCTAATAAAGATAGTATGATAATATAAATATATTTTTGGTATTTTATATTATAGATGCAAAAACTAAAGATGCAAGTAAAAGTAGATTGAAAGCAAATATGATAAGAGATAGACCCGGGGGCCATAGGTTTCACTAGTGGCTTCTCTCAAGATAGCATAAGTATTACGGTGGGTGAACAAATTACTGACGAGCAATTGATAGAAAAGCGCATAGTTATGAGATTATCTAGGCATGATCATGTATATAGGCATCACGTCCATAACAAGTAGACCGACTCCTGCCTGCATCTACTACTATTACTCCACACATCGATCGCTATCCAGCATACATCTAGAGTATTAAGTTCATAAGAACAGAGTAACGCATTAAGCAAGATGACATGATGTAGAGGGATAAACTTATGCAATATGATATAAAACCCATCTTGTTATCCTCGATGGCAACAGTACAATACGTGCCTTGCAACCCTTTCTGTCACTGGGTAAGCACACCGCAAGATTGAACCCAAAGCTAAGCACTTCTCCTATGGCAAGAAAAACCAATCTAGTAGGCCAAACTAAACTGATAATTCGAAGAGACTTGCAAAGATAACTCAATATTACATAAAAGAATTTAGAGAAGATTCAAATATTATTCATAGATAGACTTGATCATAAACCCACAATTCATTGGATCTCGACAAACACACCGCAAAAAGAGATTACATCGAATAGATATCCACAAGAGAGGGGGAGAACATTGTATTGAGATCCAAAAAGAGAGAAGAAGCCATCTAGCTAATAACTACTCACAACTCATCGGAGGGGCAAGGATGTTGATGTAGAGGCCCTCCGTGGTTGATTCCCCCTCCGGCAGAGTGCCGGCGAAGGCTCCAAGATGGGATCTCGCGGATACAGAAGGTTACGTTGGTGGAAATTGTGTTTCGTGGTGCCCCTGGATATTTTCGGGGTACGTAGATATATATAGGAGGAAGAAGTACGTCGGTGGCTGCCGAGGGGCCCACGAGACAGGGGGCGCGCCCTATAGGGGGGGGGCGCCCTCCTATCTCGTGGAGGCCTCAGCTGCTTCTTGACTTGCACTCCAAGTCCTCTGGATCATGTTTGGGTAACGTGGCACCATTAGTGTGGGATTACTGTTGCTTAATTACCCGGGCGTCACAGGATGACCTAAGGTTTATCAATTCGTGGGAGGCGTCGGATGAAGATGGTCTCTCTCAAGCAACCCTGCAACCAAATAACAAAGAGTCTCCTGTGTCCCCAACATACCCAATAAAATAGTAGATTGTATAGGCGCACTAGTTCGGCGAAGAGATGGTGATACAAGTTCAATATGGATGGTAGATATAGGTTTTTGTAATCCGAAAATATAAAAACAGCAAGGTAGCAAGCGATAAAAGTGAGTGTAAACGGTATTTCAATGCGTTGAAACAAGGCCTAGGGTTCGTACTTTCACTAGTGCAAGTTCTCTCAACAATAATAACATAGTTGGATCATATAACTATCCCTCAACATGCAACAAAGAGTCACTCCAAAATCACTAATAGCGGAGAACAAACGAAGAGATTATGGTAGGGTACGAAACCACCTCAAAGCTATTCTTTCTGATCAATCCATTGGGCTATTGCTATAAGTGTCACAAACAACCCTAGAATTCGTAGTAAAATAACACCTTAAGACACACATCAACTAAAACCCTAATGTCACCTAGATACTCCAATGTCACCTCAAGTATCCGTGGGTATGATTATACGATATGCATCACACAATCTCAGGTTCATCTATTCAACCAACACATATAACCTCAAAGAGTGCCCCAAAGTTTCTACTGGAGAGTCAAGACGAAAATGTGTGCCAACCCCTATGCATAGGTTCATGGGCGGAACCCGCAAGTTGATCACCAAAACATACATCAAGTGAATCACGTGATATCCCATTGTCACCACAGATACGCACGGCAAGACATACATCAAGTGTTCTCAAATCATTAAAGACTCAATCCGATAAGATAACTTCAAAGGGAAAACTCAATCCATTACAAGAGAGTAGAGGGGGAGAAGAAACGTAAGATCCAACTATAATAGCAAAGCTCGCGATACATCAAGATCATGCCAAATCAAGAACACGAGAGAGAGAGAGAGAGATCAAACACATAGCTACTGGTACATACCATCAGCCCCGAGGGTGAACTACTCCCTCCTCGTCATGGAGAGCGTCGGGATGATGAAGATGGCCACCGGTGAGGGATACCCCCTCCGGCAGGTCTTGAACAGGGTCCCGATTGGTTTTTGGTGGCTACAGAGGCTTGCGGCGGCGGAACTCCCGATCTCTTCTGTTCCCAGAAGGTTTTAGGGTATATGGATATATATAGGCGGAAGAAATACGTCAGGGGAGCCACGAGGGGCCCATGAGGGTGGAGGGCGCGCCCAGGGGGGTGGGTGCGCCCCCCTGCCTCGTGCCTTCCTCGTTGCTTTCTTGACGTGGACTCCAAGTCCCCCAGATTGCTTTCTTTCCAAAAATAACTTCTCCAGAAGATTTCATTCCGTTTCGACTCTGTTTGATATTCCTTTTCTTCGAAACACTGAAACAAGGGAAAAATGTAAACTGCATCGGGCTATGGCTTAATAGGTTAGTCCCAAAAATAATATAAAAGTGCATAGTAAAGCCCAATAAACATCCAAGATGGATAATATAATAGCATGAATACTTCATAAATTATAGATACATTGGAGACGTATCAGTATCCCCAAGCTTAATTCCTGCTCGTCCTCGAGTAGGTAAATGATAAAAGAAAGAATTTATGAAGTGTGAATGCTAGCTGATTCACAAGTTTGATCAATGATAATTTCAATCACCTTTTCTAGCATCATTATATGTCATAACAGTAGCTCATATCATAAAACTTTGCATGATCAAGTAACAAACTATTCACATGTTAAAGTATAGATCATAAACTTTCTTGAAAACTAACAAACAGTTCTCAGTCATCAAACAATTGAAATTCATCTTATTTTCAGGAAGAGTCTATGTCAGAGCTTTGATTCGGCAAACTTCACATACTCAACTATCATTTAGTCTTCCATGATTGCTACCACTCAAAGCATATTTTTAGAACAAATAGTATTCATCGAACACAGAGAAAGATAGGGGCTTAATGTTTTGCCCCAACCTTTTACCTCAGGGGTAATGTCAACAGTAATAATTCATGCTCAAATATATTTGAATGGCCATATATGCCTAGATATTTCCATCACATGATGCTTGCCAACTAAAGAGTAGGTTGGAATGAGAAGGAATACTACTGACTCTTGCATAAAACTAAAAGATAGGCCCTTCGCAGAGGGCAGCAGGGATTTGCAGAGGTGCCAGAGCTCTAAGCAAAAACAAAGATGAAAATAATTTTGAGAGGTATGCTTTCATTGTCAACATAACGACCAAGAGTTCCCAATATCTTCCATACTACATACATTATAGGTGGTTCCCAAATAGAAATGTAAAGATTTTTACTCCCCCTCCACCAACAATCATCAGTACATGGCTTGCCGGAAACAACGGGTGCCTCCAACTAACATCAAACCTGGGGGAGTTTTGTTTGCAATTATTTTTGATTTGATTTCGATCTTTTGATCATGGGACTGGGCATCCCAGTTACCAGCCATTTTCTCATGAATGATGAGCGGATTCCACTCATCGTGAGAATTACCCACCTAGCATGGAAGATACTGCTAACCCGTAGTCGCTACATGAGCGATTCGGGCATACAAAACAGATTACTATTTGAAGGTTTAGAGTTTGGCACATGCAAATTTACTTGGAACGGCAGGTAAATACCACATATAGGTAGATATGGTGGACACTCATGGAAGAAACTTGGTTCAAGGAATTTGGATGCACAAGCAGTATTCCCGCTTAGTACAGATATTTTGGCTAGCAAAGGATTCTAAATAGCAAGCACCACATGTTAGAGGATCCAAAACAATATAACTTATACAAATATACCCAAGCATAACTCATTATGTTGTCTTCCTTGTCCAACTTCAACTAATTTTCTCAGGTTTGAAAATAAATAATGGGGCTCACAATCATAGAAGATGTCCAAGATAGTATTATATGTGAAATCTCTCTTCCTTCAATATTCTTTCATGAATTGTTCAATTGACCAATACAACGTTTGCTAACCTTCAATAAATTTACCACCTCTACTTCTTATATGTGAAGGCATTACTCCCCATGGGAGAGGCATATGAAACATGTATAATTTCAGATTTATGACATTCAAATAATTCAACCATTTACTCAAAGGATATAAGTGAAGCACACGAGTAAATAACAAACTACTCCAAAAAGATATAAGTGAAGATCAATGAGTAGTTAAATAATTATGTAGCTATGTGAAGACTCTCTCTCATTTAAGAATTTAAGATCTTGGTATTTTATTAAAACAGCAAGCAAAACAAAATAAAATAAAATGAAGCTCCAAGCAAAACACATATCATGTGGTGAATAAAAATATAGCTCCAAGTAAAGTTACCGATGAACGAAGATGAAAGAGGGGATGCCATCTAGGGCATCCCCAAGCTTAGGCTCTTGTTTGTCCTTGAATATTACCTTGGGGTGCCTTGGGCATCCCCAATCTTAGGCTCTTGCCACTCCTTATTCCATAGTCCATCGAATCTTTACCCAAAACTTGAAAACTTCACAACACAAAACATAACAGAAAATCTCGTGAGCTTCGTTAGCGAAAGAAAAGAAAACACCACTTCAAGGTACTGTAATGAACTCATTCTTTATTTATATTGGTGTTAAACCTACTGTATTCCAACTTCTCTATGGTTTATAAACTATTTTACTAGTCATAGAGTCATCAAAATAAGCAAACAACACACGAAAAAACAGAATCTGTCAAAAACAGAACAGTCTGTAGTAATCTGTAACTAACGCAAACTTATGGAACTCAGAAAAATCTACCAAAATAGGACGACCTAGATAATTTGATTATTGATCTTCTGAAATTGGAATCAGTATTTTATGACGTTCTGGTGATTTTAAACAATTGTTTTCGTGAACAGAAAGTTTCTGGAATTTTCAGCAAGATCAAATAACTATCATCCAAGAAGATCCTATAGGTCTTACTTGGCACAAACACTAATTAAAACATAAAAATACATCTAACCAGATGCTAGATCAAATATTTATTGCTAAACAGATCTAAAAAGCAAGAAACAAAAATAAAATTGGGTTGCCTCCCAACAAGCGCTAACGTTTAACGCCCCTAGCTAGGCATGATGATTTCAATGATGCTCGCATAAAAGATAAGAATTGAAACATAAAGAGAGCATCATGAAGAATATGACTAGCACATTTAAGTCTAACCCACTTCTTATGCATAGGGATTTTCTAAGCAAACAACTTATGGGAACAATAATCAACTAGCATAGGAAGGCAAAACAAGCATAACTTCAAAACTTTAAGCACATAGAGAGGAAACTTGATATTATTGCAATTCCTACAAGCATATATTCCTCCCTCATAATAATTTTCAGTAGCATCATGAATGAATTCAACAATATAACCAGCACCTAAAGCATTCTTTCTACTCTCCACATAAGCAAAATTCTTCTCATGAATAATAGTGGGAGCAAACTCAACAAAATAACTATCATGTGATTGAAAATTAAGATCAAGATGACAAGTTTCATGGTTATCATTATTCTTTATAGCATACGTGTCATCACAATAATCATCATAGATAGGAGGCATGCTTTCATCATAGTAAATTTGCTCATCAAAGCTTGGGGGACAAAAAATATCATCTTCATCAAACATAGCTTCCCCAAGCTTGTGGCTTTGCATATCATTAGCATCATGGGTATTCAAAGAATTCATAGTAACAACATTGCAATCATGCTCATCATTCAAATATTTTATGCTAAGCATTCTATGTAATTCTTCTTCTAGTACTTGAGCACAATTTTCCTTTCCATCATACTCACGAAAGATATTAAAAAGATGAAGCGTATGAGACAAACTCAATTCCATTTTTTAGTTTTCTTTTATAGACTAAACTAGTGATAAAACAAGAAACAAAAAGATTCGGTTGCAAGATCTAAAGATATACCTTCAAGCACTCACCTCCCCCGCAACGGCGCCAGAAAAGAGCTTGATGTCTACTACACAACCTTGTTCTTGTAGACGTTGTTGGGCCTCCAAGTGCAGAGGCTTGTAGGACAGTAGCAAATTTCCCTCAAGTGGATGACCTAAGGTTTATCAATCCATGGGAGGCATAGGATGAAGATGGTCCTTCTCAAGCAACCCTGCAACCAAATAACAAAGAGTCTCTTGTGTCCCCAAGACACCCAATACAATAGTAGATTGTATAGGTGCACTAGTTCGGCGAAGAGATGGTGATACAAGTGCAATATGGATGGTAGATATAGGTTTTTGTAATCTGAAAATATAAAAACAGCAAGGTAGCAAGCGATAAAAGTGAGTGTAAACGGTATTGCAATGTGTTGAAACAAGGCCTAGGGTTCATACTTTCACTAGTGCAAGTTCTCTCAACAATAATAACATAGTTGGATCATATAACTATCCCTCAACATGCAACAAAGAGTCACTCCAAAATCACTAATAGCGGAGAACAAACGAAGAGATTATGGTAGGGTACGAAACCACCTCAAAGCTATTCTTTCCGATCAATCCATTGGGCTATTGCTATAAGTGTCACAAACAACCCTAGAGTTCGTAGTAAAATAACACCTTAAGACACACATCAACCAAAACCCTAATGTCACCTAGATACTCCAATGTTACCTTAAGTATCTATGGGTATGATTATACGATATGCATCACACAATCTCAGATTCATCTATTCAACCAACACATAGAACCTCAAAGAGTGCCCCAAAGTTTCTACCGGAGAGTCAAGATGAAAACGTGTGCCAACCCCTATGCATAGGTTCATGGGCGGAACCCGCAAGTTGATCACCAAAACATACATCAAGTGAATCACGTGATATCCCATTGTCACCACAAATACGCACGGCAAGACATACATCAAGTGTTCTCAAATAATTAAAGACTCAATCCGATAAGATAACTTCAAAGGGAAAACTCAATCCATTATAAGAGAGTAGAGGGGGAGAAGAAACATAATATCCAACTATAATAGCAAAGCTCGCGATACATCAAGATCGTGCCAAATAAAGAACACGAGAGAGAGAGATCAAACACATAGCTACGGGTACATACCCTCAGCCCCGAGGGTGAACTACTCCCTCCTCGTCATGGAGAGCGCCAGGATGATGAAGATGGCTAACGGTGAGGGATACCCTCCGCAGGTGCTTTAACAGGTCCCGATTGGTTTTTGGTGGCTACAGAGGCTTGCGGCGTGAACTCCCGATCTCTTCTGTGCCCAGAATGTTTTAGTGTATATTGATATATATATATATATATATATATATATATATATATATGCGAAAGAAATACGTCAGGGGAGCCATGAGGGGCCCACGAGGGTGGAGGGCGCGCCCAGGGGGGTGGGCGCGCCCCCCTGCCTCGTGCCTTCCCCATTGCTTTCTTGACGTGGACTCCAAGTCCCCCGGATTGCTTTCTTTCCAAAAATAACTTCTCCAGAAGGTTTCATTCCGTTTCGACTCCGTTTGATATTCCTTTTCTTTGAAATACTGAAACAAGGGAAAAAACAAAAACTGGCACTGGGCTCTTGGTTAATAGGTTAGTCCCAACAAAATTATAAAGGTGCATAGTAAAGCCCAATAAACATCCAAGATGGATAATATAATAGCATGAATACTTCATAAATTATATATACGTTGGAGACGTATCACTCTCTCTCTCTCTCTCTCTCTCTCTCTCTCTCGTGGGGATCAGCCTCCCGTGTCTGCTCCAATATCGGCAGATCTTTGCCTGGTTCTCCTTGGTCCATCATGAAACTGACGATTACTAGGAGACCACTAAAAGGAAAACACAATCACAATGATAATGAAACAAAAAAGAGAGTGAGGATCAGTTACTGCTTTGCAAAAGTTCTTTTTTTCTCTGAACAAAAATATACCAACATCACGGATCCGCTTACCTTCCCTTTGTTGGGAGAGAAGAACAGTGGCAGATGCGAGTATTGCCTTTCTTGAAGACGGTGAGGGAGAAGGGGATTCATCGAAGAGTGAAATGATGGTTCCTTCGTCCGTCAAACTTAGACTGCGGGGAGGTGGGGTTTTGTGATACGACGGCTCGTTACTGCCGCGCTATGACCGGGGTGACTCTCCGCCTGCATACTGCCTTCTAATTTGATGGATAGCATTTGGGCCCGCGCGCTACATGGCCCGTATGTCGGTGAACAAAAGTATAACGACATTCAGTAGAGGGAGACGTTTCGATGACCTAGGAGGAGCCAGAAGCGGTATTGTATCCACTGTACTAGTAGTAATTGTTTTTCTGTGTAGCTGTAGAGTGTCTGTGACACCCCAAAAATTTTAACCTTGTTTTGTTAATTAAAATCTTGCCAGGAAATTTAACTTCCCTATTTTTTTGGTTTTTCTTGATTTCAGAACCATCCTTTTCTTGGTTATCTTGGAGTTGTTCCCTAAGATGAAAACCTTTCACTTATGATTTTAGACTTGTTTACCCTCTCAAGAAAATCTTTTCTTTTATCAGAAGAATTAATTATATAATATTCTTCCTGATCTTTATTTTCTTGAAAAATGGTTTCCCATAGTTTTATGGTCCCATTTGTACTACAACCCTTTTATAGATTCATTCAAAAATCCCACCAAAATTTGGAGATGTCATATGGAGTATTTGAACCACTTTTGTGCAAAAATATCTTCTGCCCATTGGATATTTTGAGCTCTACACCATATTTTCAAATCTGGTCCAGAGATCATTTTTACACTACAACCTATTCAAATATTTCTTTAAAACTTCTACCAAAATTTTGGGATGTTAGCAGGAGTATATTAATCAACTTTGTGCAAAAACCTAATGATGTTCTTTGGAAAAACTGAGTGAATCATCCTCTTTTCCATTCTGGTCCAACTTGAGGTTTTGTACAGCAACCACCTTTTTAGTTGCTCCTTGATCCATGATTCCTTTTCCTATTGGTAGTCCTCCTTGCCAAACCCTTAAGTCCAGGAGAGTGAACCCATTGGATGATTCTAAGTACTTGCAACAATGCCATTTGCTTTCTGTCCAGAATTGAAGTTTTGCAAAACTTGCACTAGCAAGTTTGTACTTTGGAGAAACTAACCTTACCATCCTCTCTTTCATCTAAAGAGACCCCACTCTGGAAGTTTTGGCCACTCCAAGAAATGCCTAAGTGCCCTTGGCATTTTGTCAAACACCTTATGGGCATGATCTGTTTTGGCATGAGTTTTTGTTTACACTGTGAACTTAATCCCCTGACCAGACCAGCATGTCCTATGGTTTTGCCTTAGACTATAACCCCACCCTGCTAACTTCCTTGTGCTTTGGAGCCCCCTAACATGCCATAGCATTTCGTCGAGCATGTCCCATGCATGCTCTCGGCGCGAGCAGAGCACGCGTATTGCACGTGCCGCGCCCGAGCCGACACGTCGCACCCCTGGTTTGCCACCGCCTTGCGGAGCCACACCACTCGCTAACCTTCTCCCCGCATCACGCCAAGCAGCCCCTGGCGCCCTACAACACCGCCGTCAGAGCCCTTGGCGGCACGCCGGCATCCGCAGCGTGTCTCGGCCAGGTCGGTGCCGCCCAAGCCGCCAGCACTCTCCACCTGCCCCCTTGAACAGCGCAAGCTCATCCTCAAGCGTGTCCACTAGCGCTCGTCGCCGCCACGTCGCCCAAGCTACAGAAAGACGGTCGCCGGCGACCTTATCCGCGGCCGCCGCTGAACCGCCTCGACTCGCCTATTTAAGGAAGCCCCGAGCCCGTCCCCGCACGCAGGCAACCTCAGGCCACCCCAATGGCGCTTCCCTAGCTCGCAATCGACCCGGGGAGGTCTCTGTCCCCATCTCCGGCAACTCCTGCCGCCGCCACAGCCCCGGCCATTCCGGCGCCACCAGGACCGCCCCCTCTCCACTCTCTCCACCAGAAGCTCTCTCTTCCTCCCGTGAACCCTTCCCCTTGCTCGATTTTGATCGGGAACCAACGCAGCCCCAAAACCACTTTGCCCGACGGCCACCGTCCGCCGCGAAGCTCGCCGCCGGCAGCTCCATCCACCCCTGAGGCCAAAACGACCACCGGAGTGACCGTCTTGATCCCCTGAGCCCGCAGATGGCCTCCGTTTTCCGAACGACGCCGTCATTCACCGGGCGAGCCTCGCCGAGCTCCGCCTGCTTCGCCGGAGGAGGCAACGCGTGGACTAGTCAACCGACTAGTGGGCCACTGGACCCACTGTCGGTGACTCCCAGCGCCTCCACGCTGGATAAGTGGAAGCATACTTCCTGAATACGCCGACGTATGCGTGTTTATTCAATCGTTTTTTCTTTTACATTTTAATTTAAATAACATATTTTGATCAAAACTTTGAAAGGCTGTAACTTTTTAAATACAACTCCAAATGAGTTGATTCTTTTTCCTACCTCTTTCAAATATTGTCTAGTTTATTTTAAGATTTATTTCAAAAATTTCAGACAACTATTTGGTTCTGTTTTGAAACTATTTATTGATTCAAAAATATTTTTAATAGGATTTTGGAGAGAGAAGAGAAAACTTTCAAAAGTTTTGGAGAGCACCTCACCCCTCCACAACCTGAAGGCAAGCATTCTGAACCCCGGCATAATACTTTTGATGTGTTAGCCGACACTTTATAACACCACCTCTTTTCGAAGAGCTAGTTATTTCATGTGATATGATCATTTGCATGAATGCATATTAGTGATCTCCTTGTTGTTGGAAATGAATATACTTGTGATGGTAACCATTCTCATGTGCCTTGCATGCATGCCGGAAAGGAATCCGGGAAAGCCTCCGCCTTGGGTAGGCGTGAGCTTGTCGCCGTCCCGTCGGGACGGTTATGTCCCAGATGGCATGGTAAGGTATAGTGAGTGGTGACTTTGTTGGTTGAAATATATTTGTTATATATATGTCATGCAGGAATTTATAAACCTCCCGAGTCGACCGTAGATCGAGTCTTGTTCCAAGAATCCCCATACTTGTTTCAGATTACCACTTGTCCCTACAACAAGTAGGGTGCAGTTCGATCGATCGTCAACCCCTTTCAAGCACACACCATACAGAGAGGCCATGGTGGAAGATATCGATTGAAGCCGATAGGCATGCCACCTGGTCCGGGGCATGGGTGTTTCAGTTGAGACCGAGAGGAGGCCACCCCTTAGAGCGCCATGTATAAATTTGATCCCATGCTACGCGAGGTTGTAGCCTCCCCACTTAGAGTTTTGCTTAACAAGTGTCATGGGTGATTCTGCACACGGGTAAGTTAAGCTGTGTGTGCAAGTCGGTGTGTTTTCAATTAAAAGATCAGAGATTTGAATTAGTCCCGATGGACTAAAGAAATCTGTTACTCGTGGGTAAAGAGTACACCCTCTGCAGAGATTAAACCTATTCGAATAGCTGTGTCCTTGGTTAAGGATTTCAGTCTGGGATGGGTCAGGTGTCGGTCTTAGTGTCGATCTTTGGAGGAGTTATTATTAAAACAGAACTGGATCGCAAATTGAGACTTGTAATGTTTATGAATATTATTTTGTTATGGACTAACCCGTTATATTATTTGAATTATCGAGTATCCCTGGGATGGTTCTACCTCCTGGATATTCACTATGGATGTAATTGCTTTATAAGCCCTTTATGTGGTGTCGCTAAGACGCCTCGATCGTGGCATTGCTTTTATTTTATTTATAAGCCCTTTATGTGGTGTCGCTAAGACGCCTCGATCGTGGCATTGCTTTTATTTATAAGCCCTTTATGTGGTGTCGCTAAGACGCCTCGATCGTGGCATTGCTTTTATTTATAAGCCCTTTATGTGGTGTCGCTAAGACGCCTCGATCGCGTGGCATTGCTTTTATTTTATTTATAAGCCCTTTATGTGGTGTCGCTAAGACGCCCGACTGTGGCATTGCTTTTATTTTTAAGCCCTTTATGTGGTGTCGCTAAGATGCCCGACTGTGGCATTGCTTTTATTTTATTTATAAGCCCTTTATGTGGTGTCGCTAAGACGCCCGACTGTGGCATTGCTTTTATTTTTAAGCCCTTTATGTGGTGTCGCTAAGACGCCCGACTGAGGCATTTATTTCTGCTCCGTCATTACATATTTGTTGTTACTTATTAATAACCTACATGCATGCATCAAGGGTTTCATTTTTATGACTGACGTTGTGATCATAGAATATTTTCAAAGCATGATTATCGGTTGTTATATTATACCTGTGTTCATAATGTTTGCGAGTACATTCAAAGTACTCACTGGCTTGTCCCTGGCTATTTTCTTGGCCAGATTTCTCGCGTGGAGAGGAACGTTGCGATGACAGCCCTGGAACCTAAGCAATGGTGATAGCAGCCTCACGAAGATAGGAGTTAACCTAGTCAGCTGTTCCTGTGGGAAATGGAGTCCCATAGACGTTGATGATCCACAAACCGCTTCCGCCATCAAACCACTAGAAACCATTTGTTGTACTCACAGGCCAGAGTGGTCTTGTACCACATATTTTATATTTTGCTTGGAAATTCGGTATCAAGTTGATGCCTCATCAGCTAACAGTAATCCTGGGGCTGGTGAGCACGACGGCCATTTTCTGGAAATTAATATCCGGAAAAACCGGTTGCCACAGTGTCTCCACTGTACTAGTAGTAATTGTTTCTCTGGGCCCAAGACAAAACAGCCCATCCACCCTAGTAAATAGTAAAATCAATTCAAAAGCCAATATATTTACTGAATGAGAGGCGCTACCCACACCCAGCACACCGCCCCCAAGAAAACATGGGTGCTCTTCTTCCTCCTCACTCCCACCCACCTCACGTCAGCTTGCTCCACTCGTACGCCCAAATTCCTCACCTCACTCCTACAGAAAACCCCAGCTCCCCTTCAAATCCGTGAGCTGACGCGACGCCTCGAGGAAAATGGAGTCGGTGACCCCAAAGGTTAAGAAGATGAGGCTCCCGCCAGCGGCGACGCCTGTTGTAGATCCCGCACCGGGTAGCGCGGGGAGAAGCAGTGACCCCACCCCCACCGGATCCCAGGAACCTGTAGAATTTCGGGTGGACTGCATCAGCGATCTCCCAAACTCCGTCCTTGGGGAGATCATCTCGCTTCTCCCCACCAAGGATTGCTGCCGCACCCAAGTCCTCTCAATTTGGTGGCGCCCTCTATGACGCGTCATGCCCCTTAATCTCGACTATCGTCAGCTAACTCTCTTCAATGATTTTGAAATCCCCAGAGCCATCATTTCCTCCCACCAGGGCTCCGTTCAGAGCCTCTGCATCCCGTCATGCTACCTGAGCAAGCATACCATGCCCTGCATGGTGGATGCCTGGCTGAAATCCCCTGAATTCACATAATGCAGCTGCTTGCACTACAAAAAATACACTTCTATGATGATATGTGTTTGTCACAGTAGGTCACGTTTTTTGTCATGCATGTACATCCATGAAGATTTTATGACAGAATCAAGATAGTCATACTTGCTTTGTCAGAGAAGTGTTCCATGACATTACCAAAATTATCATCACGGAAGTGTCCACTTCCATGACGATAAATCGCGTCACGTAAGTGCTTTTCAAGGGTGACCGACACGTGGCATCCACCGTGAACGGAACGCCGTTAAGCTATCGGGTCGGGTTTTGGATCCGATAACCCGTTAACAGCCCGACCAATGGGGATTTTCCACGTGTAAAATCATCATTGGTCGGAGGAAACACGTGTCGGCTCATCGTTGGGACAGATGTCATCCACTCATTGGATGTATACGCCTATGATACGTCGACACATGGCACGGCCCAACAGAGGCCCATTCCCGTGAAAAGGCCGGCTCGTTCGACTTGGTCAAAAGGTGGCGGGCGCCCGTGGAAAGTTCGTTAATGGCCTGCTCGCATATAGCCCATTTACAGCCCGCTAACCCAAGGCCCGTTACGCCCCATACGAATTAGGCCCAAGAGCGTCATCCGGGCCATCCAATATGACTCCAAATTGCCACTTCCGCCCATGTATGGCCCATGATGTCTTTCGCCCATATGAGGCCCTATGTAACTCTTGGCCTATTAATGGCCCATGGTGAAACCGCCCGCAATGAACAATGTATCACTTTACACCCATTAACGGCTGTGGTGAAAGTGGCCCGTAATGAACAAAGGTATCACTTTATACCCATTAAGGGCCCGTTATTCAGCTTGGGCTGCTTCAGCCCATGTTATCTTTCGCCTTCTCGTGAGCCCATTTATTCTTGGGCTCATTTCAAAGATTCGTTTACTTACGGCCACATCGCTATTTTACGCCAGGGTCAAATTCAGCCCGTGGTTACAGTTGGCCCGTTTGTGGTCTGTTAATACGTTGGGCCGTTTTCCTAGCGTCATCAAATACGGCCTATTAATGATGGCCCGTTATGGTCGGCCCATGAACGGGCGATTCCAACTCTAGCCCGTTTACGGCCATAATGCGGCCTGTTATTGGCCCATGTTTGGCCAATCAATCATACGGCCGGTATAAGGCCCATTGATGATACGGCCCGTAGAAGGCCCATTGTTTCTAAGGCCCGTAGAAGGCCCATTGTTTCTACGGCCCGTAGAAGGCCCACTGTTTCTACGACCCGTAGGAGGCCCAAAGGTCACTACAAAGAATATTAGCCCATGGTTATTGTGGCCTAGTTTTAAAAATAGGTTATTGCAGCCACTAGCAAACCGCGGAAAAAGAACTGCATCGACTACAAGCAAACAAAAAACAAGACAACAAGGAAATAAATAAGCAAGCAACTTATGCTAGGCTATCACGGCTATTACACATATTACATCCATCGGGCATCAAAGTTCGCCACGGTGCAAATATAGGGAACAAAGCAGCATATCATATACATCGGTTGTCAAAGTTGGCGATCAAATACAAATAAACGCCAAAGAAAAACAAATCCAGAATCAAAACCGCTTCGTAACATCTCAAGAAACAATATCCTCGAGACCCATAATGTCGGCAAGATGCTTAGCAAGCTTATTAACTTTCTCTTGTTTGGCGCTTAAATCCTCCAAATATTGTCAAGGTAACCATAAAATATGCATCTGAATTCGCAGGACTTCCTCACCCTTCACTTCCTATCGCAGCACATCTCGATCGATGTCTTTCAACTTGAAGTTGAGACTCAAGAAGACGAACTGATTCAGCAAATGAGTTTGAAGAGCTTGTGCCAGCAGAGTGGCCAAGAATCCTAACACTACATCAAGATAGGACTTTTGGGTTCCCTCACCGTCGCCAAGATAGTTTTATCAGCTTTCTTGGAGACCAACAGGATGTCTCACTATCTTGAACCTTATCTGCATTACTTCCTTTACCATTGGATAACGCGGCATCGTTTCTCCAATATTTTGTCCGCATTCTAAAAGAGAAACAAGCGTATACATCACATGTTTACCATGTTGTATATGAAACTCATTTTGGTAAATGAGTTCAGTAGTAAAGTGGACAGGATAACAAAGATGAAACAAACATATATCTATGTACCATGGTCACTTTATGGTCTATATCATTCTAGTTTTTGTTGCCAAATCAAGATAGAGACACAGTTCAAATAATATTTGTTCAAGACAAAGCAGAATAGACAGAATATAAGTGTGGGTAACTATAGAGCAATAACAACACTTGTAATGTGCATGACATGAGAACATAATTGTTTAGTCAATTGAAACTGGAATCAACATAGATCAGGTTACAACAGTAAACCAGTTAAAGAAACAGGTTTGAAACATACCTGTTGCGCCATTGAAGTTTCAATTCCATCCTTCAAATTTTAAAATAGTTGGTATGAGTAAATACAGTAATGCAACAGCAAAGGAGTATGAACCATAGCTACAGAACCTGACCTGAGAACAAATCTTGTTCTCCTATAAGCGTTGAGTTGGGATTCGGAGTGGTGGTCCTCGTGCTTTGGGCACTGCAGTTCCCTTACTAACTGCTCGTGTTTGGGTGCTATGTGGTGGAGACGGTGCTGTGTCAACTGGAATTTGGTTACTATCTGCCAGGGTTGGGGTTAGAAGGGGTGTAGCTGGTTCTCTGTCCAACTCGGTAGGGGTACAATCTGCGAGAGTCTGGGTTATGTGTGGTGGATCTGGTCCTTGGGCAAGTACAACCGTGGTTCTATCTGCATCAACTGGTAGCACTATCTTTTCTGAAGACCGTGTTGTTACTCCCTTAGATACTGCCATCACGCTCCAATTCAAATGGTCGATAAACAAGAAAAGTAATTGAAAGTATAGACATTGTATGATAGACAGTGCAATGGATAGTGGGGAATAAAAGAGGGCATGAAATAATTCATATTTATGTTGTCTAACCAAACAGGATAGCATGACACAATTTCACATATATGATGGTTAACTAAACAGGATAGCATGACACAATTTCACATTATGATGGCTAACTAAAAAAGATGGAAAGACATAGTTCAAAATATGAGACTATGTAAACAGGATGACATGACATAACTATATAATGTGTTTATTAAATAGGTTGGCATGCCATAATTCACATACATTCACGGATAGAATGCCATAATTCAAAATATGATGACTATAAACACTAAACAGGATGAGATGATATAACTATATGATGTCTTTATTAAATGGGTTGCCATGCATAATTCAGATAGATGATGTGTATGTACTATGTAAACATGATGGCATGATATAATTCAAATATATGATTTAAATTTTAAGCAAGTAAGAAGATGGCAATCCATATATGATGTAAAAACTAAGCAATGCAAGACAACATGCATGACATGGGTAATATAACCCTGCCAAGTTTGAGAATAGACCTCAGGGGGGAAACAAGGACTGGTCATCGCCTCGAATCCTCCTACGAGGAGCTCTCAGAATCAAAGCAAGATGTCCGTTCAGCAGGTAGCATTGTCTCGCTCTCAATACCTTGTTTTCACTCGAGATACTTCCATCACCGCTTTAAATGGCTGATGCACAGTGAAGAGTAGTTGAATATACAAACGTTGTTTCCATAAATGGAACACGTAATACAAAAAATGATAGCATGATATAATTCACATACATGATGATTGGCTAAACAGCATGGCATTGCATAATTCACATATATAATGCCTTTGCAACAAGATAGCATTGTATAATTCACATATATAATGTCTTGCAACAAGATGGCAATGCATAATTCACATATATGGTAAATAGACACTAAACAGGTGGCATTCACACAAAGAATGCCTAAACTAATCAAATGACACAGCAATACGAGACACCATACGCACGATATGAGCAACATAACCCTGCCAAGTTAGAGCATACACCTCGGGGGGGGATAGGACTGGTCATCTGTCTCTGAATCCTCCTCTGAGGAGCTATCCGTAACCAGCGAGATATGCGCTTCGTCAGATAGCATAGTCTGCTCTGAAGACCTTGTTTTCACTCCAGAATTTGACATCGCCGTGTCAAATGGTTGATGCACACGAAGAGCAGTTGAATGTACTAACATTGTTGACAAATGTAATATGTAACGCAAAAAAAGGATGGCCTGATATAATTTACATATAAGATGAATGGCTAAGCAGGATGGCATTGCAAAATTCACATATATGATGCCTGGCTAAACAAGATGGCGTTGCATGATTCACATAAACGATGAATAAACTAAACAGATGGCATTCACACAAAGGATGTCTAAACTAAGCAGATGACATATTTGATGTACAAAGTAAGCAATGCAAGACACCATATGCATGATATAACCAACATCAGCATGCCAAGTTAGAGCGAAGACCTTAGGGGGTAAATAGGAGTTGTCTTCTCCTTCTGAATCCCCCTCAGAACAGATATCTTCCTCTCGATTACAAACCGAAATGCGTGGAGGGGGGGCTGCCTTTGCGCCTACCATGGAGCGACGTCTGCATAAAATTTTATTGCCACGCAAGGCTCGTCTCTTTTGCTCTACATGTTCAGTTCCATTGTTTACAATAATCATCATGCATAGGAATAAAACATAGTGAGATTATGTAAGGAGTGCATGCAGAAATCTAGAGTGATGGTAGCAACCTGTTGATATACCCAAAACCAATAATAGCATTAAGATAATGGCTTCAGTTAGAAAATACAGATAATGGCTTCTTTACTGTTTGTTTCCCACCCAACATGAAACTCATAGTAGACACCGGAGATTAACCAGATAGTAGATAGATACTATTGATAGCGGCCCCGATATGTACAACACAACCATTTAAAAACTCAAGTTTGACCATTAGTTTGGAGTTGACTCAGAGTCTAATCGGTGAACAGGATGATAAAGTAGAATGCAATATTAAGTGATGCATAACGTAAGCAGACATGAAAGAGTGCGACCTCTCTTGCGGACCCGTGTAGTCCTTGAGGTCATCTGCTCGGTTGATGATGGTAATGCAGTTTTCATGGCTGCCAGCGGTGGGGAAGAAGATCTGAGGCGGCAAAAGACAGTCTGGTGGCCGGATCCCTGCTGTGCTGGACCCTTCTGTCGTTGGAGCAGCTGAGCTAGGGTGGACGACGTTGCAACAAGAGCGGGACAAACCACGCAAGGTTTTCTTTGACAACTATCTGTAAGAGAAGTAATTCTGTAAGTGCTCGTTTGAATTGGAGGATTCCAACAATGCAGGGATAGGAAATAGACAGGAATAGGATTGGAATGCACGTGCAAAATAGAGAATTTAAAAACACAGGATTTCGCCAACTGGGTGTTTGATTCACAACAATTGGAAGATCACAGGATGCAAAGAAGCATGGTGAGATTAAGTCAAACCACAAGAAAATGTACGGTTATAATGCTATTATTCTACTATCTCTTAGTCTTCTGCTTCATGAATAGTAATTTGAAAAGGAGACACGTGAAAATTAATTCCTACGTTTTTTCTTTCAAGGAGACACTAAAGGAACAAATCTGTGCTCGATGGACAATATATATAACATGTAGAGTAAAAAAGAGATGCAACAAGTGTACAACCTCTTTGGTGAAGCCATGTCGATCTCAGCGTGATTGGGTTGGCCGGTGAGGATGCTCCAGCTGACTTTGCTATCGGAGGAGGGGAAGAAGATCTTTGGCGTCTGGAGATGGAGCCCGAGGTACTGCTCCGCTGTGATGGAGGGTTTCGACGTTGGAGCAGCTCCGATGAGTTGTACGACGCCGAGGCTGAAGCAGGACAAGAGAGACAATGAACAACGTTAACCTAAGTGGAATTCTATAGCATCTCCAATACATGACGTAAAATACATAACCACAAAGTGCTAGATGTAAAATACATCAGCCGCTCATCTCTGAACTTAACATCGAAAACTGAACTTAATCGTCAAACTGAACTTAATCGTCAAACTAAACTTTACCGTCGAAACTGAATTTTGTCATTAAACCGAACTTTCTTTGCCGAAACTCAACGCACTAGCAAGGTGAAGCTACGCCGGTCGATCGACTTTTTTCATCTCCGGTCACCGATTTTGCGGCTGTTGGATACGAAATCAAGGGCCTACAGTTCATCTTCAACCTCCACCGCCTCGAGCCGCCACCACCACCGGCCAAACAGCAGCCTCAAGGCCGCCAGCCGGGCGGTGCGCCGCCTACCGCCCTGAAAAACACTCCCCACCGCTGGTCCGCCACCGCCTGCCATCCCTCTAGGCCCCCACGTGCGTCGAGATTTTTCTTCGGGCGATCCCCACGCCACCGCTTCGCCAACGCTCGCCACCACCGCCACCACCGCCCCATCCTCGAACCCTAAGATAGATAGTAGGGTACCTCTCCGTGAGCCCCTCCTCGCTGGGCTGGTTCTTCCTTCACCCCATGAGCCCCCCACCCCTGAAAATCTACTAACCCAAAAGTTGATTCAATGATCAAGTGTAGCTAAATTGGAGCAGCATCGCAAGCAAGAGCAAGAGCAAGAGCGAGAGCAAAGAAGACGAGCAAGAGCAATAGCAAGAGCAGTGTGCAGGGGACCGAGAGCAAGAGCAGAGCAGTAGCGCGAGCGAGAGCTAAAGCAGCAGCAGCTCCTACTGATGTGGACGTCGCCGCCGAGGGAGCGATGCCGTGGAGGAAGTGGCCGGCGACGCTGCCGTGGATGGAGTCGCGCCGTGTCGGCTCGGGACCGAGCGCTGGCAGCACCGTGAGATTGAATCAAGAAGAAAATGTGGCGATTAGTGTACAACCTCTTTGGTGGCGCCGATTAGGCCGCAACTTCATCCGAGGAAACGGTGATGATGATGCTCTTCCGGTGGTGCAGGTGAAGACGGCGGTGTGGGAATGGAGGTGGCACGAAAGATGAGGGAACATCGGGGCAACTCCTTGGAGGTGGAGGATGGGGTGGCTGAACCGGCGGGACGATGAGATCGACGACGGATCCTCATCCGGTATGGTGGATGAGGACGTCGAGGTGTTGCTGTGGACGACGTCGTCGGGAAGAGGCTCCGGCTGGGTGGCGGACGGAGCAGAGTGTGGGGTTTCATCGCGGGTTTTCGCCGCCTCGGTGTACGAATGGGTGGGCGGATGGGATGGCAGTGGGGAACCATGGCTTGGAGACGCGCTTGTCCGAAATGTGGGGTAAGTTATGAAAGTACCCCCCTGTCGGTGTCAAAACCGGCGGATCTCGGGTAGGGGGTCCCGAACTGTGCGTCTAGGCGGATGGTAACAGGAGACAAGGGACACGATGTTTTTACCCAGTTTCGGGCCCTCTCGATGGAGGTAATACCCTACTCCGCTTGATTAATATTGATGATATGGGTAGTACAAGAGTAGATCTACCATGAGATCAAGGAGGCTAAACCCTAGAAGCTAGCCTATGGTATGATTGTTGTTTTTCCTACGGACTAAAACCCTCCGGTTTATATAGACACCGGATAGGTTAGGGTTACAGTAGTCGGTTACAATGGTAGGAGATCTACATATCCAGACGCCAAGCTTGCCTTCCACGCCAAGGAAAGTCCCATCCGGACACGGGACGAAGTCTTCAATCTTGTATCTTCATAGTCCAGAGTCCAGCCAACGGTGATAGTTCGGCTATCCGGACACCCCTAATCCGGACTCCCTCAAGAGCCCCGAACCAGGCTTCAATGACGATGAGTCCGGCGCGTTGATTGTCTTCGGCATTGCGAGGCGGGTTCTTCTCCAAATTCCATATACTTGAATAGTGTCCGACTTCTAATAAATGCTGCGCTCCTTGGCTTCTACGCCCAATAATGGCCATCTTCCACGTGTTTGAATGAATGCGAAAAGCCAGGGTATTTTTACAATTACCCCCCTAGTTGCGCAAATGAGCTGCCTATAAAAGGGGCGAGGTTCTAGATCTGAGTCACACCATCCCCCTTCATGAAGCTTTCATTGAGCGCCTCGACCAAAGCCCATTCCATCATGGACAATCGACGCGGCTCCTCCTCTCACGCCCCAGCCCTCACCTGAAATTGGGAGAGATGCTCACCCGCATAGCGAAATGGTTATACTCAAGCCAAGGGATTTCTCCCCCCGGCCTTCATGGTTCCGGTTCGAGCCGGACTTGCCACCTACAAGGGCGGAAAGCAAGCGGAGAGTGTCCCCGATCCCTCTAAAGGAGAGCGGGTATGCTTCATCTCTTATCTAGTAAGAGGACTCGGATTTCCAATCCATCCGTTTCTCCGGGGCTCTTGGAGTTCTACGGCCTCCAGTTGCACCACCTTACTCCTGCCTCCATCTTGCACATCGCGGGCTTCGTGGCCCTTTGCGAACTGTTCTTGGGCGTCGAGGCTCATTTCGGGCTGTGGAAGAGATTATTCGCCTAGTACCCCGTTCTCATGAGGGGTCAATATATCAAGTGGGTGGAGCCGAGCTATGGCAAGATCGCCGGACCGGATACCTATCCGAACCCCGAAGAAGGCGTCCAAGACCGGCCTTCGGAATGGTTTTACATGGAGGACGCCCCACGCCGGATCCTGTTCGGATCGGCCTTCCGGAGTTCAGCAATGCTCCTTTGAAGAAGCGCCTAAGCCGGGCGCCCTCGGAGCCGGAGGAAAATGACCGGATGTCCTCTATCCGATGAGCCGAATAAGGTTATCGCTCATGCCGGATTGACCATGATTGGAGTCATGGCAATCTGCATTATGAGGAGTGCAGCCGCCCAATATAGGGGCCACCCCATGTGGGATTTCAACGGGAGGACGATGCCACCCGCCATGGCTGCAAAGGGTCGGATCGGTCACCGAACCGGTGAAGATCTTGTCCGCCATGTATAAAGGGAGGAGGAGGATTTCCTCGCGTCAATCCATCAAGGAGTTTTCTTGAATAATCCTCGAAGCTGGGTAAGCAAACATCTTTGTGACCTGTCCGATCCATGTTCCCATGGTTAGATATCTCATTTCGCGGTTTCGCGGCAGAACTGCGCCGGACTGTGGAGAAGATACACAACCCGCCCCCACAACCCGAGGATCCGGAACGGTCCCTCGATCTGACCTCCGAAGAGGATCCGGATATAAAGGTGGAGTTGTTCGACGGGGTATTCCACCAACTTAGCATCGACAATGCTTTGGTTGCCATCACGGCCGATTACCCCAGAATACTTCTAGCCTCACAGGTAACTGAGACCAAGGTCCCAATATTCTGATAATGACCCATCCGTGCTTATTTCTTGATCACCAGATACCAATGGTGGTTCGCAGGGGTACCTTCGAGGCAGGAAGCCGAGCCCACGGGCGGTTAGCCAACAAGGGCCAAGACGCCCCTCAGCTAAAAAAGGAGTGCGGTCCGGATCGAAACTCCGCCGCAACGGCACGGGCGTGTCACCATGTTCCTAGGATTGATTCCTCGAAGGCGATTAACGCCGACGCTCTTTTCAGAAAAAGAGCGCCGGACTGAGTCCGGAGAGGTTGCCAATCAAACCTCCGCCGGCCAGGCTCCAAAGCCGGGTCCAGAAGCGGAGGCGAACACGAGGCGTATGTCGGACGCTCCTTCGAAAGAGGATGCCGACAGATTGTCCACCACCAACTCCGAGATGGAGAGCGCCTTGAATCACAGGCGCCGCCGGACAGTTCTTCGTGACGCTAGTAGTTGGGCCTCTCGCACCACCTCCTAGCTCCTATTCTCTCTGTCTATCCGTCTTGCTGGGCCTTATTTTCCTCTAACCAATGGACATACACCGACCGGTCTCTCGCTATACATATAGCTAGCTAGGTCCTTATAACTCGTTTTTACCCACACGTCGATCGATCTACCTCATTAGTTGTGTCTCTCCCTTCCTCCGACAAACAACAATTGATCTACCGATTTAGTTAGGTTTGCTTACCAAACACATGGTTCCCTTAATCATCCATGGATGCGCCCCGACAGATCTATCACGCATGTGCACACATGTAAACACATCCCCACTCTTATTGATAACACTGCAGTTCCACCTCGCTTTGTCTAGTAGGCCTCTCCCACCATCTCCGAGAAGCAACTCCATCACCCATCCAGCACTCTACCCCTCTCCCTCCCTCTCCCTCCCTCTCTCTCTCCTTTCTCTCTCTCTCTGTCCCATCATATTTCCCATCCTTCAGTTATGTGTGGATGTCGACCGATCTCCCTCAAGACATAGCTGGGTCTCTCCTTCTCAACACATATACGAGTCATTCTACCTCTATAGTTAGGCCTCTCCCTACCCCTCCCCCATCCCCTCGCCCCCCCCCCCACACACACACACCGATACATCGAGCACTCTAGTCATGTCTCCCTGCCACACACAAACTTGACATGTGCCCTCTAACGTTCCGGTAGGCCAGTCGCCCTATATCTTTGACTTGCACACACACACAATTTTGATGGCTCTCTTCATCGATCTCGCACCCACCCACTTGATCCTCTCTTCGACTCTATCAATAGCTATGACCCCTCCCCCTCTTCTCGTGGATTGCCCGACCCTCTATGTATGACATGGATAGGCATCCATTTCACACACATTGCACGCAAAATTTTGTTTGAGATGTCATCGACACATATTCCCACAAATAATTCACGAAATCAACCCCCCACCCCCACCCCCAAACAAAAACACTCATTTAACGCTGGGTTTGTATCTCTCACACACACCCACGTAGGTGGGGGACGTGCAGGAAGAGAAGAGGTGCATGCACGACGCATGTACTCCCGTCTCTTTCCCAACCACACCCACGCGGGTACACGGTGGAGCTAAATTCTGTACGAAAAAGGCAGCCCACGTGGTAATTTGGCACGTGTACTGGTTGTCCACTTGGTGGAGGGAGGATCGTCTACGACGGGTGAACAAACAAATTGTGACTTGACGTGTTATGTTAAAAAAAGAGGCAAACCATGTGGGGCCTACCTTAGAGGCAAGACTTTTGATGTGTCCCATCAACTCACAGAACGAGGAGAAGCTTGCTTAGTACGCCTGCCTCCCCGCCCATGGGCGCGGTGGCTCGCAGGATGAGGTGAAGCTTGCTCCACGCCCGCCTCCCCGCCCATGCGCTGGTGGCTCGCAGGACGAGGAGAAAATTTACTACTCCCTTCGCTTACTCCTCGCCTCTACTACCTTGGTTATAGAGATTATATCATATTGTTTGGAATATATATGTCCTTTAGTAGATTTCAATATGAACTACTAGTACATACTCCAAACACCGATGTATATAGACGTATTTTAGAGTGTAGATTCACTCATTTTGCTCCGTATGTAGCACTCTCCTCGCCTCGACCCTCGCCCACGTGGTGGACGTGCAGCAATTCATTCGGTCTCATATAGCCGTAACGATATATCTTGCACTACCATTATTGCTCGACTTCCCGAAGAGGCAAAGAGCCAATCGCAAGGTTAATATTTTGGAGATGCCAAGCGCAAGGTTATAGGAGAACGAGTAGTAGGTGCCGCATCATTTATAAATAAAGTTTTTTCTTCTTCAGTGGCACATACGCAATATGATAGGTTCATATGGAGAGAAAAGGAAACCGCTCCACTATATACATAGTCAGGACGGGCCAGCCTACACGGTTGCTTGTTGGGGTTGCTCTCTTCACACTCTCTCGCACAAAACGACTCTAGCCACATCTCTAACATCCCGGTGGATCACGTCCGCTTGGGGAAGGGTGGATGCTTAGTGTAGATGCGGTGGTTGCCGCCGACGGGCGAAACCCACTGTCGGCACGTCCCGATCAGGGGTCACCGCCGTTCTCTCACAAAGCCGGTGAGGTTGCCTTCGTCCCTTTCTCATCGCTGACGTGGGCGGTTGCCGCCTCCGCCGCCCTCCTCAAGGTTGAGCTACGTCCCTCGTGTACAACTCCCTTTACAAACCGGGCTTGCACCATCGCTCCAGCTGCCCACATCACTCCCTCGTGGATATTTCTCTACTTCTTTGCCCCGCACATACCTCTACCGGCTTCTACGCATTGTATTTGTGATGAGTTTATGTCTCATCAACTAGTCCCAAAGAATCTTATTCTAATCACGCTTCTTCAATTTCTTTGCCATAGGGATGCTCATCTCGATTTTGGTGAAACTGCACAAATTGATCCGATGGTCAAAAGGTTGCAAACTTCATTTATTAGGAAGCTTGAACGTTGCCAGCAAATTGAAGGCTGGTCAGGGTTCACGGTTCAAGGGCTAGGGACTGCATGGATCGTTTTTTTCTTTAGTTGCCTGCTCCAAAATAAGTGTCAACTTTAGTAGTAGTACAACTTGGTACTAAAGTTTGCACAAAGTTGAGACACTTATTTTGGAACGGAGGGAGTACATATTTGCTATGATCTCATTAATCATTGAGATGCAATAGCATGCATGTTAGTCTCCTTTGTATTTGATGAAATGTTGCAACGGGCAACATTGGACGAAGATACATGTAATGTTTGGAAGCTTCATAGCATTGTACAAATTTATCTCGCTGATAAATTACAGTACGTATTATACTAGTACTTCCTCCGTTCCTAAATATAAGTCTTTGTAGATATTTCACCATGAACCACATGCGGATGTATATAGATGCATTTTAAGTGTAGATTCATTCATTTTGTCCCGTATGTAGTTCACCTAGTGGAATCTCTACAAAGACTTATCTACTAGTAATAGCTAGCCCCCACTACTAGGAATTCTCTATCCTCTCCTTGAGCCACATCATCAAAATTGATGTAGCCATTAGATGAAGTAAATCAGTCCATAATAGCCGTCCTGATCTAGACGTTGAGAGGTTCAAGACTAAGCCACATGCAAGCATGCAGAAATACCGTGGCACATGCATGTGAGTGGGTTTTAAATCACATCAACATGTTCGCATGCAAGCATGCACCGTAGCATGCATGTAAGTGAGCTTTTAAGTCCCATTAACATGTCAAAAAGAAAAATATAATCCCATTATGCAAGAGGAGTTGGATGATCTTTTTCCTTACGTGGGATGATCTAAATGATGATGGGAGTTTATTTAGTTTGGCTACCACATTTGTCATGCGGTTATAGAGTTTTTTTAGTTCTATGAAATTGATAATTTTGCGCAGAGAGATATACCACGGTTCAGCGGCAACACGCGGGGACTTATCTAGTAATATTTAGGAATGGAGGAAGTACTATGTAAAGAGTTAGGTGTCGCACGGTGATAGTGCGAGGTGGGCCATGTAATCACTGAGCCTGTGTGTTTTCATTACTCTTGCACTCCTCCGATGTAAGAATGGAGAAAATTGTAATCTAGTACGCCGAAAGCGTGGGACATCCAGCAGTCCTACCACCTCAGTAATAAAGACCAATGAGACGTCAAATCACATAGACCCAAAGAAGAAGTTGGACGGACGAAGCAACCATCACTCTTGCGCCTGTGAGAGGTCGTGATCCGCTCTGCCTGTGCATGAATGCGGCACCGATTCTTTGGAGCGGCGCCGACCATTTCGGGCGGGAAGCCTTGTGGCGATGGAGGGCTTTGGGTGGGCCAGGGCTGGTCAGAGCGGGCGTGGCAGCTGTCCGCATGTCCCTACCGGACACGCCGAAACGAGAGGATGCACCGACTCGCGGCTAAAATCGCATAAAGACACACCATCTCTCTGTAGGAGTAGGTCGATCTATCGCACTCTCTAACACACACATGCTGTTAAACACACACACGCACACGCACGCACCTTGGTCCCGTTGCACCTTCTAACGTGACTTATTACACCTAGACGGAGGGAGTAGTAAGTATACGAGATACGGTGGCACACTGACTTAAGTTGAATACAAGTGACCAAAATTTGTGTGCATGTTATAATAAGGATTCACTTAAAATAGTACGTGAGCGAACAGAGGGATCAATTGGACAGTGTTCCCGAGCAGTAGCGAGATGTGTGAGGTAAGATACACCGGGCGCTTTTAATTTGTCTTATTAATTTGTTTGTTTCACCCTCTGACTGGTGGGACCCAACGTACTACGTGGAGAGAGGTAAGGTGACTAAGGCTGCATTATTTCTGCACCACTGTGGATAGTCTTACCACCAAAGCCACATGATACGATTATGATTGAAATCCCAATGACTCCCACACACACAAAAAGAAAACACGGCATGCTTGTCACACGAATGCAGGAATGTATAAAAGGTTATTTTCCTCTCGTTGAACATAACGGGAGGGTTGTGTAGCTGGTTAGCCTGTTTGCTCATCAAACTTGAGGTCTCGGGTTCGATAACTACACTTGAGCATAATCCTTGCCAGGAGGATTCTTTGACTGGTTAAAATGTTTTCTAGGGTTTGCACGCTTCACACTCTCTCTCCAGTATATATATACACGTTGGAGCCTCAACGCTTGTTGTTGCTCTCTTCACACTCTCTCGCCCTCTCCCGCTGGAGCCTCAGCGCTTGTAGTTGCTCTCTTCACACTCTCTCGCCATTGAAGAAGACCCTAGTGGAGGAGGAAACAATGATCTCGTGAAAGGAAAGACGAGGTGGGTTGGGCCTTCCTTCTCAAGATCTCAAGAAAGCTAGGCTTTGGTTGCAAGTGGATTGCATGTGACCCACCTTGTCAAATTCCTCGGAAAAAAAACCTTGTCAAATGCCTTGGTAATGTCAAGCTTGAGCGTCCGCCGTGGAGGCACTGTGCAACTTCCTAGCCGTGCCACGCACAAGCATGAAGTCGTCATGCAAAGACTGTGCACGCACCTCGTGCTTCAAAGATTTGTTCCAACAGTATTTTCTCAATCATCTCATACTGCATACACCAGAAACATAGGAGATTTGTTCCAGCAGTATTTTCTTAATTGCTACTCCCCTGTAAATTAATATAAAAGCATTTAGATCACTATTTTAGTATTCTAAATGCTCTTATATTAGTTTATGAAGGGAATACTGTATTTCATATAGACAAACACCAGAAACATAGGGATTCACTGTCAACGTTGTGTAGAGCGGTATTACCTCGCGTACAGAGCAGATTCCACATGAGATAGCGGGCAAGTGAATTCTGTCTTATAGCAGAAGCTTTAAAAATACAAACAACCTGGCAAAATACAATTTGCCAACAGTGTATCAATCACTCATGTACATAACGAGCACACACAAACCCCAGTTCAGCACTCGCAATGTAAAAAGTAAAAAAAAAGGTATCACTCATGTACATAACGAGCACACACAAAGCCCAGTTCAGCACTCGCAGTGTAAAAGGTAAAAAAAAGGCGAGTTCACCGATCGCTGGACAAATAAGTAGATGACTTTTGCTAACGGTCGTCAGCTGCATCTTATTTCTTTTCTCCTTCCCCCGATGACAAGTTTCTTCTCCCAGACACGAGCACACAACAGTTTAGCAGGGGACGTGTACTGGAGACGGAACAGTTAGTGCGCCTCATCTACTGCAAGCGGCACGCTCTTCACCTGCATGAATAAAAGAGACGCCGATCAGAAGTGCATCTTTTTCAAACAAGTACTATGATTCTCTGTTCTCCCTCATCTCAAGACGAAAAAAGAAGAACATCTCGAGAAGAGAAGAGAATAGAGAAGTGCAATTTCCACTATGCAAGTCAGTTACTATTACCTAGTACTCCCTCTGTTCCATAAATATAAGAGCGTTTTTGAAACTACACTAGTGTCAAAAACCATAAATATAAGAGCGTTTTTGAAACTACACTAGTGTAAAAAACGCTCTTATATTATGGGACGGAGGGAGTAGTGGTCATGTTTCAAACACAGTTCATCTAGAAACTGCTGTATTGCTGTGAGCAACTAGCGGCAAGGCTGAGAGGCTACTGCGTACCAGCTCACGTAGCTTCAGTATGTAAAACATCTCAAGGTAACGCCTAGTCTCCCGCCTCTCGAGCTTCGAAACGTACTTCCAAAAGCCATAAACCCCAGCCAGTGTCATCAACCTCTCGGAGTAAATCTTCCATGTATACCTAGACACCAAGGAGAATACAAATATCACACAAGCAACCATGAAAAAACACCAGGTAGGCAGGCACCTGCCCAAAAATAGGATTGGCTGGTACTAACTTCTCGTAAATGCGCTGAAGGCCTCTGTCAGATATCTTAACCCAATGATTGGGGTCCTGTTTGCATTTTTCAAAGAAGTCAGCCATCAATGTGGCAGCCTGATCAGGATGGTAAGGATCAATATGGAAACCAGAGATCCCGTGCTCTATAATCTCGGCAGGCCCTCCATGGAGTGTTGCAAAAGTAGGGAGTCCGCAGGTCATGGCTTCCACAACAGTGAGACCAAATGCTTCATACAAAGCTGGCTGTAGCAAAGATGAATTGATATAGTCAGTATGTAAAGCTACTCGGTTAGGACCCACAAAACTTTTGCTTCTAGAACCACAAGTTACAACTTTACAACCATACCTGCACAAAGGCACCGTGAGTATCAGCAATGTAGCGATACAGCTCACCGTTGCGAGCCCTGTTCGTCTGGGCAGAGATCCAACGGAACTGCCCAAACAAGTTATATGTCTTAATAAGTTCATGCATCTTCTCTATCTCTGCGATCTCTTCTCTGTCCTTTGATTTCTTGACATCGTTGTAGCCAGCGACCACAACAAGGTTTACCAGCGACCTTAGCTTAGCGTTTTTACTATAAGCTTCCACTAGTCCTGTCATGTTTTTAACACGGTCAAGTCTTGCCATGGAGAAGAGAATTGGTTTTGATCGGTCATCCAGATGTCCACTGCAAAGAACAGTAACTACCATCAGAAAGACGCACGTGTCAACACTATTTGCAGGACCATACTACTAATATCAGTAAAATTATGCAGAAAGACATCATCCCATTATTGATGGTAATGGTAACTGAAATCTATAATAAGTGCTACCATATAATCACTCGAAATACTATTGTGAATGACATCCAACAAGATGACAGAGAGTTCTCACATGTGTACATCGTTTTGCTCTGGGTCATAAATCAAGCTCTCAATTGAACCATGAAGGGCAGTGAGCCGCTTGTCCTTTTCAGTGAATGGAAAATATATAGACATGTCTGCTCCAGGAGATACTATGTTGAACTTTGGATCAAAAACATCAATCCCATGGACAACGCGGTACAGGCCAGGAAGAGTAAAAGCAGTGTGGCTCTCGTACTGTCCAACTGTGTTTTTGCTGCATACAATGGAAATGTAAGAATTAAGTATGAGTGTCTTGTCAATAATACTGATGTACGATCGAAACCAAGCGCAAGATACTTGAAATGCAACAAGTCTACATGTTACCCTGGTATTAAATAATTAATGAAACAGCATATAGTTTTCATGCATACTGAATTATTGATACTACATGTGAGTAGATTAGTTAACCAAGATGAAACGGCGGAGGAAAAAAAATGGTCTGGCCAACAAGGCAGAATAGAAGAAACCTTCCAGCGATTTCTTGGTATGTGCTGGTGATTATGAAATCAGCATTGTTCATAGCGATTATATCAGCAGTAAACTGACAAGAGAAATGATACTTCTCATCGAACTTCTTCCAGTATATGTCTGAATCTGGATATTTGGTCTTTTCCAGTGCATGAGCAATATTGCACTGCAAAGAATATTCTTACATGATCAGTAAAGAAAAAAGTTTGAAACCTCAACCATAATTTAATAAGTCATACCTGAGTAATTCCCATCTTATAAGATAGCAATGATGCCACAAGATTTCCGTCACTGTAGTTCCCAATTATGAAATCTGGGGTACCCTGTAATTCTGCAGCAATTTCACCAGCTGCATCCTGTAAAAAGTAAATATTATATTGCCGCCATCCATTTTGTCACAGAAGAAAAATACCCAATTGTACAATAATAGCAAGTGTCAGATGAGACTGAACACAAATTCATACGCAGAGGAAGTGTTCATGTAGAAATTATAACTAGGAAATTTATCCTTAAAAATTGTGGTCCTTTCTACATAAGCAACTCTGCACCTTACCGTAGGTGTCTCATGTCCAATAAAATATGGCATCATTCCAAACCATACACATTTCATGATATATATCATACAGATGCAATGTCTTCCTCTTGGGACTCTTTCAGGAAATAAGATAACAGTTCATGGCCATCTCAGGAATATTTACAAGGGAAGAAGCATCATACCTCAGCAAATTTCTCCAGATAGGGCCACACGTCAAATCTTGAAATCCATTTCCTGAGTATCCCATTTTCATTTCTAAAGGAACACGCAATATGTAAGTGTGCTGTGTTCCACTTATTCTCTCAAGCCGCTGATTACATGATGTCCCTTTTGAATCTGGTATTAGTCGAGTAACCTGAACCACATAACAGAAACAAATGATTAGCAGTGCTTCTCTGTCTGCAGGAGTCAGTAGAAAGTACTTCCAAACTATACCATATATATACCACATAATAGAAACACATGCTGATTTTTATGAAACGTTCTGAGAGGTAATTAAACTCCGCCTATGTTGTCTCAACATAGCCGGTCCCAAGCCCAGGTAAAGGAGGAGGGTTGTGATAGGCTTGGCGAGCCAACGTAAAAACTCAGCCACTCTTATGGAGATGAAACCCAAAAGATTTTCGTTGGGGCGTAACCCTCTCAGCGACGCGCCACATCGGAACCCGGGTGTGGTGGAAAATGGGCAAGGGCCGGGCCGTCACCCCCCAGGTGGCGCGCCGTATCTTGATCCGGATACGGTGGCAAGTGAGCGAGGATCGGGTCGTCGCATCCTTAGTGGCGCGCTACATCGGCGCCCGAATGTAGTGGAAAATGAGCAAGGGTCTTCGCATTTGACTCGACGAGTGCGAAGGGTAAGGAAGCTAGCCGAGCCTAGGAGGATTCGCTTAGGTAGCTGGAACATAGGGTCTTCGAGAGCTAGTTGATGCAGCGGTGAGGAGAGGTGTTGATATCCTTTGCGTCCAAGAAACCAAAAGGAGAGGACAGAAGGCGAAGGAGGTGGAGGATACCGGCTTCAAGCTGTGGTACACGGGGACGGCTGCAAACAGAAATGGCGTAGGCATCTTGATCAACAAGAGCCTCAAGCATGGATTTGTAGACGTCAAGAGATGTGGGGACCGGATTATCCTGGTTAAGCTGGTAATTCAGGACTTGGTTCTCAATATTATCAGCGCGTATGCCCCGCAAGTAGGACACAATGAGAACACCAAGAGGGAGTTCTGGGAAGGCCTGGAAGACATGGTTAGGAGTGTACCGATTGATGAGAAGCTCTTCATAGGAGGAGACCTCAATGGTCACGTGGGTACATCTAACACAGGTTTTGAAGGGGCACATGGGGGCTTTGGCTATGGCATCAGGAATCAAGAAGGAGAAGATGTCTTAAGCTTTGCTCTAGCCTACGACATGATTGTAGCTAACACCCTCTTTAGAAAGAGAGAATCACACCTGGTGACTTTCAGTAGTGGCCAACACTCCAGCCAGATTGATTTCATCCTCTTGAGAAGAGAAGATAGGCGTGCGTGCCTAGACTATAAGGTGATACCTGGAGAGAGTGTTGTACCCCAGCATAAGCTGGTGGTTGCTGACTTCCGCTTCGGATTCGTGTCTGGGATAAGCTTGCCAAAGTCGCTAGAACGAAGTGGTGGAAGCTCAAGGGGAGGTAGCTCAGGCGTTCAAGGAGAGGGTCATTAAGGAGGGCCCTTGGGAGGAAGGAGGGGATGCGGACAATGTGTGGATGAAGATGGCGACTTGCATTCGTAAGGTGGCCTCGGAGGAGTTTAGAGTGTCCGGGGGAAGGAGAAGCGAAGATAGGTATACCTGGTGGTGGAATGATGATGTCCAGAAGGCGATTAAAGAGAAGAAAGATTGCTTTAGACGCCTACACCTGGATAGGAGTGCAGACAACATAGAGAAGTACAAGATGGCAAAGAAGGCCGCAAAGCGAGCTGTTAGTGAAGCAAGGGGTCGGGCATATGAGGACCTCTACCAACGGTTAGGCACGAAGGAAGGTGAAAGGGACATCTATAAGATGGCCAAGATCCGAGAGAGGAAGACGAGGTATATTGGCCAAGTCAAATGCATTAAGGACGAAGCAGGCCAACTCTTGGTGAAGGACGAGGAGATTAAGCATAGATGGGGGGAGTACTTCGACAAGCTGTTCAATGGGGAGAATGAGAGTTCTACCATTGAACTGGACGACTCCTTTGATGAGACCAGCATGCGTTTTGTGCGGCGAATCCAGGAGTCTAAGGTCAAGGAGGCTTTAAAAAGGATGAAAGGAGGCAAGGCAATGGGCCCAGATTGTATCCCCATTGAGGTGTGGAAAGGTCTCGGGGACATAGCGATAGTATAGCTAACCAAGCTTTTCAACCTCATTTTTCGGGCAAACAAGATGCCAGAAGAATGGAGACGGAGTATATTAGTACCAATCTTCAAGAACAAGGGGGATATTCAGAGTTGTACTAATTACCGTGGAATTAAGCTGATGGGCCATACAATGAAGCTATGGGAGAGAGTCATTGAGCACCGCTTAAGAAGAATGACAAGCGTGACCAAAAATCAGTTTGGTTTCATGCCTGGGAGGTCGACCATGGAAGCCATTTTCTTGGCACGACAACTTATGGAGAGATATAGGGAGCAAAAGAAGGACTTGCATATGGTGTTCATTGACTTGGAGAAGGCCTATGATAAGATACCGCGGAATGTCATGTGGTGGGCCTTGGAGAAATACAAAGTTCCAGCAAAGTACATTACCCTCATCAAGGACATGTACGATAATGTTGTGACAAGTGTTCGAACAAGTGATGTCGACACTGATGACTTCCCGATTAAGATAGGACTGCATCGGGGTCAGCTTTGAGCCCTTATCTTTTGCATTGGTGATGGATGAGGTCACAAGGGATATACAAGGGATATCCCATGGTGTATGCTCTTTGCGGATGATGTGGTGCTAGTTGACGATAGTCGGACGGGGTAAATAGGAAGTTAGAGTTATGGAGACAAACCTTGGAATCGAAAGGGTTTAGGCTTAGTAGAACTAAAACCGAGTACATGATGTGCGGTTTCAGTACTACTAGGTGTGAGGAGGAGGAGGTTAGCCTTGATGGCCAGGTGGTACCTCAGAAGGACACCTTCCGATATTTGGGGTCAATGCTGCACGAGGATGGAGGCATTGATGAAGATGTGAACCATCGAATCAAAGCCGGATGGATGAAGTGGCGCCAAGCTTCTGGCATTCTCTGTGACAAGAGAGTGCCACAAAAGCTAAAAGGCAAGTTCTACAGGACGGCGGTTCGACCCGCAATGTTGTATGGTGTTGAGTGTTGGTATGAAGCAAGGTGATCCTATATGCCATCCTCATAGCACAGGCTAAGGAGGACGGTCAGGTTGGCGGCCTCATCCCAAACTTGGTAGATAGCGGGGTGTCCAATTTTGGGTATATGGATCATACTATCTTCACGGAACATGATATGGGAAAAGAAGATAAATATGAAAGTCATTCTATGTATGTTTGCGCAATTGTCTAGCTTAAAAGTTAACTTCCATAAGAGTGAACTTTCTTATATAAACAATTGTTTGGTTGTGAAGCAGGGTTATTCTTCTTCCGATATCTTGGCATACCTATTCATTACCACAAGCTCTTGGATACGGAATGGAAGTGATTTTGGGATCGATTAGCTAAAAAATTCAATTGTTGGAAACGCAAGCTTCTATCCTACTCCCTCCGTCCCATAATACAAGATCGTTTTGCAAGCTACATTGGAAGTTCAGCAATTTCTTATGAAACCTTTACTGAGTTGCCCAATTGAGTGCGGAGAAGAATGGGTTATTGCAAATCCATATTCTTTTCGCGAAGTGATGAGCATAAACAGGAGTATCGATTACTAGTTGAGTACTCCCTTCCGCCCAGCCGCCAACAAAAGAACCCACCGCCACCACCAGATCCCTCGCCGCCGCCGGAGAACGCCCTGCCGCCGTCGTCCGCCGCTGGACGGTGGCAGGGCGTTCTCCGCTCCCTCGTCACCACATTTCTCCTCGAGGTGGCCTTTGCGACGGCGGCGGACGCTTTGTGCCATGGCGTCGGGCGTCGGGCCTCTGGCCAACTCGATCCTGAAGCCCATCCACGGGGTCATCTGCTGGTGAGGGTTGGGGCTTGAGGTTGCTCCCTCTTGCGCCGGTGACTGGCTGAGTCCGCATCTGGCAGAAGTCGGTCGAGCTTGGCCCAAGGTGGTCGGAGGGGCAGCTGCGATGCCATGGCCACTGTGGTCACGCAGGGGTTGTGGAAACCATGCCATGGACTGACAACGTACAGCTGGGTGTGCGATAATCCACAAGTTCTGCGCCAGAGGCCGTGATCCCATAATCTACAGGTTTGTGGGCGGCAGCCATCTGGATCCCCATAAGGGCATGTATAATGCACAGCCCCACGGTGATGTCTCCTATGCCAATGTAGGATCGGATGTCAGAAAAGGTAGGTTGGGATGAAGCAGTAGGATCCTCTATAGGAGGCGGGTGCTTGGGAAAAAAAAGTGTGGCTGAAAAAGTTATAGGCTTCTTTTGGTTCATAGGATAGGATTATCATGGGAATAGGAATTTTGTAGGAAATGAGATGACATGCATCTCAAATCCTATGAGTAGGAATAGGAAACGAGATGTCATTTGATTGACACCAAAGGAATTTTTCCATTGAGTCTAGGCTCATTTTATTTTTCTATGAAATGTGAAGGATAGGAACCAATCTTATATAGGAATAGGAATCCATTCCTATGAATCAAAGGGCTCTAAAGGAAAAAATCCTATAAGAATCCTATCCTCTAGGATTCCTATGAAATTCCTTCAAACCAAAGGAGGCCTAAAGTGGAAAGTAGAGAAGCATATGTAGTGGGAGTCTTTATTTTCTATTCATTGATGCGGCCCACTAGTGGTGGTCCTCCGCTAGGACACACGGATGTCGCCGTGGTTCCACGCGCTGTTGGCATGGACGACGCAGCAAAAGCTGGTGTGTGGTGGTGTTTGATGCGGATTTGCCATGGCCTGCCACTTGTAAGAACGGCCAGCCAAAGCATCGTGAATTAGAATTTTGGCTTTGTCATTGACCTTCCTCCTCTGCTGGGATCATGGAAAGTGGAGGCAACAAACACATTATGACTTCGATTTGGTGGTGCTTCTCGTGAGACTCCAGGGTGAAAACCCTAGGTGCAACCCTAGTGCGGTGTACCTGACGATGATGGTGTTTTTGCGCCGTACCTTGCTTAATGCATTGCTTGGAGTTTGCTCGTAATTTACTTTAGGGTGAAAACTCACACTCTTGCCATCGGTGGCTAGATCCGGCAACAATGGGCGACGGCGGCGCTTATGCATCATTTCCTTTTGGGAGGTGTTGTTGTTGGAGAACCTTTATTGTATTCCTTGTGTTGTCATGAGATGGTTGGTACCGATGGTGATTGCCGTATTGCGCCGATCACTCCAGGTTTTTTTTTCCTCCACATACTCATACCTTGACTTTGCTATTTGCAGGCATGATACTTTGTGTGTGTGTGTGCGCGCGCGCTGGTGTTGGTTCTCATGCAAAGGCCGGGTGTGTGCTCATTGTGTTTTGTATCCCCTTGGTGCTACATTATGAGTCAACAAAAACACCCTTTTTATCAACAAAAAAAGGTGGAGTATTATTGTAGACCAATACCAAGGGGTTGGTGGTAGAGGACCAAGGGAAAAAGAAGTAAGTGCTTAAACAAATGGTTCTTCAAATTATAAAATGTTGACGGGGTGCGGCAAGAGTTACTACACAACAAATACATGTACTCCAAAACGCTTTTGCAACATGCCATGAACCTACGGGCTCTTTTTTCTTGAAAGGCCATATGAGGGTCAAAGAGTTCCTCAACATGGGTATTTCCATAGTTGGTGGTGCCGCTTTCGCAAGATGCCATGAACCTACAGGCTCTTTTTTCTTGAAAGGCCATATGAGGGTCAAAGAGTTCCTCAACATGGGTGTTTCCATAGTTGGTAGTGGCACCACAGTACCAACACGTGGTTTTGGGAAGTCTCTTGACTACGGGATAGCCCTCTCGGTGAGAAATATCCAATAGTGTACAAATTTGTTCAAAGAAAACATGTTTCAGTTCACGATGTCATGGCCTTAGTGCTGTTAAATGTTTGTTTTGGGTGGACAGTAACTGGTGGCATTCCTGTCCCCATCTAGTTCAGCGTTTAATATTCATCAATTTAACGATGGAGTCAAATGTTCTCTGATAGAAGATACATGCCCTAGTATTTTGGGGCCAAATCTATGTGCCGATATGGTAAATGAGAAGCATCACTTGTAGAAAAATTATATGGAAACTCATTGTTCCCCTGAAAATCAAGATACTGTCTTGGTGTGCATGCAGAGGTGTCATTTTAACAAAGGACAACCTAGTAAAATGCAATTGAATAGCATCACGAAGTGTTGCTATTGCGTTAAGGGTCTCACAATTCAGCACTTATTATTCCTCAAATGCTGTTCTGCATGACTTCTGTGGATGACGGTGTTTCTGGCTTTTAATAAACTCCGCCTACTAGTATTCCTGAACATGTCTGGGGATTGGTTATGTGAGGCTATTAGACAACTTAAAGCACACATTCAGTTAAAGTGTGTGTTTTATGTTTGGCAATATGGAATTTTCGTATTTGCTTTTAACAAAAGAAACAAGTTTCTGACTTCCTTCAGGTTATTCATATGGCTACTCATCGGATCTGTACGTGGTGCTCACTTCAGTGTGGGAAAGCGCAGACCTCTCTGGAGTCTGGGTGCAGCCACTTAAAGATGTAAAACAAGGTATGTTCAACCAGTTTAGATGACGGTCTAGAGATAGGATGCATAAGCCTGACATGTAAACTCTATTGCAGTTGCTCTGGTCTTTAAATAAATGTTGTGCTTTTTTGTATGGATTGATACTTGGCAATAACATGGTTGCGTGCATCAGTCGATGCAAAGGCCCCGGGGCTCCCTCCTTTATTGAAAAAGGTTACCATATACAAGAGCATGTCATAACATAATGAGACAACACAATAAAGCAACCGGAGAATGTACCCAATGAAAATGATTTTAATGGACAACAAAAATGAGAAGAGGAGAAAACTGAACTTACAATGAGAATTTTAGGGGTAACATCAAGGCCTTGTTTCTTTAACCTAAGAACCATTTCATCCTCCAAAGCACGAACTTGGTCCAATATATAAACAATCTGAGTACAGCAAAGAAAGGAAAAGATGATGTATCAAAGGGATGAGCAAATAGCACATTAAAGCTGGGACGAGCTATATATCGATGGCCATGCCGTTGTTTGGTACCTGCCCTCCAGTATCTGGCATGCCCAACACATTAAGCTTGACGAAGTATCCATGAGGAGAAACTATCACAACATTAAAGATCATTGGGATCCTCCCCAAGAATGTCTCTAGTGTAGATGGATCTGGTGCTTGAAGAATATCCAGAAGGAGATGTATCATCTCTAAGACATGTTCAGCTGTATCACCCCAACCTTTCTCCAAGCCCCATTCTTGAAATCTGAAGGTTACGGAAAAAACACCGGCGTGTCAAAGCTACATTATTCTTGCCTGATGTGATTTATTCAAAAGCTGCGCCGTAAATCACGAAATAATCTCAGACATGCATTATGCAAGAATTACCAGTGATAAGTAAATTTGCGGATGCAAGGCCTAGTTAAAGGCATTTCAACAAGACTAACATACTTTCTTTACCACAAAAGCTATTAAATTTCTGTATGGAAGACTTAAGCAGCTGGAGTTCCAACAAAAGGATAGTGAGGGCATCTCTTAGAAATGCTCGAAGCCTCAAAGAGTCCAACCCCAGAACTGAATTTGGTTACATAGGACTAACTGTAACAAAATTCGTGGTTTGTAGTCTCCCCCGCATATTTGTGCATATATTGAATGGCTAGACAAAAAACAATCAGCGGATGACAGTACTGAGATGTATTCCGTCAGTGCCAGGGTGACTTCCGCTTACCCAAACGGTCAGATTGGTTTTAACTTCTCAAGAACTGTTCATTTTTTGCTAAATTTTCTGACAAGGGTCAGAATTTTCACTCTTAGAAATGCTCAAAGCCTCAAACAGTCAAACATCAGTAGTGCTTCTCCCAACAAAAACAAAACTATACAAACTGAAATGCAAAAATGACTCTGGGAGCACAATGTGATAGGGTAAACTAACTGATTAGCAAATTGTAAGTATGGTGTTTCAGCTGGGAGCTTTGACAGGTGCTCCTCAGCTTTGGTCAGGACAGACTGAAGCCTTCCCACGCTCTGTATCCTGTCATTTAACATCATCACCTGCAGAACACACCCAAATTAACAACAAACATACACATGAACCACAAGTTTATCACAAAGATATCCTCGGCGGTAACAAAACTCACATGCCCCTTGTGCCGGTGCTCGCGAAGGAAATCAAGCAGGGGCTCCAGGCAATCCCTGTTGCGGAACAAAATCGAAGACAGGTGCCTGTTGAGAAACTGCACGCCATTTCCAATCGACGACGAGCGACTCGGACGTGGGATTAAGGCAGTGAATGGCTCAAAATCAAGCTCCAGCACGAAGGGGTCGTTGTGCCTGCCAGGTCATGAGGTTAAGATTATGGTGGTAGAAACTGAAACAATGCCACCTGTGACAGTTTAGCTGCTTTTAATTTTAACGCCATAACTCTGCAAGAGTCAGAGTCAGAGTGACCACAGGCCCAGCAGTTCAGCACAGAGCCGTGCTGATTCTGAAAGCTACTAAGTTATCAATCTCTTAACATGACCTCAGCCGTGCACATCAGATAGTAGCTAAGCAAACGATGAACAATTCAAACTATGGTTGCCTGGTGGCGGCCTCTCAAACCCAACATTAACCTCTCGCTAAAAAATGACCCTAGTAGAGGCAAAAGGAGCAGACGCTGGAGCTGAGATAGCAGGAAGGAACAGGGGGGAGCAACACATACTGGCCGTCGACGAGCTCCTCCTTGAAGCGGAGATACTCCGACACGCTGAGCTGTTCGACGTTGAGCTCGTGCACGTTGACGCGGACGTACTCCCAAACCCCCGGCCGCGGCCGCACCGCGATGGCGACGAACGGCGGCAGCACGATAGCCTCCTGCTCGAAAAATACACGCGCAGAGAGGCATAAAAAACATTCAGGGACACACGCGCGCGCACGAAACAGCCGGTGTAGCGATGTGACGGCTCACCTGGGAGGAGCGCAGGACGTCGAGGAAGGGACCCTCGGCGAAGGCGCTGCCGCCGGAGACCTGGACCTCGTCGAGCGTGTCGAGGATGCGGTGCGGCTGCAGGATCCCCTTCCCCTTGCTCACGTACCTACGGTACGGCCACCAAACCGACCGAAGCAGGGGCAAAAAATCGTCAGCAGAGGCATACGAGCGAACAATTGGGTGGGGTGGCTGATCGGCGACTCACTTGGAGAGGAGGGCGACGAGCTCGTTGCGGTGGGCGTGGAGGGTGTCCTCCACGCGTTCGCGGATGCTCGGGATGCGGTCAAGCTTCGAGGCGGCCATGGCTGGCTGCTCTGCTGCTGACTCGTGTCACTGTGCTCCCGTCCCGCGATGTTGCGAGCGCTGGTGAGCAAGGCGAAAGCCGAGTTGCCAACTTTATAAGATGAGATGCAGCGCCTTGCTGACGCGTGGGTGGAGAGCGTTGGGCAGTTAGCAAAATGATTGTACAATGTACTACTACGTAGAACATTTTTGTGGTGTATTCATACGGAAGTATATGGCTATTTCGTTCATTTTACGCTTTGAAGTGTGTCGTGAGTGAATGTACCGGATCAGTCTCTCGGAGGTGATGTCACGATATATGTGCATGTGTTAATAGGGTGTGAGTGTAAATATGTATGTATAAACGTCCACATTTATACTATTTAAAAAAAATGATTGGGCTGTTAAAAAGTTATTGGTGCGATCCTTTCAGAAGAAAAAGTTATTGGTGCCTTAACGCTTTGGTGTCTAAATAATACTTCCTCCTGTTTTTGTTTTATTTCACGTATAAATTTGTTTAAAATCAAACTACAAAAGTATAGGGGGCAATGTTTTCATCTATTATTGTAGAAATGCATTTTTCCTTTAGAAATGAAGGAGGACCCCTGGCCTCTGCATCTGAACAATGCATGCAGCCACTTTATTAATTGTTCACATAAAACATTACAAAGTAATACAACAGCAAGACTAAAACCACCATCTAGGCAACATCCGTCGTTACTCCTATCCAAATGAGGAAGGGATACCGATAGTCTGGGCCTAATACCAAACAGACCTCGCAGCCAAACCTAACATCTAAGACCAGAGGTCCTATCCAGGGCCTTTGCCGGTGTATGGGTACCACCGTCCGGCGCACTCCTCAACCAGGACGCTTGCCGGGTATAAGGTCGCCGCAGCCACCTGCCACCAATCCATCTTCAGAGCTGTACTGTTGCACCTACCTTGCACGGTCTAGCTACCGTCGACGCCACCACGACGCCAGACAGCCTCCTCCTCTTGCGCGAGTCCATCTCCACGCATCGAACACCGAGTCTCCACTGCGCCATGCCGCCGAGACCCACCGTCGATGATACTGTTGATGCCCGCCGCCATCGTCGACACCCGTGCGCCTCTACTCCAACACCGGCGCGACCGACCGGCCTCTTCATCGATCCGGTGGCCTCGCACGACAGGCGGCCCCTAACGGCCGTCGTCCGCGCATCTGCCCGCCCGTCGCCCCGACCCGGCCGCCTCGCGCGATGCGGCGGCCCTTCACATCCGCCATTTGTGCGCTGGCTCGCCTGTCGATCTACACCGGCTGTCGCCGCCCTACTCAGACCGGGACTACTGCATCGCCCCGACCCGACGGCCTCGCGCCATGCGGCGGCCCATCATAACCACTGTTTGCACGCTGGCCCGCCCGTCGATCTACGTCGCGCATGTACGGCCGGCCTGCCGACCCTCGTTGCCCGCTTCATCTCGGACTCCGCCGCCACCCCGCCTCCACCGATCCGTGCCCCCGACCTCGCGCACGTTCGGATTGTTCACCCGCCCACCGACGCGATTCGCCTCATCTACTCCGTGCAACCGACCTGGCCCGTCGGTTGCGAGCGCTTTCACAGGCTCCGTGAAGACCGTCCCGAGTTTAGCGCACCCCTCTACCGATCGAGCAATCGGCTGCGTCGCCCGTCGGCCGCAGCCGCCGCCGCCTCTGGTTTTTTCTCCTGCAGGCGACCCACGTTCTTGTTGTCGCCCTTCGGTCATAGTACCGCGGCCCTCGGTCCACGGTCGCCCGAGGCCATCTGCTCCAGGTCGTCCCCATGGCTGCACCGACCCTCGCACAGCCGCTGCATCACCCCGTCGGGCCATAGCGAGCGTGGCACGCGGTCACCGCCGCCACCCCGAGGCCGTCCCGCAATTGCACTGACCCAAGCTCCGCCGCTGCATCGCCCCTTCGAGCTGTAGCGCCGTGACCCGCTGTCCTCGCCACCTCCCCGAGGTCTTCCCGCTGTCACCCCGACCCGCCTGCTGCTGCCGCGTCGCCCCTTTGGGCCGTGGCGCCGTGGCCCGTGGTCCACCACCGTCCTCGAGCGTCGACTTCCCGTGGTATGTGCCGCGCCGCCTCCCTTGGCGTGGGAACTCTACTGCCCGCGCCGGTCTTCGTCACATTGTCGGATTTATCGCCTATTCGAGCATCGCTGTCGCGCTCCTAACCTAGCCGCCACTGCTCTTCTTTGGCCGCCGCCGATGCCCCCGGAGCCGCCGCCGCCGGCCGTCCACCTCCTTCGTCTTTGTCCAGCACCAGCCCGTCGCCAGCGTCGCCGTCATCTACCCCGACCACTTCGTCTACTCCGACCATCGTTGGTGACATCGGCCCCCATGCCGATTGGTGCCACAATCATCGTCGAGTCTTCTTCTCTGTTGGGTCTCCGACTCCTCGACATGGCGTACAACTCGTGCAGGTCCCTCGTCTCGGCATGCTCGGTGCTGGCAACGTCGATGCGTGCCTTCATCCATGACATGTCCCCGGGCCTGGCAAGCCTGATCAACGCTTCATCAACTTCGTCTTCGTCCGTCTACGCATGCCCGGTGCTGGAAACACCGACGTGTGCCTTCGTCTACGATGTGTCCCCGGGCTTGGCAGACCCAACGCGACCCGTCGTCAACAACATCTTCTTCCCGGCGCACCACTACTTCGACACCACTGCGTCTATGACTAACATGACGCCTCCTTGCCCCCGCGGCTCCACGGCGACTTCCTCGACACCGACTACCCCGACTCGACATCGACCACGGCGCTCTTTGCACGACTACCTCGACCACAACTACACCACGTACGCTCTCGGCTACCTCGACAAACGGCAAAAAGGCTACCGCCTTACTTGAACAACCTCGTCGGGAACCACTCCAGCCACGACTTTCGCGATGCATTGACCGTTACGACTGTGGGGGTGTCCGTCGACTTACTTTCGGATTCTTCTCCAGTCTCACCGTCAGCGTCGCTACCATTGTGACGGTGGAGGATGTTGAGTATATTGATTATTTAGGAAACATAGAATAGCGTAGGACTTATTATACCTTGACTTGTACTCTAAGATGACCACGTGCTCCTATATATATGGCTACGAGACTCAAGCAATACAATAAGCTATTCCACCAAATCCCTCTCTCACTTCTAACAATTATGATGTGTTTGTGGCGACTTGATTGCTATTTGGAGTTTATTTTTCCTTTTAGTGATTTTGTTCGCGGCTGCATTTAGACAATGAACAGTTGCGTGACGTCTGGAATGAACGTACCAGTAGCAGTTCGTGCATGTCACTGCACGGACAGAAGGTGCCCTTGAGCATTTTGGAAGAAAAAAGAGAGAAGAAAGAGATGGCCTTGTGCATTGCCAACTGGAGAACGGTACCTTCTTAAAGAAAAAAAGAGAAGAAAGAGATAATATTTTAGTGGCTGACGAATGTTTCCATAAGATAAAGAAAAAAGGACTGGTAAAGAGGGTCTGTGTGTGATGTCTACTACATAACCTTTTTCTTGTAGACGTTGTTGGGCCTCCAAGTGCAGAGGTTTGTAGGACAGTAGCAAATTTCCCTCAAGTGGATGACCTAAAGTTTATCAATACGTGGGAGGCGTAGGATGAAGATGGTCTCTCTCAAGCAACCCTGCAACCAAATAATAAAGAGTCTCTTGTGTCCCCAACACACCCAATACAATGGTAAATTGTATATGTGCACTAGTTTGACGAAGAGATGGTGATGCAAGTGCAATATGGATGGTAGATATGGGTATTTGTAATCTGAAAATATAAAAACAGCAAGGTAACTAATGATAAAAGTGAGCGTATACGGGTATTGCAATGCTTCGAAACAAGGCCTAGGGTTCATACTTTCACTAGTGCAAGTTCTCTCAACAATAATAACATAATTGGATCATATAACTATCCCTGAACATGCAACAAAGAGTCACTCCAAAGTCACTAATAGCGGAGAACAAACGAAGAGATTATGGTAGGGTACGAAACCACCTCAAAGTTATCCTTTCTTATCGCTCTATTCAAGAGTCTGTAGTAAAATAACACGAAGCTATTCTTTCCGTTCAATCTATCATAGAGTTCGTACTAGAATAACACCTTAAGACACAAATCAACCAAAACCCTAATGTCACCTAGATACTCCAATGTCACCTCAAGTATCCGTGGGTATGATTATACGATATACATCACACAATCTCATATTCATCTATTCACTCAACACAAAGAACTTCAAAGAGTACCCCAAAGTTTCTACCGGAGAGTCAAGACGAAAACCTGTGCCAACCCCTATGCATAGATTCCCAAGGTCACGTAACCCGCAAGTTGATCACCAAAACATACATCAAGTGAATCAATAGAATACCCCATTGTCACCACGGGTATCCCACGCAAGACATACATCAAGTGTTCTCAAATCCTTAAAGACTCAATCCGATAAGATAACTTCAGGGAAAACTCAATCCATTACAAGAGAGTAGAGGGGAAGAAACATCATAGGATCCAACTATAATAGGAAAGCTCGCGATACATCAAGATCGTGCCAAATCAAGAACACGAGAGAGAGAGAGAGAGAGAGAGAGAGAGAGAGAGAGAGAGAGAGAGAGATCAAACACATAGCTACTGGTACATACCCTCAGCCCCGAGGGTGAACTACTCCCTCCTCGTCATGGAGAACGTCGGGAAGATGAAGATGGTCACCGTGAGGGATCCCCCCTCCGGCAAGGTGCCAGAACAGGGTCCCGATTGGTTTTTGGTGGCTACAGAGGCTTGCGGCGGCGGAACTCCCGACCTAGGTTATGTTCTGGAAGTTTGGGTATATATAAGAGGTGTTGGCGTCGGGAACAAGTCAGGGGGGGTCTCCGAGGCGGCCACGGGGTAGGGGGCGCGCCCAGGGGGTAGGGCGCGCCCCCCACCCTCGTGGGTGCCTCGGAACTCTTCTGGCCCATCTCCGATACTCCGTGGGCCTCCCCAAACTTGAGGGAGATTCCCTTCTTCAATTTGCACAAAGTTAAATATTTGTTGTAAGGCAACTTGTTTCTTATGAGCAAGAAAATATTTTTCAAGTAATATATCATATCCTGGGGACTACACACACAACGAGGAGCAAGGGTATTAAACCATTTCTTAGGATCACCCTTTAATGATAAAGGAAACAACTTAAGGATATAGTAGTAGCGAATTTTTTCCTCATGAGCAAATAGGGTGGCTATATCATTCAATTTAATAAGGTGTGCCACGATAGTTTCAGTTTCATAACCATGAAAAGGATCAGATTCAACCAAAGTAATTAACTTAGGATCGATGGAGAATTCATACTCCTTATCAATAACACAGATAGGAGAAGTAGCAAACTGTAATGCCCCGGATACACCCGCCGGTGGTCGTTACTCGTGGCGGGATCTAGATTGGCACCATAGATCAATACTAGTCTTTTCTACGCACTTTGAGCTTACTCAATTGCACCCGGGAGCAACTTCCTGGTCGGTCACCCATCCTGAAATTACCCCAAGCTGAGCATGCTTAACTTTAGAGTTCTGTCTGAACGGGCTTTCGAAAAAGAAGGAATTCCTTATTAGTATGAGTAGTCTATCATCCCTATTAGGCCAGGCTATCACATACACCCCCCACTCAGAGGAACTGACGTCCTCGTCGGGCCACAGGAACATTCCCTCTTGGCACATACGTCTGTGCATCCAGTCCGGTACATGTGTCATGTCGTGTGCCACGATGGGTCACAAACGTCATGAACAACATGACCATGCACCTGTCCGCAAACATCCGTGTAACTGTGAGGGTCGGCTCTGATACCAACTTGTAACGCCCCGGACGCACCAGCCGGTGGTCGTTACTCCTGGCAGGATCTAGACTGGCCCCTCAGATCAATACTAGTATTTTCTGCGCACTTTGTCCTCACTCGTGCGCACCTGAGAGCAACTTCCCGGTCGGTCACCCATCCTGAAATTACCCCAAGCTGAGCACGCTTAACTTTGGAGTTCTGTCCGAATGGGCTTCCGGAAAAGAAGGAATTCCTTATTGATATGAGTAGTCTATCATCCATATTAGGCTAGGCTATCACACAAACTTAGGATCATATTTCATTCTCGCTATCATAGACTTTCTTTTCAGCTTACTCAATAGTTTCTTAACATCATCTCTATCATTACAAGCAATAATTTCTCTAGTTGTCTCCCCATCTATAACATAACTCTCAGGTATCTTAGGTCTTTCAACTCTAGTAGAAGAGCTAGGCATAATAGGTGAATCGTAATTTTCATCAGTTTCAACATTCTCAAGTTCTTTAGCTTTAGCAAGTTGTTTATCAAGAAATTCACCTAGTGGCACAATTTCATCAAGTAGAGCACTAGCATCATCACAAGTTTCATTTATAGAAGAACTAGTATCATCAATTACTTGTGACATATCAGAATGAATAGCAGGTGGTGGTGTCACAAGCCTACTTAAACAGAAGGTGAATCAAGTGCGGAGCTAGATGGCAGTTCCTTAACCCCCTTGTCTTAGAGGGTAAAATCTTAGTCTTAGTGTCTTTTAGATTCTTCATAGTGTAAAATCCCAAGTGAACTCAAGTAGAGCTATGATCCCTGGCAACGGCGCTAGAAAAAGGTCTTGATACCCCACAAGTATAGGGGATCACGATAGTCTTCGAGGGTAGTATTTCACCCAAATTTATTGATTCGACACAACAAGAGCCAAAGAATATTTATGAGTCTTAGCAGTTGAGTTGTCAATTCAACCACACTGGGGAAATTATACTTCTGTAGCAAAGTGTTTAGTAACACAGCAGTATGATAGTTTGATAGAAATGGTAACAATAGCAGTTTTGTAGTGATTGTAACAACAACAACAACGAAAGTAACTTAGGAAATACCAATATGAGAAAAGTGTAGGCATTGGATCAATGATGGCTATTTGTGTTGGATGATATACATCATATAACACTCACAATCTAGAGCGATACACAACAGCTCCAGTTCATCAATGTAATGTAGGCATGTATTTCGTATATAGTCATACATGCTTGTAATAAGAACTTGCATGGCATCTTTTGTCTTACCCTCCCGTGGCAGCGGGGTCCATAAGGAAACTAAGAGATATTAAGGCCTACTTTTAATAGAGAACCAGAACAAAGCATTAACACATGGTGAATACATGAACTCCTCGAATTACAATCAACCCCGGAGAGTATCCCAACTATTGTTACTTTGGGGTCTACTCATAACAATAACAAGTGCATATAACTAGAAGATAGGATCAACAACTCAAATATATTCATGAAAACATAGAGGGTTCAGATCTGAAATCATGTCACTCGGGCCGTAGTGACAAGCATTAAGCATGGCAAAGTCATAGCAACATCAATCTCAGAACATAGTGGACACTAGGGATCAAGCCCTAACAAATTGACTTGATTACATGATAAATCTCATCCAACTCCCTCACCGTCCAGCAAGCCTACAAAAGAATTACTCACTCCCAATGGTGAGCATCATGTAATTGTTGATGGAGAAGGGTTGATGATGACGACGCGATGATTTCCACCCTCCGGAGCCCCGAGTGGACTCCATAGCAGCCCTCTCGATGAAGAACAGTAGGTGGCAGTGGCTCCATATCGTAAAATGCGGTAAATCCTTCTCTCTGATTTTTCTCTCTGCGAGACGGTACTTATAGAGTTTGTCTTAGGGCAAACGGAGCCCTGAGGGGCCCACGAACTCATAGGGCGCGCCCAGGGGGTAGGCGCGCCCCCTGAGCACGTGGCTCCTGGGTGGCCCCCCTCTAGTAGTTCTCTTTGCCAATATTTTTTTATATATTCTGGAAATATTCTCCATAAATTTTGAGCCCAATTCGAGAACTCTATTTCTGCACAATAACAACACCATGGTAGTTCTGCTGAAAACAATGTCAGTCCGGGTTAGTTCCATTCAAATTATGCAATTAGAGTCCAAAAGAAGAGCAAAATTGTTTGAAAAAGTAGATACATTTGGGCTGTATCACATGCCAGGTTCCTGTAGAGCTTTCGGAACTGCGGAGAACTAGATTACCTCCCCGGATCAAAGTGTTTCTTTGCGAGATCATTAGGGGTCGGCTCCCTTCTGGGGACCAAGTGCTCAAAAGGAACAGGCCTCGGGACGACATTTGCCCGCTTTGTGGAGTTGACGAGGACCTCAACCACATCTTTTTTATTATGTGGCCGCACAATTTCTATGGGGTTACCTAAGGAAAGTTTGGGGTAATGGTTAGTGCCAACCAATTTCCGAGACTTTTATGAGCATATTGCCAGTTGTTCAGGGCAAGTCCGCAGACTGTTGTGGATTAACTTTGAGGCCATGGCATGGACCTTGTGGTGCACTAGGAATAAGATGGTCATTGAGCATATTTTTCCTGCGTAAACCTCTGACGTGATTTTATAAATTGTGCACTTTCATACAGTTAAGGAGGCCTCTCAACAAGCTGCGTGACAGGATGTTGAAAAGTTAACGAGAACGTACAAGGAGTTGGCGGCCAGACTGATGATGATCACCTATCCCCCTTGAGACTTACTTTTATTTTCGGGCTTGTGTTGTTGTTGCCCGAGCAAACTTTATGTTGTTCTCTCGCCCCACACGCCCCTCTCTTTTGTGGCCTCCGTTTTGCGGTTGATTGTATGTTTGTAGGGCTTTATTTATAAAGCGGGGCGTGGAGCCTTCTTCAGCAAAAATATTTGGGCGCCTATACATCCGTGGACACGTCGGGACACACCCGCTAACACTGATCGGGCATACCTCAAATTTCATCTCAAGCAACCATAGTAGGCATTTCTGATTACCATCTTCATGAAACCCATGCAAAGTCATGATCTACATAAACTACTACTACCAACTACTAAACTACCTGTCCTCCTCGTCGAAGATGTCGGCCAAGTTGCTGCAGGAGTCGCCGGCCTCGTGGTCACTAACAGTCGGGCGCACGCTCGGCTCGTCCTCGTCCTCCTTCTCAAGCTCGTCGAAGAACACGTCGTCCTCCGTGAATCCAACAAAGAAGCCGGGCAATGATACGAGCAGCGTTCGCCCCGGATCTTCTCCAAAGAACTTCACCAAGCGCTCCGGCATCAGCATGACGTAGGTGGTGATCCTCTGTCGGGCCATGACTAATGATAGATGGAAGCTGGCTGCACGGGCGGGAGGGAGAGGTAAGGGATAGGGGCGGGCAAGGGTTGGGCTGCCATCGTCCGGCTTAAATAGTCGAACTTGCTCCCTCGGGCGGCACGCCGGAGCGGTGCCACATGCCGCCATGAATGCGTGTGCATCGAGGACCGGGGGAGGCGCCCGTCGGACCGACGGTCTCTGTGTGTGACCGCATGAGCCCTTGTGATCAGTCCTACGTGACGGGCGTGTCCGAGCATCCCCAGATATGGGCCTGGTATGAGGACTACCGGTCAGTCGGGACGTTTGGGGCGGATTTACGCGGCACGGTTGGGTGCGGTTTTTGCGTCCGGGCAGCCTGTTAAGGCGGGCATGTTTTGATCCGGTTGTAAATGCTCTAACATGCAACCATATATAGAAGAAGAAAGAGGTGCTATCACCGGGAGTCATAAAACATGAGTTCGATGTTCAGTTTAGTGCTAAAAATTTTAAAATACTGATTTGTGGTCATCTAACTTGCGTTTTCGTGTAAATACAGTCACTTTGCTCGTATTTAGACGTACCCCGAGCTTATGTGCCCCGCCAGCGTGGCTATGGCCCATAATCAGTGACTGAGCGGGCGACACGTGTTTTTTTTTGCTGAAGTACACCACGTTCTGTATTTATAATTAAGCAGAGGCCCCTTAATAGTTAACACGTGTGGATTCGATCTCTCAACGACGTACATAGGCCTGAACTAGCTAACCACTGCACCATCAAAATATTTATGCCAACAAGATTACACCTATCTTTATATATGACGCAGTTTTTTTTCTTCTAGATTTCTATTTTTCTCCGGTTCAGTAAAGAACTAGTTTCCAGAAAATATTGGCTATTTTCGCCAAAAAAATTCAAATTAAAAAATCACGTCAAAATGTATAATGTTTCAACCATAACGTGCAAAACTTTTCCTCCAGCGAGATTTTTTTATTTTCCTTTTTTTTTCTCAAAAGGGCTTCCTTTTACAGTAGTCAGCGACTCCTGTCTTACAGAAGGTTGCAAGTTCAATTCATTGTTGCATCGCCGTGACCATTTTTTTAAATGAGCATGAATAACATCAAAAAATATATTTCACAATACAGGGAATAGAACTACAGACCCTACCACTAAGCTAACTGTGTTGTTCTGATATTGTATGCATACGGAAGATATTATATTTGACATAGTTTCTGTAGTTTAAATTCAAAATTTTCAGGTGATCATAAATTTCTTCGGGGACCACCAAAATTTCTGGAAACAGATCGGTTATCTGAAATTCGGCCCAGGAGAAAAATTATGAATACGGGTAGCTGTCGTGGTCCGAATATAAACCAAGTGTTTTTATTTATAGATACTAACAGTTGGTTAGTCTAGCGGTTACCTCGTGCGCTTCCTTGCTAGTGATCGAGAGATTGATTCTGACGGCCCTTTTTTCTGTAAAATTATTCTTGCGCCCGGGTTAGGAACTTAAAATTATCCATGCTCCCGGGTTAGGAACTTCTGGTTGACCCCATCTGCCCCACCTATTTTCCATTTTATTTGAGGATTTTTTAGCACAATTAAATATCCGCAACGGAGTTTTCAAGAAAAAAAAACAATGTGCTAGTGTCACCCAACGTCTTCTGCACTCCCACCCGCTGATAGATGGGTCTCCTAAGGCTGGCATGCCACGCAAGCAGGCCATACGGCTATATGAGCGAAGTGACTGTATTTGCTCTAGAACATAAGTTGAATGACCATAAATTCATATTTTTAAAGTTTTAGTACCAAATTAAACATCGAACGCAAGTTCTAGGACTCATGATGATATTACCTCAAGAAGAAAAAGCCCGCGCGAATCAACCTGTGGTTGAGATGGTTAGATGCATAGTGGTATCCTCAACCCATGGGGTTCAAATCACAGTGCCGGAGGCGTTCCGTCGACGACGAAGCCTTCTGGTGGCCGTAAATCTCGAAGATGATATCGCATTTCGGTCTACCGGAGGTGTTAAGAGGTAGGATGTGCATGTGTTCGTTCATAGGGGTGAGTGTATGCGCGTGTGTATAAACGCTTGTGTCTGTATTGATACTTAAAAAAAAAAGAAAAAAAAGCCCGCAAAAAGTATATATAGAAGAAGAAAAACAAGAAGCCCGCCCAAACTTTGTAAAGTCTGTCGATCTGTTGCTCAAAATAAATAAAAAGCTGATTTGCGAACGCAACGTGCGCTGCTCGTGCTTGATGTCCCAGAATCTCAACGTGAGCTCGCCTCCTCCCAAGCTCATCACATGTACTCTAGCGTGATGTGTCGCACGGACCACTGTACTACCGTCCAAGTCAAAACAGGTGGTGCCACTGCTCCGGCCGACTGCCACACCACGTGGCGCGACAGATGTGAGAAGAACAATCTAGTCGGCCACTCGTCGTGCTCCTATCAAGAAAAGGCGAAGCAAAAATCCCTGCAAAATAAAAGCAGCTTTTGGCAGTGGGGTTGAGAGAGAGCTTGGTAAAGCATCGTGGAACTATCTGGCAGTTTCGGTAGCTTGTCTGCCCAAACACGAAGAGCCCAGCGGTAAGCTTGAAGATAAGTGTCGTCATTAGCGCCGGTAATATTAAAGGTGTGCTTTCGAGGTACCGTTCTCCAGTTTTTCTGAATATAAACATGGCCTTTATTCATTGGAAATAACAGTTACATACTCTCTCCGTCCGAAAATACTTGTCACCAAAATGAATAAAAGGGGATGTATCTATAAAATGGATAAAAGGGGATGTATCTAGATGTATTTTAGTTCTAGATACATCTCTTTCTATCCATTTTGGTGACAAGTATTTTTGGACGAAGGGAGTAGTTAATAAGAAAAATTATAATCTCATTCATAGGTTCCTCACAACAATCTTTAGTCACGGTTCCTCACAACAATCTCTAGTCACAGAAAATTTAGCTAATCTAGCAAGTTCATGAGTAACTTTATTTGCTTCCTATTACAATACTCAAAACTAATACACAGAAAATCGCACGCCATAAAATAACAATCATCAAAAACTACCGCCGCCACTCCTGCTGAATGTCCTCCATTCTTCATTATGTCAACTACTTTCATATTATCGGAGTTAACAACACGACGATTACATCCTGCCCTATGTGCAAGTGATAAGCCAAATCTTAGAGCCAACGCTTCTGCTGTTAAGACATCTGCACAACAATCCATCCTCCAGTTCCCCCCAATAATGAACCTTCCTTTGTCATCTCTGAGAACAGCCCCTGTTGTACCTCTAAGCATGTCCTGATCAAATGAGGCATCGACATTCAATTTTACAGAACCCATGGGAGGTCTTTCCCATCCCCCCGTTCTAATTGTTGCCCTCGAAGAATGAGCTTTAACATAATTTGCCGCTATAGCACGGGCTCCCATTGAGATTTGGTATGCATCTTGAGATTTCCCTCATGAATTAGCGTCCGTCTATTCCACCATAAATACCAGGCTGTTATAGCAATCAATTCATGTGCATTATGGGTGCCTATTGTAGATAGCTCTTCCTCTAGCATAAGAAGTAAATACTCAAGAACTGCTTCTCCCACACAATCAATAACACAAGCTTTACTATTGGCCTCATGTAATCCCAGTTTTCTCCAAACATCTTTGGCCTTCTGACAAAGAAACAACATGTGTTTTGTATCTTCTGGTCCATTCAAACATGATGGGTAGATGAAAGAAACTTTTAAATGTCTATTAGCAAGTGTGGCACGACATGGGAGTGTTCCATGCAAGGTATGCCATATGAAAATCTTCACCTTTGCTGGACAAGATAATTTCCAAACCTTTCTCCAAATAGGATTGATATTTGTTTTCCCCATACCATTTGTGTAGTTCAATTTCCTCCCATGTTGTTTGGTCCATTCCTCTAAGTAAGCTGGCCGAACCGTGAAACACCCATTCTTTGTGTAATTTCAAGCAATAAAATATGTCATATTATGCATGGAGAGGGGGATCGCTAGCACCCTTTGAGCACCAACTGGCCACAACGTTTGTCTAATTAAATCTCCATCCCAAAAATTGGTGACCGGATTGATAAGGTCAGCAACTTTTGATAGCAGGTGCCCTCCTTTAGAAGTAATAATTTTTCTATTTGCACAGTTTAGGATCCATGCATCTTTCCAAATATCAATAACCAAGTCTCTATATCCGGCAAGGTTTTCGCCTTGAGATTCATCCACTTAGACGAAAGTGACCCATGGTGAACTTTGGACATTGCACGTGCTATTTTTTTGGTACATGGTGGTGTACAAATGCATTGTGTATTCAGAGTTTCGTTTCAAATTTTTTAAACTGCTGTGATGCTTTTTTTGGTGGGTTTAGTATTTTTGATTGCATGTGGGGTAAGTTGGGACATGCAACATGCTCTTTGTCCCTGATCGGTTCACGTGGGCTCGATGAGTTTGATTTGACTACGTCCCTCTTTCTTCTCTGGATATTTGCATGCATATACTGATCCCGTGTTAAATTTCATGTGGACAGCGTGATGCTAGCGTGTCTTTGGATTGGGACGATCTCATCTGCAGGTCCTCAGATATTGCATACGTGCCATTTTTTGCACAGGTTCACATTTTTTAAAATGTGATTGGGTATGGGTGGTGGGTTCTTTCCAGATATTTCATTAGTTCTCTCTCTTTTGGATTCTTCTCCTCTCCTAAAGAAGGCTCCCGTAGAATCTGGTGCAGCAGTTCCACCGCCCTTATATTTGCTTATAAATAGACTCCTCTCCATCCCGATGCTCCATACCTCACCTCTGCTGTGCCATCAGTGCCCCATCGTCGAGCTCCCACCTCCCAGCCTGCCTCTTCTCTTCGTGTGGCCGAGCTGGAATGGAGGGCACGATTAAGATTCGTGGCCGCTAGCGGGGTGCAGCCATGCAGGTCACGCCGCTGTTGGCCGTGGAGAACGTGCCTGCTGGAAGTAATGCTTGGGCTCGCCGGAGACGATCGGCGGTGGCGCCATCTGCGCCAAGCGCTGCATCGTGCCCTCTAAGGCGCCGAGACCCGAACACGGCCGAGGTCTTGGCAGATGGTGCCGAGCTTATCAAGGTCGCCGTCGGCCGACGCACCAGGCCGCGGTAGTGGCCTGCTCGCGGAGCTTCGCTCCCACGACCTATTGTTCGAATTCGCCACGCCCTAGGTTGCCGAGGTTGCCGCTCGATTCGCTTATCTTCTCCGTCTTCCTCATTTGTCACCGTGCCAATCTCCCGGCCCCTGTGTTCCCGGCTTCACCTACATGTTCACTAGCTTCAACGGTGACTCAGGCTCAGACATTGTACGATTGCGCTTATCGCTAACCTCGAGGACAGTGATGCCTCGTGATCGTAATACGCGTCGTCATGAAGTGCTCCGGCCGAGGAAGCCGTAGCATGTGGTTGCTACAAGCAGTCCTCGTCGGCAATACCACGTCAAAAAGACATCCATCAACAAATCGTCGACCCGGATGGAGGCTCGAAGTTAACGTGGAAGCGCCCGTGGTCTTCCATGGTCGTTGCCAGCGCCTCCTTCACTGCCGCGTCGGCCGTCGGGCAAGCATGGCGGCGAGCGCACAGGGGTCGACCGGAGAAGGGCCACTCCGGGGTTGCGGCCACCATGCCTAGCGGTGGCATCTCCAAGGAAGGCGGCGCACCACCACAAGAATGAACCGAGGGCAGAACTCCACCACCCGACATCAGGTATGCCATACTCCATATGTAAATAGTAAACACACTCCATATGAACACACTATATTGACGGACGCGACGTGCCGCTGCGCGGGTTATGCTAGTATTTAGTCCATTTTCAACTCTCCAAATATAACCATTTTTGAGAGAATCAACGCCCGCCATAATACATTGCCAAGTAAAAGAAGAACCCTTTTTTAAACTTGCAATCATTAGGTCACCATCCAGGAAATATTTGGTTCTCAGACAGTGGCACATAGAGAATTAGGGTTATCAAGCAGGCGCCACGCTTGTTTGGCTCAAATTAAAACAGTGTACATCTTGGAATCTCATTCCACCTTGATCTTTTGATACACACATCTTCCACCATGTCATCCAATGCATTCTTTTTTGATTGCCTTCGTCACCCCACCAGAAATGCGACATCGCGTCAATAATTCCTTTGCAATTTTTTTTAGGAATTTTAAAGATGGACATGGCATAAATTAGGATAGCTTGTACAACCGATTTGAGTAAGAAGTTAGGAGATCCCGGAATACCCACTATACCATACTCCATTAAAAGAAGTGATGTTAAAACTGCTTTATGTGATTTAGGAGACGGTCTTAGTGTTCTGCCTTTCAATTTATATAGAAGACTTGATTTAAATAAGTTGATGCCTATTGAAATCTCTTTGCAAATGGCTGATAAATCAAGTGTTATACCTATCGGTATTTGTTAGGATGTACCCGTTGTAGTTGCAAATGTTACTATCTTAATAGATTTTCTTATGCTTGACATGCCCGAGGAAGACAACATGTCGATTATCCTTGGTAGACCCTTTCTAAATACTGCATAAGTTGTTATTGATTGCAACAAAAGCATGGTCACTTTTCATGTCAATGGTAATGAGCATACGGTATATTTTTCAAGGAAACAAAGTTTAGTTAATAGTATCAACAATATTGAAAAAATTGCGACAATTACTATTGGAGGTTTTGAATTTCCTCCTCTGACCGTCAAAAAGAAATATAAAACTCTTATTGTTGGTGAGATGCATATCCCCGTTGAGGTAACCTAGTGTTGTACAAAAATTCTTTGGTTTTATGTCAATTGTTAATAAGACTTGATTAACCTTATTAATGGATTCTTTTTTAGGGACATGTGGTTCATGAATTTAGTAAGCACAACCTACCGTACCTACTATTTGCTCTGTGTTATTTAAAGATTAATAAAGTAGAATGCCATGATTTTCCTGATTTCTGAATCATCCATGCAATAAAAAATGCCTGAAAATAAAAGTTATCGGAATGACTTTAAAATTTAGTATGATTTTTTCTGCAATATTTAGGAATTTTTGGCACTGAACACACCCCACGGGGGTGCCGTTGTGAGCCACGAGCTCACAGGGCGTGTCTACCCCAGGGCGCGCCTACTGTGCTCATGAGTCCCATAGGGCCCCCCTCACTTATTCCAGCCACCCATTGCCTTCTCCTACCTCTAGAAAAAATCACCCTTGCTTTCAAACCCGTGCTCTCGCTCATTCCCGTGCGATTTTCGATCTCCTTGCACGGAACTCCATATCTGAAACTGTATTGGGGGATTACTCCTTGGTATGTGACTCCTTCAATGGCCCAATTAGTTTTTGTTCTAGTGCTTTATATTTTGTAAATTTTTGCTGCCGTGGTGACCATGTATTTGAGCTTGCATGTCGAATTTGTATGGTCCAAAGTAGTTTTGATGCATGATATATCCTTTAGGCACTTGTGGGAGTAGTTGCTATCAATTTTGTTAAGTTTTGTTCACTTTTATTTCGAGGTACTACAAATTTTAGAAATTTTTAGAAAAGGAAAATGCTTAAGTGGAGGTTGAGAGGTTCTTCGAGCCGGGGTACCAAGGAAACCCCGAAGCCCAAGTACAATCTTCCTTGTGCGGCCTAGGTGCGACTGTGTAACACGTTCTTGAGGGATGCAGGAATTTTTTATGATTTCTATTATTTGGCGAACAATGTCGGCCTCACCGTGTTCCTTAAGATAAGTGTGATGAATATCTCCTCCTCACTAACACTTTTGTGCAAAACTTCCATTTCCATGCTAGGATAGATATACCCACTGTGTCATTTCACCTCTGTGATATTTCTAAGGAGATGACACTTGAGAGATTTTGTGAAGTTTGCATGATTCCCAACGAGGGCAGCCCCCTAGAGCCAATCCTAGTAACGTAGCGGATTTTATATCTGCAGTAACTCCTGGGGAGTCGAGAGAGTGTCTGATGCTAGAGTTGCTAGTTTACATTTTCCCCATTTGCGCTATTTCTCATTATTTGTTGGAGGTTTGATAAACCACAAGTATAGGGGATCACATCAGTTTTTGAGGGCAGAGTATTCAACACAAATTTGTTGATTCGACACAAGGGAAGCCAAAGAATATTCACGAGTATTAGCAGCTGAGTTGTCAATTCAACCACACCTGAAAGTCTTAATATCTGCAGCAAAGTATTTAGTAGCAAAGTAGTATGGAAGTAACAGTAATGGTGGCAAAAGTAACAGTAGCAGTTTTGTAGTGATTGTAAAAGTGGCAACGACAAAGTAACTTAGCAAAGATCAATATGTGAAAAGCTCGTAGGCAATGGATCGACAATGATAATTGTGTTGGATAATATTCATCATGTAGCAGTCATAACCTAGGGTGACATAGAACTAACTCCAATTCATCAATATAATGTAGGCATGTATTCCGTATATAGTCATACGTGCTTATGGAAAAGAACTTGCATGACATCTTTTGGCCTACCCTCCCGTGGCAGCGGGGTCCTAATGGAAACTAAGGGATATTAAGGCCTCCTTTTAATAGAGAACCGGACCAAAGCATTAGCACTTAGTGAATACAGGAACTCCTCAAACTACGGTAATCACCGGAAAGAATTCCAATTATTGTCACCTTGGGGTATACAGATCATAACTCGCAATAGGTGTCTACAACTTGCAAGATAGGATCAAGAAATCACATATATTCATGAAAACATAATAGGTTTAGATCTGAAATCATGGCACTCGGGCCCTAGTGACAAGCATTAAGGATAGCAAAGTCATAGCAACATCAATCTCAGAACATAGTGGATACTAGGGATCAAACTCTAACAAAACTAACTCGATAAATCTCATCCAACCCATCACCATCCAGCAAGCCTACGATGGAATTACTCACTCCCGATGGTGAGCATCATGAAATAGGTGATGGAGGAAGGTTGGTGATGATGATGGCGACGGATGCCCCTCTCCGGAGCCCAAAACAGACTCCAGATCTGCCCTCCCGATGAAGACCATGAGGCGGCGGCTCTATATCGTAAAACACGATGAGTTCTTCTCTCAGATTTTTTTCTTCCCGAATAGGGTTATATGGAGTTGGAGTTGAGGTCGGAGGAGGTCCAGGCGGCCCACAAGCCCTCTAGGCATGCCCCAGGGGGGCGCGCCCCCAGACTTGTGGACTCTGGGTGGACCCCTCTGGTTAATTCTTGCGCCAATATTTTTTATATATTCCACAAATATTCTTCGTAAATTTTCAGGTCAATCCGAGAACTTTTTTTCTGCACAAAAATATCACCATAGAAATTCTGCTAAAAATAGTGTCAGCCCGGGTTAGTTCCATTCAAATCATGCAAATTAGACTCCAAAACAAGGGCAAAAGAGTTTGGAAAAGTAGATACGATGGAGACGTATCAAGGTTCTTAACTGGTAGGTGGGAGAGCGGAACACTCAGTTGACCTGACCTTGCTATTTTGCACGATGCTCTTTATTGCGACAGAACATTTAGTTTGGGAGCTATGGTTGCTCGATGGTTACACAGTAACCATTCTAAGGGTGTTATTTATGGTGGTATGTATGCTTCCCGCCTCGCTAGACATTTTGATATTTCTATTAGGCACAACGAAGAGGAAGAGAGGCTTCTACTTACTAAATATCTTGATTACGACAACATGGTTGGCCATAATCTTATTGAAAATGGTGATAAGCTATTTGGGTATAACTTGGTGTTTAGTCAGGGTACTCATGAGATTATTACTTTTTCTGCACCATCTTTGTTCGAGCTTCCTAAGGGCAGGTACACCATTATGCCAGAGGTAATTTACGCTTATTGGGGCTTGACACCGCCCCAAGCACCAGACCTAGAGCCAACACCTGAGGCTGTTTATCAGTGGGAGCCTCAGGAGCCCATCTATCAGTGGGAGCCTCAGGAGCCTCAGTATTACTCGGGAGGTGGCTATTTCGACCCATGGCCATAGACTAACTTAGGCCAAAAGCCTAACCTTGGGGGAGTATGTACTTCTCACCAACATTACATTCGTGTACCACACACTCATTCCAGTTGTCGGCGTTCATCCTTTTTCATTGTTGTCAGTGCAACAAACCCTGGGTCTGTTGCCCAGACTGTGCACAGGCACGAGAACAGGATTGAAGCACCAAGCCAAATCAGAGTGCAAGAACCCCAAGGATTCGAAGGACCAACATGCAGATCAGAAGGACCAAGATCAAACCAGAGAAGCAGGATTTCGTCAAGAGTGAAGCCTCCCTTGCCGGGCAGGCGAGCCCAGCAAGGGGCAAGGCCACCCTCAGAAACAGACAACAGACAACCAGAGTGCCACGGCAGGGCCTGCCGGGACTCACAGAAGCAAAACTACCTCACCAACCACTCTACCGCGACCCACGTCATCGATCAGTGCGGTGTCAAGCCGCAAAGTGATTAAGTGGCAGCCATTCACCACATGGCAGCCATTTTCTACAGGAGAAACCCACAGATGACACCCGTCCTGCGACGTGTCAAGCGAGCAGGCGCGGAGCTGGCAAGATAGCCCGGCAAGCCTTGTCGGGCAACCAACAATGTGACATTGAGCGGTGCACATTTAATGCACCCTGTCAGCCCGTAGAGTTAGGTATGATAGCACTGTTTGCTATCTCATCAGTGCGTAATGACTACTTTGCCACTGTGGTAACCCCTTGATCTATAAAAGGAGGCCCATGGCAACCGTAGAAAGGGTTAGAAGGTTGGATAACTCACACCCCCATACGCGTGTAGTCGATGCTGCCCCTAGGCAACCCCTGACGGGCAAGTGTACTACGCTCTGCCACCACCTTTCCACCATCCATCAAAGCGGGAGTAGGGTTTTACACCTCGCGGCGGCCCGAACCTGGGTAAAATTGCCTGTGTGATCTCTGTCGTGCTTTCCCATGCTCGTCTGCTCTTTGTGCAACGCGTCGGCCCCCTACCGAACCAGCAAGGGGCCTCCTGGTCCCATAGGTGGCCCTGGTTTCCCGTGACATCTTTGGCGCGCCAGGTAGGGGGCTCGCTTGCGCGAACCTGAAGGTGTGTGCAGCGCGTCGACTTCATCACCATCTTCATCTTCGACGACGCCATCGACCATGGCGCCCAAGAAGAAACCCGGTCCTTTGACTCACCCTTCCACCTCGAAGGCTCCGCCGCCCGCTGCCTCTAACGCCGCGGGGGGTGCGGAGGCGCACGAGGACACGTACGCTGCTGGGGAAGTGGTCGGGGCAGGCAGCACCGTCACCACTTCTCTTGCAGCCGACACAGGAGCAGGAGGCACTGGAGGAGAGCAGCATCAATGACACCCCGACGGCTACGCTCCCCAAGGTACGGGTGAGGGGGTCACGCCATCTGCGCCTCTCTCTCCCACCGACGGGCACAGCCACAACAACGGCCCTCAGACTGGGGCGAACCCCCGCCCTCCGGCCGCCCCCACCACAGGTGCGGTCGCAGAGCGTGCACCTCCCCCGGGACGGGTCGACCAAGCCGCTGCGCCTGACGGAGCCGCTGGCCCTCGAGCACCTTCGCCACACCACATTCAGGTGGTCGCCCCGCTGCAACAGCGGGGGCGCAGTGCTACCGCCGCTGGCACCGTCAGGAGCCGAGCGATGGTACGATCGACTTCATCATCATCCTTGCCAAGTACAGATTCGAAGGTCATGGCGCGAGCTCTGCTGCTGCTGAGGTTTCCGCCAGCGGCCGAGCAGATGGACGAATGGCGTGCCACCATCCAGAGCCTGCTCGGTTTCGCCGAAGCTGGGGGCTCATGGCGAGCTGGCCCGCCGTGACCTCCCCAAGCGGTAGCAACAACTCATGCTGCTGACCATACGAAAGGGGCCATCCCCATGGTGCAGTCCCCACCATGGCCGCCAGCGCGAGCGCAGCAGAATCAAGACCCCAACGACTTCTGGATGGCCTCTTCTGACCTCGAGCACATCCAGGCCAACGTCGAGCCCGGGAGGACAGGCGGAGAGGAGACGCGCGCGTCATCATCGAGCAACGCCGCGACAACCTCCGCCGGACCAACGGGTGCGACGGCCTCAACGTTGACGAGCGTGCGCTCGATGTTGGCTTCCCTGCCTTTACACGAGAGTTGCGGCAAGTCCGTTGGTCGTCCGTTTGCACGTTCAAGCGAGAGATACTTGAGAAGTACGATGGGAGACTGAACTCAGCAGAGTTCTTGAGAATCTACACCATCGCTGTTTAGGTTGCCGGGGGAAGAGATGAGAAGGTGTTTGCCAACTAATTCCCTCTGGCCCTCAAGTCCAATGTGAGGTCTTGGCTGATGCACCTACCGGAGAACTCCATTTCGTCATGGGCTGACATATGCCATGAGTTCATTGGCGCCTTCACTAGCGGTCATCAAGAACATGGCAGGCCCAGCGATTTGCAACTTATCCAGCAGAAGGAAGGAGAAACCCTCTGTAAGTATTTATAGAGATTCAGCAAAGTTCATAGAAATATCCCAAATATCCATCCAGCAGCCGTAATAGCTGCCTTCCAGTCCAATGTGCGCAACCATCGTATTCGTTCCAATATGAACGTACGGTTGCCCAAGACTGTGAAGGAGCTTTACACACTGGTGCATAAGTGTGCTCGGATGGAGGAGGGAAGGAAGTTGCCTAGAGAGGAAGATTGCACCAATGTTGATTCAGAGGATGATGATGAATCAACTAGTCAGAAGAAGAGCAAGAAGCACAGTAAGAAGCGGAGGGATAAGGCAGTGATGACTGTTGAAGGATCGGGTGGGCCTAGTACCGGTAAGAAGGCCAAAGCTGAGGCCCCTGGCAAGGAAGTTGTCGTGTGCACTGGCTGCTGGGAAGCCGCTGCTACCGAGAAAGCCGGGAAGGGTGATGGGCTGTACTACAAGATTCTTCGGACCAAGGGCCACGACCTTCAAGAGTGTTATCAGGTTGAGCAGCTTGTCAAGAAAGAGAGAGCAGAGTATAAGAAGCGTGATAAGGAGAAAGGTCATAATGTTGCTGGCAGTAAGGGTCGAGGCGGTGAAGTAAATCACCGTGGAAAACCTTTTCAGAACCATGGAAAGCCCGCCAGAGGTCGAGAGAAGGAAACCTGTGATGATGAGAGTGATGGAGGGGATGAAGAGGAAACCAGTGAGCAGGAGTTTCAGAAGGGCACAAACGCCATGTGCATTGATGGAGGTGCATCTCTGCACACTTGTCACCGCGAGCTCAAACGGTGGGCATGAGAAGTCAATGTCGTGGAACCAGCGCCAGAGGCCCGAAAGCCGCTCAAAAGTTCCCTTACGCCCATCATCTTCGACGAAGAGGACCACCCTAGCTGTACCACTGCGGTAGGATGTTTGCCACTGTTGGTCTTTCCAGCAATTCGCAACCTCAAGGTCACAAATATGCTGGTGGACGGCGGGGCCGGGTTGAATATGATTTCCCTGGCAGTCATCAGCAAGCTTCAGATAGGAGAGGTAGAGCTAGAGGTTACCGGCATGTTTCAAAGAGTTAATCCTGGCAGGAGCCATCCTGAGGGAAAGATCACGTTGCCGGTAACGTTTGGGGGAGAACTGAATTACCGAACTGAGAGGATTGTGTTTTATGTGGTCGATCTTACCCTGCCGTACAATGGGGTTCTTGGACGCCCGACCCTGGCTAAATTCATGGCAGCATCCCACTATGCCTACAACACCTTGAAGATGCCTAGGCCACTGGGAGTCATCACCATCCCATCAGATGAGAAGGATGCAATCATTTGTGTGGACAAGATGTACCGGGACACGGTCGCGATAGAGGCAGCGGCAGCTCTCGCCAAGGAAAGTAAAGGAAATAAGAGAGATTGTAGGGACTCCGGCAAAGAGTTCAGGAAGCGTGCCCCCACCGAGTGCACGACACCCGTTGATGACGTGCCAGAGTGTTCTAATATCAAGAGATCCAAGGTCGCTGCACCCCAAGTGAAGAGGGTCCCGACAGGGCTGGCTGGCGTTGATGGTACTTTCAATATCAGCGCCACCCTCGATGACAAATAGGAAAGCGCGCTCGTTGCCTTCCTGCGGGCGAATATCGATGTGTTTGCCTGGCAACCATCTGATATCCCCGGTGTTCCCAGGGTGGTAATCGAGCATCACCTTGATGTCTACCCACATGCCCGACCTGTCAAGCAGAAAGTCCAGAAGTAGGCCTTGGAGAGGCAACAATCCATCGCAGAAGATATCAAGAAACTTGAGGCAGCTGGTTTGGTCAGAGGAGTGCTGCACCCCATGTGGTTGGCATATCCAGTGGTAGTCCGGAAGGCTAATGAGAAGTGGAGCCTTTGCATAGATTTCACGGATAACAACAAGGCTTTCCCGAAAGACCCATTTCCCTTGCCGTGTATCGACCAGATCGTGGATTGCACTTCAGGTTGTGATTTGCTCTCCTTTCCGGACGCATACTCTAGGTATCACCAAATCTTCATGTCCAAGGAAGATGAAGAGAAGACGTCGGTCATCACTCCATGTGGTGCATACTGCTTTGTCCGCATGCCATTCGGATTAAAGAGTGCCGGGTCCACTTTTGCAAGGGCAATCCAGATTGGTTTTGAGCCACAGTTGCATAGAAACATGGAAGCCTATATGGATGATATTGTGGTCAAGACCAAGGATAAGGCCACCCTTATTCAAGATTTGGAGGAGACATTTACTAATCTGCGCAGGATCAATCTGAAGTTCAACCCGAAGAAGTGTGTGTTTGGTGTTCCCTCTGGCAAGTTGCTTGGGTTCTTTGTGTCCCATCACGGGATTGAAGCCAACCCCGACAAGATCAAGGCCATCGAGCAAATCCAAGCGCCAAGGACAGTTAAGGCTGTGAGGCGCTTGACAGGATGTGTTGCCGCTCTAAGCAGATTCATCTCCAAGTCTGCCGAGCGCGCCGTGCCGTTCTTCAAAATTTTGAAGAAGGCCGGTCCTATGAAGTGGACCCCAGAAGCAGATGCAGCTTTGCAAGAGTTGAAGGTGTACTTGTCCTTTGTGCCTAACTTGGTTGCTCCCAAACCCCAGGAGCCGTTGTTGCTATACTTGGCGGCAACCAACCAAGTGGTCAGTGCGGCCTTGGTAGCACAGCGAGAAGTGGATGAGGCAAAAAGTGAGCAGAGACCGGCAGAATCAGAGAAGGATAAGGAAAACAATGAGCACGACAACGAGAGCAACCCAAGGACGTGGCAAGGAAGAAAGTGGTGCAATGCCCAGTGTACTTCGTGAGCTCCTTGTTACAGGGGGCTAGATCAAGGTACTCTGGCGTGTAGAAGTTGATCTTTGGTATCATTATGGACTCAAGGAAACTTCGCCACTACTTCCAAGCCCATGAGATCATGGTTGTTACTCGTTTTCCATTGCAAAGGTTACTCCAAAACCCTGAGCCTACCGACAGAATAGTGGAGTGGGCTTTGGAGTTATCCAGCTTTGGTTTGAAATTTGAGAGCACATCAACTATTCAGAGCAGGGCGTTCGCAGAGTTTATTGTAGAATGGACGCCAACCCCTGATGAGAAAGTGACAGAGACAGTTATCCCTAGCAAGGAATAGCCCCAAGAATGGATTATGTATTTTGATGGTGCTTTTTCCCTACAAGGTGCAGGGGCTGGCGTGCTTCTTGTTGCCCCCTCCGGAGCACTTGAAGTACGTCGTCCAAATGCATTTTGTCAGGGAAGAAGCCACCGACAATACAGCTGAGTATGAAGGGCTCCTTGCTGGGCTCAGGATCGCAGCTGTGTCAGTGTATAAAACTAGGGGCACATTTTTGTACCCCTTTACCTGTGCACGGGCAGTCAGAGCCGCGCCCGCGATCACACCCAACAGAGCATGGGAGGTGATCCAAGGTAAGACCGAAGCCCAAAATGGCCAGAGCAACGCCAAGACCAAGACCACAAGGAGCAGAGGGACGAAGCAGGTTCCCCCGGCAAGACCCTTGCCGGGGCAGCCCCGACAAGACCCTTGCCGGGGCAGCTCGCCCCACACCAATAGAGCGAGCCACCCTTGAGCCCACGACCGTCAACGTTGTCATCAACGTGGGGCCAGGGCTCGGGAAGGCACCTCTGTGGTGGCATGCAGATCTTTGTGAAGACATATTCAAGGTCAGATGAGGATTAGAAGACGACGATCCTCGGCAAGATCCTTGCCGAGGAAGGTTATTAAGGCCCCGGCAAGACCCTTTGTCGGGGATTTACAAGGCCATCAAGAAGACCCTTGCCGGGCCACCCGGCGAGGCCCTCACCAAGCGCACCAAATAGGCCACCGCCAGCCCGCACTGATAGGGTCTCCGCCGTTGCTCGCATGCATTGCCGACCAAACCATTGGCAGGTGCACTGCGTGGCAACACGCAGTTTTTCGTGGAGGCTCCACCATCGCGCCACCTCAGCTGCCTCGCCCGCCAACATGGCACCGCATGCATCGCCGCCGTGGCGCGGTCGAAGCCTGGAGGAGCGGCGACGGACGGGACGGGCCTCGCCCCCGTCCCCGATAAAGCAAGGGGACACCTAAGCGATGCATTAAATGAATCTTGTCCTGTAATACCAGCGATAACCTGATACGTCCATTTTGCATCATGCTTTTATATCGATATTTATCGCTTTATGGGCTGTTATTTCACATTATGTCACAATACTTATGGCTATTCTCTTTTATTTTACAAGGTTTACATGAAGAGGAGAATGCCGCCAAATTTGGAATTATGTCTTTGGAAAAGGAGCAAATATTGGAGACCTATTCTGCAACTCCAAAAGTCCCAAACTCCATGGAATATCTTAAAATAAATAAAGAAAAATCATCGCCAAAGATGAAGGCCAGGAGCCCACACCCCGCTCACGAGGGTGGGGGCGCGCCTCACCTCGTGGCCCCCGGTGGCTCTCCGATGCCCATCCTCTCCTATATGAAGTCTTTCGATGAGAAAAAACATTAAGCAACCTTTTCGACGAGACTCGCCGCCACGAGGCGGAACTCATGGAACCGACGATCTAGGGCTCCGGCAGAGCTGCTCGCCGGGGACACTTCTCCCGGAGGGGGAAATCATCGTCATCATCATCACCAACGCCTCCTCTCATCGGGAGAGGGCAATCTCCATCAACATCTTCACCAGCACCATCTCATCTCCAAACCCTAGTTCATCTCTTGTATCCAATTCTTGTCTCCAAGTCCGGATTGGTGCTAGTAGGTTGCTAGTAGTGTTGATTACTCCTTGTAGTTGATGCTAGTTGGTTTATTTGGTGGAAGATCATATGTTCAGATCCTTTATGCATATTATTACCCCTCTGATTATGAACATAAATATGCTTTGTGAGTAGTTACGTTTGTTCCTGGGGACAAGGGAGAAGTCTTGCTATTAGTAGTCATGTGAATTTGGTATTCATTCAATATTTTGATGAGATGTATGTTGTTTAGCCTCTAGTGGTGTTATGTGAACGTCGACTACATAACACTTCACCATTATTTGGGCCTAGAGGAAGGCATTGGGAAGTAATAAGTAGATGATGGGTTGCTAGAGTGATGTAAGCTTAAACCCTAGTTTATGCGTTGTTTCGTAAGGGCTGATTTGGATCCACTTGTTTCATGCTATGGTTAGGTTTACCTTAATACTTTTGTTGTAGTTGCGGATGCTTGCAATAGAGGTTAATCATAAGTGGGATGCTTGTTCAAGTAAGAACAGCACCCAAGCACCGTCCACCCACATATCAAATTATCAAAGTACCGAACGCGAATCATATGAGCGTGATGAAAACTAGCTTGACGATATTCCCATGTGTCCCTGGAGCGTTTTCCTATTATAAGAGTTTGTCCAGGCTTGTCCTTTGCTACAAAAAGGATTGGGCCACCTTTCGCACTTTATTTACTCTTGTTACTTGTTGCTCTTTATAATTTATCTTGTCACAAAACTATCTCGTTACCACTTATTTCAAGATTTGCAAGAGAATACCTTGCTGAAAACCGCTTATCATTTCCTTCGCTTCCTCGTTGGGTTCGACACTCTTACTTATCGAAAGGACTACGATAGATCCCCTATACTTGTGGGTCATCAAGATTCTTTTTCCGGCGCCGCTGTCGGGAGTGTAGCGCCTTTGGTAGGTGGAATTTGGTAAGGAAAAATTTATATAGTGTGCTGAAATTTCATCGTCACTTGTTACTATGGAAAGTAATTCTCTGAGGGGCTTGTTCGGGGTATCTTCACCCCGTCCAGTAGATCAAAGAGTTGCTCCTCAACCTACTGAATCTATTGAAAATGAAACTCCTTTTGAATTTCCTCCGGGTATGATGGAAAAACTGCTAGCTAATACTTTTACAGGAGATGGAACAAAGCATCCTGATGAACATCTACTCTATGTGGATGAAGTGTGTGGACTATTTAAGCTATCAGGTATACCCGATGATGTTGTTAAGAAGAAGGTCTTCCGTTTATCTTTGAAGGGAGACGCATTGACATGGTATAGGCTATGTGATGATACGAGATCATGGAACTACAAAAGATTGAAATTGGAATTTCACCAAAAGTATTACCCTATGCATCTTGTTCATCGTGATCGCAATTACATATATAATTTTTGGCCTCGCGAAGGAGAAAGCATCGCTCAAGCTTGGGGAGGCTTAAATCAATGTTATATTCATGCCCCAATCATGAGCTCTCAAGAGTGACAATTCTTCAGAATTTTTATGCTCGGCTTTCTGATAACAATCGCACCATGCTCGATACTTCTTGTGCTGGCTCTTTTATGATGAAGACGATTGAATTCAGATGGAATTTATTGGATATAATTAAACGCAACTCTGAATATTGGGACCTCGATGAAGGTAAGGAGTCAAGTATGACACCTAAGTTTGATTGTGTTAAATCTTTTATGGATACCGATATTTTCCGTAAGTTTAGCACTAAATATGGACTTGACTCTGAGATAGTAGCTTCTTTCTCGTGAATCTTTTGCTACTTATGTTGATCTCCCCAAGGAGAAGTGGTTTAAATATCATCCTTCCATAGAAGTAAAAGTATCTCGCACCTATTAAAGTTGAAGAAAAGACTGTCACTTATAATGATCCTATTGTTCCTACCTCTTATGTTGAGAAACCACCTTTCCTCGTTAGAATAAAGGATCATGCTAAAGCTTCAATCAGGTTCGCAAAAAGCAATATTAGAACTTATACACCTCCTGAGCAAGTCAAAGTAGAACCTAATATTGCTATTGTTAAAGATCTCTTGTCGATAATATTGATGGACATGTTATTCAATTCTGCGTGAAACCGCTAGAATTGCTAAACCGTAAAGCTAAAGATAAACATAGACCCGTGGTAGGCGTGCTGTTATTTCAAGTTAAAATAGGAGATCATTGTTATCATGGCTTATGTGATATGGGTGCTAGTGCTAGTGTTATACCTTATGATTTATATAAAGAAATTAAGCATGAAATTGCACCTTTGAGTTAGAAGATATTGATGTTACAACTAAACTTGCCAATAGAGATACTATATCTGCAATGGGAATTGTTAGAGATGTTGAAGTCTTGTGTGGGAAAACTAAATATCCTGCTGATTTTCTTGTTCTCAGTTCTCCACAAGATAGCTTTTGTCCCATTATATTTGGTAGACCCTTTTTGAACACTGTTAATGCTAAGATAGACTGCAAAAAGAATGTTGTTACTATTGGCTTGGATAATATGGTTCATGAGTTTAATTTCTCTAAATTTAGTAAACAACATCGTGAGGAAGAATTGCCTAGTAAAGATGAAATTATTGGTCTTGCTTCTATTGCCATACCTCCTAGTGATCCTTTAGAACACTATTTGCTAGACCATGAAAATGATATGTTCATGAATGAAAGAAGGGAAATAGATGAAGTATTCTTTAAACAGAACCTATTCGCAAGACAATTTGCCTGTTGAAACTTAGGGATCCTCCTCCACCCAAGGGTGATCCCATGTTTGAGCTTAAACCGCTGTTCGATAATCTTAAATATGCTTATCTTGATGAAAATAAAATATATCCTGTTATTATTAGTGCTAACCTTTCAGAGCATGAAGAAGAAAGATTATTGAAAACTCTTAAGAAGCACTATGCCGCTATTGGATACACTCTTGATGATCTTAAGGGCATTAGTCCCACTCTATGTCAACATAAAATAAATTTGGAAGCGGATGCCAAACCAGTTCGTGATCCTCAACGACGTTTGAATCCTAAAATGAAAGAAGTGGTAAGAAAAGAAATACTCAAGCTTCTCGGAGGCAGGTATAATTTATCCCGCTGTCGATAGTCGCTGGGTAGGTCCTGTCCATTGTGTCCCTAAGAAGGGAGGTATTACTGTTGTCCCTAATGATAAAGATGAATTGATCCCGCAAAGAATTATCACAGGTTATAGGATGGTAATTGATTTCCGCAAATTCAATAAAGCTACTAAGAAAGATCATTACCCCTTACCCTTTATTGATCAAATGCTAGAAAGATTATGCAAACACACACATTATTGCTTTCTAGATGGTTATTCTGGTTTCTCTCAAATACCTGTGTCGGCTAAAGATCAATCAGAGACTACTTTTACTTGCCCTTTTGGTACTTTTGCTTATAGACGTATGCCTTTTGGTTTATGTAATGCACCCGCTACCTTTCAAAGATGCATGATGGCTATATTCTCTGATTTTTGTGAAAAAATTTGTGAGGTTTTCATGGACGATTTTTCCGTCTATGGTTCCTCTTTTGATGATTGTTTGAGCAATCTTGATCGAGTTTTGCGTAGATGTGAAGAAACTAATCTTGTCTTGAATTGGGAAAAGTGCCACTTTATGGTTAATGAAGGTATTGTCTTGGGGCACAAAGTTTCTGAAAGAGGTATTGAAGTTCATAAAGCCAAGGTTGATGCTATTGAAAAGATGCCATGTCCCAAGGACATCAAAGGTATAAGAAGTTTCCTTGGTCACGCCGGATTTTACAAGAGGTTCATTAAGGACTTCTCAAAAATTTCTTGGCCTATGACTAATTTATTACAAAAAGATGTACCATTTGTCTTTGATGATGATTGTGTAGAAGCATTTGAAATACTTAAGAAAGCATTAGTCTCCGCACCTGTTGTTCAGCCACCGATTGAATTTACCCTTTGAAATTATGTGTGATGCTAGTGATTATGTCAGAGGTGCTGTTCTAGGGCAAAGAGTTGATAAGAAATTAAATGTTATCCATTATGCTAGTAAGACTCTAGACAATGCTCAAAGAAATTATGCCACTACCGAAAAGGAACTTTTAACAGTTGTATTTGCTTGTGATAAATTCAGACCCTATATTGTTGATTCTAAAGTAACTATTCACACTAATCATGCTGCTATTAAATATCTTATGGAAAAGAAAGATGTTAAACCGAGACTTATTAGATGGGTTCTCTTGCTGCAAGAATTTGATTTGCATATTGTTGATAGAAAAGGAACTGAGAACCCCGTTGCAGATAACTTATCTAGGTTAGAGAATGTTCTTGATGAGCCACTACCTATTGATGATAGCTTTCCTGATGAACAACTAAATGTCATAAGCACTTCTCGTAGCACTCCGTGGTATGCTGATTATGCTAATTATATTGTTGCTAAATTTATACCACCTAGCTTCACATACCAACAAAAGAAAAAGTTTTTCTATGATTTGCGACATTACTTTTGGGATGACCCACATCTTTATAAAGAAGGAGTAGGTGGTGTTATTAGACGTTGTGTACCTGAGCATGAACAGGAACAAATCCTACACAAGTGTCACTCCGAAGCTTATGGAGGACACCACTACCGGAGATAGAACTGCACATAAGGTATTGCAATCCGGTTTTTATTGGCCCACTCTCTTCAAGGATGCCCGTAAGTTTGTTTTGTCTTGTGATGAATGTGAAAGAATTGGTAATATTAGTAGACGTCAAAAAATGCCTATGAATTATTCACTTGTTATTGAACCATTTGATGTTTGGGGCTTTGATTATATGGGACCTTTTCCTGCCTCTAATGGATATACACAGATTTTGGTTGCTGTTGATTACGTTACTAAGTGGGTAGAAGCTATTCCAACTAGTAGTGTTGATCATAACACTTCCATTAAAATGCTTAAGGAAGTTATTTTTCCGAGGTTTGGAGTCCCTAGATATTTAATGACTGATGGTGGTTCACACTTTATTCATGGCGCTTTTCGTAAAATGCTTGCTAAATATGATGTTAATCATAGGATTGCATCTCCATATCACCCACAGTCTAGTGGTCAAGTAGAATTGACTAATAGAGAGCTCAAATTAATTTTGCAAAAGATCGTTAATAGGTCTAGGAAGAATTGGTCCAAGAAACTTGATGATGCATTATGGGCCTATAGAACTGCATATAAGAATCTTATGGGTATGTCTCCGTATAAAATGATTTATGGAAAAGCATGTCACTTACCTCTCGAACTAGAACATAAGGCATATTGGGCTATTAAAGAGCTCAACTATGATTTCAAACTTGCCGGTGAGAAAAGGTTATTTTATATTAGCTCACTTGATGAATGGAGAACCCAGGCTTATGAAAATGCCAAGTTGTTTAAAGAAAAAGTTAAAAGATGGCATGACAAAAGGATACAAAAGCATGAGTTTAATGTAGGTGATTATGTATTGCTATACAACTCTTGTTTAAGATTTTTTGCAGGAAAACTTCTCTCTAAATGGGAAGGTCCCTACGTTATCGAGGAGGTCTATCGTTCCGGTGCCATAAAAATCAACAACTTTGAAGGTATAATTCCGAAGGTGGTAAACGGTCAAAGGATCAAACATTATATTTCAGGTAATCCCATAAATGTTGAAACCAATATTACTGAAACCGTAACCCCGGAGGAATACATAAGGGACACTTTCTGCACCATTTCAGACTCAAAAGGAATAGGTATGTGGTACGGTAAGTAAACCGACTCCAAAACAATTTTTAAGGCAATATTTCGCTTTTGGAATATTTAGAAAAAATAGAAAAATAAGTGGCAGTCCGGGAAGGACACGAGGGCTCCACGAGGGTGGAGGGCGCGCCCTACCCCCCTGGGCGCGCCCCCTACCTCGTGGGCACCCCATGTGCCCTCCGGACTCCGTTTTATTGCACGATACGTATTTTTGGTCGGTAAAAATTCATTATATATTCTCCCGAAGGTTTTGACTCCCGTATCACGCAAATCTCTCATGTTCTTGTTTCGAGCTGTTTTTCTGACAGGTCTAGATCATCATGACGTCCCCAAGTGCTTCCAAGGACAAGTTCTTTGAGAAGGTGATCAACCCTTACCTCGCGGAGGTGCTGCGACACCCTCAAACCATTGAGATGCGTGATGGGTTGCTGCGCATCCGCGATACTAAGGGACCAAAGGGAACCGGAAGCGTGGAGTCGAGGCTCGAAGCAATGGAGCAACAAGTCTTCAAGTGCCAGGGGATGGTGGAGCGTGGAATCAACGCTAGCCACAAGATGCTCGCGGAGTTCACCAACAACTACGAGCCGGATGCCAAGAACACCGAGGAGGCCATCTTCAAGCTACATGAGAAGATCGAGCACCTCCAAGCCCAAATCTACGATCTGCAAAATCAAAACTGTGAGTATGAATATAGATTCAAAAGGATGAGTTTGGCTGCAGATTTGAGGATTCCGGAGACTCGATCATCCTTCTATGATGGTGAGCCTATGCCATGGAAGGTGGACGACAAGCCCGCATCATCAACAACACCTCCACCTTCTTTACCAAAGAAAGGAGATATAATCACATGGGTATGGGCACTCCCTTGGCAACCGCCAAGCTTGGGGAGGTGCCCGGCATCGTATCACCATCACAACTCCTATCTTTACCGTTTTTCTTAGTTCGATCCTTTTAGTAGTATCTTGATCTAGTAGAATAAAGTTTATGACATGATTTAGTTTTGAGTTTTGCTTTATGATCTCTCTATGTAATCGAGTCCGTGAGCTATATATATAATAACGTTAGTTGAGTCAAGGGCTTGATTATTTTGCCATGATCTTGGGTGAACAAAAGAATAGAAAGAAGAAAAAGAACAAAAAGAAACAAAGAGTTCATATTGATCTTATTGAGAGTAATGACTTCACATAGAAAGAGCATGATGATTAAAAGTTGTTGAGAGTTGTCAAATATAGCTTTGGTCATCGTTGCAATTAATAGGAAGTAATAAGGAAAGAGAGGTTTCACATATGGATATATTATCACTGACATCTTTTATGATTGGGAGCACTCATTAAAATATAACATGCTAAAGAGTTGATGTTGGACAAGGAAGACAACGTGATGAGTTATGTTTTCTTATATCTAAGATAAAGTATGTTGTCATGGATCCTCTAACATATTGAGCTTGCCTTTCCCCTCATGTTAGCTAAATTCTCAGCACCAAGTAGAGATACTACTTGTGCTTCCAAATACCCTTAAACCAGTTTAGCCATGAGAGTCCACCATATCTACCTATGGATTGAGTAAGATCCTTCAAGTAAGTTGTCATCGGTGCAAAGCAATAAAAATTGCTCTAAACATGTATGATTGATTGGTGTGGGAGAAATAAGCTTTATACGATCTTGTGATGTGGAAGTAATAAAAGCGATGGACTGTATAATAAAGGTTCACATCACAAGGGGCAATATAAAGTGACGTTCTTTCGCATTGAGATTTTGTGCATCCAACCATAAAAGCGCATGGCAACCTCTCGCTTCTCCTCTGCGAAGGGCCTATCTTTTATTATTATCCTCTACCTTATGCAAGAGTCACGGTGATTTTCACCTTTCCTTTTTCATTTTATCCTTTGGCAAGCCCATCATGTTGGAAAGAACATGATATATATATATATATATATATATATATATATATATATATATATATATCTAATTGGATGTAGGGGAGCATGAATTATTATTGTTGACATTACCCTTGAGGTAAAAGGTTGTGGGGCAAAACTATAAGCCCCTATCTTTCTATTCTTTTGTTGTGGGACATTACCCTTGACATTACCCCTGCTCATGAGGGTGGGGGGCGCGCCCCCTACCTCGTGGGCCCCCTGGTGGCTCTCCGACGCCCATCTTCTCCTATATGAAGTCTTTCGATGGGAAAAAACATTAAGCAACCTTTCGGGACGAGACTCCGCCGCCACGAGGCGGAACCTTGGCGGAACCAATCTAGGGCTCCGGCAGAGCTGTTCTGCCAGGGACACTTCCCTCCGGGAGGGGAAAATCATCGTCATCATCATCACCAACGCTCCTATCATCGGGAGAGGGCAATCTCCATCAACATCTTCACCAGCACCATCTCATCTCCAAACCCTAGTTCATCTCTTGTATCCAATTCTTGTCTCCAAGTCCGGGATTGGTGCTAGTAGGTTGCTAGTAGTGTTGATTACTCCTTGTAGTTGATGCTAGTTGGTTTATTTGGTGGAAGATCATATGTTCAGATCCTTTATGCATATTATTACCCTCTGATTATGAACATAAATATGCTTTGTGAGTAGTTACGTTTGTTCCCGAGGACAAGGGAGAAGTCTTGCTATTAGTAGTCATGTGAATTTGGTATTCGTTCGATATTTTGATGAGATGTATGTTGTCTAGCCTCTAGTGGTGCTATGTGAACGTCGATTACATAACACTTCACCATTATTTGGGCCTAGAGGAAGGCATTGGGAAGTAATAAGTAGATGATGGGTTGCTAGAGTGATGAAGCTTAAACCCTAGTTTATGCTGTTTCGTAAGGGCTGATTTGGATCCACTTGTTTCATTCTATGGTTAGGTTTACCTTAATACTTTTGTTGTAGTTGCGGATGCTTGCAATAGAGGTTAATCATAAGTGGGATGCTTGTTCAAGTAAGAACAGCACCCAAGCACCGTCCACCCACATATCAAATTATCAAAGTACCGAACGCGAATCATATGAGCGTGATGAAAACTAGCTTGACGATATTCCCATGTGTCCTCGGGAGCGTTTTTCCTATTATAAGAGTTTGTCCAGGCTTGTCCTTTGCTACAAAAAGGATTGGGCCACCTTTCTGCACTTTATTTACTCTTGTTACTTGTTGCTCTTTATAATTTATCTTGTCACAAAACTATCTGTTACCACTTATTTCAGTACTTGCAGAGAATACCTTGCTGAAAACCGCTTATCATTTCCTTCTGCTCCTCGTTGGGTTCGACACTCTTATCGAAAGGACTATGATAGATCCCCTATACTTGTGGGTCATCATAACCTCGCAACACAGTTGCCTTTCCACCTCCTGTGTGCCACTGTGGCAACCCCATTTTCTATAAAAGGAGGCCCGAGGCGACCAGGAGAAGGATTCGGGTTTTTGGAGCTCGTTACACTCCGTAGCTAGTTCAAGAACTCAGAATACATCCACCAAAGCAGGAGTAGGGTTTTACGCATCGTCGCGGACCGAACCTGGGTAAACGAACCGCGTGCTCTCTGCTAGACCCGCACTTCTCTCAACCCCGCGCCTGCAACCACGAGGGATTCTTGTGATCCCATAGGTGTCGTTTCCCACCGACATCTTTGGCGCCCAGGTAGGGGGCGTGTTTGTGAGAATCTGGTCTGGTAGTTAGCCTAGCGGCTCTTTGTCTCCATGGCCCCTAAGAAGAAGACGACCACGGCGATCGGCTTGTTGGGGCGAACGCAGCCGGAAAGTGACGAGCAGCGGACCGTCGCGACAGACTCGCCGCTGCCCGCGAACACCAAAGACCACCTGTGCAGCCGGAGCTCGGCGAGCAAAGATCGTCAGGTACTGACGATCGCCCCACGCCGCTGGATCCAAAGACGGAGCTGGGCCCCTTGCCGGCGGCGCGGGGCCCTCCGGGGGTGTCGTTGCGCCGACTCCAGGCGGCGCGGCGACCTCCAGGACGTATACACTGGCGACCACCGCATGTTCTTCCCATGGTGTGCGCGCCGAACAGTGTCACCATGTTGGTGACCCCGGGCACCTCCGTGGGAAGAGCCCTGTGCATCGTCAGCAAGACGAAGGAGTTCAACACGCTCGTCGAAGCACTGGTGAAAATGGCACGCAGTCACCGGGTCGTGATGAGCTCCTTCTAACATAGTTAGAAGTCGAAGCGCGCCGCGATCCACTCAACTTTCACTGCCACCCACGCCAGCGGAAGCCTTGGCGCGCGCACAGCTGCTCCTCGACTTCCCTCCTGCTGTGGAGAAGCTCGATGAGTGGAGGGCCACCATCCGGAGCCTCATCGCCGTTGCAAACAAAGACGATCCGCGACCGGCGGGGCCCTCGGGTCGGCGCTTCACCGAACCACCACATGTTGGCGCTGGGAGGACCGGGGGAGCTGCGGCCACGGTGCACTCTCCTCCTCCTCGCCAGCCGCCGCGAGCGTCGGCCCGTCGTGACGACGCTTGTGATGACATCTCCATAGCGTCGTCCGACCCGCGGACCCTCCGCGACCAGCGCCAGGCCCTTCGGGAGAGAGCCCACGAAGACGCTCGAACCACCGTCAAGCGCCGGAGCGAAACGCGCCGCCAGTCGGACAAGCGGGCGGGACCCGCTATGGACCACCCGGCGCCGGGGGGCCCCGGCGGCCTACCTTACGAGGTGGGCTGCGCGACTTTTACCCGTGAGCTGAGGCAGTTCCAGTGGCCGTCCCACCGCACGTTCAAGCCCGACGTCGGCGAGAAGTACACCGGCAAGACCCATCCGTCCGAGTTCCTCAGCATCTACACCATCGCGATGCAGGCCGCTGGGGCTCGGGACGACAAGGTGCTTGCCAATTATTTCCCGTTGGCACTCAAGCCCAATGTGATGTCTTGGTTGATGCACTTGCCGGTGGATTCCATTTCCTCCTGGTCGGATCTGTGCCATGAGTTCGTTGGCGCCTTCACAGGAGGCCACCAAGCTCATGGCCAGGCCAGTGATCTGCATGTCATTCCCCAGAAGGAAGGGGAGACCCTGTGCAAGTATATCCAGAGATACAGCCGGGTGCAGTACAACATCCCCGACGTTCATCCCGCCATAGTGATTAGCGTGTTCCATCAGAACGTGTGCAATCGCAAGATGCGCGAGGAGCTGGCGATGACCAAGGTTAAGGATGTGGCCGAGCTCTACGTTCTCAAAGACAGGTGCGCCCGAGCTGAAGAGGGAAGGTAGTACCCCGGCGAAGATGCCGGCGCGGAAACTGACTCTACCGATGAATACGCCGCCACTCCGATGAAGAAGAGCCGGCGTCGCAACAGGAAACGCAAGGGCAAGGCCGTGCTTGCCGTTGAGGGATCTGACGATACCGGTGCCGGCAAGAAGGTCAAGGCAGACGCCCCCGGCAATGAGATTGCCGGGTGTGCCGCCTGCTGGGCCTTGGCGGCCACCGACATGCCAGGGAGCTCCGGCAAGCAATACTGCAAGATCCACCGCACCAAGGGCCACGACCTCCAGAACTGCCGACAAGTCGAGCTGCTTGCTGAGAAGCAAAAGGCTGAGTACGAAAGGCGGGACAAGGAGAAATACCAGGACGGTGCTGAGGGATCCGGCAAGAAGCGTGGCGGCCAAGGAGGCCGCCCGACAAGGACAACCAACAAGAGAGGCCTGCCCGGGGCCGCGACAAGAAGCAAGAAGACGACGATCACGACTAGGACGACGAGTCCGGTGAGCAAGGGTTCCAGAAGGCTACGGAGGCCATGTGCGTCGATGGCGGCGCCTCGCTGCATACCTCTCACCGCCAGCTCAAGCAGTGGGCGCGTGAGATTACAGCAGAGCCATTGTTCGACGCCGAAGCCAAGTGGTCCAAAGACGCCTCATCTTTGACGCCGAGGACCACCCTGACCGCACTACCGCGGTCGGGTGTTTTCCATTGTTGGTCTCGCCAACAATACGCAACCTTAGGGTGAACAAGATGTTGGTTGACGGCGGGGCCGACCTGAACCTGATCTCGCCTGTCGTGATCAAAAGGTTGCAAATCCCCGATGGAGACCTCGAGGAAACGGGCATGTTTCAAGGGGTCAATCCGGGGAGGAGCCAGCCGAAGGGAAAGGTCATGCTGCCCGTGAAATTTGGAGGAGAATTGAACTAGAGAACAAAGAGGATCGTCTTCGACGTAGCCGAGATCCCCTTGCCCTACAATGGGATCCTCGGCCGCCCGGCACTGGCCTAGTTCATGGCGGCGTCACACTACGCCTACAACATACTGAAGATGCCCGGGCCGTTGACCATCATCTCTGTCCCCTCCGACAAGAAGGACGCGCTGATCTGCGCCAACCAACTCTACCGGGAAGGAGCCGCAGCAGCTTCCGTCAAGGCCCCTGCTCCTGGCGCCGAAGGCCCGGGAGGAAAGAAGGAGCACGGCAAGACCTCTCGCACCCACTCCGGCAAGCGCACCTCTTCGGGGTGTTGTGCTACCATTGAGGACGTGCCAGAGAGCTCTGCCGACAAGAGCAAGAGATCTAGAGCTGAGCCGCCGCAGACGAAGAAGGTGCCCGTCGCGGAGGACGGCACGGAAGGGGCCTTTATCATAGGCTCCGCCCACGACAGCAAATAGGAAGGCGAGCTCGTCACCTTCCTGCGGGAAAATGTCGACGTGTTTTCATGGCAAGCGTCTGACATCCCCGGTGTTCCCAGGGAGGTGATTGAGCACCACCTAGCTGTCTGCCCCCACGCCGCCCGGCCAAGTAGAAGGTCGAAAGCGAGGCTCGAGAGGCAGGAGTTCATCACAGAGGAGATCAGGAAGTTAGAAGCGGCAGGTTTGGTGAGAGGGTGCTCCATCCGACGTGGTTGGCCAATCCGTAGTGGTGCGCAAGGCTAATGGGAAGTGGAGGCCGTGTATTGATTACACAGATATCAATAAGGCTTGTCCTAAGGACCCCTTCCCATTGTCGCGCATCGACCAGATTGTTGACTCCACGGTCGGGTGTGATCTGTTATCATTCCTCGATGCCTACTCAGGCTATCACCAAATCTTCATGACAAGAGAGGATGAAGAGAAGACAGCATTCATCACCCCATGTGGTACGTATTGCTTTTTACGGATGCCTTTCAGGTTGAAGAGTGCTGGCTCAAGGTTTGCAAGAGCGGTCTAAATTGGTTTTGAACCTCAGCTCCATAGAAATATGGAAGCCTACATGGATGACATAGTGGTCAAAACAAAGGACGGGCCGACTCTTGTGCAAGATCTAGAAGAGACATTTGCCAACCTGCGCAAGATCAACCTCAAGTTGAACCCTGAGAAGTGCGTCTTCAAGGCCCCGTCCGCAAGCTTCTCGGGTTCTTCGTGTCACAAACAAGGATCGAGGCAAACCCAGACAAGATCAAGTCTATTGAGTAGATCGAGGCACCCAAGCGGATCAAGGATGTGCGTTGGCTCACCGGCTGCGTTGCCGCCATGAGCCGGTTCATCTCCAAGTCTGCCGAGCGCGCCCTTCCATTTTTCAAGATCTTGAAAAAGGCGGGCCCAATAGAGTGGACCGCAGAAGCCGAGGCCGCACTGCAAGACCTGCAGAAATACCTCTCCTCCACGCCAATACTAGTTGCGCCTAAACCACAAGAGCCGTTACTGCTATACCTGGCGGCGACGAATCAAGTGGTCAGCGCAGCACTAGTGGCATAGAGGGAGGTCGACGAGGAGGCAGTAATGGTCGCAGGACCAGCGGATGGCAAGCCAAAGATTCCCCCGGCAGGGCCTGGTGCCGACAAGGCACGGCCCCCGGCAGAGTCTGGTGCCCCCAAGGCGATGCCCGCGCGGTCGAGTGAAGTGGTGCCCAAGAAAAAGATGATGCAGCACCCGGTTTACTTTGTCAGCTCCCTCTTGCAGGGGGCTAGGCCAAGGTATTCCGGTGTGCAAAAATGGCTCTTCGGCCTCCTTATGGCCTCGAGGAAGCTGCATCACTACTTCCAGGCCCACGAGATCACTGTCGTCACCCGCCTCCCATTGCAACGGATACTGCATAACCCATACACAACCGGAAGGATTGTGGAATGGGCCTTGGAGTTGTCAAGGTTCGGCTTAAAGTTTGAGAGTACCTCGACAATTCAGAGCAGGGTCTTGGCGGAGTTCATCACGGAATGGACCCCAACGCCTGACGAAGAAATCCAGGAGACTACTCTCCCCGGCAAGGACACAGATCGCAACTGGATCATGTACTTTGATGGAGCCTTCTCGCTGCAAGGCGCCGGTGTCGGTGTGCTGCTCGTCCACCCACCGGAGAGCACCTCAAGTACGTGATCCAGATGCACTTCCCCAGGGAGATGTCCACCAATAACACCGCCGAGTACGAGGATTGCTTCCCGGTCTCAGGATCGCGGTAGACCTCGGGGTTAAGAAACTCATCGTCAGGGGTGACTCGCAGCTCGTTGTCAGGCAAGTCAACAAATATTATCAGACCCCACTGATGGAAGCATACGTAGATGAGGTGAGGAAGCTAGAGGAATGCTTTAACGGTATCCAGGCGGAGCATGTCCCCCGAGTGGAGAATGACATCGCCGATTACCTGTCAAAGCGTGCCGCATTCAAGCTACCTGTGGAACCAGGTACCTTTTTGGTCCGGTTAACTCAACCATCCGTCGATCCATCAGCAGGTCAGAGCAAGCGGAGAAAATCAGGTCCTGGCGAGTACTTTCCTACCGAGCCCCCCGGGGCCGCTGGCAAGGGTACTACCGTGGACGCTGAGCCTGCCCAAGAGCAACTGGCTCCGGCAGGGCATCAGGCCCTGGCCGTAGAGACAGCTGCTCCCATGGCGGAAGAGATGCCTTTGGTCCTTGCCGTCGAGCCTCAGGCTCCGGCATGGGCACAACATACCGTCCAATTCCTCCAAACAGGGGAGCTTCCTGAGGAGCATGAAGAAGCGGAGAAAGTAGCTCGTCGGTCCGCCCTATACTAGTTCGTCGATGACGTCCTGTACCGGAGAAGGCCGAACGGTGTGAAACTCAAGTGCATCCCCCGGGAGGCAGGACTAGAGCTGTTGGCAGAGATATATGGAGGCATATGTGGCTCCCACATAGGGTCAAGGTCCCTTGCCGGGAAGGCGTTTCGGCAAGGTTTCTTCTGGCCCACCGCCCTCCAGGATGCGACGACACTAGTCAACAAGTGTGAAGCGTGCCAGTTCCATTCAAACAATCCCTCTCTCCTGGCCATTCTCGGTCTGGGGGCTCGATATACTGGGCCCTTTCCCCTGCGCTGTCGGGGGCTTTGAGTACTTGTACGTTGCAATCGACAAGTTCACAAAGCGGCCAGAGGTGGAAGCAGGGAGGAAGCCGATCGCTCGGTCACCACCGTCAAATTCTTCAAAGGATCGGTCTGCCGCTTTGCTTTGTGCCAAACAGAGTCATCACCGACAACAAAGACGCAGTTCACAAGCCACACCTTCATGCAAGACATCCAATACCTCGGCAAAGAAGGTCTGCTTTTGCTTCCGTGGCACATCCATGGAGCAACGGCCAAGCGGAGAGGGAAAATGCTGAAGTGTTGCGAGGCTTGAGAACGAAGACCTTTGACAGGCTGCACAAGAGTGGAAGGTGCTGGATTGATGAGTTGCCAGCGGTTCTTTGGTCGATCAGGACGACACCAAATCGAGCCACCGGCCAGACACCTTTTTCCCTGGTATACGTGGCGGAAGCAGTTCTCCCACGGAACTCATATACGGGTCACCTCGAGTGCTCGCTTATGACGAGCTTGAGCAAGAGCCGTTGCGCCAAAATGACGCGACACTCCTTGAGGAAGATCATCTTCGGGCGGCTGTGAGAGCGGCACGCTATCAGCAAGCCTTGCGCCGCTACCATAGCCGCAAGGTTCATGCCCGAAGCTTTGAGGAAGGCGACCTTGTTCTTCAACGCGTTCAGTCGGCCAAGAATTCCAACAAGTTTGCGCTGAAGTGGTAAGGCCCTTATCGGGTTATACGAGTCACCAGGCCTGGCGCAGTCCGCCCGGAGAACAAGGATGCCGTACCAGTGAGAAACTCCTGGAACATCGAGCATCTTCGCAAGTTTTACCCATAAGGAGCGGCTTGCCGGGCCTCCCGGCAAGCCACCTTTTGTACGAGCTTTGCCGACAAGGCATGTGACCCTCTGTACAAAGCCAGGCACAGACCCTGAGCATAAATAATGAAGCGCTGGCACCCTAAGTTATAGCATGCATGCTAGGTCGAGTCTCGTCCTTGGTTAGGGTTTATAGTGCTTAGCTGCGACTAACCCCTAGCCTAGAGGTCGAGTGCGCGTCTATTTGTTCCTTTCCTGTCCTCCTCTGGTTCGCAGGGCACATGAGCATTTATGCTGAGCTACTCGGGAAGAAGGAAACGGACCGACGCTCCGGCCCCGGCAAACCAGAGTTGCCGGGGGCTACAAGAGCAAAGATCCACCCGCGGCAAGCCAAGGTTGCCGGGGGCTGCAGATTCAGATAAGTTCTCTATCCCTTATCATGCGTTTCGTTATGGACTAAGGGATGTGAAACCTCATTTTTATCCTTAGGCTACCGTGCTCCCATCATTCCGGACCCTAGGACTCGTTTCCTGGGACCGAGTTTGGTCGTAGTCGTGGCAGCAAGGAAATGAAATGAGGAGCCTAAGCCCACCTCATCCCTGCCTCCGCCAAGGGCGTGAGAAAGGTCGAGCGAAGTGGGGGTCGACAAGGCCTGTTGCCGGGCGAGAAAAGGTTTATCTTGAAGGTAAAAAGGATTTACTCCTTGTCGTGGGTTTTACCTGCGAACGAAAAACCCGGAAAACATCCCTTTTTCATTAAAAAAACATCCCATACAGGTACAGTTCATACGAAATGAAAAACATGAACAAGGGGACTACAAGTTCTAAAGTTAAAAGAGGCCTGAAGGCTTACAAGCAAAAAAAAGAGATAAGATGCCCGTAATCCCTTTCTTGTCCCTCTCCTCAGGAGGCAGGTCAAGGAGGCGAAAATGGCAAAAGGGGCGCCTAGGCGAGCTACGAGCAGCAGAAGACACCGAGAGAACACCTCGGCTGCCGCCCATGGGCAGGCCGGTGATGACGGTGCTGGGAAAAGAGCTGGAAGACGAGGCAGCAGGACCGGCAAGATATGGCGATTAAGGCGCCGATGCTCACAGCATTCGAGTTGACGGCCTTGCCGCCCGCCCTCTTCCTCTTCCGTAGCCTCCCGACGCCAGCCGCCCAAGGAGACGGCCCCGAGAAGTTCAAGGAGCTGGCCCTGCCCCCGGCAAACCCCTGCCAAAGGAGAGGCCAGATGCTGCTCCTACCAGAATCTCCATCGGAGGAGCTCTCCAGCAGCACTTCAGGCGAGTCCCGAACTCCCCGAAGACCTTGACGGAAAGTAGGCCGTCCTCCATCAATTTGAAGTAGAGGATGAGCTCTGCCGTCAGGCTGTGGATGCGAGCGAACGTCTTCCACCCACGACGGAGGTACATGACCCGAGGAGCCGGGAAGTCGACGCCGACCGCGTGCTCTGCTCTCAACCCCTCATGTGCAACTGAGGGATTGGGGCCGGTCACGCTCCATCTCCCGAGCAAACGGGGCGGGAATATGAAGACGGCGACGCGGAGGCCGGCACAACCTAATGAAGAACTCGCAGGGCTGGTCTCCGACATGGCCTTCCATCGGGAAAGGCACCATGGGCGGGGGCGAAGCTCGCGCGCTGCCCCGCCCTCCTCTTCCCCGATCACCGCGACCTCTGCCCCGGCCTCGCCCATGGCCTCGCCCCTCCCCCTTCCCCTCACGGCCAGCTCTGCCCCCACAGGCGCAGGAGGAGGAGGGACACGTTGTCGAGCGGCGACCCTCGCCGCCACCGTCGAAGGACCGGGTTTTCCTTTCTCCATGACGAATGAAAGGAAGGAGCGGAAGCAAAGGGAGGTAGAAGATGGAAGAATGCAGGATGCCATCTCCCCTTCCTGCTCTTTATAAAGGAACGGGGTTGGGCCTCGGCCGCACCGCTCAGCCAATCAAGACACGGGAGGCACAGGGAACCAGGACCGACCCGCTGCCCCAACCAGCGATGGCCCGGTTTCCCGCCTCCACTGAGCGCCACCCCGAGCGCATGAAAGACGTGTGGCATACGTGCAGAACCGAGGGGACAGGTGAGGCGACCTCTCCCCACCCCATGATCGTGGGGTGTGGACGCCTTGAAGACCGCGCCCCGACCCCATTCAGTAAATGAGCCACGCATCCACGCCTCCCTCCTTTACGGGGAAGGCGCGAGCCGCCTCTTTACTATGATGTGACGCATGCGTGTGGAAACCGCCCCATGCATGCCGCCCACGTCACGCACACCCCTCCATGCCGCGCCGCGCGCACGGGTCATGGGAAGCACAGAGCGCGAAAAATCTTACCGCGGTAAAAACCGCCCCGCTTGCCCGTGCACCATTTTTGGGCCTGACCCAACAACGTGTCGCGCTTATGTGTGGCCCAGTCCCGGGGTTCCTGTCGGTGTACAAAACTAGGGGCACATTTTTGTACCCCTTTACCTGTGCATGGGCAGTCAGAGCCGCGCCCGCGACCACACCCAACAGAGCAAGGGAGGTGAGCCAAGGTAAGACCGAAGCCCAAGATGGCCAGAGCAACGGCAAGACCAAGACCACAAGGAGCAGAGGGACGAAGCAGGTTCCCCCGGCAAGACCCTTGCCGGGGCAGCCTCGGCAGCCCCGGCAAGACCCTTGCCGGGGCAGCTCGCCCCACACCAACAGAGCGAGCCACCCTTGAGCCCACGGCCGTCAACGTCGTCATCAACGTGGGGCCAGGGCTCGGGAAGGCACCTTTGTGGTGGCATGCAGATCTTTGTGAAGACATATTCAAGGTCAGATGAGGATTAGAAGACGATGATCCTCGGCAAGATCCTTGCTGAGGAAGGCTACCAAGGCCCCCAGCAAGACCCTTGCCGGGGACGACAGCGCGCCACGGCAAGACCCTTTTCGGGCCACCCGGCGAGGCCCTCGCCAAGCGCACCAGCAGGCCACCGTCAGCCCGCATCACCAGTGTCTCCGCCGCTGCTCAGATGCAAATGCCGACCCAACCAGTCAAGGTGCACTGCATGGCAACACGCAGCCCTTCATGGAGTCTCCACCACCGCGCCACGTCAGCTGCCTGCCTGGCTACATGGCACCGCATGCATCGCTGGCTAGGGCGCGTGTCGAAGCCTGGAGGAGCGGCGATAGACGGGACGAGCCTCGCCCCCGTCCCTGATAAAGCAAGGGGACACCTAAGCGATGCATTAAATGCATCTTGTCCTGTAATACCAGCGATAACCTCACAACACTGTTGCCTTTCCACCTCCTGTGTGCCACTGTGGCAACCCCTTTTTCTATAAAAGGAGGCCCGAGGCGACCAGGAGAAGGATTCGACTTTTTGGAGCTCGTTACACTCCGTAGCTAGTTCAAGAACTCAGAATACATCCACCAAAGCAGGAGTAGGGTTTTACGCATCCTCACGGCCCGAAACTGGGTAGACGAACTGCGTGCTCTCTGCTAGACCCTCTCTTCTCTCAACCCCGCGCCCCGCAACCGCAGTAGGGATTTTGTGATCCCATAGGTGTCGTTTCCCACCGACAAGCTGAATTGGGTATTAAGAAGCTGATCATTCGAGGAGATTCACAGCTTGTGGTGAGACAAGTCAACAAGGATTATCAAAGTCCATTGATGGAAGCATACGTCGAGGAAGTGAGGAGATTAGAGAAGCGCTTTGACGGATTGCAAACAGAGCACGTACCCCGTGCGGAAAAAAGCATAGCTGATCATCTGTCAAAGTGTGCTGCGTAGAAGCTTCATGTGGAACCAGGAACGTTTGTTCTCCATCTCACTCTGCCCTCCGTATCCCCAGCAACAATGGCCCGGAAGAGGAGAAAGTTGGAATATGATAAGCCTCTCCCGGTAGAGCCGTTCGCTCCCGGCAGAGACCCTGCCGTCCTCACAGCCTGCCGGACCACCCCCTCCAGCCGGGCCCATGGACCCCGCGAACAAGGCTGGTGCTCCCGCAGCAGAGGAGGTGCCGCTAGTCCTCGTTGCCGAGCCCCAGGCTCCAACTTGGGCAAGGCACATTGTCCGCTTCCTCCAAACCGGAGAGCTTCCCGGAGACCAAGTTAAAGCTGAAAAAGTAGCCCGGAGGGCTAGTATGTATCAGTTTGTTGATGACACTCTGTACAGAAGGAGGCCCAACGGTGTGAAATTGAAGTGTGTCTACCGGGAAGAAGGAAAGGAACTACTGGCTGAGATTCACAGAGGAATGTGCGGCTCCCACATTGGATCAAGGGTAGTTGGGGAAGCATTCCGGCAAGGATTCGATTGGCCCACAGCCCTCCAAGATGCAGTCGAGCTAGTCACGAAATGTGAAGCCTGCCAGTTCCATTCCAAGAAAACACTCATGCCTGCCCAAGCTCTTCAAACAATCCCTCTATCATTGCCATTTTCGGTCTGGGGGCTCGATATCCTTGGCCCTTCCCCCGAGCAATCGGGGGCTCTGAATTCTTGTTCGTTGCCATCGACAAGTTTACAAAGTGGCCGGAAGTGACTGCCGTGAGAAAGGCGACTGCTCAGTCAGCTATCAAGTTCTGGAAAGAATTGGTGTGTCGTTTTGGAGTTCCGGCAAGGATCATCACCGACAACGGTACCCATTTCACGAGCCGCGCCTTCATGCAATATGTTCATGCCCTCGAATGCTAGATCTCATTCGCTTCTGTGGCACACCCCCGGAGCAATGGACAAGCTGAGAGGGCGAACGCTGAAGTGCTGCGTGGACTCAAGACAAGAACCTTTGATACGCTACAGAAGCACGACAGGCGGTGGATCGAGGAGCTGCCGGTAGTTCTATGGTCCCTCAGAATGACACTAAACCGAGCTACCGGGCAGACTCCCTTCTCCCTGGTCTACGGGGTAGAAGAAGTTATCCCCACGGATCTCATTTACGGGATGCCTCGAGTGCTTGCCTATGATGAAGTAGCGCAAGATCAGCACCGGTGTGACGAAGCTGTGCTACTCGAGGAGAACCATATATGGGCTGCTACACGGGCTTGAAAGGATCAGGAAGAGGTGTCTAGAGGGGGGGGGGGGTGATTAGACCCTCAACAAAGAAAAGTAGCAGTTTTTAATTTGTTCAAGTTAAGGTGGAATTTCAGCACAAGTTTAAACATTCACAATACATTTCAAGCAAGCATGACAAGAGTATATGAGCAGCGGAAAGTAAAGCATGCAACGTGCAAGAAAGTAAAGGTATGGGATTGGAGTGTGCAAACGCAATTGGAGACATAGAGATTTTTGGCGTGGTTCCGATAGGTGGTGCTATCGTACATCCACGTTGGTGGAGACTTCAACCCACGAAGGGTAACGGTTGCTCGAGTCCACGAAGGGCTCCACCCACGAAGGGTCCATGAAGAAGCAACCTTGTCTATCCCACCATGGCCATCACCCACGAAGGACTTGCCTCACTTGGGTAGATCTTCACGAAGTAGGCGATCTCCTCGCCCTTACAAACTCCTTGGTTCAACTCCACAATCTTGACGGAGGCTCCCAAGTGACACCTAACCAATCTACGAGACACCACTCTCCAAAAGGTAATAGATGGTGTGTTGATGATGAACTCCTTGCTCTTGTGCTTCAAATGATAGTCTCCCCAACACTCAACTCTCTCTCACAGATTTGGATATGGTGGAAAGATGTTTTGAGTGGAAAGCAACTTGGGGAATGCTAGGGATCAAGATTCTTGTGGTTGGATTGGAATATCTTGGTCTCAACACATAAGTAGGTGGCTCTCTCAGAAAATGAATGCTGGAAGTGTAGGCACGTTCTGATGGCTCTCTACATGAATGGAGGATGGCTAGAGGGGTATATATAGCCTCCACACAAAATCTAACTGTTCACACAATTTACCAAACTCGGTGGGACCGAATAGTTAAACTCAGTCATACCGACATGGTTCAAAATGTGAAGGTTAGGCTTTTCGGTGGGACCGACATGATCAATTCGGTGGGACCGATGTGTTAGGGTTTAGGGCATAACTTGATCTCGGGGAGACCGATCACATGAACTCGGTGAGACCGATCACATGAACTTGGTGAGACCGATTTCAGTAATGGGCAAACAGAGAGTTGGTCCTGCAAAATCGATGGGACCGATCACTCATTTCGGTGAGACCGAAACATTACGAAAAGGAAACAGAGAGTTTGCATTGCGAACTCGGTGGGACCAATCGCTCATCTCGGTTGGAACGAAATGTTACGAAGGGAAATAGAGAGTTTCTGGCAGTGGCTATGTCAGGAGAACTCAGTGGCGCCGGTAGATCAAATCGGTGGGGCCAAGTTTAACTTTAGGTTTGGGACATATGTGGAAATGAGAAAGTGGCTGAGGGCTTTGGAGCATATCACTAAGCACTTTGAGCAAGCAAGCCATTAAACAACACCTCATCCCCTTTTAATAGTATTGGCTTTTCCTATGGCCTCAATGTGATCTTGGATCACTAAAATGAAAATGTAGAGTCTTGAGCTTTTGCCAATATGTAGCGATCTGACCTCAAACGGTCAAGTCTCTGTGCTTCAGTGTCATCCCTGGATCGGTAATGCTGACACACACAGTACTCGAAGGATTTATAATAGAGTAGCAATCACACACTTATTACATCGAATGTCTCAAAAGAGAATTTATTACAATAATATGGCTTAAGGCCATCTAACACGATAACAACGGAAGGCTTGGAAGATAAAGTGAGTCCATCAACTCCAACGGCATAGCTGAGTGCATGAAAACGACCTATCGCACCTTTACTCGTCGTCTGAGAAGTCTGTAACATAATACGTTGCAGCCCGAAAACGGGTCAGCACATGGAATATGCTGGCAAAATAACACAGTAGAGCAATGAACAGATAAAGGCTATCACTACATGCATATATGGCTGGTGGAGGCTCTATGGTTATATGGTTTTTGCGAAAAGCCAAATTTTCCTACAACAAAGGAATAAATTTTATTTAACTATCATGGTGGTTGAAACATCATTGAGAAGGTACCTCCAACTCAATCCCAATTAAGGTAATCATTAACAACCCGACAAATTAATTTAGAGTGATGAGATACAATAGGATAATCCAAGTACTAGATACTCAAGATGTCCATAACCGGGGACACGGCTAACCATGATTAGATTGTACACTCTGCAGAGGTTTGCGCACTTTTCCCCACAAGACTCGATCTCCTCCGTTGGATTTCTTGCACTACATGATGTTTGAGAAACGGATGACCGAGACAGTCTTTCAGAAGCATTAACTCTTTACTCCGGGTGGACAGTTACACCTACTTTCCCTCTACATCTTCTAGCCCACCATAGAAAGAGGTCACACAACATACTCAACTATGCCAGAGTCCATACAACCTTGGACGGGCGACGCGCGAGGGAGAAGGAGGGCGAAGAGCCGATCCGGTGATGAGGCGGGGCGGCTCCGAGGACGGGCGCTGGTGTCGGGGCATGGGGCGCGGTCGTCGGGGTGGATCCCTGATATAGATCGAGGGGAGTGGGAGGAGCGAGTGGTGGAAGTGGGTCGGGGGAGGCTAGGGTTTCGTGGAGTGGGGGGATAAGGAGGCCCGGCTGGGCCTGGTGGGCTTGACGGTCTGGCCAGGTGGGCAGTTAGGCCCAGTGATGAGGGTTGTTTCCATTTTTTGCATTTAAATTTTTAACTTTTTTGGTTACCATTTTTAGCCTCAGTTTTGCATTTTATTTTAGTACCAAATGAGTTTTGTTTTGAACAAAACTTGGCACATAAATCTAAGACAATCCTTGAGATGGAATAAAAATTTTGGGGTCAAGAGGAGTTGTCTAATTATTTTTAGAAATTTCAAAAGGCTAATTTTAAATGCTGTTGGACCACTAAATAATTTCCAGGAGCACTTTCGGAATCCAAAAGAGGTTGGTTCCAACATGACAAATACCTAGGGTTTATTTGCCACACTTTTAACATTTTAGTTTTCAGGTTTGGTAAATATGAATTTTTGACTTTAGATTGGATTTGAATTTGAACTATGATTTGGATCAAGTGAAGATTAGCAACAGTAACATGATGACATGGCACCATTAACAGGGGATTACTGTAGCATGACACTGGGGGTTTTACACTTCTATCATATACTTCTCATGAATAAGTAACTATTCATCACACAATTGAAGTATAAAGCAAAACTTCTATTAAAAACCAACAAACTATGTTCTCAGTCAACTTTGCAACTACAATTCATCATTTTTCAGGAAGGGTCACGTATCGGAGCCTTTAGGCAAGTCCACATACTCAACCATTATATAGTCTTCTATGATTGCTAACACTCACCGCGTACACATGAGCAAAACATTTCAACCGGACACATAGAAAGATAGGGGCTTATAGTTTCGCCTCCCTACGTATTCACCTCAAGGGTGATGTCAACAACAATAACTCATGCTATCTATATTCAACTGGACATATGTGCCTAGATCTTTCCTCACCACATGATGCTTGCCAAAGGAGAAAATAAAAAGGAATAGAGAGAAAACTTTAACTCTTTGCATAAAAGTAAAAGATAGTCCCTTCGCAGAGGGAAGCAGAGGTTTCCATGCGCTTATTTGTTTGTATGCTCAACCCCTTAGTGCAAAAGAACGTCACGTTACATTGCCCCTTGTGATAGCGACCTTTATTATGCAGTCTGTCACTTTTATTCTTCACCATCACAAATTCGTACAACGCTCAATTTTCTCTTACACTAAATGATCTCACACATATAGAAGCAATTTTTATTGCCTTTTTGGACCGATGACAACTTACTTGAGGGATCTTGCTCAATCCCTAGGTAGGTATGGTGGACTCTTGAAAATAAGATTTGGGTTTAAGGGTTTTTGGATGCACAAGTAGTATCTCTACTTAGTGCGGAATTTTTTGCTAGCGAAGATAGGGGGCAAGCACCACATGTTAAAAGATCCATGACAGTATGACTTCTATGTGAATATAAACAAACATAAACCATTGAGTTGTCTTCCTTGTCCAACGTCAACAACTTTGGCATATAATATTTTGATGAGGGATCACAATCACAAAAGATTTCTAGGAATTTATATGTGAATCTTCTCTTCCCTTATTAATTCTTTCATGAGTTGCATCATTGACTAATGCTATGTTTGCCAATCTCTATTAAAATTCTACTTATACTTTTCCTTATGTGGTGTCATCACCTACCATAAGATTAGTATATGATCTTTTTCATAATTTCTTTCCTTTTATTTATTTCCTTTCTCTTTTTATTCCTTATTTCTTTTCTTTAATTTGCAACATGAAAGTAAAGAAAGAAAAACTTAAACCAAACTTTATTATATATCTCGCACATGATTACAAGGATAGATCACTAAGCAAACTCTCGAAAAGAAAGTATCGAACTAAACTTTTATTCATCTAAAGCAAAAGATCGAACTAAAATAAGTAAAGGAAAAATATAATGGGGATGATACGATACCGGGGCACCTCCTCCAAGCTTGGCGGAAGCCAAGGGGAGTGCCCATACCTGATACTCAATTCTCTTTTGGTGATGAAGAAGAAGGTGGTGGTGAAGAGATCTTGTCCTCGGATTTCCATGGTAGTGGTCCACCATCATCATCAGAGGAGTGAGTCTCACGGGTCCTGCAACTAGTAGCCAAACTCATACCTTTAAACCTCGCCTCATATTAAAAGACCTGGTTTTGGAGATCATCGATCTGGCTTTGGATGAAGTTGATTTTCTCGTTGAGGGTGAAGACGATGTCCTTCATGGGCTTGCCATCCACCTTGAGATCATTGGAGATGTCCGTGATCATGAGGTGATTGGCGTTGAGTCCACGCTCCACCATCCACTTGCAACGGAAGACGTCCTGCTCCATAGCTTCGAGCCTAGCTTCCATAGTTCCTGTCCCTTTTGGACCTTGCACATCGGGGATGTGGAGCAACCCCTCAAGCATCTGGATGACCTGAGGGTGCTGCACCACCTCCCGCAGATATGGGTTGATGACGTTCTTGAAGAACTTGTCCTTGGAGGAGCTTGAGGTGGCCATGGTAGATGGGATCTGACAGAAAACAACAAGGAAAAGAAAACAGAAGATTTCTCCGTGATACGGTGAACAACATGTTCGGGGGGGGGGGGGTATATAAATAGAAACCCCTCAAGCATATGGATGACCTGAGGGTGCTGCACCACCACCCGCCGATATGGGTTGATGACGTTCTTGACGAACTTGTCCTTGGAGGAGCTGGAGGTGGCGATGGTAGATGGGATCTGACAGAAAACAACAAGGAAAAGAAAACAGAAGATTTCTCCGTGATACGGTGAACAACATGTTCGGGGGGGGGGGGTATATAAAGATTTTTTTATCTTGGGGAACAAGCAAACTATAGAAAAACAGAGTCCAGAAGATGTCCTAGGTGGGCACAACCCACTTGGGCGTGCGTGGCCCAGGCGCGCCCTGGTGTCTTGTGCCCACCAGGGTGCGTTTCCGGGAAGATTCTTATTTTCCTATTTTTCTAAATATTCCAAAACTGACAGAAAATATTTTTGCGGATTTTTTGTTGTCCATTTACTTACTGTATCACGTACCTTCTTATTTTCACGATTCTGGAGTGTTCCGGAAGGACTCTTTTATGTGTTCTTCCGGTGTCAAAGTTTGGATAATATTACTTTCAACATTAATTGGCGTACCTGAGATATAATGTTTTATTCGTTGCCCGTTAACAACCTTTGGGTCAGTACCTTCGGTATTATTTATTTTGGTGGCTCCAGACCGATAAACCTCCTTGATAGCATATGATCCTTCCCGTTTTGAGAGGAGTTTCCTGCAAAGAATCTGAAACAAGAGTTGTACAAAAGAACATATTCTCCAACTTTAAACTCACATTTTTGTATTCTTTTATCATGCCATCTTTTAATTTTTTGTTTAAACAACTTAGAATTTTCATAAGCTTGGATTCTCCATTCATCTAAAGAGCTAATATCAAATAACCTCTTTTCACCGGCAAGTTTGAAATCATAATTGAGTTCTTTGATTGCCCAATATGCTTTATGTTCTAACTCAAGAGGCTAATGACAAGCTTTTCCATAAACCATTTTATAAGGAGACATACCCATAGGATTTTTATATGCTGTTCTATAAGCCCAAAGTGCATCATCTAATTTCTTAGACCAATTCTTCATGGACCTATTGACGGTCTTTTGCAAAATTATTTTTATTTCTCTATTGCTAAGTTCAACTTGACCACTAGACTGAGGATGATAAGGTGATGCACTTCTATGGTTAACATCATACTTGCAAGCATTTTACGGAAAGCACCATGAATAAAGTGTGAACCACCATAAGTCATTAAATATCTAGGGACTCCAAACCTTGGGAAAATAACTTCCTGAAGCATTTTAATAGAGGTGTTGTGATCAGCACTACTGGTTGGAATAACTTCTACCCATTTAGTAACATAATCAACAACAACCAAAATATGTGTACCCATTAGAGGAAGGAAAAGGTCCCATGTAATGAAATCCCCAAACATCAAATGGTTCAACATAAGGTGAATAGTTCATAGGCATTTCTTGACGCTTACTGTATCACCTATTCTTTGACATACATCACAAGATAAGATGAACTTATAGGCATCCTTGAAGAGAGTAGGCCAATAAAATCCAGATTGCAATACCTTGTGAGCAGTTCTATCTCCGGCATGATGCCCTCCATAAGCTTCGAAGTGACATTTCCGTAGGATTTTTCACTATTCATGCTCAGGTACACAACGTCTAATAATATCATCTACTCCTTTATAAAGATGTGTGTCATCCCAAAAGTAATGTCTTAAATCATAGAAGAAATTTTCTTTTCTTGGTCTGTAAAGCTAGGTGGTAAATATTTAGCAACAATGTAATTAGCATAGTCAGCTTACCAAGGGATACTATGAGCAATATTTATTGCAGCTAACTGCTCATCTAGAAAACTATCATCGATAGGTAGTGGGTCATCAGGCACATTTTCAAGCCTAGATAAATTATCAGCTACGGGGTTCTCAGCTCCTTTTCTATCAATGATGTGTAAATCAAATTCTTGTAACAAGAGAACCCATCGAATAAGTCTAGGTTTAACATGTTTCTTTTCCATAAGATATATAATAGCAGCATGATCGGTGTGCACAATTACTTTGGAATCAACAATATAAGGTCTAAATTTGTCACAAGCAAACATCGCTGCTAAGAATTCCTTTTCAGTAGTAGCATAGTTTCGTTGAGCACTATCTCGAGTTTTACTAGCATAATGAATAACATTCAATTTCTTATCAACTCTTTGTCCTAGAACAACACCAACATCATAGTCACTAGCATCACACATGATTTCAAAAGGCAAGTTCCAATCAGGTGATTGAACAACAGGTGTAGAAATTAAGGCTTTCTTGAGTGTTTCGCAGGCTTGTAAACAATCATCATCAAAAACAAAAGTAATATCCTTTTGCAAAAGATTCGTAAGAGGCCTATGGAATTTTCTCAATTGCATCAACCTTAGCTTTGTCCACTTCAATTGCTCTTTCAGAAATTTTATGACCCAAGACAATGCCTTCATTTACCATAAAGTGGCACTTCTCCCAATTCAAGACAAGATTTGTTCGTTCACATCTTTGGAAAACTCGATCAAGATTGCTTAAACAATCATCAAAAGTCTTCCCATAAACAGAGAATTCGTCCATGAAAACGTCAACACTATTTTCATAAAAGTCAGAGAATATAGCAGTCATACATCTTTGAAAGGTAGCAGGTGCATTACATAAACCGACAGGCATACGTCAATAAGCATAGGTTCCAAAGGGACAAGTAAAAGTGGTCTTTTCTTGATCAGGTTGAGAAATGTATTTGTGAAAAACCAGAATATCCATCAAGGAAGCAAAAATGTGTGTGCTTAGATAATCATTCAAGCATTTGATCAATAAAAGGCAGAGGGTAATGATATTTTCTAGTGTCTTTGTTTAATTTTCTAAAATCAATTACCATTCTATAGCCAGTAACAATTCTTTGTGGAGTAAGTTCATTCTTATCATTAGGAACAACAGTTATATGTCCTTTCTTAGGGACACCATGAACAGGACTTACCCATCTACTATCAGCTATAGGATAGATTATACCTGCTTCCAAAAGTTTGAAATATTTCCGTTCTTACCACTTCTTTCATCTTTGGATTTAACCGACGTTGGTGATCAACAACGGGTTTAGCATCAGGTTCCATATTAATTTTGTGCTGACATAGAGTGGGACTAATGCCCTTTAAATCATCAAGAGTATATCCAATAGTAGCTTGGTGCTTCCTTAGAACTTTCAATAATCTTTCTTCTTCGTGTTACGAAAGGTTAGCACTAATAATAACAGGATATATCTTCTTTTCATCAAGATAAGCATATTTCAAAGTGTTTGGCAATTGTTTTAATTCAAACACAGGATCACCTTTTAGGTGGAGGAGGACCTCCTAGAGTTTCAATAGGCAAGTTGTGTTTAAGTAGAGGACGTTGTTCAAAGAAAATCTTATCTATTTCATTTCTTTCATGCATATGTAAATCATTTTCATGGTCTAGAAAATATTGTTCTAGTGGATCAGTAGGAGGCACATCAATAGAAGCAACACCAATTAATTCATCTTTACTAGGCAATTCTTTTTCATGAAGTTTTCTACTAAACTTGGAAAAATTAAACTCATGAGACTCATCACCAAAACCCGACATCGACAGTTTGTTTCTCCTGATCAGTTTTAGCATTAACGGTTTTCAAGAAAGGTCTACCAAAGATTATGGGGCAAAAATCATCTTGTGGGGAACCAAGAACAAGAAAATTAGTAGGGTATTTTATTTCCCACACAAGACTTCAACATCTCTAACAATCCCAATTGGTGAAATAATGTCTCTATTAGCAAGTTTAATAGTAACATCTATGTCTTCTATCTCTACGGGTGCTTTGTCATTTATAATTTCTTGATATAAGGACTAAGGAATAGCACTCACGCTAGCACCTATGTCACATAAACCATGATAGCAATGATCCCCTATTTTAACTGAGACAACGGGCATGCCAACAATAGGTCTATGTTTATCCTTTTTATCAGGTTTGTCAATTCTAGCAGCTTCTTCACAGAAGTAAATAACATGCCCATCTACATTTTCTTCCAAGAGATCTTTAACCATAGCAATAATAGGTTCCACTTTAATCTGTTCATCAGGTTTAGGTGTTCTAATGTAACTCTTGTTGACCACAGTTGAAACTTTAGCATGTTCCTTTATCCTAACAGGGAAAGGTGGTTTCTCAATATAAGCAGAAGGAACAACTGGATCGACATTGTAAAGTATAGTTTCTTCTTTAACTGGTACCGGTTCTTTGATTTCTTCTTTAATAGGTGGGTGATATTTAAACCACTTCTCTTTAGGGAGATCCACATGAGTAGCAAATGATTCACAGAAGGAAGCTACTATCTCAGAGTCAAGTCCATATTTAGTGCTAAACTTTTGAAAAGCATCGGTATTCATAAAAGATTTAACGCAATCATACTTAAGATTAATACCTGACTCTTTACCTTCGTCGAGTTCCCAATCTTCATAGTTGCATTTAATTCTTTCCAAAAGATCCCACTAGAATTCAATAGTCTTCTTCATAAAAGAACCAGCACAAGAAGTATCGAGCATGGTTTGATCATTACGAGAAAGCCGAGCATAAAAGTTCTGGATAATAATTTCTTTTGAGAGCTCATGATTGGGGCATGAATGTAACATTGACTTAAGCCTCCCACAAGCTAGAGCGATACTTTCTCCTTCACGAGGCCAAAAATTATACATATAATTCCGATCACGATGAACTAGATGCATAGGATAATTTTTTGGTGGAACTCCAATTGCAAACAATTCCAATTCCAAGATCCAATATCATCGCATAGCCTATACCATGTCAATGCTTTTACCTTCAAATATAAAGGGAAAACCGTTTCATAACTTCATCCTCGGGTAAGCCTACAAGCTTGAACAATCCACAAATTTGTTCTACGTATATCAAGTGCATATCAGGATGTTCGGTTCCATCTCCTGCATTAGGATTAGCTAGAAGTTGTTCTGTCATACCCGAAGGAATTTAATATTCAATATTTTCAGTATGTGTAGTAGGTTGAGGGGTAGCTAATTGTGGTTCTGGTCGTGATGAACATACCCCAAACAAACCCCTCAAAGGATTGTTTTCCATAGTAACAAGTGACAATAAATTTCAGCACTATATAAATGTTTCCTCACCAAATTTCACTTACCAAAGGCGCTTCACTCCCCGGCAATAGCGCCAGAAAATATCCTTGATGACCCACAAGTATAGGGGATCAATTGTAGCTCTTTTTGATAATTAAGAGTCTCGAACTCAACGAGGATCAGAAGGAAATGACAAGTAGTTTTCAGTAAGGTAATGTCTGCAAGTGCTGAAATTGTAAGTCACTGAGTAGTTTGATAGCAAGATAATTAGTAACGGGCAAGTAACGATAGTAGTAACAAAAGTGCAGCAAGATAGCCCAATCCTTTTGAGGCAAAGTACAGGCCAAAACGGTCTCTTATGATAAGCAAAGCATTCTTCAGGGTACACGGGATTTTCATCTAGTCACTTTCATCATGTTGGTTTAATTCGTGTTCGGTACTTTGATAATTTGATATGTGGGTGGACTGGTTCTTAGGTGTTGTTCTTACTTGAACAAACCTCCTACTTACAATTAACCCTCCCGCAAGCATCCGCAACTATGAGAAAAGTATTAAGAATAAATTCTAACCATAGCATTAAACTCTTGGATCCAATCGGTCCCTTACGGAATAGCGCATAAACTGGGGTTTAAGCTTCTGTCACTCTTGCAACCCATCAGCTAATTGATACTCCACAATGCATTCCTTAGGCCCAAATATGATGAAGTGTCATGTAGTCGACGTTCACATGACATCACTAAGGGAATCACAACATACATACTATCAAAATATCGAACACATATCAAGTTCACATGATTACTTGCAACATGATTTCTCCCGTGACCTCAAGAACAAAAGTAACTACTCACAAACGATAATCATGCTCAAGATCAGAGGGGTATTAAATAGCATATTGGATCTGAACATACAATCTTCCACCAAATAAACCATATAGTAATCAACTACAAGATGTAATCAACACTACTAGTCACCCACACGCACCAATCTATAGTTCCGGTAACAAGATTGAACACAAGAGATGAACTAGGGTTTGAGATGAGATGGTGCTATTGAAGATGTTGATGGAGATTGCCCTCCCCAAGATGGGAGAGTTGTTGGTGATGATGATGACGATGATTTCCCCCTCCGGGAGGGAAGTTCCCCCGGCGGAATCACTCCACCGAAGGGCAAAAGTGCTCCTGCCCAAGTTCCGCCTCGAGATGGCGGCGCTCCATCCCGAAAGTCCTCTCCTTATTTTTTTTTCTAGGTCAAAATGACATATATACCAGAAGATGGGCACCGGAGGTGGGCCTAGGTGAGCACAACCCACTAGGGCACGCCTGGGCTCCCTGGCACACCCAGGTGGGTTGTAGTCCACCTGGTGGGCCACCTCTGGTAGTTATTTGGTCGAATATTCATCATATGTTTGATATAAAAATATTCATGAAGTTTCAGCTTGTTTGGAGTTGTGCAGAATAGGTGGCATGACGTAGCTTTTCCAGGTCCAGATTTCTAGCCGCCGGAATTCTCCCTCTTTGTGTATACCTTGCATATTATGAGAGAAAAGGCATTAGAATTACTCCAAAAAGCATTATTATGGATAAAAACATCATAAATAGCAGTAGGAAAACATGATGCAAAATGGACGTATCATGTGTCTTTGCATTTTGAAGGGGTTCCACATCCTCTTGGCCATGCCACTCCACTTTTGAACTCATCTAAAATATACTAGATAAAAATATTAGTCCAACAAGATATATGTTGACATTAATTACCAAAATCACCCAGGGAGCACTTGTGCTTTCAGTGCTGCACGCTACCAGCAAGCCCTGCGTCGCTATCATAGCCGCATGGCTCATGCCCGGTGTTTTGAGGAAGGTGACCTTGTCCTTAGGCGTGTTCAGTCCGCCAAGGGTACACACAAGTTGTTACCGAAGTGGGAAGGCCCTTACCGGGTAGTACGAGTCACCAGACCTAGAGCAATCCGTCTTGAGACCGGAGATGGCACTCAGTTGCAAAACTCATGGAATATTGAGCATCTCCGCAAGTTCTACTCATAAGGCGCGGTACACCTGCCGGGCAGCCACTCTTTGTCTGAGCCTTGCCTCAGCTGCATGTAACCCCTTGTAAAAAGCTGGGGTGATGACCCCATGCAAGAGAAAATAAAGAAGCGTTGTGGGGGGGGGGGGCGACCAAGATTGCATGCATGAATGAGCATTCCAAGACCACTGTATAAGCATTTCATGAGCATTTGCATATGCATATAGATAGGATCACATCCTGCATTCATTCTCATCTGCATGAAACTGCAGGTTCCTGCTGTGAACCTGGCTTATAAAAGTTGCAGGTGATCCTCGGCAATCTTATAATAATAAAAGGAACACCTCTGATCTTGAGAAAAATATTAAAGAATTTATCAACACGCAGAAAGTTTTCAACACTTCCATAGAAGAAACGTTGAGTAAGATTGATGATTTGTCTAGAAGTGTTGATAGAATTGCTCATGATGTGGAAAATCTCAAAATGAAAATTTGCGTGCCTAAAGTAGATGAATCAATTAAATCTCTTTATGTTTCTGTGGATGAAAGTAAGAAAAGAACCGCTATGCTTAGAGCTAAAAGAGAATTTTTAGAAAAAGCGTTTTCTAGTGATTTCTTTCGCAAAAGTGATGAAGATATTAAAATGATTGGTCTCTCTTCTATTGATTCCTTGTTTAGTAAAGTTAAGATTGATGAAAAAGGGACTGGAGAAGAGTCAACTTTAGGTAGAAGGCGTCCCAATATTTTGGAGGGTGAAAATCTTGTTGAGAAAATTGATGAAAGTGGGTTTGAAGAGGTCAAAACTTTAACTAGTGATGTGCCCACTCTTTTGGATTACCAGGACTTTAATTATGATGGTTTCTCTTTGATTCATTGTATTTCTTTGTTGCAATCCATGATAAATTTACCCCATGCTTATGAACAAAATAAAGCTTTTACTAAACATATTGTTGATGCTATGATGAAAGCTTTTGAAGAAAAATTGGAATTGGAAGTTTCAATTCCTGGAAAATTGCATGATGAGTGGGAACCTACTATCAAAGTCAAGAATAAAATATATGAGTGTTTTTCTTTGTGTGACTTGGGTGCTAATGTTTCTACAATTCAGAAAATTTATATGTGATGTGCTTGGTTTTACCGATGTTCAAGATTGTTCCTTAAATTTGCACTTGGCGGATTATACTATTAAAAAGCATATGGGAAGAATTAATGGTGTTGTTATTCATGCAAATAGGAATTATGTGCCCATAGATTTTATTGTTCTTGATATTGATTGCAATCCGTCTTGTCCAATTGTTCTTGGTAGACCATTTTTACGCACTATCGATGCCATGATTGATATGAAAGAAGGCAATATTAAGTACCAATTTCCTTTGAGGAAGGGAATGGAACACTTTCCTAGAACAATAATTAGGCCACCATATGAATCAATCATGAGGTCATCTTATGGATCTCGAACCAAAGATGACAAAACTTAGATCCTTGCTTTATGCCTAGCTAAGGGCGTACAACTATAGCGCTTGTTGGGAGGCAACCCAATGAAATTCATTTTTTCTTTTTGCTTTATGTTCTTGAGTGTTAGCACAATTATGCTACTGTTATAATTGTGTTTTTTGTGTTTTAATTAGTGTTTGTGCCAAGTAAAGCCTTTAGGATCTTCTTGGGTGATAGTTGTTTGATCTTGCTGAAAAATAGAAACTTTTGTGCTCATGAAAACAATTCTCATTTTTTTACCATAGCATGATAAAATACTAATTCTTTTTGCAGAAGATTAATATACAAATTTCTCAGGTCGTCCTAATTTTTCAGAATTTTTGGAGTTCCAAAAGTTTTCGAAATAGTCAGATTGCTACAGATTATTCTGTTTTGACAGATTCTGTTTTCTTTGCGTTGTGTGCTTATTTTGATGGATCTATAGTTTTCTTTCATGAGTTTTTGCCATAGAAAAGTTGGAATACAGTAGATATAATGCAAAAACACAATATTAATTGGTTTGGTACAGTACTTATAGTAGTGATTTGCTTTCTTTTACTAACGGATCTCACGAAGTTTTTGTTGAGTTTTGTATGATTGAAGTTTTCAAGTTTTGGGTTATCTTACGATGCATGAAGGAAAAAAGGATAGAAGCGCCTAAGCTTGGGGATGCCCCGGCATCCCAAGCTATTATCCAAAAATGAGCAACCAACCAAGCTTGGGGATGCCCCCGAGTGGCATCCCCTCTTTCTTCTAACGACCATCGTTATTTTACTCGGAGCTATATTTTTATTCGTCACATAATATGTGTTTTGCTTGGAGCATCTTGTATGATATGAGTATTTTCTTGTTTCATTTTGTGTTTTAAGTCTTGATCCCTTGCTGGACCCACCTATTTGAGAGAGCCAAAATTATGTCATGACTTGTTAGAATTGCTCTCTATGCTTCATTTAAATTTTTATGAGCAATGGACTTGCTCTAGTGCTTCACTTATATCTTTTTGAGCACGGTGTGCTTTAGTATTTTTGAAGAAATGCTCTCTTGCTTCACTTAGATGTATTTGAGAGTTAGTAAATTTTCAAGAAATTCTCTCTTGCTTCACTTAAATTAATTTGAGAGAAAGAAAAACTTATGCTCATGATCTTCACTTATATTTGTTTGAGCTTATGAAAAGCAACACATGAAAATTCGTCCCAAAGTGATAAATATCCAAGAAGGATATAATAAAAACTTTCATTAAGATCGTTGGACAAAATAAACTTGATTCTTAGTAATAGTTTTGAGATATGATGATGTGATATGTGAGTTATGTTGATGAGTAATTATGCTTTAGTAAGATTATTTGTGTTAAGGTTTATGATTCCCTATGCAAGTACGAAAGTCAATAGTCATGCAATGAAATTATATCCTACTTGTGGTGCATTATTCGGTGTTATTTATGCTTAATGCTTGCTTATGAGATTATTCGTTTCTTGGTTGGTCGCTTCTCAATCTTTTGCTAGCCTTCATTTTGCACTAAGTATGATCTCTACTTGTGCATCCAAAAACCTTTAAACCAGTTTTGCCACATGAGTCCACTGTATCTACCTATATGCAGTATTCTTTTGCCGTTCTAAGCAAATTTGCATGTGCCATCTCTAATTTTCAAAATAAACTTCTCTTTTGTGTGTTTGTTTTGCTCGCAGAGCGGTGAGGGGTGGCTAATATTTTCCATGCTAGATGTGTTATTCTCAAGATGAGTGTTTATTCACTTGTCATTGCACGAGAGTAAAGGCAAAGGTATTAGGGATGTCCAGTCCCAAAATGAAAAATGAATTTACACATCAAAAATTCTGTTTTTATCACTTCCCTACTCGAGGACGAGTAGGAGTTAAGCTTGGGGATGTTGATACGTCTCCAACGTATCTATAATTTTTTCTTGTTCCATGTTGTTATATTATCAATCTTGGATGTTTTATAATCATTTTATAGTCATTTTTTATAATTGTTTGGTACTAAACTATTGACATAGTGCCAAGTGCCAGTTGTTGTTTTCTGCATGTTTTTTACATCGCAGGAAATCAATATCAGACGGAGTCCAAACGCAACGAAACTTTACGGAGATTTTTTTGGACTAGAAGGAACATAATGGGCCCTGGCTGCGCCTGGGGGGTGCCCCGAGGGGGCACAACCCACCAGGGCGCGCCAGGAGGCCCAGGCGCGCCCTCGTGGGTTGTGCCCACCTCGGGTGCCCCCTGGACCGCCTATTTTTTCTATAAATACCCCAATGTTTCCAGAACCCTAAAGGCATCGACGAAATATTCATCCAGCCGCAGAGTCCAGAACCACGGTTCCAATCTAGACACCATCTCGGATGGGGTTCACCACCTCCATTGGTGCCTCTCCGATGATGCGTGAGTAGTTCTTTGTAGACCTTCAGGTCCGTAGTTAGTAGCTAGATGGCTTCCTCTCTCTCTGAATTCCAATACAATGGTCTCTTGGTGATCCATATGATGTAACTCTTTTGCGATGTGTTTGTTGGGATCGATGAACTTCGAGTTTATGATCAGATCTATCTTTTTATATCCATGAAAGTATTTGAGTTTCTTTGATCTCTTTTATGCACAATCTCTTATAGCCTCGCATTTATTCTCCGATATTTGGGTTTTGTTTGGCCAACTTGATCTATTTATCTTGCAATGGGAAGAGGTGCTTTGTAGTGGGTTCGATCTTACGGTGCTTGATCCCAAAGGATGTAAAGGGAACCGACACGTATGTATCGTTGCTACTAAGGATAAAACGATGGGGTCTATCTCTACATAGATAGATCTTGTCTACATCATGTCATCGTTCTTATTGCATTACTCCGTTTTTCCATGAACTTAATACATTAGATGCATGCTGGATAGCGGTCGATGTGTGGAGTGATAGTAGTAGATGCAGGCAGGAGTCGATCTACTAATCTTGGACGTGACGCATATATAATGATCATTGCCTAGATTTCGTCATGAGTATTTGAAGTTCTATCAATTGCCCAACAATAATTTTTCATCCACCGTTTGCTATTTTTCTCGAGAGAAGCCACTAGTGAAACCTATGGCCCCCGGGTCTCTTTCTCATATATTTGCCTTTGCGATCTACTTTTTCCTTGCATTTATTTTCAGATCTATTAAAACCAAAAATACAAAAATACCTTGCTGCAATTTATTCTTATTTATTTTGGTGTTCGATCTATCAATTTACTAAAAATTTATCTCACGTCCGTTTGCCTACTTGATGCGCCGTACCCCTGAAGGGATTAACAACCCCTTTAACACGTCAGGTTGCCAGGATTTGGTATCTGTATGCAGGGGCTGTTTACGTTGTGTTGCTTGGTTCTCCTACTGGTTTGATAACCTTGGTTTCACATCTGAGGGAAATACCTACCGCCGTTGTGCTGCATCATCCCTTCCTCTTTGGGGTAATACTATAGCGACCCGACCTCAGGCGGTCAAGTCTCTGTGCTTCAGTGTCATCCCTGGATTGGTAATGCTGACACACACAGTATTCGAAGATTTATAACAAAGTAGCAATCACACACTTATTACATCGAATGTCTCAAAAGAGAACTTATTACAATAAATATGGCTTAAGGCCATCTAACACGATAATAGCGGAAGTCTTGGAAGATAAAGTGAGTCCATCAACTCCAATGGCATAGCTGAGTGCACGACAAACGACCTATGTCACCTTACTCGTCATCTGAAAAGTCTGCAACATAACACGTTGCAGCCCGAAAACGGGTCAACACATGGAATATGTTGGCAATATAACACAGTAGAGCAATGAACAGATAAATGCTATCACTACATGCATATATGGCTGGTAGAGGCTCTATGGTTATATGATTTTTGCGAAAAAGCCAAAATTTCCCTACAACAAAGGAATAAATTTTGTTTAACTATCATGGTGGTTGAAACATCATTAAGAATGTTCCTCCAACTCAATCCCAATTAAGGTAATCATTAACAACCCAACAAATTAATTTAGAGTGACGAGATCCATATGATAATCCAAGAATCAGATACTCAAGATGTCCATAACCGGGGACACGGCTAACCATGATTAGTTTATACACTCTGCAGAGGTTTGCGCACTTTTCCCCACAAGACTCGATCTCCTCCGTTGGATCTCTCGCACTACATGGTGTTTGAGAAACGGATGACCGAGACACAGTCTTTCAGAAGCATTAACTCTTTACTTGGGTGGGCGATTACACCTACTTTCCCTCTACATCTGCTAGCCCACCACTGAAAGAGGTCACACAACATACTCAACTATGCCAGAGCCCATAATGGCTTGTGGCTGCACATGGAAGTTTCTAGCATGAATAATCTTATGATCCTTTTGAGCCTGGGTGGCGGACCGTAGGAGGATCACACGGTATAACCCCGGGATCTCGTAGGACAACACTGGATTCCTGAGGTGCCCAAAACAAACAATCCACCCAAATGTGTATTAAAGTTGCCACCTTAAGTTGAACCATTAATTAACAGTCTCACATCCGTCATGGATACACTCAACCCAATCCACGTCTACGAGCATATCATGGCAATATAAGCATAACGTAGAAGTAACTCCCATGGTTTGATACTAAACAAAGCAACAGGTTCTACCTCATCACCTACTTCCCAAACCCACAAGTTAATCACATCCTGATCATGCAATGTTTGAGGATTGTAACTAATGCATAAAAACTGGGTATGAAAAGAGTATGATCAATGTGTTACTTGCCATGCTGACGATCCGCAAAACCTAGAGACTCGTACTAGCACGCTTCGCACTCCGGGAATTCTATCGCAAACAAACAATAGCATACATAAGCAATCAAGCAAAGATGCACGAGTAAAACTCAAATAAGAAGATCTAACCAGAAAGTTCAATTGAAGAACTCCAGTTTGCAAAAAGAATCAAATCAAACGGAGCAACGAAACTCAAACTGGGAAAGAAACATGATCTGATTACTAATCTGGACTAAATTCAAATTTTACAGTATCAAAATCTTGTTCAAGTTGGTTAAACAGAAAGAGGGTTTCGAGACGAAGATCTAGGCGCTTGAATCGCCTGATTATGATAAACGAGCGAAAAGATAAACTAAAACGAAAATTAGGGCAGAAATCGCGATCCAAAATAATCGCGGAAAAACCCTGGAAAAAGAAAAACTGACGAACAGGCTAACGAACGAACCTTTGCTGTCTGCGGTTAACGGGTGAACGACGTTCGTTAAAACGAACGTATGGACGAACGTCCGCTAAATAAATAAACCGACAGAAAACCGATCTAAAAAAATAAACTGAAAACTAAAAAAACGGATCTAGATCTAGGGTTTACCGCAATAAACCGATGAAGAAAAAATACGGTGGCAGCGGCGGCTAACTCCGGTGGTGGCGCGACGAGGCGGCGCAGGCAGCGACGCGGTGGTGGTGGCTGGCACGGGCGGCGCTAGGGTTTGGCGACGGGGTGGGCTGCGGCGGGCTGGAGGGGTGGGCTGCGGGGCAGGGGGCGCGGCTTATAATGGCCCGGGGCGGAGGACTCCGGCTCGGGCACGGCCCGCAGGCGGTTCGATTTTTTTTGAATATTATGACGTGCATAAAAACAAAGAAAAGAAATACTAAACGGACTCCAAAAATCCCGAAATAAAATTTCCCCGTCCTCTAAAAATATGTCGGACAAGGTGAACATTTATTTGGGCCTATAATGCAATTGTGAAACACGCGTATTTTTCCTAATTCGAATAAAATAGCAATAAAATCCAAATAAAATTGATTTATTTGATTTTAATATTTTTCTTCCAATATTTCATTTATTTTGGAGAAGTCATTTTATCTCATCTCATATATTTTAATATGAAATATTTTCAGAGAGAAAAATTATTTAAAACCAAAATGATCCCTGTTTCAATATTTGATAAAATTCAAATATGAAAAGAGTGAAATCCCCAACTCTCTCTGCGGGTCCTTGAGTTGCTTAGAATTTCGAGGATCGAGAAACGGAAATGCAATAAAATATGGTATGCATGAATGACCTATGTAGAACATTCCAAATTGAAAATTTGGGATGTTACAAACCTACCCCCCTTAAGATGAATCTCGCCCTCGAGATTCTGGTTGGCTAGAAAATAGGTGCGGGTGGTCTTTGCGTAGATCATCCTCTCTTTCCCAGGTGGCTTCATCCTCGGTATGGTGGCTCCACTGAACGTTGCTAAACTCGATAACCTTGCTGCGAGTAACTCAGCTGGCAAACTCTAGAATCTTGATAGGTTTCTCCTCATATGTCAAATAACTATCCAACTGTATCGCTTTCAGGGGCACTGTATCTCTCAGAGGAATATCGGCCATCTCTGCAAGGCACTTCTTCAACTGGGAAACGTGAAACACATCATGTACTCCTGACAGTCCTTCGGGTAACTCCAATTTGTAGGCAACCTCTCCCATGCGTTCCAAAACACGGTACAGTCCCACAAATCTCGGGGCTATATTTTCCTTAACTCCAAAACATTTAAATCCTCGAAGAGGTGACACTCGCAGATACGCTCTATCTTCGATTTCATAGACTACCTCCTTGCATTTTGAATCTGCATTACTCTTCTATCGAGACTGAGCTACCTTCAGTCTGTCTCGAATCAGCTTAATCTTCTCGTCGGACTCCTTAATCAAATCTGGTCCAAACAACTGACGGTCTCCAACTTCATCCCACATCAACGGTGTTCTGCACCTTCTTCCATACAGGGCTTCAAACGGTGCCATCTTCAAACTGGCCTGGTAGCTATTGTTGTACGAGAACTCCGCGTAAGGCAAGTTGTCATCCCAACTAGATCCATAATCTAGCGCACAAGCTCTCAACATGTCCTCCAGAATCTGATTGACTCTCTCGGTCTGTCCATCTGTGTGCGGGTGAAAAGCTATACTGAACTCCAGCCTGGTACCCAAGGTCCAGTGCGGTACCGGTGCCAAAACTTTGAAGTAAACTGTGTTCCTCTATCTGATACGATGGTCCTCGGAACTCCCTGCAGACATACGATCCTGGTCATATATATCTTGGCCAACTTCGCACTTGTATAGGTGGTTTTCACTGGGATAAAGTGAGCTACTTTGGTCAAACGATCCACTACTACCCAGATAGAATCATATCCTGATCGGGTCCTGGGTAATCCGGTGATAAAATCCATGCCAAGCTTATCCCACTTCCATTCGGATATCGGCATAGGTTGCAGTAATCCTGCTGGCTTCTGATGTTCTACCTTCACTCTCTGACATACATCAAATATGGCTACATACTCGGCAATATCTTTCTTCATACCGTTCCACCAGAAACGCTCCTTCAAATCCAAATACATCTTAGTGTTTCTGGGGTGTATCGAGTATGGCGAGTCATGAGCTTCCTGTAGTATCAACTTCCCGATCTCTGCATTATTGGGCACATATACACGGTCCTCAAACCACAAGGTGTCGTGCTCATCCTCACGAAAACCTTTGGCTTTCCCTTCACTCATCTTCTCCTTTATTTCAAAAATTTCTTTGTCATCTTTCTGAGCTTCTCAAATCTTTCCCAATAATGTTGACTAAACCTCGAACGCTGCAACAAAACCTCTAGGGACTATCTCCAAACGTAGCTCCCTCAGATCTTCTACCAACTCCTTTGGCATTCCTCTGCTTACGAGGGTATTGACGTAACTCTTCCGGCTCAAAGCGTGTGCGACGACATTGGCCTTGCCTGGATGATAATGCAACTTCATATCATAATCTTTTATGAGCTCCAACCATTTCCTCTGCCTGAGGTTCAGCTGCTTCTGAGTAAAAATATACTTCAAACTCTTGTGATCCGTGTACACATCGCAACAGTTTCCAATGAGAAAATGTCTCCAGGTTTTGAGTGCGTGTACCACGGCTACTAACTCCAAGTCGTGTGTGGCATAGTTCAACTCATGCGGTCGAAGTTGTCGTGAGGCATATGAAACAACTCTTTCGTCTTGCATAAGTACACCTCCAAGTCCTAAGCGAGAGGCGTCGTAGTACACTTGGAAATCCTTGCGTATATCTGGTAGAATCAGCACTGGGGTTGTAGTCAAACATTTCTTCAACTCCTGGAAACTGGCTTCACATTCTTCAGTCCAATGGAACTTGGTGTCCTTCTTCAACAATGCCGTCATAGGCTTTGCAATCTTAGAAAAATTCTAAATGAATCTCCGATAGTATCCCGCGAGTCCAAGAAAACTGCGAATCTCTCCAACTGAAGTGGGTGCCAACCACTCAGTGACTGACTGGACCTTGGTGGGTGTCGGTGTCAAAACCGGTGGATCTCGGGTAGGGGGTCCCGAACTGTGCGTCTAAGGCGGATGGTAACAGGAGGCGGGGAACACAATGTTTACCCAGGTTCGGGCCCTCTCGGTGGAGGTAATACCCTACTTCCTGCTTGATTGATCTTGATGATATGAGTATTACAAGAGTTGATCTACCACGAGATCGTAGAGGCTAGACCCTAGAAGCTAGCCTATGGTATGATTGTTGTTGTCCTACGGACTAAACCCTCTGGTTTATATAGACATCGGAGAGGGCTAGGGTTACACAGAGTCGGTTACAAGGGAAGAGATCTACATATCCGTATTGCCAAGTTTGCCTTCCACGCCAAGGAGAGTCCCATCCGGACACGGGACGAAGTCTTCAATCTTGTATCTTCATAGTCCAACAGTCCGGCCAAAGGATATAGTCCGGCTGTCCGAGGACCCCCTAATCCAGCACTCCCTCAGTAGCCCCTGAACCACGCTTCAATGATGATGAGTCCGGCGCGCAGATTTTCTTCGGCATTGCAAGGAGGGCTCCTCCTCCGAATATTCCATAGAAGATTTTGAACACAAGGATAGTGTCCGGATCTGCAAAACAAATTCCACATACCACCGTAGAGGGAATAATATTTCCACAAATCTAATCTGCTGACACATTCTGCAGCATGACATCACACCATGGCCCAGTCATTATTCGAACCGTTTTTCTCAACCGGCCACTGCACATATTGCGAGGCGGTTTTCTTGGCACATCTTGTCGAAGCAGAGATCGTGTCCCCTTATCACGTGATTCTCATCAATACGGGTGTGGGTAACCCAACCGTGCCATCAATTACAGCGCTTGGGGAATAAGCGAGTTTACCAGGCAGGTGGGGAGGCGCATAGTTCCTTCCGCCCTTATAAAGAGACAAGGATTCATATTTTTCACCCACGCCCTCTTCCTCCTTGCTCATCCATTCTTACGCACTTGAGCTCCAGCACCCAAGTTCGCACTTTCTCCTCAAACCACTCCAAGCATGTCCGGAGCGGGAGGCAAGTGGATGGTCTCCTCCGTTACGGAGGAAGACATCACAAAGCTACGGGGAGCCGGATACCTGGCCGCGGATATCGCGCACCGGCTACCTGATGCAGGGCAGATCGTCCCTACTCCAGAACCCCATGAGAGGGTGATATTTCTTACCCACTTCGTCCACGGACTGGGATTTCCCCTCCACCCGTTTGTCCACGGGCTCATGTTCTACCACGGGTTGGACATTCACGATATGGCCCCCAATTTCATCCTCAACATCTCGGTGTTTATCGTCGTGTGCGAGGCCTTCCTACGCATCAAGCCCCACTTCGGCCTGTGGATGAAGACCTTCAACATTAAACTGAAGGTGGTCGTCGGCCAGCAAGCGGAGTGCGGAGGCGCCATGGTGGGCAAAATGCCCAATGTCACTTGGCTCGAAGGCTTCTATGTGGAGACCGTAAAGGGGTGGCAATCGGGGTGGTTCTACATCACCGAGCCGCGTGACACCAACTGGGTGGCGGCCCCCGAATTTCGATCCAGAATCCCCATGCGGCTCACCTCCTGGAAAGAGAAGGGACTATCCTGGGGTTCCTCGGTAGAGCTGACTGGACTCCAGACTTGCGTCAAAAACATGATGATCAAGAAAATCAAGCTTGTCAACATGGTCCAAGTCATGCTCTTCCGCCGGATCCTCCTGTGTCAAAGACGGGCATTCAATTTGTGGGAGTTCGACCCAGCCGAGCACCAGACGCTGCGAGAGCTCTTCGACACGACACACAAGGATGTCTGGAAGGTGTTGTTCATGGGCGCCGAGGTACCTCCTCCCCTTACCAAGGACCGCGGACTCAGCGCAAAGCGTCCTGCCAATCCGGTAAGTCTTTTATATCTCATAAGATGTTCTTTTCCCCAGTATAACGACACGCGGGATCTAAGCCTCCACGCCATTTAATAGGACTGGGTAGCGACAGCGGAGCATATCGATTGTCCAGCACCCCTGCCCGAAGATCCAGTGGATGCTCTCCTAACGGAGATGCTGGTTCCGGCGCCTTATGAGGTGCCAGAGAAGAAGGCTAAGAAGAAGGCCACGGGGACCAGGAAGGGTCTCTGGCGCAAGGTTATATCGGACTCATCGTCCGAAAAACACTGAGGCGCACTCCTCCCTTGAAAACGAGGAGGAGGAAGAGGAAAGTTCTCCCCCCCCAGCCGGGGGGGGGGGGGGAGGACAGGAAAAGTAAGGTCGCCCCATCAGGGGATGACGAAAGGTCCAAGAAGGGAAGGACCATCCTCCCGGACTGCTCCACGACGGCCGCTTTCAGCGACGAGGAGTGGTTACCCAGGGACAAGCCCCTGGCAAAGTCGTGAGTATCCGGGTACCATAATAATTCTTGGTACGTCTTATTGTACTGTTTCTTATCACGCCACGCATGATTATGCAGTCCGTCCCGAGCCCATATCGACGTATATTCGTCGGATGATTCTTTGGGCCCGTCTGATATGAATAGCAATTCACTCCCGACCGCCTCCTCCCCCTGCCCTACGGACGATGCCGAGGTGTTGTCTCAAAGGGAACTGAACCAAGGGGAGATAGTTCCGGAGGCGCCCCAAGGTGACATTCCAGGCCCTAGGCGCACGAGGGGCAAGACTCCCCTGGGCCCTAACGCCGGGGGAGGCAAGTCTAGCCCCAAGCCAAATATAGCGCCGGAACCTCCAGCGGTTCCCGATTCTGTCAGGCAACCCCTCGCTAAGGGAGGCAAGCCGTCTGTGCCGATGGCCTCTGTCCATCCAGAGGCATCGGACAACTTGCTGGAAGTGCTTCGCGGCGTTTCCATTGACTAAGAGCACCGCACTATTATGAGTGCGGTAGTCAAGAAGGTTCAGTCTGCTAAGAGCGGACTGACTGAAGCCTGTGCCAGCCTCCTAACCGGCTCTGAGGTAAATAATCAAATTGTAAGAAAATGTTACAGCATAGACATTAGCCCCTGATGCTTTGTTTGGTGTTCGCAAAGAAAGTCCGAATAGAGGATCAAATATTAATCGCGGGAGTCTAATCAGAATGTGTCTATGTGAATAAGCAGGCTTCACTGGCGCCGCCCGCTCATCTCGCCGAGGTCGCCAGCCTTTGAAGCGGGACCTTGTTCTGTACAAGGAAGAGCTCGGCCTTACCAAGAGGCTGCTCGAAGAGAACAAAGGTAAGTGACACCCCGTCTGAATATTGATAAAGAAAATTTTGGTTTTGGAATAATAGGATCGTCCTGAATTTTGCTAGGGGCCGCGACCAAAGTGGCGGCCCTGTAGAAGGCGCTATCCGAGGCTGAAGACAAAGCGGCCAAGGAGCGCATCGAGCGAGAGAAGCAAGAGGCCCGAGTAGGCGAGGTGCAGCAAGAGCTCCAGGCTCTCGTCAAGAAACACGAGTCCTTGGAGCTTGACTCTAAGACGCAAGGGTCCGAGCTTGCGAAGGCCCTCGAAAGCGAACAACATGCCAAGGCCGAAGCCCAAAAGGCCCTCCAGGAAATTGAGGCGGTTAAAAAGATAGCGGCGGGTACGGCATTCATTATGCAAAGCAAGCATGTGAAGGAAACTTTCTTTTTACTTACCCGAGTTCGGAGCTCTCCAGGAGCGTTCGCAGATCTACCCCGCGGTGTCTGGATGTCATGGAGTTCTACCGGGCCGAGGAGGGGAGCTCGACAGAGAAGTTATTCTGGTCTCAGTATACTGGGACCGAACACCCAATGCCCTTGAGCGACCAGTTGAAGCAACTGGTCGAGCTTCACAAGGCGGCCAAACAGGCCATGAAGGGTCTTATAGTCCGGATGTGGCCTGGCGAGCCTCTTCCTGCTAGTTACTTCGGTCTGGTGAGGTGGCTTGTGAATGCCTGCCCACAGTTTGAAGTCATAAAGCGGTCCGTCTGCATCGAGGGTGCACGCATGGCTTTTGCCCGGGCGAAGGTGCACTGGGCGGCCGACGCCAAAAAGTCAGTGAAGGAGAGGTCACGGAGGGCAAGGAGCATCGTCACCCCGAAAAGTATTATGACAGTGTCCTGAAGGGTGCTTGCCTTGTGGCGGAGGAATGTGCTAAGGATGTAATATTTGAATGAATGTACTCATGTGATCCTGTAATATGAAACAAGTTCATTTGCGCTATGCAATGCTTGTTAATTTAAAATATTACCTTCTGTGCGACCGTTTATAAAATCTAAGAGTTGGCCAGTCGTCGGCTTCTGCCCCCATGTAACTAGTACTGAGGTGTTCGGGATAAACCTGAGCACTCTTTATCCCAATTTTGGGTCCTTCGAAGGAGGTGTTCATCACAACGAACGAGGCAATCAGACTATAAAGCTTTCTCACTCTCACTTTGCCACAGAAGTCTACAATTTTAAATTTTGGCGAAGCCCCTAGTATTCGGAAGGCCGAATTTGGGGCGCTATATACGCCTAAGTCGGGCAAGGCCGACTCCTCGCCCGAAGCGGAAAAAGTCTTTAAGGACTTGAGACCTCTCGAACAGCGACCAGCTCTCGCCTCATCATGATCAGGTTTTCGGCTTTCTCTCTTGAGGTGCTCGTCCGGAAGAACCGGGACACAATCGCAGTAGTTCTCCCGGTGCTACCTTAGCCGATATTGCGGAACGTAAGGTACCAAAACATGGGATCCGGGCAAACCCAACTATTGACCCAAGACATGATTCGGAGCTGATGCATATAATGCTATAAGTTCGGGGGTGCCGCACTGTCGAAAGTGTTCGGACTTCTCACGCCGTATTATGGGGTATACTGAAGCCCTTGGCACACTGGTCGCACCAAAATGTACGGGTGCAATTTGTCGTAAATAAGCAGACAAGGAAAAAAAGAAAGGGGAATGCAATAATAGACTAACGCTATGCATTTTTATTAAATAATATGTCAAAGCGTACGGATACAAGTAGTGCGATAAGCAAGAAATAGGACTATTTGACATGTCCTATCCAAGGGCAAGCTGCGTATGGGTATGTAAAACAGGTATTTCGATCGTTATCAGAGACCACCTGGGGATTCCCTTGTACGTCAGAGCGTCTTGCTTCCTTGGTATTTTCTTACCGTGATGGGTCCAACAATTAGACTGTTAGAAAGGGCTTCCAGAGAGTAAGGTCCTGAAAGAGAGAAAATGATAAAGGTATATGGCCCCTGGGCGGTTGAGCCGCATTGTGGGACGTGCCGTAGCGGTGCCTCCGCCTATGCCCATGGTATCTTGAGTGCGTAGTTATGTACGTGTGGCGCAAATTTTGCCACTTGACTGGGACTAGGACTGAGGCCGAATTGCTAGGTGAGCTCAAAACGTGCCCGGCGATCCTCCTGCGGGGTACTCCGGACTCGCTTGAAGGTGTCCGGGATCTTTTTCGCCGAATTGGCGGTTTGCCTAATAAGGCTGCTTTGCGCTTCTGCTGCGAGGGCCGCTGTGTGCTCCTCCGTGCGGAGCGAGCGCTCTGTGTTTCCATTAACTGTTATAACCCGCGTGGCCCTGGCATTTTGAGTTTGAGGTATGCATAATGCGGTACCGCATTGAATCTGGCAAATGCGCTTCGTCCGAGCAGTGCGTGATAGCCGCTGCAAAAGGGGACGATGTCGAAGATTAACTCCTTGCTTCGAAAGTTGTCCGGAGATCCGAAGACCACTTCCAGTGTGATTGAGCCCGTGCAATAGGCCTCTACACCTGGGATTACACCTTTAAAGGTCGTTTTGGTGGGTTTGATCCTCAAGGGGTCTATGCCCGTTTTGTGCACTGTATCCTGATAGAGCAGGTTCAGGCTGCTGCCACCGTCCATAAGGACGCGAGTGAGGTGAAATCCGTCAATGATGGGGTCAAGGACCAATGCGGTAGATCCGCCATGACGGATACTAGTGGGGTGGTCCCTGCGATCGAAGGTGATCGGACAAGAGGACCATGGGTTGAACCTTGGGGCGACTGGCTCCATCGCATAGACGTCCCTTAGTGCACGCTTCCGTTCCCTCTTGGGAATATGGGTTGCGTATATCATGTTCACCATTTTCACTTGTGGAGGGAACCTCTTATGGCCTCTTGTGTTCGGCAGCCGAGGCTCATCCTCGTCGTTGCTATGCAGCCCCTTGTCCTTGTTTTCGGCATTCAACTTGCCGGCCTGCTTGAATACCCAGCATTCTCTATTGGTGTGATTGGCCGGCTTATCGGGGCTGCCGTGAATTTGACACGAGCGATCGAGTATGCGGTCCAAACTGGACGGGCCCGGATTGCTTCTTTTGAACGGCTTCTTTCGCTGACCGGATTTAGAGCCACTGAATCCGGCATTGACTGCCGTGTTTTTGGCGTTGTTGCGGCGCTTGTGTGTGTTGCGACGTGGTCTGCCGTTAGTATCTTTGGCGTCTGAATTGCCAGGATTTCTTGATGTGCTGTTGCTGCGAGCCAGCCAGCTGTCCTCGCCCACGCAAAAGCGGGTCATGACTGTCGTGAGGGCTGCCATGGACTTCGGCTTCTCTTGCCGAGGTGTCGGGTGAGCCACTTGTCCCGGATGTTATGTTTAAATGCCGCTAAGGCCTCGGCATCCGGACAGTAGACAATTTGGTTCTTTTTAGTTAGGAACCAGTCCAGAATTTCCTGGTTGATTCCCCTGGCTGTTGGGTTATGTGGCTCAAGTCATCAGCATCTGGTGGTCGCACATAAGTGCCCTGGAAGTTGTCAAGGAATGCATATTCCAAATTCTCCCAACTGCCAATGGAGTTTGCTGGCAGGCTATTCAGCCAATGCCGAGCTGGTCCTTTGAGTCTTAGTGGGAGGTACTTGATGGCATGTAGATCGTCACCGAGGGCCATGTGGATGTGGAGGAGGAAATCCTCGACCCATACCGCGGGGTCTGTTGTGCCATCGTATGACTCAATGTTCACGGGTTTGAATCCTTCTGGGAATTCATGATTCATTACTTCATCGGTGAAGCATAGGGGGTGTACGGCGCCTCTGTGCCGGGCTATGTCACGATGCAGTTCATACGAGTCTTGTCTGCTGTATTCGGCCCGGCCGGATTTGCTTTTAGTGTATCCGGCGTGACGATCATCGTCACGCGTTGGGGCGCGCCCCCGTGATCCGTAGATCGATCTTGTATGTCCTGCTTTGTTTTCCAATACGTCTCGTAGGTCCCGCGTGTTGCCCCGGGCCTTGGTATTTTTGTTTGAATGGCGGCGGGGTGCGGGCTGGACTTCGGGCTGATATGCCCCTCTGTCTCGACCACGAGGTGGCCGATCAGCCGCATCATATGCTGGTGATGTAGGTTTTAATGCTTCCTCCTCGAGTTGGGGTAGCAACCTGCGCTTTGGGTAACTCTTGGTTGGGCGCTCGAGTTCTTATTCCTCGGCCGCCAGGACTTCAGTCCATCTATCCGCTAGCAGATCTTGATTAGCTCGAAGCTGTTGTTGCTTTTTCTTCAGGCTGTTTGTTGTGGCTATAAGCTAGCGCTTGAAGCGCTCCTGCTCGACGGGATCCTCAGGCACGATAAATTCTTCGTCCCCGAGGCTCACCTCGTCTTCGGAGAGAGGCATGTAATTGTCATCCTCTGATTCTCCATCTGATGCCTGTTCCGGAGGGCTAGCTTGTTCATCCTCCCGCTCGAGGTCTGGCTGGAGGGGATTTTCGTCGTCTTCGGTACTAGCCGGAGCATTATTGTCTCTTGTGCCGGTATCGCTACTTTTTCTATGGCTGGACTTAGAGCAGCGCCGCTGACATCGGTGCTTGGATTGCTTCTTGGAGGGATTATCCTCCGTTGCCTTATCGCCATTGCCTTCTTTGGGGCGTCCACCATGTATATATCATATGATGAGGTGGCAGTCCAGCGCTTGTGGGCGGTGGTTCCTGTTCGTGTCCTGCATCGTTGTCCATACCGTCGATGTCTTCAGAGCCGAAATCGAGCATGTCGGTTAAATCGTCGATAGTGGCTACTAAGTGGGTGGTGGGTGGGCAGCGAATTTCTTCGTCGTCCGCATCCCATTCTAGCCGGACATAGTTCGGCCAAGGGTCTCCTAACAAGGAGAGAGACCTCAATGAGTTTAGTACGTCGCCCAGTGGTGAGTGTTGAAAGATATCCGTGGAGGAAAACTCCATGATCGGTGCCCAATCAGATTCGATCGGCACGGACGCAGGCGGCTCGGAGCCCGTGGTCGGGGACGAATCCAAGTGTCCGGCAACACGGGTCTCATAGGAAGTGAAGTCAGCGTTCGGCTCTATCACCGCTGCGTGCGCGGCCTCCGTGGTGGGGTCTATCCACCCGTCCTCACACGACACGATCTGCTCCGGATTGAGGGCTGGAGTAGTTGTAGGTGTGATCTCCCGAACACTGTCCGACGGCAGAGCTAAGTCATGCTTGTCGTGGTTGTGCGGCGCACCTGACAGGGGCTCGAATCCGTCGAAGATCATGTCTCCGCGGATGTCGGTAGTATAGTTCAAGTTTCCAAACCTGACCTGATGGCCAGGGGCATAGCTCTCGATCTGCTCCAGATGGCCAAGTGAGTTAGCCTATAGTACAAAGCCACCGAATACGAAGATCTGTCCCGGGAGGAAAATCTCACCCAGGATCGCATCGTTGCCGATGATCGAAGGGGCCGTCAAACCTTGTGGTGACGACACAGTGGAACTCTCAATCAAAGCACCAATGCCAGTGTCAAAACCGGCGGATCTCGGGTAGGGGGTCCCGAACTGTGCGTCTAAGGCGGATGGTAACAGGAGGCGGGGAACACGATGTTTACCCAGGTTCGGGCCCTCTCGATGGAGGTAATACCCTACTTCCTGCTTGATTGATCTTGATGATATGAGTATTACAAGAGTTTATCTACCACGAGATCGTAGAGGCTAAACCCTAGAAGGTAGCCTATGGTATGATTGTTGTTGTCCTACGGACTAAACCCTCCGGTTTATATAGACACCGGAGAGGGCTAGGGTTACACAGAGTCGGTTACAAGGGAAGAGATCTACATATCCGTATTTCCAAGCTTGACTTCCACGCTAAGGAGAGTCCCATCCGGACACAGGACGAAGTCTTCAGTCTTGTATCTTCATAGTCCAACAGTCTGGCCAAAGGATATAGTTCGGCTGTCCGAGGACCCCTAATCCAGGACTCCCTCAGTGGGATCCGCTGATATACCTTCTCCTGATATAACATGTCCAATAAATCCAACTTCCTTCAACCAAAACTCACACTTTCTTAACTTGGCATATAACTAATGTTCCCTGAGCTTCTCGAGAACTAAACGCCAATGCTCCTTGTGTTCCTCTTCATTCTTCGAGTATACCAAGATATCATCAATGAACACCACGACAAACTTATCCAAGAACTCCATGAACACCTTGTTCATCATACTCATGAAATAGGCAGGGGCGTTAGTTAGTCCAAATGACATAACCGTATACTCGTATAACTCGTACCTTGTGGTGAAAGCTGTTTTAGGTATATCTTTTTCCCTAATCTTCAGCTGTTGATATCCTGATCGCAGATCGATCTTCGAAAACATTTTTGCTCCTTGCAGCTGGTCAAACAAATCATTGATCATCGGCAGTGGGTACTTATTCTTGATTGTTACTTCATTCAACGCACGATAATCAACCACCATCCTTAACGATCCATCCTTCTTCTCGACCAAAAGCACTGGGGCTCCCCATGGTGATGAACTTCGTTGAATGTAAGCTTTTTCCAACAACTCCTTAATCTTATTTTTGATCTCTTCTAGATCATTTGCGGGCATCCGGTATGGTCTCTTAGATATTGGTCCGGTGCCTGGCAATAGTTCTATCAAAAACTCGATGTCTCGATCTGGCGGCTTGCCTGGTAACTCCTGCAGAAATACATTCGGGTAATCCTTTACTACCGGCACTTCCTCCTGAACAACTCCCGTGAGAGAGTTTACTTGAGTCCTCCTCGGCGCATGCCTGGATACATACTTGATCCTTTTTCCCTCCGGGGTAGTGAGCAAAATCGACTTATTGGCACAATCGATGTTTCCCCCATACATTGATAGCCAATCCATTCCTAGTATCACATACAATCCTTGTGACTCCAAAATTATCTGGTCTGAGGGGAAAACATGGCTTCCAATGGTCAATGGCATCTGAAAACATCCTTGTCTTGCCATATATTCCGCTCCTGGCGAACTCACTAACATAGGTGTCCTAAGTACCTTAGTGGGCAACTTGTACTTATCCATGAATCCCCTTGATATGTATGAATGCGATGCACCAGTATCAAAAAGAATGATTGCAATAAAAGACTTAACCAAAAACTTACCGATAACTGCATCAGGCTACTCTTCAACTTCCCCCACGTTCATGTGGTTCACTTGTCCCCTGTTGAAAGGGTTGGGCTTCTTCCCAGCGCTTCCATTGCCATTTCTGTTCTTCAATTCCGGACAATCGTTGGCGCAGTGCCCAGTCTTCCGCACTTGAAACAGGTAATGTGACTTTGATCCTTCTTGGCGGGTGTGGCTGGGTTAGAGCGATTCGATTGTCACTGTTCCATTCCCGTTTCCATTCTTGGGGCCATTGTGGTTGTGAGAACTCCCTCCATTATGGGTGTGGCCTCCATGGTTATGGATAAGTCCTCCCGAGTTTGGGGTGAAACGAGGCTTCTGCTGAGCGCCAGAATTGTACTTTCCTTGTCCATACTTCCTCTTGCGGCTCTCAATCTGCCGCTTCCCTTCCATCATAAGAGCCTTGTCTACCAACTCCTGGTAGTTGTTAAATGTTGTCACCATCAACTGCATGCTCATCTCATCATTCAGCCCTTCCATAAACTTCTCCTGCTTCGCGGCATCTGTGGCCACATCATCAGGGGCATAACGAGATAGCTTACTAAACTCCTCTACGTACTGAGCCACAGTACGATTTCCCTGGCGTAAGTTGCGAAACTCGCGCTTCTTCATGCTCATAGCTCCAGTTGAGACATGGGCTATGAGGAAAGCTTGCTGAAACTGATCCCAAATGATATTGGCTATCGGGAAGGTGGCTGTGTAATTCTCCCACCATGATGCTGCTGGTCCATCCAATTGGTCTGCGGCAAAACGCATCTTCTCAGCATCAGTGCAACCTGCGGTGGTCAACTCCCTTCCAATCTTGCGTAACCAGTCATCCGCAACTATGGGCTCGGTGCTACTTGAAAATACCTGTGGCTGTAACCTTATAAATGAGCTTAGTTGTCAACTGGAGGAGGGTTGTTGTTGTTGTTGTTGTTGTTGTTGTTGTTGTTGTTGTTGTTGTTGTTGTTGTTGTTGTTGTTGTTGGTGTTGTTGTTGTTGTTGTTGTTGTTGTTGTTGTTGTTGTTGTTGTTGTTGGTGTTGTTGTTGTTGTTGTTGTTGTTGTTGTTGTTGTTGTTGTTGTTGTTGTTGTTGTTGTTGTTGTTGTTGTTGTTGTTGTTGTTGTTGTTGTTGTTGTTGTTGTTGTTGTTGTTGTTGTTGTTGTTGTTGTTGTTGTTGTTGTTGTTGTTGTTGTTGTTGTTGTTGTTGTTGTTGTTGTTGTTGTTGTTGTTGTTGTTGTTGTTGTTGTTGTTGTTGTTGTTGTTGTTGTTGTTGTTGTTGTTGTTGTTGTTGTTGTTGTTGTTGTTGTTGTTGTTGTTGTTGTTGTTGTTGTTGTTGTTGTTGTTGTTGTTGTTGTTGTTGTTGTTGTTGTTGTTGTTGTTGTTGTTGTTGTTGTTGTTGTTGTTGTTGTTGTTGTTGTTGTTGTTGTTGTTGTTGTTGTTGTTGTTGTTGTTGTTGTTGTTGTTGTTGTTGTTGTTGTTGTTGTTGTTGTTGTTGTTGTTGTTGTTGTTGTTGTTGTTGTTGTTGTTGTTGTTGTTGTTGTTGTTGTTGTTGTTGTTGTTGTTGTTGTTGTTGTTGTTGTTGTTGTTGTTGTTGTTGTTGTTGTTGTTGTTGTTGTTGTTGTTGTTGTTGTTGTTGTTGTTGTTGTTGTTGTTGTTGTTGTTGTTGTTGTTGTTGTTGTTGTTGTTGTTGTTGTTGTTGTTGTTGTTGTTGTTGTTGTTGTTGTTGTTGTTGTTGTTGTTGTTGTTGTTGTTGTTGTTGTTGTTGTTGTTGTTGTTGTTGTTGTTGTTGTTGTTGTTGTTGTTGTTGTTGTTGTTGTTGTTGTTGTTGTTGTTGTTGTTGTTGTTGTTGTTGTTGTTGTTGTTGTTGTTGTTGTTGTTGTTGTTGTTGTTGTTGTTGTTGTAATATCTGCATCAAGGCATTCTGCTGCTGGATCAACTGGGTGATCTCCGGTGGGAAGACAAATCCGGTGTCACGTCTCGGAGGCATCTGATGGGTTTAGAGGGGAGAGATTACAATAGAATGAGGTCTAGTGAGAAAGCACTACCCATATGCACATGAGACAAACACAATCATATCACTCAATCAATCAAGCAAGGGCATACAATCGGTCTAGAACTATCGTTAAAAGTGCTCAGACTACTACTATATACATGGGGAAATACTACTAGTCATATGGTGGTCATCTAGAAATTTTGATCGGTGGAAGACTCCATGATATCCGCTCCAGCTTCGTCTTCATAATCATCATCACTATCATCGGGGTCGGAGTCGGTGTCGTCGATGATGATGTAGTCTTCGGAACGAATCTCCTTGGGTTCGTTGTCTTCTCCTCCTAGCACGGAATCTCCCATGAACACTCCGATCTTCTTAATCAGGTCGTCATTCTTCTCCAATAGTATTGCGATTTCCTCCTCATATCCGTCGCGCGTAGACTTGAGTTCCTCTTCTAGCTCGGTGATCCTTGTCAGCGCCTTCTTCAAATCTATCATGCTTGTGCACATCTGGTTCTCCTGGCGTCGAATGTGCTGGTTTAGCTCCTGGATAAATGCTGCAATGGACCTGTCCCTCCTGGTGCTGACTATCTCCCATTGCTCATCTCGGCGCCCACATATCTGGTAGATAGTATCCTTGAGAGCCTTGTGGTAAACTTCGCCAATGCACCCCATGGCGATGTGAGTTGCCATGCTCTTTCCTAGACTCCAGATTGGGGCATCAAAGGAGAACTCTATAGGTTCAGTGACTGGCATGAATGTCCTTCCTGGAACTTGAACTCGAATCATCCAGTGCTACTCTTCTGGTAGATTGGAAGTGTAGGTCCCGGTGAAGTTTGGTATTCCAATGTTCAGGTATCTAGTGACTTCCTTCAAGTGTCGTCCAAAGGGGGTGTCTTCATCTGGTTGTGCAAACTTGTTCCTCGAGTCCGTCATCCTAAAGAGTAGAAAATGGAGAGGAGTCAGAAACGAGTAGAGAAGAGTGACCTATGGATTTTTCTTAGTGGTCGTGTCCTACATTCAGCGTGTCCTCTGATACCATCTTGTAGCGACCCGACCTCAGGCGGTCAAGTCTCTGTGCTTCATTGTCATCCCTGGACCGGTAATGCTGACACACACAGTACTCAAAGGATTTATAACAGAGTAGCAATCACACACTTATTACATTGAATGTCTCCAAAGAGAACTTATTACAGTTAATATGGCTTAAGGCCATCTAAATAAGATAACAGCGGAAGGTTTGAAGATAAAGTGAGTCCATCAACTCCAACGGCATAGCTGAGTGCACGACAAAAGACCTATGGCACCTTACTCGTCGTCTGAAAAGTCTGCAACATAATACGTTGCAGCCCGAAAACGGGTCAGCACATGGAATATGCTGGCAATATAACACAGTAGAGCAATGAACAGCTAAATGCTATCACTACATGCATATATGGCTGGTAAAGGCTCTATGGTTATATGATTTTTGCGAAAAAGCCAATTCTTTCCTACAACAAAGGAATAAATTTTATTTAACTATCATGGTGGTTGAAACATCATTGAGAAGGTTCCTCCAACTCAATCCCAATTAAGGTAATCATTAACAACCCAACAAATTAATTTAGAGTGACGACATCCATATGATAATTCAAGAACCAGATACTCAAGATGTCCATAACCGGGGACATGGCTAACCATGATTAGTTTATACACTCTGCAGAGGTTTGCGCACTTTTCCCCACAAGACTCGATCTCCTCCCTTGGATCTCTCGCACTACATGGTGTTTGGAAACGGATGGTCGAGACACAGTCTTTCAGAAGCATTAACTCTTTACTCTGGGTGGACAGTTACACCTACTTTGCCTCAACATCTGCTAGCCCACCACTGAAAGAGGTCACACAACATACTCAACTATGCCAGAGCCCATAATGGCTTGTGGCTGCACACGGAAGTTTCTAGCATGAATAATCTTATGATCCTTTTGAGCCTGGGTGGCGGACCGTAGGAGGATCACATGGTATAACCCCGGGATCTCCTAGGACAACACTGGATTCCCTAGGTGCCTAAAACAAACAATCCACCCAAATGTGTATTAAAATTGCCACCTTAAGTTGAACCATTAATTAAGAATCTCACACCTGTCATGGATACACTCAACCCAATCCACGTCTACGAGCATAGCATGGCAATATAAGCATACCGTAGAAGTAACTCCCAGGGTTTGATACTAAACAGGGGCAATAGGTTCTACCTCACCAAATACTTCCCAAACCCACAAGTTAATCACATCCTAATCATGCAATGTTTGAGGATTGTAACTGGGTATGAAAAGAGTATGATCAATGTGTTACTTGCCTTGCTGACGATCCGCAATACCTAGAGACTCGTAGTAGCACGCTTCACACTCCGGGAATTCTATCGCAAACAAACAATAGCATACATAAGCAATCAAGCAAAGATGCACGGGTAAAACTCAAATAAGAAGATCTAACTAGAAAGTTTAATTGAAGAACTCCGGTTTGCAAAAAGAATCAAATCAAACGGAGCAACGAAACTCAAACTGCAAAAGAAACAAGATCCGATTACTAATTTTCTAAAGTCAAATTTTACAATATCAAAATCTTGTTCAAGTTGGTTAAACAGAAACAGGGTTTCGAGACAAAGATCTAGGCGCTTGAAACGCCTAATTTCGATAAACGAGCGAAAAGATAAACCAAAACGAAAATCAGTGCAGAAATCATGATAGAAAATAATTGCGAAAAAACCCTTGAAAAATAAAAACTGACGAACAGGCTAACGAACGAACGTTCATTGTCTGCGGCTAACGGGTGAACGGTGTTCGGTTAAACGAACGTACGGACGAACGTCCGCTAAATAAATAAACCGACAGAAAACTGATCTAAAAAAATAAACCGGAAACTAAAAAAACGGATCTAGATCTAGGGTTTACCGCAATAAACCGATGAAAAAAAAACGGCGGCGGCAAGGCGAGGCGGGCGGCAATGGCGCGCGGGCATGACGGCGGGCAAGAAGCGGCGCTTAGGGTTTGGCGAGGTGGGCTGCGGCATTTGACGGGTCAAGGGGTGGGCTGCGGGTAGGGGCGCGGCTTATAAAGGTTTCAAGCGGAGGACTCCGGCTCGGCACGCGACTTTGGAGTAGGTTCGAACTTTTTTTTAAATATTCCGACGCGAAGAAAAACGAATAAAAGAAATACTAAACGGACTCCAAAAATCCCGAAATAAATTTTCCCCGTCCTCTAAAAATATGCCAGACAAGGTGAACATTTATTTGGGCCTATAATGCAATTTTGAAACACATGTATTTTTCCTAATTCGAATAAATTAGCAATAAAATCCAAATAAAATTTATTTATTTGATTTTAATCTTTTTCTTCCAATATTTCATTTATTTTGGAGAAGTCATTTTATGTCCTCTCGTATATTTTAATACGAAATATTTTCGGAGAGAAAAATTATTTAAAACCAAAATGATCCTTGTTTCAATATTTGATAAATTCAAATATGAAAATGGTGAAATCCCCAACTCTCTCTGCGAGTCCTTGAGTTTCTTAGAATTTCGAGGATCAAGAAACTGAAATGCAATAAAATATGATATGCATGAATGACCTATGTATAGCATTCCAAATTGAAAAATTGGGATGTTACAAATACCGACGTAGCTTCAAGAGACATCAACCACGGTTTGGTAGGCACACGGCTTTCGTGAGTGAACCGTGTGATATTTGAAAACATTTCGTGAGAAGAATCTCGGTTTTTAAATCCCAGTACATCCAAAACTCACCCGGAAATCGTGAAACTGGGCATGGTGTCACGACAAGGCACATATCTGTCGAGGAATTTTTTTTCGTCCATTTTGGCGCAAGTTTTATTACAAACCTCATACAAACCGGAGCTTCTCTCAAAGAAGCCTCGTGGTTCTGATAGGAAAACGTGTCCCCCTTGTGGGGGAGACGATAATCAATGCCTCTTTTCGCCTTGTATTTTCTTCTACCGGCAACATGGATCGACAAGATATCCGTGGTAAAATTTAAACTTATTCACCATTTGTTTGGCCTTTTTATACACTAATTGAGTTTCCTAGGCATTTAATGTCCACAATTCAAATCTGAACTACAAATACATGCTCCAGTTCACCAAAATGGCTAGACAAATTATACATGTGTCCTTGGGTGCATGTTTAGGTCCAATGCCAGGAACGGGAACGAATTACAACTGTACGACGTCCTGGCTCGTCCTCAAACATTTGGAATCTCAGTTTTTAAATCCCCGTAAATCCTAAACTCACCAGAAAGTCATGAAAGTAGGCATGGTGTCACGTCATGGCACATATATGTCGTGGTAAAAACATTGTCCAATTTGGGCCAAGCTTGATTACAAACCTCCTACAAACCGGAGCTTCTCTCAAAGAAGCTAGCCTCGTGGTTCCGATAGGGAAACGTGTTCCCCTTGTTGTCGAAACATAATCACTCCCTCTTTTCGCCTTGTATTTTCTTCTACAGGCAACATTGAACGACATGATATCCGTGCTGAAATTTAAACTTATGCAGGGTTCATTTGGCCTTTTTATACACTAATTGAGTTTCCTAGGCATATTTAATGTCCATAATTCAAATATGAACTTCAAATACATGATCTAGTTCACCAAAATGGCTAGAAAAGTTATACATGTGTCCTTGGGTGCATGTTTAGGTCTCATTTAAGGAATGGGAACAAATTAGAACCGTACCGACGTCCTGGCTCGTCCTCAAACATTTAGAATCTCGGTTTTTGAATCCTCGTAAATCCTAAACTCACCAGAAACTCATGAAAGTTGGCGTGGTGTCACGTCATGGCACATATATGTCGTGGTAAAAACATTGTCCAATTTGGGCCAAGCTTTATTGCAAACCTATTACAAACTGGAGCTGCTCTCACAGAAGCCTCATGGTTCCGATAGGGAAACATGTTCCCCTTGTGGCGAAACGTAATCACTGCCTCTTTTCGCCTTGTATTTTCTTCTACAGGCAACATGGAACGACAGGATATCCATGATGAGATTTAAACTTATTCAGGGTTCATTTGGCCTTTTTATACACTAATTGAGTTTCCTAGGCATTTAATGTCCATAATTCAAATCCGAACTACAAATACATGCTCCAGTTCACCAAAATGGCTAGAAAAATTGTACATGTGTCCTTGGGTGCATGTTTAGGTCCCATGCCAGGAATGGGAATGAATTACAACCAGACATGCCCTGCCGGCTCGTGCTCAAACATTTGGAATCTCGGTTTTTAAATCCCCATAAATCCAAAACTCACCAGAAAGTCATCAAAGGTGGCATGGTGTCACGTCATGGCACATATATGTCGTGGTAAAACATTGCCAATTTGGGCCAAGCTTTATTACAAACCTCTTACAAACCAGAGCTTCTCTCAAAGAAGCCTCGTGGTTCCGATAGGGAAACATGTTCCCCTTGTGGCGAAACGTAATCGCTCCCTCTTTTCGCCTTGTATTTTCTTCTACGGGCAACATCGAACGACATGATATCCATGCTGAAATTTAAACTTATTCAGGGTTCGTTTGGCCTTTTTATGCACTAATTGAGTATTCTAGGCATTTAATGTCCATAATTCAAACCTGAACTACAAGTACATGCTCAAGTTCACCAAAATGGCTAGCAAAATTGTACATGTGTCCTTTGGTGCATGTTTAGATCCCATGCCAGGAATGGGAACAAATTACAATCGTACCGACGTCCTGGCTCGTCCTCAAAACATTTGGAATCTTGGCTTTTAAGTCCCCATAAATCCAAAACTCACCAGAAAGTCATCAAAGGTGGCATGGTGTCATGTCATGGCACATATATTTCGTGGTAAAAACATTGCCAATTTGGGCCAAGTTTTATTACAAACCTCTTACAAACCGGAGCCTGTCGCAAGAACCCTCGTGGTTTCGATAGGGAAATGTGTCCCTTTGTGGGCCAAATGATAATCGCTCCCTCTTCTAGCCTTGTATTTTCTTCTACACACAACTCGGAACAATGGGAGATTCGCGCTGAACTTTGAAATTATTCAGGGCTCCTTTGACCCTTTTTATTCATTAATTGAGTTTTCTAGGCATTTAATGTCCATAATGCAAATCCGAACTACAAATACATGCTCCAGTGCACCAAAATGGCTAGAAAAAACGTACATGTGTACTTGGGGTGCATGTTTAGGTCCCATGGAACGAATGGGAATGAATTCAACCGTCTCGCCATCCTGCCTTGGCCACAAACATTGCGAATCTCGGTTTTTTAAATCTCTGTAAACCCAAAACTCACCAGGAAATCATGAAACTTGGCAGGGTGTCAGTACACGGTACATATAATTAGCCAATTTGGGCGAAGCTATATTACAAGACTCTTACAAAACGAAGCTTCTTGCAACCCTCGTGTTTCGGTGGGCAAAACGACAATCATTGCCTCTTCTCGACTTGAACTTTGTTTTCTACACGCAACATAGAGTAACAGGAGCGTCGTGCTGAAATTTGAAACTGTTCAGGGTTCGTTTGGCCTTTGTATATATTACTATTTAATTTTTCTATGCATTTAATGTAGTCCATAATTCAAATTTAGGTCATTGGGTGAGAAATCGTACATGTGTCATTGGGTGCATGTGTCACTGTGTGGGAAATCGTACATGTGTCATTGGGTGCATGTTTAGGTCTCGTTTAAGGAATGGGAATGAATTACAAACTTGTCGTCGTCCTGAAACATTGAGAATCTCGGTTTTGAAATCCCACTAAATCAAAAACTCGCCAAAAAACATGAAACTTGGCATGGTTTCATAACATGGCACATATATGTCGTGGTAAAAAAATCGTCCAGTTTGAGAAGAGGCGCACACATTAGTAGCCAACGAAGTCCTTTTTGAAACAAAAAAGCTGACACGTTAATACCGCAAATGGTTGTATTATATGAACCATGTCAAAATGTAATCATACTCGGTGGCGTGCATGCAAATGCTTGATTAGACAGGATGAGCGCGAGAAGTCCGCCATGCAGGCTTGACGGGATGCGTGCGAGCAGTCCGCCGCGCAGGCTCGACGGGACGCATGCATCCTGTCCATCTCGCAGGCTCGAAGGGACACGTGCGAGCAACAAGGCCGCCCATGCTCATCAGGAAGCGGGCTCTTTGACCTCCATGCACCAGCCGCCGCCCGCCTCGCTCACGACTTCTCCATTAATGGGTTAATTAAAGCACCTGGACGGAGGGTGTTTCCCTGTGATCCCAGGGCAGCATTTGTTTTGTTCGTGTTTTCAACTCATATTCCGGCCTAATTTAAATTACCACATAGGGCAACGGATAATACGACCACAAATAAAATGGCAACGGATAATACGACGACAAATTTACAATGGCGCTGATAATAGTTGTCTTACATATTCCAGAGAATTTAAAATGCCACATGCGGCAAAGCCCGGAAGACACGTGGGCAGGAGAAGAAGGAAATCGCAGACAACGATCTGGATCGCTACTATCTCTACTCGTTGATGGATCGCCGCCATTTACATCCTCCAGCTCCTTCAATTCCTCACGACTTTGCTTGAAAGCAGCCACTGATTCCTCCCCTGCTCGCGCTCGATCCGGAGCTTCCTCAAGTCACCCATTAGTTCCTCGACGACCGCTGTCAGCATCATCCCCGAGGCACTGCTCTGCTCATGCAGCATCTTCCAGCCGGTGGCCTTCTCCTCCTTCTCGACGAGAGCCTTGAGGAGCTTCGCATTGTCACCCATGAGTTGCTCGACGAGGCCGGTCTCCTTGTAAACCGAGGCATTGCTGATCTCGAGCAGCTTAATCAAGCCGCCGACCGGCTCCTGCTGCTTAATGAGGCTAGCGAGAATGTCGTTGTCACCGGCCAAGGACTTCAGCAACGCTAGCTCATCGTGATCGCCGACGTGGCGAGTGCGCTTGTGAGAGCCCTCGCGTGCTCGTGAGAGCTCGTTCGAGGGCTCTGCGGGCGCGCCAGGACATCTCTGCTGCGGCTGCCGCTTCGTGGCGGGACCTCTCTAGTGCTTCCGTTGTCGGCGTTCTGGTAACGAGGGTCCCCAGACTTGCCTGCCTGCAGCCTGCGGCGTGGCTCAAGTGGGGGCCCAGCGCGGCCCAGCTTCATCGGCTTAAGCTCAAGACCCTCGCGAGGGGCCAAGCCTCGCGGGGCGGACGACAAGAACCTTCCTCAGGAGCAGCCTCGTTAGGCAGGCACATGAGGAGGCGGAGAGATCAAGGCAGGGTACCTCACGAGGGTGCCCCATGACGCAAGCCATGACGATCGAGATCAGGCGGGCGCCGACTCTCACAAGATGTCCTTGTTTCCCCTTTGGTGCAAAGGAGGCAAGCACAGGCCAAGGCATCGTGCAAAGGTTACCGCTTCGTGCAACAAGACCAAGACCAGCAGAGCGGCAGCCGGAGGTCATCGTGGAGCCCACGACGGGCGTCCACGGCCGAGCCTTTGGCAGCCAAAGACCAACTTTAGTCAGGATAAGTGTACTAGATGTTCCCCTTCAAAATGGCCAATTGTTGGCGCCCTTCCCGCTCATTATTTGGGAAGAGGCCTAGGGCCTCCCTCTGTAAATAGGACTAGCCACCACAGAGAGAGGGAACGGGTAGAACCTACCAGAGAGAGAGAGAGAGAGAGAGAGAGAGAGAGAAGCGACTGGACTCACCCAAGCAGTCCATCGCACCACCTCAAGAACAGCCCCTCGCGAGTCTGTTCTTCCTTTGTACTGTTCTTCATTAGCCCCGGAGGCAATCCACCACACCACACACTAGAGTAGGGTATTACACCACAACGGTGGCCCGAACCAGTATAAATCTTGTGTCTCTTGTGCTGTTCATCGTTCCTAGTTTAGATCCCTTGCAAACCATTAACGCGTGAGCTGGTAGGGGAAAGATCTCCGTGCGCACCCCAGAGTTCGAACCTCAAGGGTCTGCCGGAACCCGGAATCCGACATTTGGCGCGCCAGGTAGGGGTGCGCCGGAATCTTTCTTCCGCTGGTCGCGTGTGATCTTCCGTCATGTCCATGGCTGACGCTCGCCGAGCCCGCGCCGAGCGCCGGGCTGCTCGCACCGCTCGAGTCGCCCAGACGGCTCCCGTCGGTGGACACTCCCGTCGTTCCCCTCGCCTGCCGCCAACGCCGCCACCGGCCCGGCGGGGAACGAGCAGCAGGCCTCGTCCCTGCATCCGTAGGTGAGGCAAGAAGGCCGCACCGCTACTCCTTCGCTCCCCCTGCTGGTTCTTCGTCCCACGCGCACCGCGCTCCCATGGAGGCTCGGGCCGCGCTCATCGCAGCAAACGAGCTCCTGCGCTACCGCCCTGTCGATGATGTCTATGAGGAGTGGCTCGACCGCGTCACCAAGCTCATCCGCGCCGCAGGAGGCTCCCCCGGGCCGTCCCTCTCGCTGTCTCGCCCTTCACCCCGCGCGGGAGGCAGGGAGCCGGAGGTGCCCCCGCCACCTCCTCCCCAAGAAGCCGCCCTGGCCCTGGGCCGAGACCCTCCGCGTCTGGCGCTCGCGCAATAAGAAAGGAGCTGCCAGGAGATCCCTCGTCCCCAAGAAGGTGCTCTCGTGCTCCCAGCACCAAAGCGCCGCGATCGCGCTCCAGCGCCACCGCGTCAAGACCTCAGCTGCTCCGTGCAGCGGTGCGCGAGAATCCACAAGAGCAAGCTCCGCACGCCAGAGAGCCACGGTGGCCATCGCAGTTGCCGCGCCTTCACCGCCGAGCTACGTAGCGTCGCATGGCCCGGCAAGTTCAAGCCAGACCTTCCTCCTCACTACGACGGCACTGCCGACCCCGCGGAGTTCCTTCAGCTCTACGAGCTGGGCATCAAAGCCGCCAACGGGGACAAAAAGGTCCTGGAGAATTGGTTCCCCATGGCGCTCAAGGACGGAGCCCGAACCTGGCTCCTGGCACGATCTCCTCCTGGTACGAGATGCGCACCCGCTTCATCGCCAACTTCCAAGGCACTCGCGATCGGCCTCCGGCCGTGAGCGACATGCACCGCATCAAGCAGCAGCCAGGAGAGACCCTGCAGAAGTACATCCAGCGCTTCAACAACGCCCGCCTCAAGATCCCCAGGGTGAGTGAGGAAGCCATCATCTCGGCCTTCTCCGATAGCGTGCGTGACGTCAAGATGAAGGAGGAGCTAGCAATGCATGAAGACCTGTGCACATCCCTGGAGCTGTTCAACTTGGCGACCAAATGCGCCAGGGATAAGGAAGGGCGCCTTTCCCTCCTCGAGCTTCCGGCTGCCGATCCAGAAGAGAATAAGCCCAAGCTCAAGGACGTGAAGCGCAAGGGGGCTGCCGTGCTCATGCGTAACCGTACACCAAGCGAGGCAGGGATCAGTCCAAGTCATCCAAAGACAGCCGGTACTGCGTATACCACGACCTCCACACCCACAACACCAACGAATGCCAAGAGCTCAGGGCCGTGCGAGAAGGGCATATCGGCCGACGCCCCGAGCGCAATGATCTGGGCTACGGCCGAGGAGGACGAAGAGGCACAAGACGCTGGGAAGACCGTGGCCCTCGCCAAGGATGGCGTGAAAGACCTCGCGAGGACCGCTGGCTGGATCAGCCTCGCGAGGGAGGTTGGAGGGACCAGCCTCGTGAGGACCGCCCTCAAGGCAACGCAGGGCTCCCACCTCTGCCGTAGCCGCCAAGGAGGTGCGAAGACCATCATCAGGACGAGGGGGCTAGGGGCTTCCAGGAGCCGTGCGCGATTGCTTGCATCCTGGGTGGCGCTCAGGCCCTAGCCTCTCAGCGCGTCTTCAAGTAGTTTGCTCGCGAGGTGAATGCACTCCTCCCCAAGCCTGAGGCCACACGCCCTCTCAGGTGGTCGTCGTGCGCTATCACGTTTAGCTCGGTGGATCAGCTCAAGTGCGTGGCAACGGGCGGAGTCCTGCCCATGCTTTGCTCACCAGTCATCAGCAACGTGCAAGTCACCAGGACCCTCATCGACGGCGGAGCAGGACTCAACGTCCTATCTGTCGAGACATTCAACGATCTCCAAGTGCCATATGATCAGCTTCAGCCGACCAAGCCTTTCTCAGGAGTCACCGATGGCTCCACCGTCCCGATAGGGAAAGTTTGCCTTCCCGTCACCTTCGGACAGCGCAACAACTACCGCACCGAGCTCATCAACTTCGACGTCGCCCACATTCGCCTGCCATACAATGCCATCCCTGGGTACCCAGCTTTGGCCAAGTTCATGGCGGTGACTCACCATGGCTACAATGTCCTCAAGATGCCAGGAAGCGGAGGAGTCATCACAGTGCCTTGTGAGGAAAGGGATGCAGTGTGCTCTTTTGAGCGTGCCTTCCAAGCCGCAACAATCGAAGACCCAGATCACAGGAGCGGGAGACTTCCCGAGGCGATCCCTAAGAAGAAGAAGGCTTCGCCTGGTCCAAACCCTCGTGGGGTAGGCACCTCCAGCATCCTGGTTAACACTGGATCCGGCGTGGTCTCAGGGAGGGGGGCCGGACACCTGATCAGTTTTGCTTTCGCTATCCACTCCTGCTTAAGGGACAACTCTTTTGAGGCAAGTTTATGATAAATATACGGATAGCGTGTCTGGGTACGGGACTACTTACTTGAGCATCCGGGCGATTGCAGCTCAGACCTGCGTCCTCGGTCAAGTCCGGACACATTGCTTGTGATCTTAAGAACAATTTGTACATCTCCACGGGTGTTGCGCCTATGAAGTGTTGAAGAGCTCGTGGTCCCTCCGGATTGAACTCCCACAGGCGGAGGGGGCGACGTTTGCAGGGCATGATGCGACGAATCAGCATGACCTGCGTTACGACTCAGATTGATCTCTCTCTCTAGGAGGTCTCGAATACGGCCCTGCAACAAGGGCACGCCCTTGGACGGCCCCCAGCCAAGCCCCTTTATTGACCCATGATGCCAGCCGCGGTGGAGGACCCGAGCGAAAGGCGGGTGGCGCCACCCATTTGGTGCCCCTGGGTGCTGTGATATAAAACCACTCTTGTTGCCATAGACTGAGCTCCTTTTGAAAAGAGCCCTCGGGCCATGGAGCGTCGGCATTCTTACTTATAACAGCCCCTCCACACTCTGCCTGTTGCCCCTTGATCATCTTCGGCTCCACCTTGAAGGTTTTGAGCTACAATCCGAAGTGTGGGGTAATGCAGAGGAAGGCTTCACATACGATGGTGAACGACGAGATGTGGAGGATGGACTCCGGGTCCAAGTCGTAAAATTCCAGCCCGTAATAAAACATGAGCCCCCTCAGGAAGGGGTCCATCAGGAAACTTAGTCCCCGAAGGAAGTGGGACGTGAACACTACGCTTTCACCGGGCTTGGGAGTGGGAATAACCTGCCCTTGAGCAGGCAGCCTATCACGAGATTTCGCGGTTAGATACCGGCATCTCTTAGCTTTAGGGCGTCTTCTTCCGTGACGGAGGAAGGCATCCACCGCCTTGGAGGTCGGAGCGGACATCATCGAAGGTCCAGGCGCTGAATCTGGAGCTTTGGGTGTTTGAACTCGAAGCAAGGGGCGGATTTGATGGAGATTGAGAAAAAGGAGCGGGGCCTTGGTCTCTTTATAAAGAGGTTGAATACCAAGAGCCCTCCCCGTGACCGTTCGGGACTCGCCTTCGATAGAGGAGGCGTGCCAACGGGCACGATTGGGTTACCCACGTCCGTATTGATGATAATCCCGGAATAAGGGGACACGATCTTTGCTTTGACAAGACGTGCCAAGGAAACCGCCTCGCGAAACGCGCTGAGGTTGGACAGTAAAAACGATTCGAATAAAGGCTTGGCCGTGGTGTGATGTCATGCTGCGGAATACATCGGCAGATTGAACTTGTGTAAATGTTATTCTCTCTACGGTGGTATGTGGAACTTATTTTGCAGAGCCGGACACTATCCTTGTGTTCAAAATCTTCTATGAAGTATTCGGAAGAGGAACCCGCCTTGCAATGCCGAAGACAATAAGCGCCGGACTAAATCGTCATTGAAGCCAGGTTCAGAGACTCTTGAGGAGTCTGGATTAGGGGTGTCCGGATAGCCGGACTATGACCTTTGGCGGACTCTGGACTATTAAGATACAAGATTGAAGACTTCATCCCGTGTCCGGTTGGGACTTTCCTTGACGTGGAAGGCAAGCTTGGCGATACGGATATGTAGATCTCCTACCATTGTAACCGACTCTGTGTAACCCTAACCCTATTCGGTGCCTATATAAACCGGAGGGTTTTAGTCCGTAGGGGGGGACAATCATACCATAGGCTAGCTTCTAGGGTTTAGCCTCTCTGATCTCGTGGTAGATCTACTCTTGTACTACCCATATTATCAATATTAATCAAGCAGGAGTAGGGTTTTACCTCCATCGAGAGGGCCCGAACCTAGGTAAAAACATCGTGTCCCTTGTCTCCTGTTACCATCCGCCTAGACGAACAGTTCGGGACCCCCTACCCGAGATCCGCCGGTTTTGACACCGACACACGCCAAGGAAAGTTCCCTCTGGACACGGGCCGAAGTCTTGAGTCTTGTATCTTCATGCTTCAATAGTCCGGACGTTGTACACAGTCCGGCTGTCCGGATACCCCCTAATCCAGGACTCCCTCAGTAGCCCCTGAACCAGGCTTCAATGACGATGAGTCCGGCACGCAGTATTGTCTTCGGCATTGTAGGGCGGTTTCCTCCTCCGAATACTCCAAGGTAATTATCGAACACGTAGACCGTGTCCGGATCTGCAAGATGATCTTCGTATGGTATAGATCTGATTTGCTGGCAATCTTCGTGCGACACGCCCTCGCGTTGGGGCTTGGTCCAACGCGAACCGACGTTTCCTGCCCCACAATGACTCGTGTTGCGAGGCGGTTTTATTGGCACGTCCCGTCGAGGCAGAGATCGTGTTCCTCCTATTACGGGATTTTCCATCAATATGAGCACGCGTGACCCCATGACGGCTGTTGGTATAACCCGTGTGTTTTCTAGATAAGCCTCAAACGGTCACACCGGGGACTCTTGATATTCACCCTCTTTATAAAGGGGTCGAGACCTACGCCTCCTTTTTTACCTTCATCGCGCCTCCTCGCACCTCGAGTTCTAACACCCAAAACCTAAGCTCCACCCCTCCGAGATCCTCCAGTATGTCCGGATCTGACCCTCAAGGCCGGTGGGTGGCCTCCTCGATTGAAGAGAAGGACATTGCAAAGCTTAGGGAGGTCGGATACTTGACCGCAGATATCAGCATAGGCTCCCTGCTCCAGGGCAGGTCATCCCTACGCCGGAGACCAACGAGTGTATCGTTTTCGTCCCACACTTCCTCCGCAGTCTGGGTTTCACCCTTGATCCCTTTATGAGGGGGCTCATGTTCTATTATGGGCTGGATTTTCACGATCTGGCTCCCGACGCTATCCTCCATATCTCGTCGTTTATTATCGTGTACGAGGCTTTCCTCCATGTCACCCACTTCGGCTTATGGCTTAAGACCTTCAATGTGACGCGGGGCGACATGTGGAGTGCGGAGGTGCCGTAATAAGCAGGAACGGCGATGCCCCGTGGCCAGAGGGTTTTTCCCAGAAGTATCCGATGTATGGCAGCGGAGGTGGTTCTATGTCACAGCTCCCAGAGGCACAAAGTGGGCGTCTGCCCCCGAGTTTCACTCAGGCCCTCCGTCATAGTTGGCATCTTGGACAGACATAGGATGGAATTGGGGACCCACTGGTGATATACCAGTATTGTAGAATCGCATCCGGGAGCTTCTTGCAAGGGACATAAATCTTGTTAGCATAATGCAAGTGATGTTGATCCGGCGGATGTTGCCGTGCCAACGCCGGCCTCTCCGGATGTGGGAGTTCACTCCGGAGGGTCCACGGACCGTCAAGCACTTCTTCGCCCTGAAGCTCGAAGAGATGTGCAAATTATTCTTCGGACGGAAAGTAAAGTGTCCGGAGACCACCAAGGATGCGGGCCTAAGCTGTAATCGCCTAGATACCCAAGTAAGTAACTTTGACGCCAGACACCCTGTTTTGTATTTATCATGATTGTTTGTTCTGAAAATCATCCGTGGCCAGGAATGGCTCAGCAAGGCGGAGAGAATCAGGTGTCCGACGCCACTTCCCGAAGGCTCGCCCGCTCCCAACATGGCCAAGATGCTTGACCGAGTACTCAGCAAAATGCCCTCGTGGAAAGACAAGGGGAAGGATGAAGAATCCGAACACCACACGCTACGCATCCAAACCGAGGGAATTGTTACCTCCCCTAAGGAGGATAGTCGGGAAGGGGAGGCTAAGGCCTCCTCCCCGCGCGGGAAGAAGAGGGCCGCCTCCGAAGACTCGGAGACGAAGATGCCCAAACCTGGGAAAAAGATAACACCAGGGGGCTTTGCCCCAACGGGCACCCTCACCGCATCGTGCCCACCAACGGGCCAGCCCTCCACCGAGCTGTAAGTTAATTTTTTTAATTCGAAGGTACTGCGTTCCTCCTAGATCAATAACCAGGATTCGTCTTCCGCAGTCCGGCTAGCTTCCCTTCTCAACAGAGTTCGTCTTCGGGAGATCTTCCTCCGGAGATGATGGAGAGCGAGACCCTACCCACCTCTCCGACTCACGAAGCGGGCGACGCAGAGGTGTCGTCACGGAGGAATCCGGATCTGCCGAAGCCGGAAGCCAATGTGTCCAGCCCCCTGAGCCCGGAGCATTTGGCTCCTACGAGGGGCGATGGGAAGGGTCTGACATAGTTCGGTGTCCGGCCGGACGTACTGACGGGCCTACTGGAGCGAGCTGTGCTTTCGGAGGAGCACCACTCATTAATGAGCGCGGTGCTCAGGAAGATTTCCTCCGCTACTAGCGGTTTGAATAAAGCGTTTACAAGTCTGCTCAGAGGATTTGAGGTATGAAGTGAAGAATACATTGTTTTTGGCTGTGAGGCACGCGTTAGGTGTGCTCCATATAGATAGTAGCCCCTGAGACACTGGCTGTCCTAGGGGGCAAACGGGGGATCATAAATCAATGATTGTGCTATAAATATGTGCAGGTACCTGTGAATCCGGCCGCGGACCAGTCCATGGAAGTTTGCGAACTGACCAGGCAGATTCGATCGATTGATGCCGATATCACGCTGGTGAACGAGCGGCTGGACAAGTCACAAGGTATGTGCTCTGCCTACCTTTGTATAGGAAAATATGGAGGCGGCATGATATTAATGTAATATGTTCGGACTGCAGATGGTGCTGTTGCCGTGGAGGTCCTGAGGGTAGAACTTGTCCAAGCCAAGGAACAAGCTTGGGTTAGCAATAGGGCTGCCCTAAAGGCGACCGAGGAACTGAGAGCCGAACAGGCTGCTCGTCGCCGAAGCGAGGAAAGGATGGCCGAAATGGCTATTGAGTTAAAAAATGCCGCTGACTGGCATGAGCTCCTTAAGAAGGAGCATAAGTATAGTTTGGCCAAGCTGGACAAGGCACGCAATGCCACCAAGGAAATACCGACCGAGCTCACGGATGCGCGGGAGGAGCTTCAACAGGCCGGTAAAATCGTGGCTGGAGGTTCCTAGTTGCCGCGGACGAAGTTTTTTGATCCGACGTACGCTCCCCTGGATGGGTCTTTGAGTCCATGACGCCAGACGTATGCAGATTTGGCGAAGAGTACGGTGACGCCAAGTTCTTTGATGGTCGGGGTGATAAGGAGGTGGAGAAGCTTTTACGGTCGCAATTCAATGCTCCCGATCGCCGCTGCCGTTAAATGACAAGATGGCTCTTTGTGGCGGAGCTTCACAGGCTGTCTGGTCTTGCAATGTGGTCTGTAATAGACCATCTTTGGCCGAAAGGGCCTAAGCCGGACAGTTACTTTCGTTTGGTGAAGCAGTTCCTTGGGGCCGTGCCTCGGATCGACGCCATGAGGAGGTTGGCGTGCATAGAGGGTGCACAGATTGCTCTTGCCCGTGTTAAAGCCTATTGGACGGATATGGAGGCCAATATTATAGCGACCCAAAATCCGGCGGGGGGCCAGTATCCGGCCGAGCACTACTTGGTGCAGGTCACAGAAGGTGCCCGCCTAATAGAGGCGCAGTGCTCGAAGAATGTCTTATTCGATGAGTCGAATCATTGTAAAAAACAATGTTAGTTTGGTTATAAGGCTATATTTATACTTTTTGCCCGAAAGTATATTGTGTCCCCTTTGTGGCCGTTTACATATGTATATATGAATGTTTAATCCGAAAGATAGCAGTCGTTGGCTTCATCCCCCACGCAGCAATGCGGGGTGTTATAAAAATATGCTTAATCACACCTGATCCAATGTCTTGGTCCATGAAGGAGGTGATCGCACGTCGAACTAGGCAACCGGACTATATAGCTATAACACTTTCGCTTAGCCATGGGAGTCTAATGTTGGGGCTACTATGTAGCCCCTGGTACCTTCGCGTGCATCCGAATACGGGCGCGTGTGTACATGACCGGGAAACGGTCCTTCGTTAATGCGGAGGGATCCTAAAGATTCCGATGAGTCTATGAGTGGTTGAACAGTCTCTCGATGTATCATGACAGTCAGTTTTTGGCTTTCTCTACTGAGGTGGTCGTCCGGAATAACCAGGGCACAATCGCAGTAGTTCTCCTTCTAGCCACCTTAGCCGATAGTAATCTTAACGTAAGGCGGCAAACCCAGGAGCCGGGAAAACCCAACATTTGACCAAAGACATGATTCGGAGCTGCTGCATATAAGGCCAAACTCGTGACGCCGAACACTCCCGAAGGTATTCGGACTTTATAATAGTCGATGGGCTCAAGAATGCCCATTCGTTATAAACCCTATTTTTCCAGGTACGTGCGTTAATCTGTCGTGGGTAGATGCCAAAAACGGCAGTATCCTCTGTGGGTATGGAACCCATGGGATGGTTAAACTACAAGAGGCAATAAAAAAGGTTTACACAGGGGCTTAATCTAAAAAGAAACCTGTTGAAGGGGGCCCTGCTGCACGTCTGCGCCTTTGTCTCTGTTGTGCCGTATCCTGGAAGGGTATCGCGCGAACGTTGTCTATGGAAAAAAGTGAAACTCGTAGAAGAGTACAACGTGAGTATGCGATGGATAATAAAAGTGTAAGATGTTGGCCAACCCATAAGGTTGACCCAACTGTGGGACTATGTTAAGTATTTATAGCCCCTGGTGTCCACTATGGGATTACATATACGGTGCCCTGGTTCAATTTTATCCGGGCGACCGGACTCGTCTTGCCGAGTCTGTGGTCTTTAATGACCAGTCATGTTTTCTGATGTTGGAGGCCGCTTATAGTCCGGCCGCGAGGGCCGTCGCGTGTTCCTCTACGCGTGACGAACGCTCTGTTAGTCCACTAACGGTGATGACGCCACATGGACCGGGCATCTTAAGTGTAAGATAGCCATAGTGCGACAATGTGTTGAAGCGGGCGAATGCCGTTCTTCCGAGTACTGCGTGATGGTCGCTTTGGAAGGGCGCGATGATGAAGAGTAGTTCTTCGCTTCTGGAATTGCCTGGAGAGCCGAATGTTACCTCCAGTGTGACGGAACCTCTGCTGTGGGCTTCAACGCCTGGTATCACCCCTTCAAAGGTGGTGTTGCTTTGGTTAATTTTGGATGGGTCTATCCCCATCCTGCGGACAGTGTCCTCATATATTAAATTGAGATCTGCCGCCGTCCATTCATAAGGATCTTGGTGAGACGGTATCTGTCCATTATCGGGTCAAGCACCAAGGCCTTTGATCCTCTGCGCCGAATACTAGTTCGGTCATCCAAGTTATCGAAAGTGATCGGATAAAGCATCCAGTGGTTAGGCGTGAGTACGATGGGCCCTATATCGAGCGCGTCTCTATGCGCGCGTTCGTGCCCCCTCATGGATGTGTGAGTCGTGTGGATCGTGTTCACTGTTTTAACCTCTGGCGGGAATTTTTTCTGTCCTTCAGTGTTCGGCTGGCGAGGTTCATCTTCTCTTCACTTGGTGTTTCCCTTTCATTGTGTTCGGCATTTAATTTGCCGGCCTGCTTGAAGACCCAGCACTCTCTATGCGTGTGGTTTGCAGGTTTGTCAGGGGTGCCATGAATTTAGCATAGTCTATCTAGGACTTTAATCAGGCCGGACGGTCCCTCTTTGCTGCCTTTAGATGGCTTGTTTTGCTGATTAGGTCGAGAGCCCCTGAATCCGGCATTAACCATCGTGTTATCCGGGCTCTCTTCCTTGTTTTGGCGTTTGTGTTTATGACGACGTGGTTTCCCGTTGCCATCCCTTATTTCGGATGTACTGGGGTCGCTGGTGCCTTTACGGGCTAGCCAGTTGTCTTCTCCCACGCAAAAGCGGGTCATAAGGCTTGTTAGGGCTACCATTGTCCTTGGCTTTTCTTGGCCGAGTTGTCTGGCGAGCCACTCGTCACGGATCTTTGTGTTTGAATGCTGCTAAGGCTTCGCATCCTGGACGATCAACAATTTGATTCTTCTTAGTGAGGAATCTGTTCCAAAACTTGCGGGCGGATTCTCCGGGATGTTGGACTATGTGGCTTAAGTCGTCAGCATCCGGAGGCCGGACATAGGTCCCTTGAAAGTTGGCCCTGAAAGAATCCTCGAGTTCCTCCCAGCTCCTAATTGAATTTTCGGGGAGGCCTTTTAACCAGTGCTGAGCTGGTCCCTTCAGCTTGAGGGGGAGGTATTTGATGGCGTGAAGGTCATCCCCATGAGCCATATGCATGTGCAGGATAAAGTCCTTGATCCAGACCCCTGGGTCTGTCGTTCCGTCGTATGCCTCTACGCTCACGGGTTTAAAGCCCTGTGGGAATTCGTGGTCCAAGATTTCTTACGTAAAAGCACGTGGGGTGAGCAGCCCCTCTGTATCTGGACGTGCTGTGGCGTATCGTCGGCTGTTGTTGTGTCCGGTCTTTATTCCGGACTGGTATTTGATTGGCATAACCATTTTGGCGACCATAGTCCTTCGCCGGTGTGCGTCCTTTGGATCCATAGATGGACCTGGCCGCGCCAGCTTTTTTATTCAGGTGTTCATGTGGATCGGTAGCTGCTTTGTTGCGGTTGTGAAGTGGCACAGCTTCGTCGTCGAATTCTGGCAGTAGCTTGCATTTTGGATAGCTCTTTGCATGGCGATCATCGCCGTATCTTTCTTTGGTGTCTAGCACTTTATTCCATCTACAGTTGAGCGTTTCCTGTGCAGCCTTGAGCCGTTGCTTCTGCTTCTTTAGACTCCTTGCGGTGGCCATAAGCTTTCTATGGAGGTTATCTCGTTCCGCAGGGATTGCATCATTATCCGGACTGTTTTCCTGTGCTGGTTCGTTTTGATGACCTTGTCCGTCGGGATCATTGTCCTCGGGCGTCTGCTCCGAACTGTGTTCAGGGTGACCTGGTTCGTCCTGCTCCATCGCTGGGTCCGTATGGTCGTTGTTGCCTTCGGAGTTGATTGTAGTACTGATCCCTCTGGCGCTCTTGTCACTATTTTTATTGTTGCTGGATTTAGAACGACGTCTGCGCCGTTGCTTTGGCTTTTGTCCAGGAGTTTTATCGTCCGGATTGTCGCCTTTGCCCTCTTTGGGCGTGTCCACCTTGTATACGTCGTGTGATGAGGGGGAAGTCCAGCGCCCCATAGATTCTACATCTTCTCCTGCATCGTCGTCCATACCGTCGATGTCTTCAGAGTCGAAGTCAGGCACGTCGGTTAACTCATCGACCGTGGCTATGAAGTGGGTGGTGGGTGGGCAACGAATTTCTTCATCGCCTGCTTCCCACTCGAACCGGACGTAGTTTGGCCCAGAAATTTCTATCAAAGAGAGAGTTTTCAACGAGTTCAGCATGTCGCCAAAGGGCGAGTGCCGAAAAATGTCCGCGGCGGTGAAATCCATTACCGGGGCCATCCTGGCTCGACCGGCTCGGGAATGCGCGGAACGGACTCAAGATCCGGATACGAATCCGGGGGTCCGGAGTCATAATCCACCCAGGTAAGGCCCGTGTTTGGCTCCAACGCCGATGAGTGCGCGTCCTGCGGGACGGGGTCCAGTCCTCCGTCCTTAGGCAGCGCAGCCTGCTCCGGATTTAGGTCCGAGGCTAATGTAGGGGTGGCACCCTGAGCTTCATCCGACGGCCGGTCTAAGCCATGCTCGTCGTGACTGTCCGATATCGCATTATTGGCGATGGTTGAAGGAGCATCGAGCCCGGCAGCGACGACACGGAGGAACTCTCAATGAAAGCACCAATGTCGGTGTCAAAACCGGCGGATCTCGGGTAGGGGGTCCCGATCTGTGCGTCAAGGCTGATGGTAACAGGAGCAAGGGACACAGATGTTTACCTGTGTTTGGGCCCTCTCGATGGAGGTAAAACCCTACTTCCTCGCTTGATTAATATTGATGATATGGGTAGTACAAGAGTAGATCTACCACGAGATCGTAGAGGCTAAACCCTAAGAGCTAGCCTATGATGGTATGATTGTAATTGTGATCGGCCTTCTAATGACCAACCTCTCCGGTTTATATAGGCACCGGAGAAGGCTAGGGTTTACATGGAGTCGGTTACAAGGAAGGAAATATAATATCCGGATCGCCAAGCTTGCCTTCCACGCCAAGGAAAGTCCCCTCCGGACACGGGCCGAAGTCATGAGTCTTGTATCTTCACACTTCAATAGTCCAGACGTTGTACACAGTCCGGCTGTCCGGATACCCCCTAATCCAGGACTCCCTCACCTGTCAGCGCAGAGCACCAAGCCCTCGTGAGGAAAGAAAGGGGGAGCTGAGCCGGGACAGAACAAGCATCTCGCACCGATTCATCATAAGGATATAATATTCACAAAAACATGGCTAGCGCCTTACATACCCCCGCGGGGTGCTACTTCGATTCTTCGCAGGAAATAAAAGGTGCTAATCCTAAGGAACGCCGACTACGCGTACCTCCGCAGGAGACGCCATCATCAACAATGGGACGCCAGGCGCCGTGCCAACCCCATCCAGATCACTGCCGCCGGTAGCCTGAAGCGCCCGCCCAGCTCCGAGCGCAGCGCGAGCTTGGGGGCTCGTAGCTGTCGTCGCTCGTCTCCGGAGTCACCAGAAGCTCGGCGGAGGCGCTGGACCCTCCAGCCCCTTTGCTACTGCCCAAGGAGCTGCCGAGGGGGCGACCGGCGGGCCTAGTCCTCGCCACGGCAATGCCCAGACCGCCCTTCTCGGGGCAGCATTCCAGCCGGTGTCCTTCCGCGTTGAAGACCTTGAAGAACATCAAGGAGGCACCGTCGTATTCTAGGTGGATCACGAGGGCGCCCCTCCTCTGGCAGACCCGGGCGATCTCGCCCCAGCCTCGGGTCATGTAGACCTTGCCCGGAGCGACAACCGCAACCCCCGCTCCGGTTGCAGGGGTGCTGCAGCCAGCGTGCTGCAACCAGAGCTCAAGAGAACCCCTCGGCGGGATCTCGAAGGCGAAGGAGGGAGGAAGGCGAATCCAAGATTGAGGAGGCATGGCGGCGTGGAGCACAAGCTCTCGGGAGGAGCCCTCGGCATGGACTCCAGGAGGAACGACACGCACCGCCGTGACCCGCCGGCGCCGATGGCGGCGTCGTCCGTGTCGCTCGGCGTCTACTCCTCCAGGGCCCTCGATGCGGGCGTACAAGGGCAGCGGGAACTCTGGCGGCGGCCGCTCGTACCAGGGCCACGACACCTCCTGCCGGGCGCCCTCATCTCGGTGGCAGAGGACTAGCCGTTTCCTCGGCGGAAGCGGGTCGGGACCCTCTCGGGGGGCCTTTCCCTTCTCTTCTGCAGAAAACCGGCGGATCGGAGCCATAGTCGCAATGCGGAGCAAGGGAGAGGATGGAGAGGAAGGAGTAGCAAGCAGGTATGGACTGGAAGGGCTTGCGCCGTTCTGTACTTATAGCCGGAGGAGGCCAATCGTCGGCCTCCACGATCACAGGTAATCATGACCCATTTTTGCGTGCAGGGACATGTCAAGTCATGCGGTTGCCGAGGGATCGTGGGGAAGCGGAGACGCCCAAGTCCAATCAATCGCCACGTGGTGCCTGAGGCCACAGGCTGCTGGGCCCGCGGCGCTTCGCACTTGCCCCTTCGCTTCTCTGTTAAGCCAAGTCTGGGTGCGCCTTGGGACCGGGGGCTACTGTCAGCGTTCTGGGAACGGGGGTCCCTAGACTTGCCTGCCTGCGGCCTGCGGCGTGGCTCAAGTGGGGGCCCAGCGCAGCCTAGCTTCATCGGCTTAAGCTCAAGACCCTCGCGAGGGGCCAAGCCTCGCGGGGCGGACGACAAGAACCTTCCTCAGGAGCAGCCTCGTCAGGTAGGCTCACGAGGAGGCGGAGAGATCAAGGCAGGGTACCTCACGAGGGTGCCCCGTGACGCAAGCCTTGACGATAAGTGTACCAGATGTTCCCCTTCAAAATGGACAATTGTTGGCGCCATTCCCGCTCAATATTTGGGGAGAGGCCCAGGGCCTCTGCCTATATAAGTAGAGCTAACCACCATAGTAGAGGCATCTAGATCGGATCAGTAGCTGGATGCCAAAGAGAGAGAGAGAGAGAGAGAGAGAGAGAGAGAGAGAGAGAGAGAGAGAGAGAGAGAGAGAGAGAGAAGGCGACTGAACTCCTCCAAGCAGTTCATCGCCCCGGCCAAGAACAGACCCTCGCGAGGCTGTTCTTCCTTGTATTGTTCATCACCATCAGCCCAAGAGGCAATCCACCACACCACACACTCGAGTAGCGTATTACACCACAACGGTGGCCCGAACCAGTATAAATCTTGTGTCTCTTGTGTTGTTCATCGTTCCTAGTTTAGATCCCTTGCAAACCAATAACGCGTGAGCTGGTAGGGTAAAGATCTCCGTGTGCACCCCAGAGTTCGAACCTCAAGGGTCTGCCAGAACACGAAATCCGACATCCGCGGCCTTGGTATTTGCTTCCTGGTTATATGTGCACCTGAAACTCCTCCTGCTGGTCATGGCAAAATGACTTGACAGGAAAGACTAGTTTCGTGGGTGATGAGGAGAGGAATTGTGAAGTAATTTTCGAGTGGGTAGTTTTTATAGCCCGGTGCTAAGTGCGAACACATATTAGTTTGATTGGTGTGAACACATATTTGTTTGATCTGTGTAAATAGATTTGCAATTACTTATTGCGTTGTAATCTGCAATGTGACGAGAAACAAAGTCAAAATTTATTGATGGTTCTGGGCCTACAAGCCCCGTTTCTGTTGTTCTGCCTCATCGCAATCAATTCTTTTGGATCAACCGTATGCCACGCATCGGAAGCTCGAAACGCGGGCCCTTTTTCTCGGATGTACGTATACATGTCTGCCCACTATCACACACGGTCATGATATCACCATCGTGTCCTATGGATGCGCCGTCGCGTCTCCCACGGGGTGCCAGAAGGTTGACCATGTGGTTGCACGCTGTGGCGTCCCTGCGTGCGCTCTGCTCCCTATTGAGGCAAATTTACAATGGAATGGTTAATAATTGTCTTACATATTTAGGATAATTTAAAATGCCACATTCGGCAAGGCACAAAACACTCACGACCTACTTATGCATACAATTATAATAAAATATAGGCTAAAAGGCTGAGCCGGCGGTCTTCCGACAACGGTCTTCTCGGACTCCATGATCAGCATATCACCCTTGCGGCCGTTCATTATGTGTAACTTACTAATCATCGCACACGAGTCCTCGCAGACGCCGATACTCCTAGCCACCGCAAGCAACTAGCTTGCATTTTTCAAAGTTTTTTGTACGAACAGAATCGCACACGAACTTACTATAGTAATTGTCCGTGTTATAATTTCTCAAAGCAAACAGTTCATCCGAGTGGGTTGTTTGATGCGTATCACACACATCTAGTTTACATGAATAATTTGTGTTCTTTTGGTTCATCGCAAATGCCGCATATCACACACATCTTGTTAAGATGAACCATTTCCGTTCTCTTGCCTAATCAAAAACAGATTGTCCAACTGAACCGTATGTTGTATATCACACACACCTTGATTCGGCTGACCGTTTCTGTTGCATTCCCTAATAGCACACATTTCATTGGAGCAAATTGTATGCCATATATCGCACACGCATTGATATGGCTGCATGTTTCTATTGTTCTTCCTCATCGCAAACAGTTCCGCTGGATCAACGTATGCCTAGCATCGCACACGTAACGAAAATCTGAACCGTGTTTGATGTCTTTGCCATCGCAAATGTTTTGCATCTTTTTTGACGGTTTTTTACATCCCCATTTGCGATTAATGCATCGCACACATTTTTGTCAAAGGGTCTCTGATCGTAGTATCGCGTTAGCAGCATCCTGCAGTAGTGCTTGTCTTCTCCTTTGAATAAATTGATTACAGATTCCACCTTAGTCCACGACACACTTGCACTATTATTATTTTCATATCATTTGGTCATGCAAGTGAAAGGCAATAATGACTATGATTTGATGAAGTGATTGCGGCAAAGTAAAGCTGGTATGGACTCTTCTTGTTTTCATTTTTGTAAATATGTTTAACTCAGTCGTTCTTGATTCAACATATTATGAGTAAACATGTTCGCGATGACAATTAGAGATTATAGTTGCTCATGTTGTGCTTAAATAGCTAGGAGTGGATAATGATTTCACTTGAGTGTCAACATGCATTGAAATGGTTGTGATGTAGTATGTTAGTATGGTATCCTCCTCTGAATGATTCGAGTGGCTTGACTTGGCACATGTTCACATATGTAGTTGATTCAAAACCAATAAAGCCTCCACGGTATTTATGTTCATGGTGTTTATATCCTACTCATGCTCGTGCTAAATCTTAATATTGACAATGCATGATTATGACTGTTGTCGCTCTCTAGTTGGTCGCTTCTCAATCTATTTGCTAGCCTTCGCCTGTACTAAGCGAGAATACAGCTTGTGCATCCAAATACTTAAACCCAAAGTTATTCCAGATGAGTCCACCATATCTACCTATACGTGCCACCTATAATCATTCCAAGTAAATTTGCATGTGCCGCCTCTAATCATTCAAATAAGCATATGTTGTGTGTGCCTATACCGCTCAAGGAGCGACGGGGGGCGGTCAGTATCTTCCATGCTAAGCGGGTTATTCTCACGATGGGTGTTTATTCACTTGTCATTGCACGAGAGAGGCTGGTAAATGGGATGCCCAGTCCTATAATCAAAATAAAAGAAAAATATAATAAAACAAACTCCCCCAGAAAGTTGATTGTATGGAGGGGACCAGTGAATTCGACTAGCCATGGCTTGTGTTTGAATGGTTGAGGGGAGTAAACTTTACCTTTCCGTTTGGGAACCGCCGATAACGTGTTTAGCATGGAAGATATTGAAAATCCTTTAGTCGTGACATTCACAGGAAAAGAACACCTGTCCAAATGTATTCATCTCTTTCTTCTCCTTTAATTTTATGTTATTTACTTTTATTGTTGAGTCATGAGCTTCACACTCAAGCACCAATTTGGAGATCACTATTGTCATTCTTATGCATTGGGTCTAGTTAACGTTGGGTGTGACATGACTAGATCTCTTCTACCATGAATTACAATGTTTAGTCATTGCTTGAACTTTAGAGGTTCTCTGCATTTATGTTTGCAGTCTCAGAAAGGGCTAGAGAGATACCATGTTATCATACTATATCCTGATTGTTTTGACAAATTGTTGGCATCCTAGATATCTTATTATTGCTCGCTAGTTGATTATGTTATTGTCATGACTAAATATGAAACCTAAGTGTTATAATTCACATGGTTAGTTCATAATCTTTGCTGAAAACTTGAACACTAGTAAAGTATATATACACAAACGAGAAGAAAACAGTTTGTAAAAGTTTTTCTGTTTCACTTTTAGTTTGTCAACCAAATTACTTGACGACAAGCAATGAGTTAAGCTTGGGGGAGTTGATACTTCCCAAACGTATCTACTTTTCCAAACACTTCTGCTCTTGTTTGGGACTCTAATTTGTATGATTTGAATGGAACTAACCTGGACTGACGCTGATTTCAGCAGAACTACCTGAAGGAAATATGCCCTAGAGGCAATAATAAAGTTGTTATTTATATTTCCTTGTATCATGATAAATGTTTATTATTCATGCTAGAATTGTATTAACCGGAAACTTACTACATGTGTGAATACATAGACAAACAGAGTGTCCCTAGTATGCCTCTACTTGACTAGCTCGTTAATCAAACATGGTTAAGTTTCCTAAACCATAGACATGTGTTCTCATTTGAGGAATGGGATCACATCATTAGAGAATGATATGATGGACAAGACCCATTCGTTAGCTTAGCATAATGATCATTTACTTTTATTGCTATTGCTTTCTTCATGACTTATACATGTTACTCTAACTATGAGATTATGCAACTCCCGAATACCGGAGGAACACCTTGTGTGCTATGAAACGTCACAACGTAACTGGGTGATCACAAAGATGCTCTACAGGTGTCTTCGATGGTGTTTGTTGAGTTAGCATAGATCGAGATAAGGATTTGTCACTCAGTGTATCGGAGAGGTATCTCTGGGTCCTCTTGGTAATGCACATTGCTATAAGCCTTGCAAGCAATGTGAATAATGAGTTAGTTGCGGGATGATGCATTACGGAACGAGTAAAGATACTTGCCGGTAACGTGATTAAACTAGGTATGATGATACCGACGATCGAATCTCGGGCAAGTAACATACCGATGACAAAGGGAATAACGTATGTTGTTATGCGGTTTGATCGATAAAGATCTTCGTAAAATGTGTAGGAACCAATATGAGCATCCAGGTTTCGCTATTGGTTATTGACTGCAGATGTGTCTCGGTCATGTCTACATAGTTCTCAAACATGTAGGGTCCGCACGCTTAACGTTTGATGAGGATTTGTATTATGAGTTATGTGATTTGATGAACAAAGTTTGTTCGGAGTCCCGGATGAGATCACGGACGTGATGAGGAGTCTTGAAATGGTTGATAGGTAAAGATTCATATATTGGAAGGTTGCATTTGGACATCAGAATGGTTTCGAGTGATTCATGCATTTTTACGGAGAACCGGGAGGTTATCGGACCCCCCCCCCCAAGGAGAAGTATTGGGCCTTACTGGAGGAGAGGAGAAAGGCCACGTGAGAGGGCACCCCCTTGCCCAAACCGAATTGGACTAGGGGAGGGGGGCGGCCCCCCTCTTTCCTTCTCCCTCTCTCTCCCTTCCCCTTTTCCCTCTCCGGTGGAAGGAAGGAGGGGGCCGAATCCTACTTGGACTAGGAGTCCAAGTAGGACTCCCCCCTTGGCGCCCCCCTTGGGCCGGCCTCCTCCTCCTCCCTCCTTTATATACGTGGGAGGGGGGCACCCCAAAGGCACACCAAGTCTTGTGTTAGCCGTGTGCGGTGCCCCCCTCCACAGTTACACACCTTGGTCATATCATCGTAGTGCTTAGGCGAAGCCCTGTTCCGGTAACTTCATCATCACCGTCGCCATGCCGTCGTGCTGACGGAACTCTCCCTCGTTCTCAACTGGATCAAGAGCTCGAGGGACATCATCATGCTGAACGTGTGCTGAACACGGAGGTGCTGTAGGTTCGGTACCTGAATCGGTTGGATCATGAAGACGTTCGACTACATCAACCGCGTTACTAAATGCTTCCGCTTTCGGTCTATGAGGGTACACGGACACACTCTCATGTCTCGTTGCTATGCATCTCCTAGATAGATCTTGCGTGATTGTAGGTAATTTTTTTAAATACGGCATTCCTCAACAGTGGTATCAGAGCCAGGTCTGTGCATAGACATTATATGCATGAGTAGAACACAAAGAGTTGTGGGTGATAATAGTCATACTGCTTACCACCAACGTCTTACTTTGACTCGGCGGTATCGTTGGATGAAACGGCCCGGACTGACATTACATGACCGCGTTCATGAGGCTGGTTGTACCGACGTGCTTCGCAGAGAGGTGGCTGGCCGGTGTCTGTTTCTCCAACTTTAGTTGAATCGAGTTTGACTACGGCCGGTCCTTGTTGAAGGTTAAAACAGCACACTTGATGAATCGTTGTGGTTTTGATGCGTAGGTAAGAACGGTTCTTGCTAGAAGCCGGTAGCAGCCACGTAAAACTTGCAACAACAAAGTAGAGGACGTCTAACTTGTTTTTGCAGGGCATGTTGTGATGTGATATGGTCAAGATGTGATGAGATATAAATTGTTGTATGAGATGATCATGTTTTGTAAAAGTTATCTGCAACTGGCAGGAGACTTATGGTTGTCGATTTATTGTATGAAATAAAATCGCCATGTAAATGCATTACTTTATCATTATGTGGTAGAGATAGTCTTAGAAGCAATAGTTGGCGAGACGACAACGATGCTGTGATGGAGATCAAGGTGTCAAGCCGGTGACGATAGAGATCATGACGGTGCTTTGGAGATGGAGATCAAAGGCACAAGATGATGATGGCCATATCATGTCACATATTTTTTTTGCATGTGATGTTTATCCTTTATGCATCTTATTTTGCTTAGTACGGCGGTAGCATTATAAGATGATCCCTCACTAAATTTCAAGGAATAAGTGTTCTCCCTGAGTATGCACCGTTGCTATAGTTCGTCGTGCCGAGACACCACGTGATGATCGGGTGTGATAAGTTATACGTTCACATAGAATGGGTGCAAGCCAGTTTTGCACGTGCAGAATACTCGGGTTAAACTTGACGAGCCTAGCAAATGCAGATATGGCCTCGGAACACTAAGACCAAAAGGTCAAACGTGAATCATATAGTAGATATGATCAACATAGTGATGTTCACCATTGAAAACTACTCCATCTCATGTGATGATCGGACATGGTTTAGTTGATATGGATCACGTGATCATTTAGATGACTAGAGGGATGTCTATCTAAGTGGGAGTTCTTAAGTAATATGATTAATTGAAAACTTTAATTTATCATGAACTTAGTACCGATAGTTTTGCATGTCTATGTTGTTGTAGATCAATGGCCCGTGCTACTGTTCCTTTGAATTTTAATGCGTTCCTAGAGAAAGCTAAGTTGAAAGATGATGGTAGCAACTACACGGACTGGATTATCCTCATTGCTGCATAGAAGAATTATGCCTGGAAGCAACGCTAGGTGCAAGACCCGCTGCTGGAGCAACTGCAGACGTTATGAACGTCTGGCAGAGCAAAGCTGATGACTTCTCGATAGTTCAGTGTGCCATGCTTTACGGCTTAGAATCGGGACTTCAAAGAAATTTTGAACGTCATGGAGCATATGAGATGTTCCAGGAGTTGAAGTTAATATTTCAAGCAAATGCCCGAATTGAGAGATATGAAGTCTCCAATAAGTTCTATAGCTGCAAGATGAAGGAGAATAGTTCTGTCAGTGAACATATACTCAGAATGTCTGGGTACCACAACCACTTGACTCAACTGGGAGTTAATCTTCCTAATGATATTGTCATTGACAGAGTTCTTCAATCACTGCCACCAAGCTACAAAAGCTTTGTGATGAACTATAATATGCAAGGGATGGATAAGACAATCCCGATCTCTTTGCAACGCTAAAGGCTGTGGAGGTAGAAATCAAGAAGGAACATCAAGTGTTGATGGTTAAAAAGACCACTAGTTTCAAGAAAAAGGGCAAAGGGAAGAAGGGGGACTTCAAAAAGAATGGCAAGCAAGTTGCTGCTCAAGTGAAGAAGCCCAAGTCTGGACCTAAGCCTGAGACTGAGTGCTTCTACTACAAAGGGACTGGTCACTAGAAGCGGAACTGCCCCAAGTATTTGGCGGATAAGAAGGATGTCAAATTGAAACGTATATTTGATATACATGTTATTGATGTGTACCTTACTAATGCTCGTAGTAGCACCTAGGTATTTCATACTGGTTCTAATGCTCATATTTGCAACTCGAAACAGGGGCTACGGATTAATGACTGGCTAAGGACGAGGTGACGATGCGCGTAGGAAATGGTTCCAAAGTCGATGTGATCGCCGATACCTATACATCTACCGTCGGGATTAGTTTTAGACCTAAATAATTGTTGTTTGGTGCCACCGTTGAGCATGAACATTATATCTGTATCTTGTTTGATGCGAGACAACTATTCATTTAAATATGAGAATAAAGGTTGTTCTATTTATATGAGTAATATATTTTATGGTCATGCACCCTTGATGAGTGGTCTATTTTTGTTGAATCTTGATTGTAGTGATACACATGTTCATAATATTGAAACCAAAAGATGCAAATTTAATAATGATAGTGCAACTTATTTGTGGCATTGTCGTTTAGGTCATATTGGTGTAAAGCACATGAAGAAACTCCATGTTGATGGGCTTTTGGAATCACTTGATGCTTGCGAACCATGCCTCATGGGCAAGATGACTAAGACTCCGTTCTTCGAAACAATGGAGCGAGCAACTAACTTATTGGAAATAATATATACTGATGTATGCGGTCCAATGAGTGTTGAGGCTCGCGGCGGGTATCGTTATTTTCTGACCTTCACAGATGATTTGAGAAGATATGGGTATATCTACTTGATGAAACATAAGTCCGAAACATTTGAAAAGTTCAAAGAATTTCAGATTGAAGTGGAAAATCATCGTAATAAGAAAATAAAGTTTCTACGATCTGATCGTGGAGGTGAATATTTGAGTCATGAGTTTGGTCTTCATTTGAAACAATCTGGAATAGTTTCGCAACTCATGCCACCTAGAACACCACAACGTAATGGTGTGTCCGAATGTTGTATCCGTACTTTATTAGATATGGTGCGATCTATGATGTCTCGTACTGATTTACCACTATCGTTTTGGGGTCATGATTTAGAGACGGCTGCATTCACGTTAAATAGGGCACCATCTAAATCCATTGAGACGACACCTTATGAACTGTGGTTTGGCAAGAAACCTAAGTTGTCGTTTCTTAAAGTTTGGGGCTGCGATGCTTATGTGAAAAAGCTTCAACCTGATAAGCTCGAACCCAAATCGGAGAAATGTGTCTTCATAGGATACCCAAAAGAGACTGTTGGGTACACCTTCTATCACAGATCCGAAGGCAAGATATTCGTTGCTAAGAATGGGTCCTTTCTAGAGAAGGGGTTTCTCCCGAAAGAAGTGAGTGGGAGGAAAGTAGAACTTGATGAGGTAATTCTAGCTTCTCCCGAATTGGAAAGTAGTTCATCACAGAAATCAGTTCCAGTGATTCCTACACCAATTAGTGAGGCAGCTAATGATGATGATCATGAAACTTCAGATCAAGTTACTACCGAACCTCGTAGGTCAACTATAGTATGGTCCACACAAGAGTGGTATGGTAATCCTGTTCTGGAGGTCATGTTACTTGACCATGACGAACCTACGAACTATGAGGAAGCGATGATGATCCCAGATTCCGCAAAATGGCATGAGGCCATGAAATCTGAGATGGGATCCATGTATGAGAACAAAGTGTGGACTTTGCTTGACTTGCCAGATGATCGGCAAGCCATAGATAATAAATAGATCTTCAAGAAGAAGATTGATGATGACGGTAATGTTACTGTCTACAAAGCTCGACTTGTCGCGAAAGGTTTTCGACAAGTTCAAGGAGTTTACTATGATGAGATCTTCTCACCCATAGCGATGCTTAAGTTTGTCCGAATCATGTTAGCAATTGCCGCATTTTATGATTATGAAATTTGGCAAATGGATGTCAAAACTGCATTCCTTAACGGATATCTTAAAGAAGAGTTGTATATGATGCAACTAGAAGGTTTTGTCAATCCTAAAGATGCTAACAAAGTGTGCAAGCTCCAGCGATCCATTTATGGACTGGTGCAAGCCTCTTGGAGTTGGAATATACGCTTTGATAGTGTGATCAAAGCATATGGTTTTATACAGATTTTGGAGAAGTCTGTATTTACAAGAAAGTGAGTGGGAGATCTGCAGCATTTCTAATATTATATGTGGATGACATATTGTTGATTGGAAATAATATAAAATTTCTGGATAGCATAAAAGGATACTTGAATAAGAATTTTTCAATGAAAGACCTTGGTGAAGCTACTTATATATTGGGCATCAAGATCTATAGAGATAGATCAAGACGCTTAATTGGACTTTCACAAAGCACATACCTTGATAAAGTTTTGAAGAAGTTCAAAATGGATCAGTCAAAGAAAGGGTTCTTGCCTATGTTACAAGGTGTGAAGTTGAGTCAGACTCAATGCCCGACCACTGCAGAAGATAGAGAGAGAATGAAAGCCATTCCCTATGCTCCAGCCATAGGTTCTATCATGTATGCAATGTTGTGTACCAGACCTGATGTGTGTCTTGCTCTAAGTTTAGCAGGGAGGTACCAAAGTAATCCAGGAGTGGACCAGTAGACAGCGGTTAATAACATCCTGAAATGCCTGAAAAGGACTAAGGATATGTTTCTCGTTTATGGAGGTGACAAAGAGCTCGTCGTAAATGGTTACGTCGATGCAAGCTTTGACACTGATCCAGATGACGCTAAGTCACAAATCGGATACGTATTTATATTGAATGGTGGAGCTGTCAGTTGGTGTAGTTCCAAGCAGAGCGTCATGGCGGGATCTACGTGTGAGGCGGAGTACATAGGTGCTTCGAAAGAAGAAAATGAAGGAGTCTGGATGAAGGAGTTCGTATCCGATCTAGGTGTAATACCTAGTGCATCGGGTCCAATGAAAATCTTTTCTGACAATACTGGAGCAATAGCCTTGGCGAGGGAATCCAGATTTCACAAGAGAACCAAACACATCAAGAGCCGCTTCAATTCCATCCGCGATCAAGTCAAGGAGGGAGACATAGAGATTTGCAAAATACATACATATCTGAATGTTGCAGACCCATTGACTAAGCCTCTCTCATGAGCAAAACATGATCAGCACCAAGACTCCATGGGTGTTAGAATCATTACTATGTAATCTAGATTATTGACTCTAGTGAAAGTGGGATACTGAAGGAAATATGCCCTAGAGGCAATAATAAAGTTGTTATTTATATTTCCTTGTATCATGATAAATGTTTATTATTCATGCTAGAACTGTATTAACCGGAAACTTAGTACATGTGTGAATACATAGACAAACAGAGTGTCCCTAGTATGCCTCTACTTGACTAGCTCGTTAATCAAAGATGGTTAAGTTTTCCTAAACCATAGACATGCGTTGTCAGTTAATGAACGGGATCACATCATTAGAGAATGATGTGATGGACAAGACCAATCCATTAGCTTAGCATAATGATCGTTTAGTTTTATTACTATTGCTTTCTTCATGACTTGTACATGTTCCTCTGACTATGAGATTATGCAACTCCCGAATACTAGAGGAACACCTTGTGTGCTATCAAATGTCACAACATAACTGGGTGATCATAAAGATGTTCTACAGGTCTCTCTGATGGTGTTTGTTGAGTTGGCATAGGTCGAGATTAGGATTTGTCACTCCATGTATCAAAGAGGTATATCTGGGCCCTCTAGGTAATGCACATCAGTATAAGCCTTGCAAGCAATGTGACTAATGAGTTAGTTGTGGGATTATGCATTACGGAACGAGTAAAGAGACTTGCCGGTAATGAGATTGCACTAAGTATGATGATACCGACGATCGAATCTCGGGCAAGTAACATACGGATGACAAAGGGAATAACATAGGTTGTTATGCGGGTTGACTGATAAAGATCTTCGTAGAATATTTAGGAACCAATATGAGCATCCAGGTTCCGCTATTGGTTATTGACCGGAGATGTGTCTCGGTCATGTCTACATAGTTCTCGAACCCGTAGGGTCCACACGCTTAACGTTCGACGATGATTTGTATTATGAGTTATGTGATTTGATGACCGAAGTTTGTTCAGAGTCCCGGATGAGATCACGTACATGACGAGGAGTCCCGAAATGGTCGAGAGGTAAATATTCATATATTTGAAGGTTGCATTTGGACATCGGAATGGTTCCGAGTGGTTCATGCATTTTTACGGAGAACCGCGAGGTTACCGGAACCCCCCGGGAGAAGTATTGGGCCTATTGGGCCTTATTGGAGAATAGGAGAAAGGCCACGTGAGAGGGGCGCGCTCCCCCTTTCCCAAACCGAATTGGACTAGGGGAGGGGGCCGGCCCCCCTCTTTCCTTCTCCCTCTCTCTCCCTTCCCCTTTTCCCTCTCAAGTGGAAGGAAGGAGGGGGAGCGAATCCTACTTGGACTAGGAGTCCAAGTAGGACTCCCCCTTGGGGCGCCCCCCTTGGGCCAGCCTCCTCCTCCCACCTCCTTTATATACATGGGAGGGGGGCACCCCACAGGCACACCAAGACTTCTCTTAGCCGTGTGCGGTGCCCCCCTCCACAGTTACACACCTCGGTCATGTCATTGTAGTGCTTAGGCAAAGCCCTGCGCTGGTAACTTCATCATCACCGTCACCACGACGTCGTGCTGACGGAACTCTCCCTCGTCCTCAACTGGATCAAGAGCTCGAGGGACGTCATCGTGCTGAACGTGTGCTGAACACAGAGGTGCCATACGTTCGGTACTTGGATCGGTTGGATCACGAAGACGTTCGACTACAACGTGTTACTAAACGCTTCCGCTTCAGTTCTACGAGGGTACGTGGACACACACTCCCGTTTCGTTGCTATGCATCTCCTAGATAGATCTTGCATGATCGTAGGTAAATTTTTTGAAATACTACGTTCCCCAGCACTACCATGGTGTTATTTTTGTGCATAAATAAAAGTTCTCGGATTGGGCTCAAAATTTACAGAGAATATTTCTAAAATATATAAAAAATATTGGCAAGGAGAACTACCGGAGGGGGGCCACCCGGGAGCCACGAGCTCAGGGGGTGCGCCTACCCCGATGCGCCCTATGAGCTCATGGGCCCTCCACCTCTGTTTGCCCTAAGAACAACTCTATAAGTACCGTCTCGCGGAGAGAAAAATTAGAGAGAAGGAATCATCGCAGTTTATGATATAGAGTCGTCGGCACCTCCTGTTCTTCATCGGGAGGGCTGATCTGGAGTCCATATGGGGCTCCAGAGGGTGGAAATTGTTGCCGTCATCATCATCAACCCTTCTCCATCAACAATTCCATGATGTTCACCATCGAGAGTGTGTTCTTCCTCCGTAGGCTTGCTGGACGGTGATGGAGTTGGATGAGATTTGTCATGCAATTGACTCAATTTGTTAGGGCTTGATCCCTAGTATCCACTCTATTCTGAATTGATGTTGATATGACTTTGCTATGCTTGATGCTTGTCAGTAGGGCCTGAGTGCCATGATTTCAGATCTGAACCCCCTATGTTCTCATGAATATATTTGAGTTCCAGATCCTATGTACTAGTTATAAGCACTTGTTATTGTTCTGATCCGTAGACCCCCAAAGTGACAATAGTTGGGATACTCTCTAGGGATGACTGTAAGTCGAGGAGTTCATGTGTTAACCATGTGTTAATGCTTTGTTTCAGTTCGCTATTAAAAGGTGACCTTAATAGCCCTTAGTTTCTTTATGGACCCTGCAGCCACAGGAGGGGATGACAAAAGATGTCATGCAAGTTCTTATTATAAGCACGTATGACTATATATGGAATACATGCCTACATTGAATTGATGAATTGGAGCTATTGTGTATCACTCTAGGTTGTGACTAGTATATGATGAATATCATCCAAAACAAATATCCATTACTGATCCAATGGCAACACTTTTCTCATATTGGTCTTGCTAAGTTACTTTCGTTGTTGCAGCTATTACAATCACTATAAAACTGCTACTGTTATTGTTCCTGTTACTGTTGCTACTGTTACCACTACTATCAAACTATCATACTACTGTGCTACTAAACACTGTTGTAGAAATATAATTTCCAAGGCATTGTTGAATTGACAACTCAACTGCCGAGACTCATAAATATTCTTTGGCTCCCTTGTGTCGAAACAATAAATTTGGGTGAAATACTACCCTCAAAGACTATCACGATCCCCTATACTTGTGGTTATTAGCCTGCGCGAAATGATCGTAGAGGGGCTTGTTCGAGAAGGAACCAGATGGGTATAACCACCAACACGTGATGTTCGGCTCCTCGAAGATGAGGATGTTCGCAATACAGGCGCTCAAGGCATTTGTAGCGACCAGACCTCAGACGGTCAAGTCTCTGTTCTTAAGTGTCATCCCTGGATCGGTATTGCTCACACACACAGTACTCGAGGATTTATTGCAGAGTTCAATCACACACTTATTACATCGAGTGTCTCAAATAGAGTACTTATTACAATAATATGGTTGAAAGCCATCTAAAATAAGATAATCGTGGAAGCATCGAAGATAACTGAGTCCATCCAACTCCACGGCAATACTGCGTGCATGACAACGACCTAGTGCACCTTACTCTTCATCTGAAAATTCTGTAACATGATACGTTGCAGCCGTGTAGGTCAGCACATGGAATATGCTGGCAAGATAACACCATAGAGCAATGAACAAATAGCAGCTATCACTACATGCATATTTGGCTGGTGGAGGCTCTACGGTTATCATTTGCATGAAGCTAATTTTTCCCTACAACAAAGGAATATATTTTATTTAACTACAAAGTTTGTTGAAATCATTGAGAAGGTACCCCCAACTCAATCCAAAATTAACATTAGTAACCCAACAAATTAATTAAGTAACGTGATGAGATCAATATAATAATTCAAGTACGAGATACTCAAGATGTCCATAACCGGGGACACGGCTAACCATGATTAGTTTGTACACTCTGTAGAGGTTTGCGAACTTTTCCCCACAAGACTCGATCTCCTCCGTTAAATTTTCTTGCACTGCATGATGTTTGAGAAACGGATGACCAAGACACGGTATTTCCGAAGAGGTCCCCTTAACCGATAGATAGGCCGGTACACCTATCCCTACATCTGCTAGCCCATCATGGAAAGGATTCCCACAACTTACTCAACTATGCCAGAGCCCATAATGGCTTGTGGCTGCACACGGAAGTTTCTAGCATGAATAATATTATGATCCCTTTGAGCACGGGTGGCGTTCCATAGGAGGACCACGGGTACCCCAGGATCTGCTTGGACAACACTGGATTCCCCTGGTGCCCACAACCAATCCACCCAGTTGTGTATTAAAGTAGCCACCTTAAATTTCCCTTAGTTATAAATAAATCTCACATCTTTCATGAATCTCACAAACCAATCCACGTCTACGAGCATAGCAAAGCAGTATGAGCATAACGTATAAACCCAGGGTTGATAAAAGACAATAGGTGCCTACCTCATCACCTACTTCCCAAATACCCACATGTTATCACATCCTACTCATGCAATGTTTGAGGGTTGAAACTAATGCATAAAAACTGGGTTGTAATGGGATATGATCAAAGGGTTACTTGCCTTGCTGACGATCGAAAAACCCTAGATATTCGTAGTAGCAAGCCGTGAACAAACAATAGCATACATAAGCACTCAATCATAAGATGCAATGGTAAAACCAAAAGAAAATATCTAAACTGAAAGTTCAAGTGAAGAGCTTCGATTTGCAAAAAAAATCAATCGAATCGGAGTTACGAAACTCAAACTATGATCAAAACAAGTTCGAATTCAAATCTGCTTGAAACCAAATTTTAAATTTCCAAAATCATGTTCAAGTTGATTATCTGTACAGAGGGGAACAAGACTGAGATTTTGGCGTTGGTTTCACTGGATTTGGATAAACGAGCAAAAAGTATTGAAGGTTTGAAGATCAGGGACTAATTTGTAAGAAAACTATTCGTGGATAGGCCCTTGGCTGAAAAATTAAACTGAAAAGAAAAATCTATCGGAGGAACGTCTGCTAACAGAAACTAACGAACGAATTTTTTGTTAACAGATCTAACAGGTGAACGCTCGCTATTTAACAAAACCTAAAAATAAAACGGATCTAAAAGAAAAACCGAACTTCAATAGAAAACGGTCGGGTCTTTTGCGCTTTTACCGGTTCGGGGAAGACGAACCGACGGTGGCGGCATGGTTCTCCGGCGAGCGGGGCGAGGCGGCAGCGGGGAGCAGCGGCAACGGCGGGAGGCGGTACGGTGGTGCGGCGGTGGAGCGGGTTGAGGAGGAGAGGGGGGCGGCGCATATAAAGGCCCCAGGGGGTCCGACTTGGCCAAGGGGCCAAGCGGCGGCGGCGGGTGGCTGCCGGACTCCTGCCGGAGACCGTCTCAGGCGCGACTTTGCAACGGGGGAAGGAGGTGGCGGTTGCGGGCCAGCTGGGCTTCGGTCCAGTCAGTCGAAGGAATTCTTTTAATTATTTCACCGACACGGAAAAATCCTAAATAAAATAAATAAAAATCCTAAAATCCCAAAAATAATATTCGCGGTCAACTCATAATATTTAGGACCACGTGAATATTTTCTGGGCTAAAATGCAGTTTTTCCCTAATTTAGCCGAATAAAAACTCAAATAAAATTCAAATAAATAAATATTTTTATTTAAAATTAAATTTCCATTATTTCCTCTGTTTTGAAGAAGTCATATTATCTTCTCTCATTATTTTATTTATTTTGAAATAATTGGAAAAATAATTTCAAATAAAAATCACCTTGATCCAATTTACCCATTTTAAAAAATTCAAAATGGAATTTTATGAAAACCTCCAACTCTCTCACATGGTCCTTGAGTTGCTTAAGGTCTCTGTCGGTGTGGGAACGACACCTATGGGATCACAAGGATCCCTACTACGGTTGCGGGGCGCGGGGTCGTGAGGATGCGTAAAACCCTACTCCTGCTTTGGTGGTTGGTTTATCTATGTTCTTGAACTAGCAATGGGGCGTGAGGAGCTCCAAAAAGCCGAATCCTCCTCCTGGTCGCCTTGGGCCTCCTTTTATAGGGAAAGGGGTTGCCACAGTGGCACACAAGAGGTGGAAAGGGTACAGTGATGCGAGTTTATCCCTCGCATTACATGACAAGGCGCCTTTAATGCGTCTTGCTTAGGTGTCCTTGCTTTATCGGGGACGGGGGAGAGCCCTGTCTCGTCCGTCGCCGCTCCCTTTCGTGTTGACACGCATACAGCGGTGCCAGCGGTGCCATGTAGGCGGCGAGCGGTGAGGTGGCGCAATGGTGGGTCTCCACGAAGAGCCGCTTTGCCACGCAGTGCCCGCCCAACTGGTTGGGTCGGCAAATGCATGCGAACAGTGGTGGAGGTTTGATTGGCGTGGGCACGATGGTGGCCCTACGGGTGTTCTTGGCGAGGGCCTCGTCGAAGCCCGGCAAGGGTCTTGCAGGGCCCCGGCAAGGGTCTTGCCGTGGCGCTTCTTGTCATCCCGCAAGGCTCTTGCCGGGGCCTTGTGGTCCTCCTTGGCTGGGATCCCGCCAAGGGTCGTCATCTTCTATAGTGTGTATCGATCTTGAATGTCTTCACAAAGATCTGCATGCCACCACGGGATGTCTCCCGAATCCTTGCCCCATGGGGGAAGACTCAAGGGTGACTCGCTCCGTAGGTGTGGGACGAGCTGCCACGGCAAGGGTCTTGCCGGGTTTGCTAAAACCGCCTCCCGGCAAGGGTCTTGCCGGGGGAGTCCGCTTCGTCCCCTTTGCTCTTTGTGGTCTTGGTGTTGGCGTCGTTCTGTTCATTTCGAGCTTCGGCCTTACCTTGGCTCACCTCCCTTGCCTTGCTCAGTGCGGTGGTGCCCGCGGCTCAGACTGCCCGTGCACAGTTATAGGTGTACAAAAAGTGTACCCCTCTTTTTGTACACCGACAGGAGCCCCCGGTCCTGGGCCACACGTAAGCGCAATCGCGTCGTTGGGCTAGGCCCAAAAACGGTGCACGGGCAGGCGGGGTAGTTTTCACCGCGGTAAATCTCTTCGCGCCCTGCGCTTCCCATGCCTCCCGTGCGTGGCTCGGCATGGGGAGGCGTGCGTGACGTGGGCGGCATGCGTGGGGCTGAGCTCTGCGCGCATACATCACATCGTAGTAAAGGGGGCGGTTCGCGCCTTCCCCATAAACGAAGGGAGGCGTGGAGGCATGGCCCATTTACTGAACGGGGCCGAGGCTCGGTCTTCAAGGCTTCCACTCCCCACGATCACGGGGTGGGGAGAGGTCGCCTCACCCGTCGCCTTGGTCCCGCACGTCTGCCGCGTGGCTCTCATGCGCTTGGGGTGGCGAACGGTGGAGGCGGGAAACCGGGCCGTCGCGGGCCGGGGCAGCGGGTTGGTCCCAGTTCCCTGCGCCTTCGGTGTCTTTATTGGCTGGCCAGGCGGCGAGCCCCACCCGTTCCTTTATAAAGAGTGGGAGGGGGATGGCGTCCGCATTCTTCCATCTCCTCCTTTCTTGACGCTCCCCCCCTCCATCCGCCAGGGAGAGAGGGAATCATGGCCCTTCAACGGTGGCGGCGAGGGTCGCCGATCGACAACGCGCCCTTCCTTCTCCTGCACCTGCGGTGGCAGAGCCAGCCGCGAGAGGAAGGGGGAGGGGGCGAGGCGCTCGAGGAAGAGGAGGACGTGGCGGCGCGCCGGTCTCGCCTCACTTGATAGTTCCTCCCCCCATGGAGGGCCATGTTGGGGATGACCCTTGCGAGTTCTTCGTCAGGCTGCGCCGGCCGCCACGCCGTCGCCTTCGTCTCCCGACTCCATTCGCGAGCGAGATGGAGCTGGAGCCGCCGGAGTCATTGCGGCTGCACATGAGGGGATGTTGGATCAGCGGTACCCGAGTTCGCGTCGACTTCCCAACCCCTCACGTGATGTATCTTTGTCGAGGATGGAAGACGTTCACTCATATCCAACGCTTGATGGCGGGGCTCACTCTCCATTTCAAGCTGATGGAGGGCGGCCTCCTCTTCGTCAAGGTCTTCGGGTGCTTCGGGACTCGGGCAAGGTGCTGGTGGAGAGCTCTTCTGATAGCGAAGACTCCTCCTCGAGCTGGAGTGGCGAGGAGGACAGCGGCAGCGACGACGAGGGTAGCAGGCGGCAGGATGACGGGTCTGACTAGGTGTCGGGAGCCGCTCCGTGCGGCACCGGCGACCCCATCATCCGTGTTGCCGGCTTCCTGAACTTCTCGGGGTCGTCTCCTTGGGCGGCTGGCGTTGGGAGGCTGCGGAAGAGGAAGAGGGCGGGCGGCAAGGCCGTCAAATCGGAGTATGCGGGCACCGACGCCTTCGACGCATGCTGACGTCCTGCTGCCTCATCTTCGAGCTCTGCTTCCGGCGTCGCCATCACCATCCATCCTTCGGACGGCCACCGAGATGTTCTCTTGGTGTCTCCTGCCACTCGTAGCTCGCTTAGGCGCCCCTTTTTCCCTCTTCGCCTCCTTGACCTGCCTCCTGAGGAGAGGGACAAGAAAGTGGTTACGGGCACCTTATCTCTTTTTAGTTTGTAAGCCTTTGGGCCTTGGCTGAATTTAAAACTTGTAATCCCATCATTCATGTTTTTCATTCCCCATGGGCTGTACCTGAGTGGAATGTTTTTAATGAAAAAGGGATGCTTACCGGGTCATTTGTTTGCGGGTAGAACCCACGACAAGGAGTAAATCCTTGATATCCCTAAGATAAACATTTCCTTGCCCGACAGCGAGCCTGCCGTCTTCCCACTTCGCTCGACCTTTCTCACGCTTTTGGCGGAGGCGGGGATGAGGTGGGTTCAGGCTCCTCGTTTCATCCTTTTGCTGCCGCGACTACGACCAAAGCTGGCCCCAGGAACGAGCCCTAGGGCCTAGAGTTTTAGGGGAGCACGGTAGCTTTGGGGAAAAAACGAGGTTTCACATACATCAGTCCATAAGGGAATGCATGATAAGGGATGAAGAACTTATCTGAAGCTATAGTTCCCCGGCAACTCTGGTTTGCCGTGGGTGAACCTTTGCACTTGCAGCCCCCGGCAGTACTGGCTTGCCGGGGTCTAAATGCCGGTCTCTCCCTCTTCTCTTTTTCGTCCTCAAGTGATCCGACAAGGATATCTATGAGTCCTGCGAACCAAAGAAGACAAAAGAACAGCAAAGGGACGCACACTCGACCTCTAAGCTAGGGGTTAGTCGCCGCTAAGCACTATTAGCCCTAACCAAGGACGAGACTCTACCTAGCATGCATGCTATAACTTAGGGCGCCAGCGCTTCATTTATTTATGATTAGGGCCTGCGCCTGGCTTTGTACAAAGGGTTACATGCATCATCGGCAATGCTTGTACAAAAGGTGGCTTGCCGGGGGGCCCTGCAAGCCACGCCTCACGGGTAAAACTTGCGAAGATGCTCAATGTTCCAGGAATTACTCACGGGCAGCATCTTGGTCTCCAGCAGATCGCGCCAGTTCGGTGACTCGTATTACCCGATAAGGGCCTTCCCACTTTGGCGTCAGCTTGTTGGAATTCTTGGCCGATTGAACGCGCCGAAGGACAAGGTCGCTTTCCTCAAGGCTTCGGGCACGAACCTTGCGGCTATGGTAGCGGCACAAGGCTTGCTGGTAGCATGCTGCTCTCACAGCCGCCCGAAGACGATCTTCCTCAAGGAGCATTGCGTCATCTTGCCGCAGTTGCTCTTGCTCAAGCTCGTTATAAGCGAGCACTCGAGGTGACCCGTATATGAGTTCGATTAGGCGAATCGCTTACGCCCGTATACTAGGGCAAAAGGTGTACGGCGGTGGCTCGATTTGGCGTTGTCCTGATCGACCAAAGAAACGCCGGCAACTCATCAATCCGGTGCCTTCCACTCTTGTGCAGCCTGTCAAAGGTCTTGGTCCTTAATCCTTGCAGTACTTCAGCATTTGCCCTCTCAGCTTGACCATTGCTTCGCGGGTGAGCAGCAGGCGAAACAGACTTTCTTGCCGAGGTCTTGGGTATATTGCATGAAGGTGCGGCTTGTGAACTGTGTGCCGTTGTCGGTGATAACCTGTTGGTGCGTAAAAGCGGCACACTAGTCCCTTGAAGAACTTGACGGTTGATCGAGTTGTGACCTTCCTCATCGCCTCCACCTCCGGCCACTTTGTGAACTTGTCGATTGCACGCATACAAGTACTCAAAGCCCCGACGATCTTGGGAAAGGGCCTAGTATGTCAAGCCCCCAGACCGAGAAGGGCCAGGAGAGAGGACTCGTTTGAAGGGCTTGAGCTGGCTGATGAAGCTTCTTTGAATGGAACTGACACGCTTCACACCTGGTGACTAGTGTTGTCGCATCCTGGAGGGCGGTGGGCCAGAAGATGCCTCACCGAAATGCCTTGCTGGCAAGGGCCCTTGACCCAATGTGGGATCCACATATGCCTCCGTGTATCTCTGCCAACAGCTCCAGTCCTTCCTCTCGAGGGATACACTTCAATTTCACACCGTTCGACCTCTTTACATGCAGTGACGCCATCGACGAACCGGGTACATGGTAGAGCGACGGGCTACTTTTTTCCGCTTCTTCCTGCTCCTCGTGAAGTTCCCTGTTGGAGGAATCGGACGGTATCTTGTGCCCACTGGAGCACAGGGCTCGACGGCGAGGACTAAAGGCATTTCCTCCGCTATGGGAACGGCTGTCTCAACGGCAGGAGCTTGACGCTCCGCCGGAGCCAGTCGTCCCGTGGCGGGTTCAGTATCCCCGGCAACATCCTTGCCGACGGCTCCGGTGAGCTCGGCAGGAAAGTACTTGTCGGGTCCTGATTTCCACCTCTTATTCTGCTCTGTTGATGGATCAACGGATGGCTGAGTTAGCTGAAGCACAAAGGTACCTGGTTCCACAGGTAGCTTGAGGCGATCGGCGCTTTTGACAGTTAATCGGCGATAACGTTCTCCGCTCGGGGAACGTGTTCAGCCTGTATACCGTCGAAACGCTCTTCCAGCTTTCTCACTTCATCGACGTAGGCCTTCATTAACGGGCTCTAGTAATCCTTGTTGACTTGCTTGATGACAAGCTACGAGTCTCCCCTGACATGAGTTTCTTGATTCCGAGGTCCGCCGCGATCCTAAGACCGGCAAGCAGCCCCTCGTACTCTGCTGTATTGTTTGTTGACACCTCCCTGGGGAAGTGCATCTGGATCACGTACTTGAGGTGCTCTCCGATGGTAGCGACAAGCGATCGCCAGCCCCGGCGCCTTGTAAGGAGAAAGCTCCATCAAAGTACATGATCCAATCACAACTTGCCTCCTTGCCGGGGAGAGCAGTCTCTTGGGCTTCTTTGTCAGGCGTTGCGGTCCATTCTGCAATGAACTCCGCTAGGACTCGGCTCTGAATTGTCGAAGTACTCTCAACTTGAGGCCAAAGTTGGACAGCTCCAGTGCCCATTCCACAATTCTTCCCATCGCATCCGTATTGTGCAATATCTGTTGCAGATGGAAGCGAGTGACGACAGTGATCTCGTGTGCCTGGAAGTAGTGACGCAGCTTCCTCGAGGCCATAAGAAGGCCGAAATCAGTTTCTGCACGCCGGAGTACCTTGATCTAGCCCCCTGCAGGAGGGAACTAACAAAGTAGACCGGTGCTGCATCATTTTCTTCTTGATGACGCGTCAGCTTTGGCTGTGTCGGGACTGCCGCTGCCATAACCTCGCCGTCAACCTCTCTTCGTGCCACTAGTGCGGCCGACCACCGTCCGTTGCCGCGGTATATAGCGACAACGGCTCATGTGGCCTAAGCGCAACTAGTATTGGCGTGGAGGAGAGGTACTTCTTCAAACCTTGCAATGCTGCTTCGGCTTCTGGCGTCCACTCCATCGGGCCCGCCTTTTTCAGGATCTTGAAAAAGGGAAGGGCGCTTCATGAACGAAAATGAACATGCCCATGGCGGCGACGCAACCAGCAAGCCGACGCACATCCTTGATTCGCTTGGGTGCTTCAATCTGCTCTATAGCTTTGATTTTGTCCGGATTGACCTCTATCCCACGCTGTGACACCAAGAACCCGAGAAGCTTGCCGGACGGGACGCCAAAGACGCACTTCTCAGGGTTCAGCTTGAGATTGATCTTGCGCAGGTTTGTAGATGTTTCTTGCAAATCTGGTATGAGGGTTGCCCTGTCATTGGTTTTGACCACTATGTCATCCATATAAGCTTCCATATTTCTATGGAGCTGGGGTTCAAAACCAATCTGGACCGCCCTTGCAAACGTCGAACCAGCACTCTTCAACCCGAAAGGCATCCGCATGAAACAATACGTACCACATGGGGTGATGAATGTTGTTTTCTCTTCGTCTTCCCTTGTCATGAAGATCTGGTGGTAGCCGGAGTAGGCGTCGAGGAATGACAACAGATCACACCCAGCCGTGGAGTCAACAATCTGGTCGATGCGCGGCAATGGGAAGGGGTCTTTAGGGCAAGCTTTATTGATATCTATGTAATCAATACACAGTCTCCACTTCCCATTTGCCTTGCGCACCACGACCGGATTGGCCAACCACGTTGGGTGGAGCACTCCTCTTACCAAACCCGCTGCTTCGGTTTCCGGATCTCTTACATGATGAACTCTTGTCGTTCCAAAGCTTGCTTTCTGACCTTCTGCTTGACGGGCCGCGCATGAGGGCAGACAGCAAGGTGGTGCTCAATCACCTCCCTAGGAACATCGAGGATGTCGGAAGATTGCCATGCAAACACATCGACTTTCGCCCGCAGGAAGGTGACGAGCGTGTCTTCCTATTTGTCGTCAAGGGTGGAGCTTATGGTGAAAGCTCCTCCTGTGTCGTCCTCATTGACAGAAACCTTCTTGGTTCCTGGCGGTATGGCCCTGGGCTTCTTGCTTCCGCCGGTGGAGCTCTCTGGCACGTCCTCGACGGCAGCGCTACACCCCGAAGAGGTGCGCTTGCCGGAGTGGGTGTCCGAGGTCTCACCGGTCTTCTTCTTCTTCTTCCCTCCCGGGGTCCCAGCGGTAGGAGCAAGTGCCCTAGTGGTGGGAGTTGCTTTCTGGCTTCTTTGGTATAGTTGGTCGATGCAAATCAGCGCATCTTTCTTGTCGGAGGGATGGTGATGATCGTCACAGGTCTGGCATCTTGAGGTGTTGTAGGCGTAGTGTGACGCCGCCATGAACTTGGCTATTTGGGCGGCCAAGGATCCGTTGCTAGGGCACGGGGTCTTGGCAACATCAAACACGATCCTCTCCGTCCCGTAGTTCAGGTTGCTTCCAAAAGTCACGCAGGCGGTGTGATCTTTCCCTTGGGTTGGCTTCTTCCGGTTGACCCACAAAGCGTGCCCGTCTCTTCGAGGTCCCCATCAGGAATCTGCAGTTTCTCGATCACGACAGGCGAGATCAAGTTCAGACCGGCCCCGCCATCGACTAGCATCTTCGTCACCTTGAGGTTGCGTATTGTTGGTGAAAGCAACAATGGCAAGCACCCGACCGCAGTAGTGCGATCAGGGTGATCCTCAGTGTCAAAATGATAGGTGTGCTGGACCACTTCAGCGGCCTTTGGGCATCAAACGATGGCTCTGCGCTGTAATCTCTCGCGCCTAATCGCTTAAGCCGGGCGGTGAGAAGTATGCAGCGAGGCGCCGCCGTCAACGCACATGGCCTATGTAGCTTTCGAAACTCTTGGTCGCCGGATTAAATCGTCCTCTTCGTGATCGTCGTCTTACGGCTTTACATCACGGCCCGGGCGGGCCTCTCCTGTTGCTTATCCTTGCCGCGGCCGCTTTGGCCGTCACGCTTCTTGCCGGACCCCTCAGCACCGTCTGGGCCCTTCTCCTTGTCCCGCCTCTCATACTCAGCCCTCTGCTTCTCAGCGAGGAGCTCAACTTGTCGGCAGTCTTGGAGGGAATGGCCTTTTGTGCAATGGATCTTGCAGTATCGCTTGTCGGAGTTTCCTGGCTTCTCGGCAGCCGCCAAGGCCCGGCAGATGACACATCCGGCAACTTCCTTGCCGGGGTCATCTGCCTTGGTTTTCTTGGTGGAGCCGGCGTCATCAGATCCCTCGACGGCAAGCACGGCTTTTCCTTTGCGCTTCTGTTGCGGCGCCGGCCTTTCTTCACCGGGCGGCAATATCCTCATCTCGAGGAGTCGGTTTCCACGCCGCATCTTCGCCGGGTACTTCCTTCCCTCTTCAGCCCGGGCACATCGCCGGCAAGAACATAGAGTTCTGCTACATCTTTCACCTTGTTCATTGCCGACTCTTGGCGCATCTTGCTGTTACGCATGTTACGATGGAACGCTACCGATGATGGCGGCAGGGTGAACATCAGGGGATATTGTACTGCACCGGCTGAACCTCTCAGATATACTTGCGGAGACTCTCGCCTCCCTTCTGGGGAATGACGTGCAGGTCGCTTGCTTGGCCATGGGCTTGGTGGCCTCCAGTAAAGGCGCCCACGAACTCATGGCACAAATCCGACCAGGAGGAAATAGAGTCTATCGTCAAGTGCATCAACCATGACATGGTGTTGGGTTTAAGAGCCAACGGAAAGTAATTCGCAAGCACCTTATCGTCGCGAGCTCCGGCAGCTTGCATCGCAATGGTGTAGATGCTGAGGAACTCGGACGGGTGGGTCTTGCCGTTGTACTTTTCGCCCACGTCGGGTTTGAAGGTGCGGTGAGTGGGCCACTGGAACTGCCGCAACTCGTGGGTAAAAGCCGGACATCCTATCTCGTAAGGTAGGCCTCCAGGGCTCCGCAGTGCCGGGTGGCTCATGCAGGCCCTGCTCGCCTGTCTGATTGGTGGCGCGCTCCGCGCCGGCGCTCGATAGTGGTTCGAGCGTCTTCATGTTCTCGTTCCCGAAGAACTTGGCGCTGGTCATGATGGGCCTTGGTCGGACGATGCTACGGAGATTTTGTCGCCCATAATGTCACGACGGGCTGGCGTCCGCGGTACCGGGCGAGGAGGAGGCGAGTGCACCGTGGTTGTGGCGCCGCCGGCTCTCCTGCCACTGGTGCGTGAGACTCCGTCAGAGCGTCAACCCGGGGGCTCCACCGGACTCGGTTCGTCTTTGTTGGCCACCGCAACAAGGCTTCGGATAGTGGCTCTCCATTCGCCGAGTTTCCCCGTAGTGGGAGGAAAATCAAGGAGCAACTGCGCGCCAGGGCTTCTGCTGGCGTTGGTGGCAGCGAAACCTGCACGGATCGCGACGCGCTTCAACTTCTGACCATGTCAGAAGGAGCTCTATCACGACCCCTCGGTCGCATGCCACCTTCACCAGCGCCTTGGCGAGCGGGCAGGTCTTCTAAATCCCGGGAGTGGCGCTCGGGGCTCTTTCCGCGGTGACGCCCGGGGTCCTCGGCGTGATTACGCCATTCGTCGCGTGCCGCTTGAGAAGAGCGCGCCGTCGGCGCCGGCGTGGGAGTCTTGGAAGCCCTCGCGTCGCCTTCGGGCGGGGTAGCAGCGATCTTGGAAGGCCCCGCACCACCTGCGGAGGGCCTGGCTCCGTCTTTGGATTTGGCGGCATGCGGCCCGTTACGAAGCAAGACGAACATCGCCGCCTCCCAAACTTCGGCTCTTTGGGACGGTGTTGGTGTTCGCGAACAGCGCCCCGGGTCCTTTCTGCGACCGGTCCACTGCTCGCCCGCGTCGGGACGGGATGTCCGGCTTCCGACGGGCCAACCGCCACCGTCATCTTCTTCTTGGGCGCCATGATGATGAAGAAGCGTCGAACTAACTGCTAGACCTGATTCTCACAACTACGCCCCCTACCTGGCGCGCCAAAGATGTCGGTGTGGGAACGACACCTATGGGATCACAAGAATCCCTACTACGGTTGCGGGGCGCGGGGTTGTGAGAAGAGCGGATCAAACAGATAGCACACGGTTTCTTTATCCAGGTTCGGGTCGCGAGGATGCGTAAAACCCTACTCCTGCTTTGGTGGTTGGTTTATCTGTGTTCTTGAACTAGCAATGGGGCGTGAGGAGCTCCAAAAAGCCGAATCCTCCTCCTGGTCGCCTTGGGCCTCCTTTTATAGGGAAAGGGGTTGCCACATTGGCACACAGGAGGTGGAAAGGCTCTGAATGCGAGTTTATCCGTCGCATTACATGACAAGGCGCCTTTAATGCGTCTTGCTTAGGTGTCCTTGCTTTATCGGGGACGAGGAGAGCCTGTCTCATCCGTCGCCGCTCCCTTCGTGTTGACACGCATACGGCCAGCGGTGCCAGCGGTGCCATGTAGGCGGGCAGGTAGCCGAGGTGGCGCAATGGTGGGTCTCCACGAAGATCCGCTTGCCGCCACGCAGGTGCCTGCCCAACTGGTTGGGTCGGCAGCTGCATGCGAACGGTGGTGGAGGTTTGATTGGCGTGGGCCTGATGGTGGCCCTACGGGTGTTCTTGGCGAGGGCCTCGTCGAAGCCCCGGCAAGGGTCTTGCCGTGGCGCCTGCTGTCATCCCCGGCAAGGCTCTTGCCGGTGGCCTTGTGGTCCTCCTTGGCTAGGATCCCGCCAAGGGTCGTCATCTTCTATTGTGTGTATCTGATCTTGAATGTCTTCACAAAGATCTGCATGCCACCACGGGGATGTCTCCCGAATCCTTGCCCCATGGGGGCAGTGGACTCAAGGGTGACTCGCTCCGTAGGTGTGGGACGAGCTTCCACGGCAAGGGTCTTGCCGGGTTTGCTAAAACCGCCTCCCGGCAAGGGTCTTGCCGGGGGAGTCCGCTTCGTCCCCTTTTCTCTTTGTGGTCTTGGTCTTGGCGTCGTTCTGTTCCTTTCGAGCTTCGGCCTTACCTTGGCTCACCTCCCTTGCCTTGCTCAGTGCGGTGGTACCCATGGCTCAGACTGCCCGTGCACAGTTATAGGGGTACAAAAAGTGTACCCCACTTTTTGTACACCGACAGTCTCTAGGATCAAAGTATCCAAGTAAACCAAATTCAAAATGCAAGAATCATGGATGCATGTGATGACCTAATGATTAACATCGAAATTGAAAATTGGGATGTTACAAACCTACCCTCCTTAAGATGAATCTCATCCTCGAGATTTGGGTTGGCTAGCAAATAGGTGTGGGTGGTCTTCCCGTAGGTCTTCTTCTCGCTCCCAGGTGGCTTCTTCCTCGGTATGGTGGCTCCACTGAACTTTGAAAAACTTGATGACCTTGCTGCATGTAACTCGGCTGGCAAACTCGAGAATATTGACGGGTTTCTCCTCGTAGGATAGGTCACTCTCCAACTGAATTGCTTCCTGGGGCACTCAATCTTTCAGAGGAATATCGGCCATCTCTACATGGCACTTCTTCAACTGGGAAATGTGAAACACATCATGAACTCCTGACAGTTCCTCGGGTAACTCTAACTTGTATGCCACTTCTCCCATATGTTCCAAAACTCGGTATGGTCCTACAAACCTTGGGGCCAACTTTCCCTTGACTCCAAATCATTTAACTCCTCGAAGTGGTGACACACAGAGATATGCTCTGTCTCTGATTTCATAGGCTACCTTCTTGCGTCTAGTGTCAGCATAACTTTTCTGTCTGGACTGAGCTACCTTCAGTCTAGCACGAATCAACTTAACCTTCTCTTCAGACTCCTTGATTAAATCTGGTCCAAACAACTGATGGTCTCCAACTTCATCCCACATCAATGGTGTCCTACACCTCCTTCCATACAAAGCTTCAAAAGGGGCCATCTTCAAACTAGCCTAGTAACTGTTGTTATATGAGAACTCTGCATAAGGCAACTTATCATCCCAACTATACCCATAATCTAGCGCACAAGTTCTCAACATGTCTTCCAGAATCAGGTTGACTCTCTCGGTCTGTCCATCTGTCTGCGGATGAAAGGTTGTACTAAACTCTAGCCTGGTACCCAAAGTCTGGTGTATTTGATTCCAAAACTTCAAGGTAAACTATGTTCCTCTATCTGATACAATGGTCCTCGAAACTCCATGCAGACATAGGATCATGGTCATATATATCTTGGCCAACTTCGCGCTCGTATAAGTGGTTTTCACAGGGATAAAGTGAGCCACTTTGGTCAACCGATCAACTACTACCCAGATGGAATCGTAACCTGATCGTGTCCTGGGTAATCCGGTGATGAAATCCATGCCAAGTTTATCCTACTTCCATTCGAGTACTGACATAGGCTGAAGTAATCCTGCTAGCTTCTGGTGTTCTACCTTAAATCTCTGACATACGTCACATACGGCTACATACTTGGCAATATCCTTCTTCATTACTGTCCACGAGAAACGTTCCTTCAAATCTTGACACATCTTGGTGTTTCCTGGGTGAATCGAGTATGGCGAGTCATGAGCTTCCGCAAGTATTAACTTCCCGATCTCTGTGTCATTGGGCACATAAATACGATCCTCAAACCATAAAGTTTCGTGCTCATCCTCACGAAAACCTTTGGCTTTTCCTTTAATCGTCTTTTCCTTTATCTCTGCAATCTCCTTATTAGTCTTCTGAGCTTCTTGAATCTTTCCCAACAATGTGGATTGAACTTCCAATGCTGCAACAAAACCTCTCGGAACTATCTCCAAACGAAGTTCCTTGAGATCGTCGGCTAACTCTTGCGGTAATCATCCGGTCACGAGAGTATTGACATAACTCTTGCGGCTCAAGGCGTCTGCTACAACATTGGCCTGCAATTTCATGTCATAATCCTTTATTAGCTCCAACCATCTCCTCTGCCTGAGATTCAACTCCTTCTGTGTGAATATGTACTTCAAACTCTTATGATCCGTGTACACATCACAACGTCCAATAAGAAAATATCTCTAGGTCTTGAGCGCATGCACTACGGCTGCTAACTCCAAATCATGCGTGCCATAATTCAACTCATGAGATCGAAGCTGACGTGAGGCATATGAAACAACTCTTCCGTCTTGCATAAGTATACCTCCAAGTCCCTGGCGAGAAGCATCGCAATACACTTGGACATCCTTGCGTATATCTGGAAGAATTAGCAATGGGGCTGTAGCTAAATGTTTCTTCACCTCCTGAAAACTGGCCTCACATTCTTCGGTCCATTTGAATTTGGTGTCCTTCTTCAATAACTCCATCATGGGTTTCGCAATCTTGGAAAAATTCTCAATGAATCTCCAATAATATCTTGCGAGTCCAAGAAAATTGCGTATCTCTCCTACTGAGGTGGGTGCCAACCACTCAGCGACAGACTGAACTTTGGAAGGGTCTACTGCTATACCTTCTCCTGATATAACATGTCGGAGGAATCCAACTTCCATCAACCAAAACTCACATTTGCTGAACTTGGCATATAGCTGATGTTCCCTGAGCTTCTCGAGAACCAAGCGCAAATGTTCCTTGTGTTCTTCTTCATTCTTCGAGTATACCAATATATCATCAATGAACACCACAAAAAACTTATCCAAGAACTCCATGAACACCTTATTCATCATACTCATAAAGTAGACAGGGGCATTAGTCAAACCTAAAGACGTGACAGTGTACTCATATAGCCCGTACCTTGTGGTAAAAGCTGTCTTAGGTATATCCTGTTCTCGGATCTTTAGCTGGTGGTATCCTGATCGAAGATCGATCTTGGAGAATACTTTATCTCCCTGCAGCTGGTCAAACAAGTCATTGATCATCGGTAGTGGGTACTTATTCTTGATCGTCACCTCATTCAGTGCACGATAATCCACAACCATCCTTAAAGATCCATCCTTCTTCTCAACTAAGAGCACTCGGGCTCCCCATGGTAACGAACTTGGTCGAATATAACCTTTCTCCAGTAACTCCTTAATCTGCTTCTTAATTTCCTCCATATCATTTGTGGGCATCCGATACGGTCTCTTCGATATTGGTCTGGTGCCTGGTAACAGCTCTATCAAAAATTCTATATCTCGATCTAGTGGCATGCCTGGTAGTTCCTCCGGGAATACGTCTGGATAATCCTTCACAACTGGCACTTCCTCCTGAACAACTCCCGAAAGTGAATTCACTTGAGTCCTCCTTGGCGCATGCCTAGACACATACTTGATCCTTTTTCCATCCGGGGTGGTGAGAAGTATCGACTTACTAGCACAATCGATGTTTCCTCCATACATCGATAGCCAATCCATGCCTAGTACCACATCCAATCCTTGTGGCTCCAAAATTATTAGGTCTGAGGGGAAAACATGCCTACCTATGGTTAACGGCAACTGAAAACATCCTCTGCTAGCCATATACTCCGCTCCTGGTGAGCTTACTAACATAGGTGTCGTAAGGGCTACGGTGGTCAACTTAAACTTATCCACAAATCCCCTTGATATGTATGAATGTGATGTACGAGTGTAAAAAAGAACAATAGCTGTAAACGACTTAATCAAAAACTTACCAATAACTTCATCAGGCCACTCTTCAACTTCCTCCATGTTGACGTGGTTCTCCTGCCCTCTGGTGAAAGGGTTTGGCTTCTTTCCAGAGCTTCCATTTCCGTTACCATTCTTTAACTCAGAACAATCATTGGCATAGTGTCTAGTCTTCCTGCACTTGAAACAGGTAACATGGATCAGATCCTTCTTGGCGGGTGTTGCTGGGTTGGAACGGCTGTGACTATTGTTTCCCCCATTCCCATTTCCATTCTTAGGGCCACTGTGGTTATGTGAACTTCCTCCATGTGAGTATGGCCTCCATGGTTATGATGCGTATGTCCTCCCGAGTTCAGGGTAAAACGAGGCTTCTGCTGAGCTATAGAGTTGTACTTCCCTTGTCCATACTTCTGTTTGCGATTCTCTATCTGCTGCTTCTTGCCTTCAATCATAAGAGCCCTGTCTACCAAGTCCTGGTAGTTAGTGAATGTTGCCACCATCAACTGCATACTCAGCTCATCATTCAGCCCCTCCATAAACTTCTCCTGCTTCGTGACATCTGCGGCCACGTCATCTGGGGTGTAGCGAGCTAACTTGCTGAACTCATCCACGTACTACGCCACAGTACGATTTCCCTGGCATAAGTTGCGAAACTCACGCTTCTTCATGCTCATATCTCCAGGTGAGACATGTGCAGTGCAGAATGCTTGCTGATACTGATCCCAAGTGACATTGGCCACGGGGAAAGTGGTGGTGTAGTTCTCCCACCATGAGGCTTCAGGTCCATCCAGATGATGTGCGGCAAAGCGCACCTTCTCAGCATCCGTGCAACCTGCGGTGGTCAGCTCCCTTCCAATCTTGCGGAGCCAGTCATCAGCAACAATCGGCTCGGTGCTACTAGAGAACATCGACGGATTCAACCTTAGAAAACGGGCTAAGTTGTCCACTGGAGGTGTTGTTGTTGTTGTTGTTGTTGTTGTTGTTGTTGTTGTTGTTGTTGTTGTTGTAGTAGTTGTTGTTGTTGCCTTGGTTCTGGACTAGCAACTGCATCAAGGCATTCTGCTGTTGGATCAACTGAGTGAGCTCTGGTGGGAAGACAAATCGGGGGTCACGTCTTGGAGGCATCTGATAGGTTTAGCGGGGTGAGAACAGAATAGAGTGAGGTCTAAAGAGAGATTTCACTACCCATATGCACGTGAGGCAAACACGTTCATTTCACACCACTCAATTCAAACAAGATTCATACGATCAATCTAAGCTATCATCACAAAATCTCGTGGACTATTTCTATATACATGGGAGAATTCTAATGGTAATATGGTGGTCGACTAGAAATTTTGATCGGTGGAAGACTCCATGATATCTGCTCCAGCTTCGTCTTCATATTCATCACCACTGTCGGGGGCAGAGTTTGTGTCGTCTAGTATGATGTAACCTTCCGAACGAATGTCCACTCCAGGTTCAGGATCCCCCATGAATATTCCTAGCTTCTTCTTCAGGTCTTCATTCTTCTCTAGTAGTACATCAATTTCTTCTTCATAACCATCGCGCGTAGACTTGAGTTCTTCCTCCAGCTCCATATTTTGGGTCATCACCTTCTTCGTGTCTATCATGTTGGCGCACATCTGGTTCTCCTGACGGCGAATGTGCTGATTTAACTCATGTATGTAGGCTACAATGGACTTATCACTCCTGATGCATATCGTCTCCCATTGCTCATCTCGGCGTCCACATATCTGGTAGATCCTTGTTGTACACCTCGCCTATGCGTCCAATGGTGATGTGGGCGGCCATGCTCTTTCCTAGACTCCAGGTTGGTGCATCAAAGGAAAACTCGATGGGCTCGTGGCTGGCGTAAACGTCCTTCTGGAACCACGAACTTGAATCGTCCAGCGCTCCTCTTCTGGTAAAGTGGCGGTGAAGGTTCCGGTGAAGCTTGGTATGCCGATGTTCAGGTACCTAGTGACTTCCTTCAAGTGTCGTCCGGATGGGGTGTCATCATCCGGTTGAGTGAACTTGTTCCTTGGGTCCACCATCTATAGAGTAGAAATGGAGAAGAGTTAGAAATGAGTAGAGAAGAGTATCCTGTGGCTTTTCCCAGTGGTCGCGTCCTACAGTCAACGTGTGCTCTGATACCATCTTGTAGCGACCAGACCTTAGACAGTCAAGTCTCTGTGCTTAAGTGTCATCCCTGGATTGGTATTGCTGACACACACAGTACTCGAGGATTTATTGCAGAGTTCAATCACACACTTATTACATCGAGTGTCCCAAATAGAGTACTTATTACAATAATATGGCCGAAAGCCATCTAAAATAAGATAACGGCGGAAGCATCGAAGATAACTGAGTACATCCAACTCCATGGCAATACTGAGTGCATGACAACGACCTAGCGCACCTTAGTCTTCGTTTGTAAATTCTGCAACATGATACATTGCAGCCGTGTAGGTCAGCACATGGAATATGCTAGCAAGATAACACCATAGAGCAATGAACAAATAACATCTATCACTACATGCATATTTGGCTGGTGGAGGCTCTACGGTTATCATTTGCATAAAACTAATTTTTCCCTACAACAAAGGAATATATTTTATTTAACTACAAAGTTTGTTGAAATCATTGAGAATGTACCCCCAAGTCAATCCCAAATTAACATTAGTAACCCAAAAAGTTAATTAAGTAACGTGATGAGATCAACATAATAATTCACGTACGAGATATTCAAGATGTCCATAACCGGGTACACGGCTAACCAAGATTAGTTTGTACACTCTGCAGAGGTTTGCGCACTTTTCCCCACAAGGCTCGATCTCCTCCATTAAAGGTTCTTGCACTGCATGATGTTTGAGAAACGGATGACCGAGAGACAGTCTTTCCGAAGAGGTCCCCGTAACCGATAGATAGGCCGGTACACCTACAATCCCCTACATCTGCTAGCCCATCATGGAAAGGATTCCCACAACTTACTGAACTATGCCAGAGCCCATAATGGTTAGTGGCTGCACACAGAAGTTTCTAGCATGAATAATCATATGATCCCTTTGAACCTAGGTGGCATTCCATAGGAGGATCACACGGGTACCCCGGGATCTCCTTGGACAACACTGGATTCCCCAGGTGCCCACAACCAATCCACCCAGTTGTGTATTAAAGTAGCCACCTTAAATTTCCCTTAGTTATAAATAACACTCACATCTTTCATGAATCTCACAAATCAATCCACGTCTACGAGCATAACAAAGTAGTATGAGCATAACGTATAAACCCAGTGTTGATAAAAGACAATCGGTGCCTACCTCATCACCTACTTCCCAAATACCCACATGTTATCACATCCTACTCATGCATTGTTTGATGGTTGAAACTAATGCATAAAAACTAGGTAGTGAAGGGATATGATCAAAGTGTTACTTGCCTTGCTGACGATCAGAAAACCCTTGAGATTCGTAGTAGCAAGCCTCGCACTCCGAAAACTCTATCGTGAACAAACAATAGCATACATAAGCACTCAAGCATAAGATGCAAAGGTAAAACCAAAGGAAAATATCTAAACTGAAAGTTCAACTGAAGAGCTTCGATTTGCAAAAAAAATCAATCGAATCGGAGTTACGAAACTCAAACTATGATCAAAAGAAGTTTGAATTCAAATCCGCTTGACACCAAATTTTAAATTTCCAAAATCATATTCAATTTGATTATCTGTACAGAGGGGAACAAGACGAAGATTTTGGCGTTGGTTTCACTGGATTTGGATAAACGAGCAAAAAGTAGTGAAGGTTTGAAGATCAGGGACTAATCTATAAGAAAACTATTCACAGATAGGTCTCTGGCCGAAAAATTAAACTAAAAAGAAAAATCTATCGGACGAACGTCCGCTAATAGAAACTAACGAACAAATCCGTTCGTTAACAGATCTAAACAGGTGAACGCTCACTATTTAACAAAACCTAAGAATAAGACCGATCTAAAAGAAAAACCAAACTCAATAAAAACGGTCATGTCTTTTGAGGTTTTTACCGGTTCGGGGAAGACGAACCGCCGGCGGTGGTGTGGTTCTCCGGCGAGGGGGCCGAGGCGGCAGCGGGGAGCAGCGGCCGGAGGCGGCGAGGTGGTGCGGCGGTGGAGCGGGTTGAGGAGGAGAGGGGCGACGGCGCATATAAAGGCCTTGGGGGGTCCGATTTGGCCAAGGGGCCAAGCGGCGGCGGCGGGCGGCTCCCGGACTCCTGCCGGAGTCCGGCTCGGGCACAAGTCGGCAACGGGGGAAAACGGCGGCGGTTGGGGGCCGGCCGAGCTTCGGCCCAGTCGGTCGAAGGAATTTTTTTAATTATTTCGCCAGAACAGAAAAATCCAAAATATAATAAATAAAAATCCTAAAATCCCAAAAATAATTTTCACGGTCCTCTCCTAATATTTAGGACCACGTGAACATTTTCTGGGCTAAAATGCAATTTTTAAAAATGCATTTTTTTCCTAATTTAACCAAATAAAAACTCAAATAAATAAATATTTTTATTTAAAATTAAATTTCCATTATTTCCTCTGTTGAAGAAGTCATATTATCTTCTCTCATATTTTATTTATTTTGAAATAATTGGAAAAATAGTTTCAAATAAAAATCACCTTGATCCAATTTACCCATTTTGAAAAATTCAAAATGGAATTTTATGAAAACCTCCAACTCTCTCACATGGTCCTTGAGTTGCTTAAGGTCTCTAGGATCAAAGTGTCCAAATAAATCAAATTCAAAATGCAAGAATCATGGATGCATATGATGACCTAATGATTAACATCCAAATTGAAAATTGGGATGTTACAACATTGCACTCGTTTCGTCCGTGCGAAAGGAGGGGCGAAACGAAATATGCATGCCACCCTCCTCGGAGTTGAAGATGTTTGTAATACAGGCGCTCAAGGCATTGCACTCACTTCACTCGTTTTGTTCGGGAGATCCATAATAGCAAAGAGCAGGGGGAACTAGTCTGTAAGAGGCACTTCGGCCATCTAGTAGACCAGCCAAAAAGGAACGTCGGTGCCCCAACCCACTGTAACACGTGCCCCTAGGCGGAAGCAAGGTTTGAGCGCTTGGATTGCCTGCCAAAACTGGAAGCCTCTGGACTGCGAGCACCTGGCATAGGATTGGCCCCTCGGGTACTTGGCCTTGATTAGATCAAGCCAAAGGCCTCCAACACCCCCCCCCCCCAAATCCTCCAAATCCATTTGGTCATCAGGAAACTGTTCATCCTACGTGTTTTGGTGATGCCTAGGCCACCTTGGTCATTGGGCATGCAAATATATATCTTACCGCTTGACCATGTGGTACTTCTTCTTATTAGCCTCCCATTGCCAGAATAATATGGATTGATAGTCAAATTCTGCATTTGCGCGTTCCGGGAACAAGTACAAGCCCATAGCGAACATCGGCTGGTTGGCCAAGGAGGAGATAATAAGAACAGACTTGCCCGCCTTAGACACCAATCTACCTTGCCAAGGGTCAACGTGATGAATTACTCGATCTACCACCGGCCTTAATTCCTTCAATCCGATCTAGCCATTGCTGACAGGCAGCCCCAAATAGGCAATGGGGAAAGAGCCCAGACGACAATTTAGTCGGTTGTCAATATGAACCTTCTCATCGCCCTCATATCCCATAACCAAGACTTCGCTCTTTGCAAAATTAATCGCCAGACTAGATATCTCCTGGAAGCAGAGGAGAAGGAACTTCAAACTACTAATATCTAACGAAGTTCCTTCGACCATAATGTTGGTGGTGTCCGCATACTAAAGGAGAGAGACACCACCATCGTAGATAAGGTGAGGCACAACCCCATTTATGTTCCCCGACCTCCTAGCTACATCCATGATCGCTGCAAGAGTGCCCACCTGTAGCGACCATACCTCAAACAGTCTGATCTCTGTGCATCAATGTCATCCCTGGACCAGTAATGCTGACACGCACAGTACTTGAAGGATTTATAACAGAGTAGCAATCACACTTATTACATTGAATGTCTCAAAAGAGAACTTATTACAATAAATATGGCTTAAGGCCATCTAAAACGATAACAGCGGAAGGCTTGGAAGATAAGCGAGTCCATCAACTCCAACGGCATCACTGAGTATAGAACCACGATCTAAGGCACCTTACTCGTCGTTAAAAAAGTGCGCAACATGAACGTTGCAGCCCGAAAATGGGTCAACACATGGAATATGCTGGCAATGTAACACATAGAGAGCAATATGAAAGAGTAATGCTATACTACATGCATATATGGCTGGTGGAAAGCTCTATGGTTACAGTTTTGCGTAAAGCCAATTTTTCCCTACTGCAAAGGAATAATTTTGTTTAACTATCATGGTGGTTGTTAAACATTGAGAACGGTTGACAGCATTCTCAATCCCAATTAAGCATCATCATTAAAACCCAACAATATTAATTAAAGTAACATGACGAGATTCACATGATAATCCAAGTACTAGATACTCAAGATGTCCATAACCGGGGACACGGCTAACCATGATTAGTTTAGTACACTCTGCAGAGGTTTGTGCACTTTTCCCCACAAGACTCGATCTCCTCCGTTTGATTTCTCGCACTACATGGTGTTTGAGAAACGGATGACCGAGACATAGTCTTTCGTAAGCGCTTAGCACCTTACGAACGGGTAGACCGTACCAACCTACATCCCCTACATCTGCTGGTCTACCACTATAAGAGTTCGCACGACTTAGTCAACTATGATAGAGCCCATAGTAGCTTGTGGCTGCACACGGAAGTTTCTAGCATGAACAATCTCATGATCCCTTTGAGCCTGGGTGGCGGTCCAAAAAGAAACAGGCAATCCTGGAATACCCAGGTACCTCAATTCACCCAGATGTGTGTTTAAGTTGCCACCTTAGATAGACCATTAAATAACAATCTCACATCACCCAATCCACGTCTACTAGCATAGCATGGCAATATAAGCAAATGTAGAAGTAACTCCCAAGGGTTTGATAATAAAAACAGGTAATAGGTACTACCTCCTCTACTTCCCAAAACCCACAGTTTAATTAGATCCTAATCATGCAATGTTTGAGTATTGATCTAATGCATAAAACTGGGTATGAAAAGGGATATGATTAAAGTGTTACTTGCCTTGCTGATGATCCGTGAAACCTAGCGATTCAAAGTAGCAAGCGGCGCACTCCGGTACTCTATTGCAAACAAACAAACAAACAAACAATAAGTACTCACCAAATGCACAGGTAAAACTCAATAAAATATCTAACCAGAAAGTTCAACTTAAGAACTTCGGTTTGCAGAAAGAATCAACTCGAACGAAGCAACGAAAGTCAAACGGCGAAAGAAACAAGCTTCGTTTACTAATCTGGACCTAAGTCAAATCTTACAGAGGCAAAAACTTGTTTGAGCTGGTTATTCGGAAAGAGGGTTTCGAGACGAAACTTTAGGTGCTTGAATCGCCTGATTCCGATAAACGAGCGAAAAGTTATACTAGATCGAAAATCGGATCAGAAATCGCGATCAGAAAAATCGTGGAATAAATCCGAGAAAAAGAAAAATGACGAACAGCTTAACGAATGGACGTTCGTTAACTGTAACTAAACGGTGAACGCGTTCGTTAAAACGAATGAACGAGCGAACGCTCGCTGGATAAATAAACCGATAAAACCGATCTAGAAAAAAATGAAAACCTAGGTTTTTTTAAAAAACCAAAGTGGTTTTTCAAAAAAAAACCGGTCCGTCGGCGGCGGCTCGGGCAGTACCTCGGCGAGGCACTCCGGCGGGGCGGGGCGGCGGGCGTGGCGGCGTGGGGCGGCTCGGGAGGCGGGTGGGCGGCTCGGGCGGCGGCGCGATCACAAGGTGGCGGGCTCGGGCGTGGGGTGAGGAGAGGCGGGGGCTATTTAAGGAGGCGGCCATGGCTTGGGAAGGCGTGGCGAGGCAGCTCGGGATCGGACTCCCGAATCCGGCGGCGACACGGCGGCGAAGGCGGCGGCGCTGGGCCGGCTCGGCTCGGTTGGGCCTTGGCCCAGTCGGGATCCCGCGCGTTTTTTTTTTGAACTATTCCGTCGAAACTTAGAAAAATTCTAGAAAAATAAATAAAAATCTAAAAATGCCAAAACAAATTTTCACCGCCTAAATAAAATATTTAGAACAAGGTGAACATTTTCTTGGCCCTAAAATGCAGTTTTGAAAACGTGCAATTTTTCCTAGATTCAAATAAAAATAGCGAAAAACTCCAAAATAAAATCTTATTTGATTTTTTATTAAACCTTCAATATTTCTTTATTTTGGGAAAGTAATTTTATCCCCTCTCTCATATTTTGACAATAGAAATAATTGAAGATAAAATAAATAAAATCAAATGATCCTATTTTCAGAATTTGAGAAAACTCAAATATGAAAATAACGAAATCTCCAACTCTCTCCATTGGTCCTTGAGTTGCGTGAAATTTCTAGGATCGAGCCAAAATGCAATAAAATATGCTATAAAAATGATGATCTATATATAACATTCCAATTTGAAAATTTGGGATGTTACACCACCGCCAGTGTCGTGGTTTTGTCACGGTAGATGTCTTCGTGAGAAGACTAAGTTGTGAGGCCATCGCTGCTAGGTGGAAACATGGATGGGTTTGACCGGAAATGAGAAGACGCGAGTTTTACCCAGGTTCAACCCCTCACGGTGGAGGTAAAAGCCTACATCCTGCTTGATTGCTATTGATGATGATGATGATGATCTCGATTACAACGGTGCTATTTCATTACCTCTATCTCGAGAGCTATTGACTTGCCCCCCTTTTGGGGTGCCTTGGCCCTCCTTATATAAGTTTGAAGGGGCCGGCTTACATGTAGAGTCCTAGTAGGACTACAACTAGTATCTTTTCTATTACAAGCCAGATACTAGTCGAGGTCTTATTCGAATAGTCCAAAACTGGCCTATTGGGCCACCCCCGTATTCAGCCATGTTCTACCTCTGCCAGGTCACGCTTCCCTTGTCGGGTCTTACTTCCCTTGTCAGGGAACTTTCCTCTTCTTGGACCTCCTCTACAAGCCGGCCCATTGGGCTCCTGTCAAGCCGGAATCTTGCCGGGTCTCGTCACTGGGCCCTGGATTCCTTTTTATCATCCTGTCTTAACCCTTCAAATGGGGCAGCCCATTGAGCCTTCAAGTTCTAGGCCAGGTCAAAGCTTTAGCTGGATTATAACCCTGGGGAATATCCCCAACAACTAGGTTAATAAAAATTTGGGGAAATGGGACCCCTTGCCTCACTCCGCACGTAGGCATCAAGATGTTTGGGAACTTAGCATGCAATTTCAAAACAATTCATACGCTCACGCATGATCTATCTAGGAGATGCATAGCAACGAGAGGGGGAGAGTGTGTCCACGTACCCTCGTAGACCAAAAGCGGAAGCGTCGGGTTAACGCGGTTGATGTAGTCGAACGTCTTCACGATCCAATCGATCTAGATGGCGTCCCTCGAACTCTTGATCCAGAAGAGGGTCGAGGGAGAGTTTCGTCAGCACGACGGCATGGTGACGGTGATGGTGATGTGATCCGCGTAGGGCTTCGCCTAAGCACTACGACGCTATGACCGGAGGAGTAAACTGTTGAGGGGGGCACCGCACATGGCTAAGAGAACAATTGTTGTGCTTTGGGGTGCCCCCTGCCCCCGTATATAAAGGAGGAGGGGAGGAGGCAGCCGACCTAGAGGGGCACGCCATGGGGGAGTCCTACTAGGACTCCTAGTCCTAGTAGGATTCCCTTTACTTCTCTGGAGTGGGAAAGGGGGAAAGGGAGAGGGAGTAGGAGTAGGAGAGGGAAAGGGGGTGACGTCCCCTCCCCTAGTCCAATTTGGACTCCCATGGGGGGCACCCCTTGTGAGTTGTCCCCTCTCTCTCCCATGGCCCATGAGGCCCATGAATTCCCCCGGGGGGTTCCGGTAACCCCTCGGTACTCCGGAAAAATACCCGAACCACTCGAAACCATTCCGGCGTCCGAATACCATCTTCCAATATATCAATTTTTACTTCTCAACCATTTCCAGACTCCTCTTCATGTCCGAGATCTCATTCGGGACTCCGAACAATCTTCGGTCAATAAAACACATAACTCATAATACAAATCGTCATCGAATGTTAAGCGTGCGGACCCTACAGGTTCGAAAACTATGTAGACATGACCGAGACATATCTCCGGTCAATAACCAATAGCAGAACCTGGATGCCCATATTGGTTCCTACATATTCTACGAAGATCTTTATCGGTCAAACCATAATGACAACATACGTCATTCCCTTTGTCATCGGTATTTTACATGCCCGAGATTCGATAGACGGTATCATCATACCTAGTTCAATCTCGTTACCGGCAGGTCTCTTTACTCATTTCGTAATGCATCATCCCGCAACTAACTCATTAGTCACATTGTTTGCAAGGCTTATAGTGATGTGCATTACCGAGAGGGCCCAGAGATAGCTCTCCGATACTCGGAGTGACAAATCCTAATCTTGATCTATGCCAACCAAAAAAACACCTTCGGAGACACCTATAGAGCATCTTTATAATCACCCAGTTACGTTGTCACGTTTGATAGCACATAAGGTGTTCCTCCGGTATTCAGGAGTTGCATAATCTCATAGTCAGATGAATATGTATAAGTCATGAAGAAAGCAATAGAAATAAAACTTAAAGATCATTATGCCAAGCTAACGGATGGGTCTTGTCCATCACATCATTCTCCTAATGATGTGATCCCATTCATCAAATGACAACACGTGTCTATGGTTAGGAAACTTAACCATCTTCGATTAACGAGCCAATCTAGTAGAGGCTTACTAGGGACACAGTGTTTTGTGTATGTATCCACACATGTATCAAGTTTCTGGTTAATACAATTCTAGCATGAATAATAAACATTTTATCATGATATAAGGAAATATAAAATAAAAACTTTATTATGGCCTCTAGGGCATATTTCCTTCAGTCTCCCACTTGCACTAGAGTCAATAATCTAGTTCACATCGCCATGTGATTTAACACCAATAGTTCACATATTTATGTGATTAACACCCACATTTCACATCGCCATGTGACCAACACCCAAAGGGTTTACTAGAGCCTATAATCTAGTTCACATCACTATGTGATTAACACCCAAAGAGTATTAGGTGTGGTCATGTTTGTCTTGTGAGAGAAGTTTAGTCAACGGGTCTGACACATTCAGATCCGTATGTATTTTGCAAATTTCTATGTCTACAATGCTCTTCTTGGAGGTACTCTAGCTAATTGCTCCCACTTTCAATATGTATCCAGATCAAAACTTACAGTCATCTAGATCAGTGTCAAAGCTTGCATCGACGTAACTCTTTACGATGAACTCTTTATCACCTCCATAACCGAGAAATATTTTCTTAGTCCTCTTTAGGTACCTAAGGATAATGTTGACCGTTGTCCAGTGATCTAATCTTGGATCACTATTATACCCCCTTGCCAAACGCATGTCAAGGTACACAATAGGTCTAGTATATAGTATGGCATACTTTATAGAACCTATGGCCGAGGCATAGGAAATGACTTTCATTCTCTCTCTATCTTCTGTCGTGGTTGGTTTTGAGTCTTACTCAACTTCATACCTTACAACTCAGGCAAGAACTCCTTGTTTGACTGATCCATTTTGAACTCCTTCAAAATCTTATCAAGGTATGTACTCATCGAAAGTCTTATCAAGCATCTTGATCTATCTCTATAGACCTTGATGCCCAATATGTAAGCAGCTTCACTGAGGTCCTTCTTTTGAAAAACTCCTTTCAAACACTCCTTTATGCTTTCCAGAAAACTCTACATCATTTCCTATCAACAATATGTCATTCACATATACTTATCAGAAAGGCTGTAGTGCTCCCACTCACTTTCTTGTAAATACAGGCTTCTCCGAAAGTCTTTATAAAACCATATGCTTTGATCACCTCATCAAAGCGTATATTCCAATGCCGAGATGCTTGAACCAGTACATAGATGGATTGCTGGAGCTTGCACACTTTGTCAGCACCTTTAGGATTGACAAAACCTTCTGGTTGTATCATATACAACACTTCTTTAATAAATCCATTTAAGGAATGCAGTTTTGACATCCCTTTGCCAGATTTCATAAAATGCGGCAATTGCTAGCATGAATCAGATAGACTTAAGCATCGATATGAGTGAGAAAATCTCATCGTAGTCAGCACCTTGAACTTGTCGAAAACCCTTTTGCGACAATTCAAGCTTTGTAGATAGTTACACCACCATCAGCGTCTATCTTCCTCTTGAAGATCCATTTATTCATAATGGCTTGCCGATCATCGGGCAAGCCAACCAAAGTCCATAGTCCATACTTTGTTCTCATACATGGATCCCATCTCAGATTTCATGGCCTCAAGCTAATCTACGGAATCTGGGCTCATTGTCGCTTCCTCATAGTTCGCAGGTTCGTCATGGTCTAGTAAGATGACTTCCAGAACAGGATTACCGTACCACTCAGGTGCAGAACATGCTCTGGTTGACCTACGAGGTTCGGTAGTAACTTGATCAAAAGTTTCATGATCATTATCATTAGCTTCCTCTCTAGTTGGTGTAGGCATCACTGGAACTGATTTCTGTGATGAGCTACTTTCCAATTCGAGAGTAGGTACGATTACCTCATCAAGTTCTATTTTCCTCCCACTAACTTCTTTCGAGAGAAACTCCTTCTCTAGAAAGAATCCATTCTTAGTAACAAATATCTTGCCCTCGGATCTACGATAGAAGGTGTACCCAACAATTTCTTTTGGGTATCCTATGAAGACGCACTTCTCCGATTTGGGTTTGAGCTTATCAGGCTGAAGCTTTTTCACATAAGCATCGCAACCCCAAACTTTAAGAAATGACATCTTAGGTTTCTTGCCAAACCACAGTTCATACGATGTCGTCTCAACGGATTTAGATGGTGCCCTATTTAACGTGAATGCAGTTGTCTCTAATGCATAACCCCAAAACGATAGTGGTAAATCGGTAAAAGACATCATAGATCGCATCATATCTAATAAAGTACAGTTATGACGTTCGGACACACCATTACGCTGTGGTGTTCTAGGTGGCGTGAGTTGTGAAACTATTCCACATTGTTTTAAATGAAGGCCAAACTCGTAACTCAAATATTCGCCTACACGATGAGATCGTAGAAACTTTATTTTCTTGTTACGATGTTTGTCAACTTCACTCTGAAATTCTTTGAACTTTTGAAATGTTTCAGACTTGTGTTTCATTAAGATAGATATACCCATATCTTCTTAAATCATCTGTGAAGATCAGAAAATAATGATACCTGCCGCGAGCCTCAACACTCATCGGACTGCATACATCGGTATGTATTATTTCCAATAATTCAGTGGCTCGCTCCATTATTCCGGAGAACGGAGTTTTAGTCATCTTGCCCATGAGGCATGGTTCGCAAGCATCAAATGATTCATAATCAAGTGATTCCAAAAGTCCATCTGCATGGAGTTTCTTCATGCGCTTTACACCAATATGACCTAAACGGTAGTGCCACAAATATGTTGCGCTATCATTATCAACTTTGCATCTTTTGACATCAATATTATGAGTATGTGTATCTCTACGATCGAGATTCAATAAACCATTTATATTGAGTGTATGCCCATTGAAGGTTTTATTCATGTAAATAGAATAATAATTATTCTTTGACTTAAATGAATAATTGTATTGCAATAAACATGATCCAATCATATTCATACTCAACGCAAACACCAAATAACATTTATTTTAGGTTCAACACTAATCCCGAAGGTAAAGGGAGTGTGCGATGGTGATCTTATCAACCTTGGAATCACTTCCAACACACATCGTCACCTCGCCCTTAACTAGTATCTGTTCATTTTGCAAATCCTGTTTCGAGTTACAAATCTTAGCAACTAAACCGGTATCAAATACCCAGGGGATACTATGAACACTAGTAAAGTACACTGATGCATCTCCATCGTATCTACTTTTCCAAACACTTTTGCCCTTGTTTCGGACTCTAACTTGTATGATTTGAATGGAACTAACCCGGACTGATGCTATTTTCAGCAAAATTGCCATGGTGTTATTTTTGTGCAGAAATAAAAGTTCTCGGAATGACCTGAAACTTCACGGAGAATATTTTTGGAATTAATAAAAAATACTGGCAAAAGAATCAAGGGCAGGGGGCCCACACCCTGTCCACGAGGGTGGGGGCGCGCTCCCCTGCCTCGTGGGCCCCTTGGTGCACCACCGACCTCAACTCCAACTCTATATATTCACGTTCGGGGAGAAAAAAATTAGAGAGAAGGATTCATCACGTTTTACGATACGGAGCCGCCGCCAAGCCCTAATCTCTCTCGGGAGGGCTGATCTGGAGTCCGTTCGGGGCTCCGGAGAGGGGAATCCGTCGCCATCGTCATCATCAACCTTCCACCATCACCAATTTCATGATGCTCACCACCGTGCGTGAGTAATTCCATCGTAGGCTTGCTGGACAGTGATGGGTTGGATGATATTTACCATGTAATCGAGTTAGTTTCGTTAGGGTTTGATCCCTAGTATCCATTATGTTCTGAGATTGATGTTGCTATGACTTTGCTATGCTTAATGCTTTTCACTAGGGCCTGAGTGCCATGATTTCAGATCTAAACCTATTATGTTTCCATGAATATATGTGAGTTCTTGATCCTATCTTGCAAGTCCATAGTCACCTACTATGTGTTATGATCTGGCGACCCCGAAATGACAATAATCGGGACCACTCCCGGTGATGACCATAGTTTGAGGAGTTCATGTATTCACTAAGTGTTAATGCTTTGGTCCAGTACTCTATTAAAAGGAGGCTTTAATATCCCTTAGTTTCCAATAGGACCCCGCTACCACAGGAGGGTAGGACAAAAGATGTCATGCAAGTTCTTTCCCATAAGCATGTATGACTATATTCGGAATACATGCCTACATTACATTGATGAATTGGAGCTAGTTCTGTGTCACCCTAGGTTATAACTATTGCATGAGGAATTGCATCCGACATAATTCTCCATCACTTATCCAATTCCTATGAGCTTTTCACATATTGCTCTTTGCTTAGTTACTTTTCCGTTGCCACTGTTACAATTACTACAAAACTACTACTGTTACTTTTATCGCCGTTACCGCTACTATCATACTACTTTGCTACTAAATATTTTGCTGCAGATATTAAGTTATCTAGGTGTGGTTGAATTGACAACTCAACTCCTAATACTTGAGAATATCCTTTGGCTCCCCTTGTGTCGAATCAATAAATTTGGGTTGAATACTCTACCCTCGAAAACTGTTGCGACCCCCTATACATGTGGGTTATCAAGACTATTTTCTGGCGCCGTTGTCGGGGAGCATAGCCCTATTCTTTGAGTCACTTGGGATTTATATCTGTTGGTCACTATGAGGAACTTGAAAGACGAAAGAACTAAGATTTTTCCCTCAACTACGAGGGGAGGTAAGGAACTGCCATCTAGCTCTGCACTTGATTCACCTTACATTTTGAGTAAGCTTGTGACACCTAAACACGCTTACGCTATTAATTACGATATGTCACATGTTATTGATGATGCCACTTCTGCTATGCATGATGCTTATGATGAAACTACTTCTATGCTTGATACTAGTGTGCCACTAGGTGAATTTCTTGATGAACAACTTGCTAGGGCTAGAGAGAATGAAATTATTGAAACTGATAATATTGATGAAAGTGATGATGAAGATTCTCCCCCTAGATATCAATTGCTTGTTGTGCCTGACGGTTATGTTATGGATGAAGAAACTGCTAGAGACTTTCTTGCTTACAATGATAGGAATGATCTTAATAAATTATTAGCTAAGCTGAAAGAAAAGTCTTTGAATGCTAGAATGAAATATGACCCTGCTTTTGCTACTTCACCCATCTACGTTACTGATAAGGATTATGATTTCTCTGTTGATCCTGAGATAATTACTTTGGTTGAATCTGTTCCTTTTTATGGCTATGAATCTGAAACTGTTGTGGCACATCTTACTAAATAAAATGATATAGCCTCCCTATTCACTAATGATGAGAAAACTCGCTACTACTATATCCTTAAGTTATTTCCGTTCTCATTAAAGGGTGATGCTAAAACATGGTTTAATTCTCTTGATCCTGGTTGTGTGCGTAGTCCCGGGATATGATTTATTACTTCTCGCTAAATATTTCCCGCTCATAAGAAACAAGCTTCTTTAAGGGAAATATATAACTTTGTGCAAATTGAAGAAAAGAGTCCCCCACAAGCTTGAGGGAGGCTTCTCCAATTACTTAATGCTTTGCCTGATCATCCTCTCAAGAAAAATGAAATACTTGATATCTTTTATAATGGACTAACCAATGCTTCCAGAGACCACCTGGATAGTTGTGCTGGTTATGTTTTCAGGGAAAGAACAGTTGATCAAGATGAATTGCTATTGAATAATATGTTGGCTAATGAACATAATTGGACACTTCCTGAACCAACTCCTAAGCCAACTCCGAAGAAAAGGGGTAGTAAAGGTATTAAAGCTCAAGATGTTTAGAATTTACCTCCTATTGAAGAAATACACGGTCTTAATTTGCTGCCTGTTGAAAAAATACATGGTCTTGATAACCCGACACGGGTAGTAAAGGTAAATTCTCTCTATAGATTTGATGAAGGTGATATTCCTTGTTATAAATCTGCTAGCCAATGCTTAGATGAATTTAATAATTTTATTGTTAAACAAGAAAACTTCAATGCTTATGTTGGTAGACAATTGAAATGCAATGCTTATAAGATTGAACACTTGAGTGATTATATGTCTAGAATTAAAGGTGAACATAAACTCATTAGTAAACATGCTTCTATGGTTACCACTCAAGTAGAACAAGTGCTTAAAGATCAAAATGATTTGATCAATGAATTAAATAATAAGAAGAATGATAATGCTGTTAGAGTTATGACTAGAGGGGGTAAAATGACTCAGGAACCTTTGTATCCTGAGGGCCACCGTAAGAGAATTGAGCAAGATTCTCAGAGAACTAATGTTGATGCACCTATTCCTTCTAAGAAGGAGAAAAAGAAAAATGATTGGACCTTGCATGCTTGTAGTGAACTTGTTGTTGACACACCTGAGAATCCCAATGATATTTCTATTTCTGATGTTGAAACACAATCTGGTGATGAACATGAACCTAGTGATAATATTAATGATGATGTTCATGTTGATGCTCAACCTAGCAATGACAATGATGTAGAGATTGAACCTGTTGTTGATCTTGATAACCCACAATCAAAGAATCAACGTTATGATAAGAGAATTTGTTGCTAGGAAGCACGGTAAAGAAAGAGAACCATGGGTTCAGAAACCCATGCCTTTTTCCTCCTAAACCATACAAGAAAAAGGATGATGAGGATTTTGAGCGCTTTGCTGAAATGATTAGACCTATCTTTTTGCGTATGCATTTGACTAATATGCATAAAATGAATCCTTATGCTAAGTACATGAAGGATATTGTTACAAATAAAAGAAAGATACCAGAAGCTAAAATTTCCACCATGCTTGCTAATTATATGTCACGCCCAAGATGCGACTGTCGGCGTTCTGGGAACGGGGGTCCCCAGACTTGCCTGCCTGCGGCCTGCGGTGTGGCTCGGAGGAGGCCCAGCACGGCCCATCTTCATCTACGCAAGCTCAAGACCCTCGCGAGGGGCCAAGCCTCATGGGCGGACGACAAGGAGCTTCCTCGAGCACGGCCTCGTCGGGTTGGCTCATGAGGAGGCGGAGAGTTCAAGGCAGGGTACCTCGCGAGGTGCCCATGACGCAAGCCATGGCGACCAAGGGCGCCCGATCGGGCGCCAGCCCGTAGTGTCCTCCTTTCCTCTTTGGTGCAAAGGGAGCAAGCGCAGCGAGAGCATCAAGCCAAGGCATCCGTTTCGGTGCAACAAGACCAAGACCAGCCCAACGGCCGGAAGGAGTCATCGTGGAGCCCAAGCGAAAGCGTCATCACCAGAGCCTTTGGCAGGCGAGGACCAACTTTAGTCAGGATAAGTGTACCCGCTGTTCCCCTTCAAAATGGCCAATTGTTGGCGCCCTTCCCGCTCAATATTTGGGAAGAGGCCCAGGGCCCTCGCCTATAAATAGGAGTAGCCACCCCCAGGGCAGAGAGACCCGGACGGAGATCCAAATCCTCATCAAGAAACCAGTAGCTAGAGCGACTGAACACCACCTAGCAGTTCATCGCACCCGCCAAGAACAGACCCTCACGAGGCTGTTCTTCCTTGTATTGTTCCTCATCAGCCCAAGAGGCAATCCACCACACCACACACTGGAGTAGGGTATTACACCACAATGGTGGCCCGAACCAGTATAAATCTCGTGTCTCTTGTGTTGTTCCGTTAGCAGTTTAGGTCCTAGCGATTCGGCGAGGTGCGAGATGGTGGAGGGTTGGATCTCCGCGCGCACCCCAGTGTTCGAACCTCAAGGGTCTGCCGGAACCCGAAATCCGACAGCGGCCCTATCCTAAAGGAACTCGAAGGTCCCACCAAGGATAGAAGCGCATCTTGAAGAAGCTTTTGCAAGGTGGATATCATTACATCAACATTACATAATAGTGGGGATACACCCAAGACATACAATGTCACCAGAATACAACAATACATCAAATACAAGAGAAACAACATCCAGCTACGGATGAAGCATAAACAGAAACTCAAACAATATCCACCCTGCTAGCCCAGGCTGCCGACCAGGAACCTATCCCTCAATCGAAGAAGAAGTAGAAGAATAACTCCAAACAAGTAAACATCACTCTCGCGTCATGATCATCGCAAAATCTGTACCTGCAACTGTCGGTGTAGTATCTGTGAGCCACGAGGACTCAGCAATCCCATAACCATGGGTATCAAGACTAGCAAAGCTTAAAGGGTAAGGAAGGGGTAAAGTGGTGAGGTTGCAGCAGCGACTAAGCATGTATGGTGGCTAACTTACGCAAATAAGAGCGAGAAGAGAAGCAAAGCAAGCGGTCGTTAACTAGTAATGATCAAGAAGTGATCCTGAACTCCTACTTACGTCAAACATAACCCAAAAACCAAGTTCTCCTCTTGAACAACCCCGAAAAGAGACAATCACGGTTACGCACACGGTTGGTGTATTTTAGAAGAGTTTACTTCAAGTTTACTACAACCGGATATCAACAAATTCCCATCTGCCACATAACCGCGGCACGGCTTTGAAAGTTCAAACCCTGCAGGGGTGTCCCAACTTAGCCCATGATAAGCTCTTGCGATCAACGAAGGATATTCCTTCTCCCGGGAAGACCCGATCAGTCTCGGAATCCCGTTTACAAGACATTTCGACAATGGTAAAACAAGACCATCGAAGCCGCCCGATGTGCCGACAAATCCCGATAGGAGTCGCACGTACCTCGTTCTCAGGGCACACCGGATGGTCAGGCTACGAGTAAAACCAGGCCTCGAGTTTCCCCGTGGTGGCCCCGCAGGTTGCTCGATTCGGACCAACACTCGAAGGAGCACTGGCACGGGGGGGCTAAAATAAAGATGACCCTCGGGCTCCGGAAACCCAAGGGAAAAAGGGCATAGGTGAGGAAAATGGTAAAACCAATGTTGGGCCTTGCTGGAAGAGTTTTATTCAAAGCGAACTGTCAAGGGGGTCCCATAAATCACCCAACCGCGTTAGGGACGCAAAACTGGGAACATAATACCGATATGACGGAAACTAGGGCGGCAAGAGTGGAACAAAACACCAGGAATAAGGCCGAGCCTTCCACCCTTTACCAAGTATATAGATGCATTAATAATATAAGAGATATTGTGATATCCCAACATAAACATAATCCAACATGGAGAAATCTTCATCTTCTCCCGCAACTAGCAACGCTATAAGAGGGGCTGAGCAAAAGCGGTAACATAGCCAAACAACGGTTTGCTAGGAAGGGTGACAAAGGTTAGAGGTTCATGGCAATTTGGGAGGCTTGATAAGCAAGTGGTAGGTAACGCGGCAAAGCGATAGAATGAAGCAACTAGCATAGCAATGATAGTAGTGAGATCCAAGGTGACGGTCATCTTGCCTGAAATCCCGCTAGGAAGAAGAACGAGTCCATGAAGAAGACAAACGGACGTAGTCGAACGAACCCTCACAACTCCGGAATGAAACCAAAGCTAACGAGAGAAGCAAACTAGAAAGAAGCAAACAACATGGTAAACACACAATCATAAACATGGCATGATGTACAATCAAGTATGATGTTTGTCCGGTTTAAATGAGGCATGGCATGGCAAATGCAACAAACAACAATACAAATTAAGTGGAGCTTTGCATATTGACGAAACACCACATTCGATTGCTTAGTTCTCTCTTGGTTATGTAACCAACAATATTAAATGTTATTAAACATGGCAAGGGGTGAAGCATAAGTAAACTAACTATTTAGGAAAGTTTAAATGATGCCGGAAGAACAAACAACAATTCCGGAAAATCCCCATATGCATATTTTGAATTTGCTACTGTTCTGCCCTAAACACAATTTTAATATTGTTAAACAGAAAAATAAAGTACACCAAGTTAAACTAGGCATTTTCCCACCCCATTTATAGATAAAGTTTATTTAAAATGGAGCTACGGTTATTTAGTTATGAAATAAATCATTTTAGCATGGCATTATGCAAAATAAACACAAACAGCATGTTAAACATTTTTAACATAGATGAAAGTGGCATATTATTAATCTACACAAATTTCTGAGCATTATACATATTTAAGACATTTTAATCCGATGCACGGTTTGTGAATTATTAATGCATGATGTGCAAGGACTTTTCTATAAAACAGTAAATCTCTGGATAATAGACAAATTCGCAGATCTGGGAAAAAACATTATACGGGCCGAAACTGCTGGGCTGAACAGAGAGGAGGGGCTGGATGTGGTGCTCACCATGGGCCTAGCCTAGCGTCGGTGAGGAGGCCCAGCGGGGCGGATCTGGCGCGACCCACGAGCAGCCGGATCGGCCAACGAGCGAGGGGCGGGCGAGATGCTTGGCTCGTTACTAAAGAACGAGCAACAGAAGCAGCGGCAGGTTCACGGTGATGCAGAAGACGGCGCCGGGGAGGTTCTGGCGACGGGGTCGGCAGGAACCAACGAGTAGGCGCCGGAGATGGCCGGATCTGGTGGCAATTCGGGCCAAAACGAGGCATGTCGGCGCCGGCGCGCTGTGGAAGAGGGTCGGCAGCGGGGATGTACTCCTGTGAACATGTACAGGTTGCGAGAGAGTTTCAGTGAGGAGAGGTACAGAGAAGAAACGGGAAAAAAGGAGGGAAGAACGGACGCGGGCGGCTAGAGGTGCTCACCGGCGAGCTGCGGTGGCTCGAGGCGGCCTGGGGGAGGCGACGAGGTCCCAGACAGGCGACGGTGATGCAACAGAACTTCGTGGCGTTGAGGATGATGGTCGGGCGCGACAAGCACCAAGGGGCGGCCATGGCGTTCCTTCTGCAAGGACAATGAAAGGGCAAGAGAGGTCGGGAGGGAGAGGGCACGGGGAAGGAGAAGAAAGAGGGCAGTGCGGGGGACTGCTGGTGATTGTTCGACGAGCTCCGTCGTGGAGGCGACAGGTCCAGCAGTCGAGGCGAGGCGCTCAAGGCTGGCGCTTATTCGCAGTGCTCGAGGAGAAAGCAGAGGAGGAGCTCCTCTCTTGTGGGCTGGATCGAGGCAAGGAGGAGGATTTGGTGGTGGCTGGTTGTGACGCCCGGATAATTAAGCTACAGTAACCTTCTACTAATGATGCCACGTCACCACGATTACTGTTGCTAATCCCGCGTTAGTTCAAAACGATTCAAATTCAAATTTGAGTTAATGGAAAACATCAAAATTTTCAAGCGTTAAAACTAAAAGGTTCGGTTTGCGGAAAATAATCCATAAAATATTTTGGTGAAGTAACCACACTTTTACAAAATGCTTAAATATTATGTGTCACTGACCAGTGGGGCCCACTGATCAGGTTGACCAGTCAACCCCTATTGACTGCTTACGTCAGCATGACATCATGATGATGTCATAAATCCATTTTCAGGTTAAATTAAATAGTTAATTAAATTTCAGAAATTAATAAAATCTTTGGAAAATCATATCTTTTAACCCGTAACTCGGATTAAATTATTTTCAACATGAAAGTTGCTCAGAACGACGAGACGAATCCGGATACGCAGCCCGTTCGTCCGCCACACACCCCTAACATATCAAACTCGCAACTTTCCCCCTCCGGCTCCTCTGCGCGAAAACGCGAAACACCGGGGATACTTTCCCGGATGTTTCCCCCCTTCACATGCATCACCTCATACCACGTTAGGGCACGCCTAGCATCACGCTTTGCTTTGTCATGCATCGTCATGCATCTGTTTGCATTGTATTCATTGTTTCTTCCCCCTCTTCCTCCGCTAGACACCGAGACCGACGCCGGTGCTACCCAGTACGACTACGGAGTTGAGGAACCCTCTCTCTTGCCAGAGCAACCAGGCAAGCGCCCCCCCCCCCCCTTGATCACCAGATATCGCCTATTCTTCTCTATACTGCTTGCATTAGAGTAGTGTAGCATTTTACTGCTTTCGATTAATCCTATCTTCTTTGCATAGCTTTGTCCTTGCTACTCTTGTTGTTACCTTTACCTGCCATCCCATCGCTTAGTATAGGATGCTAGAGTTCCATCTGGCCCTACACTCTTGTCCGTCCCGCCATGCTATACTCTTTGGGTTGTGATCACTTCGGAGGTGATCACGAGCATATACTATATACTTTACACTATTACATTACCTCGTGATCTGTTTGGAGATGAAATTTGAAAGGACAGTTGCTCCATCCTGGTAGAGGTGGGCCCGGGTTCCCGACGGCCCCCGATCGTTACTTTGTGGCGAAGCAACAGCAGGTTGAGACCACCTAGGAGAGGTGGGCTGGCCTGCTCGGCGCTTGCGGATACTTAACACGCTTAACGAGATCTTGGTATTTGATCTGAGTTGGGTCGTTGACCTTATACACACTAACCGCCACGTGGGACAAGATATGGGCAACCGGCGTCGTGGTATCAGCCGAAGAGTTTCGTGACGTCGGGCCGATCGAAGCGGCGCCACCGGATTGGATCGAACGCCTGCTAGGCTAGGTGCCGCTTCGGCCGCCGCATAGCGTCTTGGTGTGCTAAGGGCGATGGGCCTGCACCCTCTGCGCTTAGGTTTAGACCGGCGTCTTGACCTCATGTTGTGCCTAGGTGGGGCTGCGACGTGTTGATCTTCCGCGGCGGGCATGACCCGTAAAAGTGTGTCCGCCAAATGGGATCGAGCATGTCGGGTAATGTGGTGCACCCCTGCAGGGAAGTTAATCTATTAGAATAGCCGTGATCTTCGGTAATAGGACGACTTGGAGTTGTACCTTGACCTTATGACAACTAGAACTGGATACTTAATAAAACACACCCTTCCAAGTGCCAGATATAACCCGGTGATCGCTCTCTAACAGGGCAATGAGGAGGGGATCGGGTAGGATTATGCTATGCGATGCTACTTGGAGGACTTGATCTACTCTCTTCTACATGATGCAAGACGGAGGCTGCTGTAAGCGTAGTCTTGACGGTGATTAGTTATCCCCTCTTATTACGGCATTCTGTAGTTCAGTAATCGATATGGCCCTTTACACATATACCCATGCATATGTAGTGTAGCTCCTTGCTTAAGTAGTACTTTGGATGAGTACTCACGGTTGCTTTCTCCCCATTTTCCCCTTTTCCTTTCTTTATGGTTGTCGCAACGAGATCCGGAGCCCAGAGCCATACGCCACCGTTTAATTTACTCCTACTACACCGGAGGTGCCTACTACTACGTGCAGCCCGCTGACGACGACCAGGAGTAGTTAGGAGGATCCCAGGCAGGAGGCATGCTCCTCTTTTGATCTATATCCCAGTTTTTACTAGCCTTCTTAAGGCAAACTTGTTTAACTTATGTCTGTACTCAGATATTGTTGCTTCCGCTGACTCGTCTATGATCGAGCACTTGTATTCGAGCCCTCGAGGCCCCTGGCTTGTATTATGATGCTTGTATGACTTATTTATGTTTTAGAGTTGTGGTGTGATATCTTCACGTGAGTCCCTGATCTTGATCGTACACATTTGCGTGCATCATTAGTATACGATTGAATCGGGGGCGTCACAAGTTGGTATCAGAGCCGACTGCCTGTAGGAATCCCCCTTCCACACTCCTTGGCCGAAGTCGAGTCTAGACTTTACAAAACTTTTACTAACATGGCTGTGTGGCCCATGGGCCCACGTCGCCATTGGGTGGTATTAGGATCTTTTATTCCTCGACCTATACTCCGGGACTCTGGTCTCTCTTCTATTCGGGTTAAATGAATTTGCTATATTCTAACATTAGGTTCTCGTAACAACTTTCTACCGGAGAGCCCCTTGTTGCACATGATCGTCTGCTGCACCAGAAGGATCCGAAGATACTCTCTGATGTTCTCTCGAGACTTTATGGTCACTTATGCAATTCCCTTCCATAGATAAACCCCTATGGATAAGCACGTATACTCGCCATTCATACAATGCTTCCCAGTTGATCTTGTTTACAAGATACCTAGAAACTCTCTCTGTTGTTCCGAGAATCCTTTCAGCTTACTGCCTTGCTGATCTTTGTCACCTGAATACCCCTACGGATAATTCTCGCACTTATCGAGTATCCGCTCATTGCCAGTTGTTCATGTGTTCCGAAAAGGACTTCAAAATATTATTCGGTCTTCCAAAAATCCTGAGCAGCCTATTGCTCTTGAAATTCTCGCTTGCTTGCATTATGGTTAATCCGATAAGTTCGTAATCTTATTGGCCTCCCTTGTCTTTATCATTTTAAGTTCGTTGATTCAATATGTTGAGGATGCTCGCATTCCTTAGCGGAATCCTAGAATTCATCCTTCCGGCTCAGACGTCATTTGGATATGAGCTGGTTCTTGACCAATCAATGCCTTGATCGTTTGTGCTTCTAAGTCTATTGAACTTATTCATTTTCGACCAGAATGATTGCTTCTGATCCCTTGATTTGGAAATCATAAAATTTCTTTGCATTAAGCTTTGAATTAGTCAGTTGTTTCTATAATCTGATGCCTTGGCGTTCCTTCTTCCTTTGATTGAGTACTGATACTCACATCAGCCCCGTTGTGGACCGCCATACCCATTGCCGGATTGTTATCCGACAATGTCCTTCACAACCAAAATTCTTGTGAGTTCTTTACCTGATACATAATGCCCTTGATAAATTGTATCATCTACTTGGCCAACCATGCTCTGCTTTCGAGCTGGTGGTATTTACTATTGAAGCTTGTGGTATATGTTTCCACGATACCCTGACGGGTTGAACCTATGCCTTACTTTATATGTGTGAACTCGGAAGTTTTCACGAGTCATACTCATCTGGTATTTCACCAGGTAAAACTTTCAACACTAGTGCCTTTATCAAAGCGAGAAGTGAATGCAAGGTTATACATTGAAGAAGTGGGAGTCGACCTTGAACCTTGCGTTCATGCCCATGGACACGATGTATAACTTATCATGGAAGCTGCTCGTAAAAATAATTACCCCCTTGTTATAAGTTCGTCTTGTATCCGTGGTTCGATCCTTTATGATCGTGGGTTCCGACCATGATTGTTCTCCTTTGATTCTATTTCTCGGACAAGTTAAAGTACTTGCCTTCTGCAGATCAGTACGCCTTCCCAACCTCTATTTTGTTCTACCTTCGAGTATTACCCCTGGTATCTCGAGGATATCAACCCATTGCACTTCATCTTATGAATTTCTGATGAAGTAGTACGTTTCCCCATCACAGTCACTCCACGGGTTATGGGTTGTCATCAACCGAGAACCCCGATTTGTGAATCGAATCAACACTGAGATTCGGTACCCCCAGTACTTTGTGGTTGAGAAGTTTAATACTCCATCCCGTCACTCCTAGCCTGATCGGCTACATCATTATCGTGCTAATTTTAACTGTGCTACCGGGTCCTTAGTTCCGGAGCACAACTTTCGGTAATGAGCTAAGCTTACACCGGTTTCCTCGTCTTATCGTTCCACCTTGAACGACAAGCTTGAATTCGGGTTTGTGTCCTACTCATGGTCCCAAGAACATTTCGCTTCATCAATCCTTTGACTTGATGTCATCGCCGACCGATTACATCTCCATGAAACCTCTCGACAGAATTTTTCAGGATCATCATCAACATTCTGAGTTCCTCCATGATATCAATTGAATTCCTGATGAGAAATACCATCCTTGCCCCTTGATGATTTGTGTTATCATCGGCAACATTCTTACTTTCCCTTCAACACAAACTTGTCCATGTATTGTGTTGAGCCTTGAGATCCTTGCTATCTTTCATGTCAAGAATGTCATGGGAAATTCACCACCCTTAAGAATTCTTGATACAAGTGATACTTATTAACATCTCCGTACATTTCCAGGTTCCCGTGTGGATTCTAACCGGGATACCAACAGGTAAACTGTGTTGTTTGGATTCTGCCCTTCTAGCAACCCTATTGTTTTGAAGTTAGTGGTCGACATTTCATTCTTAGACCATTGGTTATCGAATCACCATTCTAACATCGGTTGTGCTACTTAAGCCCATATTTCGAGTGCACCTTTCAACCGATGTTTAATTGTGTATGTTCCCCCTCGAGCGTACATCATTATACCATTTGAACTGACAAATGATATCTCCTTGTTCACATGCTTGTGGAAATCCATCTTTTGGATATCTCGTTGAATTATTGTTGAGTCCATCAGCCACCTCCTCATCTCTCCTTGATTTAATGATGAACTCTTGTTTCGGAACTTGCTACCATAGATCATTTCTGAGAATCTCACAATGTCATCTTATCAAATTGTGTTGCACCTTTTCCTCTTAGGCATCCTGAATCTGAGGTATCTTGACACCAATTGGATCTGAACCTCGGACAGATATGATGGTTGGAACATATTTCCAAGAGTTATAACATTGGTCTTTATATTACTCGGTAAGGTGATGTCATGCCTAGCGCACCTGACCGGAGGACCTATTATATAGTTTCATTTTTAGCAAGGTTATCCATTATTCCTTGAGGAAATTGTAAGACTTATTCTATAAGTTGTTCCTGGTGGATCCTTTTTGTTTTCAAAGTTTGATCTTCACCTGTTGACCATGTCAATGCTATCTCGAAGCATGTCTGTGATACTCCAATTTTCAACAAGAACATTTAAAGCCCAATGCTAAATGTTTCTTTATCAATTATCCAAACACCATTGTATGGGTAATGTCATGAAATTTCTCTCCCCTTACCTAAAGGGTTTTCTACATTATTTCCTATCATGGATATCATACTCTGCTTGTCCTTGGGAAGGATATACCCCCTGAAATATGTGTTTAAACACAATTTCCTTTCCATTGTTTTGCTTAAACCTTCTTGTGATCTATATAAGCAGTAATATTTCCCTGCTTATGTAAACACCTCGGTGTACCATCTTGTCTGGTGTAACCCTGTTACCATTGTTGATAGCATCCCGGTAACCACCGATGGACGAGAACTTTGCCTATTGGTCCGCCTTGTTCAACGAGCAAGAAAATGGTTCTCTTCGTCCCTCGCCCTTGGCATCGATGTTGTTGCCGACATAGCTGACAGGCTAGCCTCTGACATGCCTTGCTAACGTGACAATGCAAGATGTCACCACTCCTACTTTTATCCCACATGGTGGGCCCATGACCCACAGTTCCACAGGATTGAAACCTGACTCTTGTACACCACCTGTTCCCAAGGTTGTTCCTCGCGCTTGACTTCATATGTAATTCATGGACCACCTATCTAGTGATCTATTCTGGTATGAGGCGCAATACCTATTCTCGTTGCCCTGAAACCCTTTCACCTTCTGATTAGGCATCGAACGATTGCCTATTCGTTTGAAGCTTCTCATGGTACCTTCTTACTTTGCTCTCGATATCTTCTTAAGTTTCAAGTCGAGAGATACTTATGCTTCTTCCCTGAGTTAACCGTCTGATGCTCGATCTTGTTAGAGTCCATCCATATCGAGTTTTCCCTTCTTACCCTTTCATAAGTACGGTGAAGATCCTGAAGGAAGGACGACAACTTCATCATGATGACCTGAAGCGGAGAAGTGAAAACATCAACGTAATGGATCGACCTCTTCGAGAAGAGCAACCAAGACCGAGAAGACTCGTTAGAATTTCGTAACCAGATCTTTCCCCCTTACAACACCTCTTAAATCTCGGGACGAGATTTCTTGTAGTGGAGGAGAATTGTGACGCCCGGATAATTAAGCTACAGTAACCTTCTACTAATGATGCCACGTCACCACGATTACTTTTGCTAATCCCGCGTTAGTTCAAAACGATTCAAATTCAAATTTGAGTTAATGGAAAACATCAAAAGTTTTCAAGCGTCAAAACTAAAAGGTTTGGTTTGCGGAAAATAATCCATAAATTATTTTGGTGAAGTAACCACACTTTTACAAAATGCTTAAATATTATGTGTCATCGACGGTGGGGCCTTGGTCGGGTTGACGATCAACCCTTGATTGACTGGCGGCGTCGACATGACATCATGCTGATGTCATAAATCCATTTTCGGGTTAAATTAAATAGTTAATTAAATTTTAGAAATTAATAAAATCTTTAGAAAATCATATATTTTAATCCATAACTCGGATTAAATTATTTTCAACATGAAAGTTGCTCAGAACGACGAGACGAATCCAGATACGCAGCCCGTTCGTCCGCCACACACCGCTAACATATCAAACTCGCAACTTTCCCCCTCCGGCTCCTCTGCCCGAAAATGCGAAACACCGGGGATACTTTCCCGGATGTTTCCCCCCTTCACCGGCATCACCGCATACCGCGTTAGGGCACGCCTAGCATCACGCTTTGCTTTGTCATGCATCGTCATGCATCTGTTTGCATTGTATTCATTGTTTCTTCCCCCTCTTCCTCCGCTAGACACCGAGACCGACGCCACTGCTACCCAATACGACTACGGAGTTGATGACCCCTCTCTCTTGCCAGAGCAACCAGGCAAGCCCCCCCCCCCCCCGCTTGATCACCAGATATCGCCTATTCTTCTCTATACTGCTTGCATTAGAGTAGTGTAGCATGTTACTGCTTTCAGTTAATCCTATCTTTCTTTGCATAGCTTTGTCCTTGCTACTCTGTTGTTACCTTTACCTTTATCCTCTTGCTTAGTATAGGATGCTAGTGTTCCATCGGTGGCCCTACACTCTTGTCCGTCTGCCATGCTATATTCTTGGGCTGTGATCACTTCGGGAGGTGATCACGGGCATATACTATATACTTTACACTAATACATTACCTGTGATACTGTTCGGAGATGGGGGCTGAAAGGACAGGTGGCTCCATCCCGGTAGAGGTGGGCCTGGGTTCCCGACGGCCCCCGACTGTTACTTTGTGGCGGAGCGACAGGGCAGGTTGAGACCGCCTAGGAGAGAGGTGGGCCTAGCCCTGTTCGGCGTTCGCGGATACTTAACACGCTTAACGAGATCTTGGTATTTGATCTGAGTTGGGTCATTGACCTTATACGCACTAACCGCCACGTGGGACAAGATATGGGCAACCGGCGTCGTGGTATCAGCCGAAGCATTTCGTCGTCGACTCTTTGACGGTAGCGTGCGGATTGGACTGGAACGCCGCATAGCGTCTTGGTGTGCTAAGGGCGATGGGCCGGACCCTGTGCGCTTAGGTTTAGACCGGCGTCGACCTCTGTTGTGCCTAGGTGGGGTTGCAACGTGTTGATCTTCCGCGACCGGGCATGACCCAGAAAAGGTGTGTCCGGCCAAATGGGATCGAGCGTGTCGGGTAATGTGGTGTACCCCTGCAGGGAAGTTAATCTATTCGAATAGTCGTGATCTTCGGTAACAGGACGACTTGGAGTTGTACCTTGACCTTACGACAACTAGAACTGGATACTTAATAAAACACACCCTTCCAAGTGCCAGATATAACCCGGTGATCGCTCTCTAACAGGGCAATGAGGAGGGGATCGCCGGGTAGGATTATGCTATGCGGTGCTACTTGGAGGACTTGATCTACTCTCTTGTACATGCTTTGCAAGACGGAGGCTGCCGAGCGTAGTTTTCGACGAGTGATTAGTTATCCCCTCTTATTACGGCATTCTGCGATTCGGTCCTTGATATGGCCCTTTACACATAAACCCATGCATATGTAGTGTAGCTCCTTGCTTGCGAGTACTTTGGATGAGTACTCACGGTTGCTTTCTCCCCCCTCTTCCCCTTTTCCTTTCTTTATGGTTGTCGCAACCAGATGCTGGAGCCCAGCAGCCAGACGCCACCGTGGACAACGGCTCCTACTACACCGGAGGTGCCTACTACTACGTGCATCCCGCTGACGATGACCAGGAGTAGTTAGGAGGATCCCGGGCAGGAGGCATGCGCCTCTTTCGATCTGTATCCCAGTTTGTGCTAGCCTTCTTAAGGCAAACTTGTTTAACTTATATGCGTACTTTCAGATATTGTTGCTTCCATGACTCGTCTATGATCGAGCACTTGTATTCGAGCCCTCGAGGCCCCTAGCTTGTATTATGATGCTTGTATGACTTATTTATGTTTTAGAGTTGTGTTGTTATATCTTCCCGTGAGTCCCTGATCTTGATCGTACACATTTGTGTGCATGATTAGTGTACGATTGAATCGGGGGCGTCACACTGGTGGAGAACGAGAGAGGAATTTTTTTGGATCAGGGAGGAAGCTGCTGGTTGGTCCGGGAGGGATCCCGAGGTAACCAGGTGGAGTGGCGGCGTGGTGGGATCGATGGAACAAGACCCCTAGGATCTAGGGTTGGACCTTATATTTATAACAGATGAAAACAGTTTAGGGCGGTTAGGTCCCTCCGATGGTAATCGGACGGTCGCGAATAAAATAGCTAGGGAGTCCAAAAGAGAAACCGATGATGATTTAGAGATGTTTGGTGATGATCCGGACCCATCGGTCGTGACCGTGCGGTTGAGTTCGGGGAAGTTTGAGGCGAGCAAGCGAGGGTTCGAGCATTGAGCAAAGAGATTAAGCGGCCGGACAAGAGGGACTCGAAAAACCGGTTGGTCTCGGAGCAGGACAGCGGAGAGCAGCGGCAACTACTGAGCGAACTAAGAGTTTTAAGAAAACATGCGGATGCGATGCGGATGATGCAATGATGAATGCAATAAATAAATAAATCACACGGCTACAATGAAATACATGGAAGTCTTCTGGAGCATCGGTCTCGGGGCGTTACAACACTCCACCACTACAAGAGGATCTCGTCCCGAGATCTAGGCTGGCACCGAAGAGAAACGGAAGAGGAAGAGGTAAAACAAAGTTGCTTCTTTAACAAATGAGTGAAACCAAAGAACCTTGAGAGGTCGCAAAGCTTGAAGAAATGACACGACAGAGGTGAACACAATTTAAAACACTCCGTTCATCAAGAGGAACAAGGAACGGTGAATACGGCAAGAAAGAAGAGCTTAAGTGACAAGATAGATATTGAAACCACTCCGGTTAAATGGATAAGCAAGAAAAGAACACGATCCTCACAATTCGAGATGATGAGTGAAGAGAGCAACATCACCATGCCTCCGGAAGAAGAAATAGAAGATAGATCATTGGAATAAAGGAATGGAGTAGAAAATGCCAACTTCTGCCACAAATGATCTTGGAAGCACCCTTCCAAGAAGGTTAGAACAGAGTTGTTGGAAAACCAACAACGAAAGGATAAGCTTGTAGTAGGCTTATGGAAAAGACCTCAAAATTATAAGGTGATCACCGACCACAAGCGGAAAAGATTAAAAGGCTGAGAAGACCGAAGAAATGCAAAACTCCACTTCAAAAGAATACGAAGAATTAATTGCACCTCGAGACGCAAGAAGAAAAGATAGTTGAGCTCCAACAAGAATCTTGATGAGCACTTGAAGAATGAATTAAATACTGGCGAACCACCATGAAGATCTCTGGTAACAAAAGGATTACGAGATAAAATCGAAGGATGAAAGGGATAAGATTAGAGTGTTCCGATGATTCAGATGGAGCTTCGCGACGAGACAAGCGAGAAGACTTGGAACTCCGGAAAGGAAAAGACGAACAACTTAGAACCGAGAAATCACTCATTACGAACAATCTCCAAAGAAAGGAATTAATCAACTTGATGAAAGAAGAATAAGAATTACGTTATGCTTATCCTCCACCAATTAAATTGATGAGAAGCAATGGATTGCATACAACTTATTCACATTTAAAAGGATTAAGGGGGGGATATAGCGCCAAATTTGGAAAAAATCTTCATGATCCACCCTTATGATTGTGAATAACGAATTAATAGATATGATAAGAACGGAAAAGGAATCTACAACGAATCACCGGAAGAATTAAAAATTGAATGACGAAAGGGAATGAATCCCCGGGAAGAAATACGAAAGCACAAAGATGCTTGAGGGAAATAGAGACAAGAGAGCGAAGAGATCGCGAACCAATTGAATAATACTTGAACGAAGCACCAGAAGAATATTGAGACGAACGAAGGGGCACGGATATAGAATAATTGGAGAACGGATCTGAAAACTTAGAACGAAGAAATCTTCCGAAAAAATGGCCTCCGGATAATCGGGAGAGAACGCAACTCCTGAAATACTCCGGATGGATGAAAAGAATTGCACGACTGGAAGCCATTTGATAGGATAACATCGAGCTAGCACCGCGAAACTCCGGGTGAACGGACAAGATTTAAAAAGAAATTCTTCTTCGGTCTTCAAATGTTGAGAATGACGACGAGAAACAACACCAAAATTGTTGAGATACTCCGAGAGAATGAAAAACGAAGAGGTTGATCCAACAATGAAATGATTTGAAATCGATCTGAGAAAAGCATCTGACTGATGAAATTCATACTTACGTCAAATTTCAAAAGAACTAGAGAATACCCCGGAAAAAATCAGAAAAGTTAGGTAAGATCCTGGGAAAAGACCTGTGGGTTAAGGCCCACTGAAAAGAAACACCTTTGGAAAAGGATTGTTGAATGATAAATGATGCACCGGAACAGCTGAAAGACTTGAATGAGGTGACCACCTCGAATTAATTGGATGCAAACACGAATTTTCTAAGATGTCTTCAACACTCCGGGATAATAGAATGGCAAGAGGCGAACGAGCAAGGGGAAATATTTAAACTGAGGGAAAAAAAACGAACAACACCGAAAACTTGAATAGAATCCACCAGAAAGAAAATGCGACGAACAACGATGAACTAGACGAGACTTCACCTGTTGAGATAATTGAGGAAAGACTAAAGATACTCCGCAAGAATGAAATAGCTACTAGAAAAGAGGTTCAGACTCCGGGAATTAAAAGGGGTGGGAGGGTGGGAAAACAAAGGCAACTTGGAAGGGAGAACCGACGAATAACTTGAAGAGAAAAGCACCGGTCGAAATGATTTAGGGAAGAATGCAAAGAGTTCGCATGAATAGGATGGATACTCGATTACAGACTCCGGTTCCGAGAAGAAGAAGGGAGGGCGAGTGGGAAAAAACAAGGACAACTTCAGACAGGGAAACAACGTCGGAAGAGAAAAAACTGACGACTGATCTCGCGAAAGACACAGAGGTTTGAATCAATTCGACGAGAAATGTACCGGACAAAAGAGGAAGGACAATGAACGAAAACTAACCCGTGATCCTAAAGAAAAATTGGAATGGGAAGAGGAGTAGTTGAAAACACCTACGTCAAGATTTCTCACCAGAGCGACGAAGGGGCTGAGGAGTAAAAACAATTCCTACTCTCCGATATAACTAGACTCCGAAAAAGTTTTCTTCTAGACTCGACATCAGCCAAACTACACTATCAATCAAGGGGGGCTCCTAAGGTCGGTCGAGGCTCTGATACCAACTTGTCACGCCCAAGATGCGACCCTATCCTAAAGGAACTCGAAGGTCCCACAACTTGGATAGAAGCACATCTTGAAGACGCTTTTGCAAGGTGGATATCATTACATCAACATTACATAATAGTGGGGATACACCCAAGACATACAATGTCACCAGAATACAACAATACATCAAATACAAGAGAAAAAACATCTAGCTATGGATGAAGCATAAACAGAAACTCAAACAATATCCACCCTGCTAGCCCAGGCTGCCGACCAGGAACCTATCCCTCAATCGAAGAAGAAGCAGAAGAATAACTCCAAACAAGTAAACATCGCTCTCGCGTCATGATCATCGCAAAACCTGTATCTGCAACTGTTGGTGTAGTAATCTGTGAGCCACGAGGACTCAGCAATCCCATAACCATGGGTATCAAGACTAGCAAAGCTTAAAGGGTAAGGAAGGGGTAAAGTGGTGAGGTTGCATCAGCGACTAAGCATGTATGGTGGCTAACTTACGCAAATAAGAGCGAGAAGAGAAGCAAAGCAAGCGGTCGTTAACTAGTAATGATCAAGAAGTGATCCTGAACTCCTACTTACGTCAAACATAACCCAAAAATCGTGTTCTCCTCTCGAACAACCCCGAAAAGAGACAATCACGGTTACACACACAGTTGGTGTATTTTAGAAGAGTTTACTTCAAGTTTACTACAACCGGATATCAACAAATTCCCATCTGCCACATAACCGCGGGCACGTCTTTCGAAAGTTCAAACCCTGCAGGGGTGTCCCAACTTAGCCCATGATAAGCTCTCGCGATCAACGAAGGATATTCCTTCTCCCAGGAAGACCCGATCAGTCTCGGAATCCCGTTTACAAGACATTTCGACAATGGTAAAACAATACCAGCAAAGCCGCCCGATGTGCCGACAAATCCCGATAGGAGTCGCACGTACCTCGTTCTCAGGGCACACCGGATAAGTCAAGCTACGAGTAAAACCAGGCCTCGAAGTTTCCCCATGGTGGCCCCAAGAAGTTGCTCGGTTCGGACCAACACTTTCGAAGGAGCACTGGCCCGGGGCTAAAATAAAGATGACCCTCGGGCTCAAAACCCAAGGGAAAAAGGGCATAGGTGAGGCAAATGGTAAAACCAATGTTGGGCCTTCTTTGGAAGAGTTTTATTCAAAGCGAACTGTCAAGGGGGTCCCATAAATCACCCAACCGCGTTAGGGACGCAAAATTCGGGAACATAATACTGATATGACGGAAACTAGGGCAGCAAGAGTGGAACAAAACACCAGGCATAAGGCCGAGCCTTCCACCCTTTACCAAGTATATAGATGCATTAATAATATAAGAGATATTGTGATATCCCAACATAAACATAATCTAACATGGAGCAATCTTCATCTTCACCTGCAACTAGCAACGCTATAAGAGGGGCTGAGCAAAAGCGGTAACATAGCCAGACAACGGTTTGCTAGGAAGGGTGACAAAGGTTAGAGGTTCATGGCAATTTGGGAGGCTTGATAAGCAAGTGGTAGGTAACGCGGCAAAGCGATAGAACAAAGAAACTAGCACAGCAATGACAGTAGTGAGATCCAAGGTGACGGTCATCTTGCCTGAAATCCCTCTAGGAAGAAGAACGAGTCCATGAAGAAGACAAACGGACGTAGTCGAACGAACCCTCACAACTCTGGACGAAACCGAAGCTAACGAGAGAAGCAAACCGGAAAGAAGCAAACAACATGGTAAACACACAATCATAAGCATGGCATGATGCACAATCAAGTATGATGCATGTCCGGTTTAAATGAGGCATGGCATGGCAAATGCAACAAACAACACTACAAATTAAGTGGAGCTTTGCATATTGACGAAACACCACATTCGATTATTTAGTTCTCTCTTGGTTATGTACCCAACAATATTAAATGTTATTAAACATGGCAAGGGGTGAAGCATAAGTAAACTAACTATTTAGGCAAGTTTAAATGCGGCCGGAAGAACAAACAACAATTCCGGAAAATCCCCATATGCATATTTTGAATTTGCTACTGTTCTGCCCTAAACACAATTTTAATATTGTTAAACAGAAAAATAAAGTACACCAAGTTAAACTAGGCATTTTTCCACCCCATTTACATATAAAATTTATTTAAAATGGAGCTACGGTTATTTAGTTATGAAATAAATCATTTTAGCATGGCATTATGCAAAATAAACACAAACAACATGTTAAACATTTTTAACATATATGAGAGTGGCATATTATTAATCTACACAAATTTCTGAGCATTATACATATTTAAGACATTTTAATCCGATGCATGGTTTGTGAATTATTAATGCATGATGTGCAAGGACTTTTCTGTAAAATAGTAAATCTCTGGATAATAGACAAATTCGCAGATCTGGGAAAAAACATGATACGGGCCGAAACTGATGGGCTGAACAGAGAGGAGGGGCTGGATTTGGTGCTCACCATGGGCCTAGCCCAGCGTCGGTGAGGAGGCCCAGCGAGGCGGATCTGGCGCGACCCACGAGCAGCCGGATCGGCCAACGAGCGAGGGGCGGGCGAGATGCTCGGCCACATTCTTGAAGAACGAGCAATGAAGCAGCGGCAGGTTCACGGCGATGCGTAAGACGGGCGCCGAGGAGGTTACGGCGACGGGTCGGCGGGAACCGGCAGTAGGCGCCGGAGATGGCGGATCTGGTGGCAATTCGGCCAAAAGCGAGGCATGGCGGCGCCCGGCCTTGGCTGTGGAAGAGGGCCGACACAGAGGATGTACTCTGTGAAGATGTACGAGTTGCAAGAGAGTTTGAGAGGAGAGCTACAGAGAAGAAAGCGGGAAAAAGGAGGTAAGAATGGGCCTTGGCGGCTAGAGGTGCTCACCGGCGAGCTGCGGTGGCTCGAGGCGGCACTGGGAGGCAGAACAAGGTCCCGTCTGGTGACGGTGATTTGAGGAACTTCATGGCGTTGAGGATGATGGTCGGGCGTGAGAAGCACCAAGGCGGCCATGGCGTTCCTTCTGCTGCGGACCATGAAAGGGCAAGAGAGGTCGGAGGGAGAGGGCACGGGAAGGAGAAGAAAGAGGGCAGGAGTGCGAGGGACGGCTGCTAGTGCTTACTCCGGCGAGCTCCGTCGTGGAGGCGTGGGGTCCAGCAGTCGGTGAGGTGAAGTGCGGCTCGGGCACTGCATTTATTCTTCTTGAGCTCGAGGAGAAAGTAGAGGAGGAGCTCCTCTCTTGTGGGCTGGATCGAGGCAAGGAGGAGGATTTGGTGGTGGCTGGTGGAGAACAAGAGAGGAATTTTTTGGATTAGGGAGGAAGCTGCTGGTTGGTCCGGGAGGAATCCCGAGGAAACCAGGTGGAGTGGTGGCGCGGTGGGATCGATGGGACAAGACCCCTAGGATCTAGGGTTGGACCTTATATTTATAACAGGTAAAAACAGTTTAGGGCGGTTAGGTCCCTCCGATGGTAATCGGACGGTCGCGAATAAAATAGCTAGGGAGTCCAAAAGAGAAACCGATGATGATTTAGAGATGTTTGGTGATGATCCGGACCCATCGATCATGACCGTGCGGTTCGGGTTCGGGAAAGTTTCGGGCGAGCAAGCGTGGGGTTCGAGCATTGAGCAAAGAGATTAAGCGGCCAGACAAGAGGGACTCGAAAAACCCGGTTGGTCTCGGAACGGACAACGGAGAGACGTGGCAACTACGAACGAACTAAGAGTTTTAAGAAAACATGCGGATGCGATGCGGATGATGCAATGATGAATGCAATAAATAAATAAATCACACGGCGACAATGAAATACATGGAAGTCTTCTGGAATGTCGGTCTCGGGGCGTTACATTATACTTTTAAGGGTGGAATACCTAAGAAACTAGGAGATCCATGAGTACCAACTATACCTTGCTCCATTAAAATAAACTATGTTAGAACTGCTTTATGTGATCTTGGAGCCGGTGTTAGTGTTATGCTCCTCTCTTTATATCGTAGACTTGATTTGGATAAGTTTACACCTACTGAAATATCTTTGCAAATGGCTGATAAATCAAGCGCTATACCCGGTCGGTATTTGTGAGGGCGATATACATTATGATTGCAAACGTTACTATTTTAACGGACTTTTTATTCTTGATATTCCGAGGGCGATAGTTTGTCGATTATCCTTGGTAGACCCTTTTTGAATACTGCAGGGGCTGTTATTGATTGCAACAAAGGCAATGTCACTTTTCATGTTAATGGTAATGAGCATACGGTACACTTTCCGAGGAAACAACCTCAAGTCCACAGTATCAATTCTATTTGAAAATTTTCACTATTACTATTGGAGGTTTTGAATTTCCTCTTCCTACTGTCAAGAAGAGATATGATATTCTTATTGTTGGGGATGTGCATATCCCCATTGAGGTAACATAGTGTTATTCGAAATTTCTCCGGTTCCATGTTATTCGAAAAGAGTTTGTTAACAAGGCTTGATCAACCTTGTTAGTGGATTCCTTTTGATGAGCATGAGATGGATGAAGTTAGAAAGCACAACCTTCTGTACCCTCCTTTTACTTTATGTTATTTAAATTAAATAAAGCAAAAATAGTATATTATGTCTGTTTTCTGAATTATCCATGCAATAAAAAATACCCTGAAAATAAAAGTTCTTCAAATGCCCTGAAAATTAAATATGATTTTTTTTCTGGAATATTTGAGAATATCTCGCACTGAGAACACATCAGGGGGAGCAAGCACCTGGCCATGAGGGTCCATGGCGTGCCCACCCCCCTGGGCGCGCCCTCTGCCTCGTGGGCCCCTGGTGGCCCTCCTCCACTTATTCCTGCACCCACACACTTCTTCTTCCTTCCAAAAAAATCACCAACCAGCTCAAGCACGAGTTCTAGCTCATCTTGCTACCATTTTTGATCTCCTTGATCAAAGCTCCACTCACAAAACTGCTTTGGGGGATTGTTCTTCGGTATGTGACTCCTCCAATGGTCCAATTATTTTTTGTTCTAGTGCTTTATTCATTGCAAATTTTGCTGCCTAGGTGACCATGTTCTTGAGCTTGCATGTCAAATTTATATGGTCCCAAGTAGGTCTAATGCATGATATAGTCTCTAGGCACTTGTGGGAGTAGTTGCTATCAATTTTCTTGAGTTTGGTTCACTTTTATTTTGAGTTACTAAAATTTTCAAAAAAAAATCAGAGGAAGAAATATGTTTAGGAAAATGTACCAAGGTGGTTCTTCAAGGAAGCAAGGACCCAGGCCCGCAATGCGTGAGCCGGACCATGAACTACCAATAGAAGCTCAAGTGCGGCCTTGTGAATGGCCGTCAGAAGATTTCATGGTCCAAGCAGGAATTAAGGAGGAATTTGACGCATATGTGCGTAATGCTGAACTCGAGGCCTTCATGCTAGATAAGTGCCCTCAGTATTATCACCTAACTGATTCCTTCGTGAGAAGGTTCAAATTTTTCATCTTCATGCAATTCTCACACCGTCCTATTTGATATCTATGGTAAATCTTATACTATGGACTTAGAGGATTTTAATACTTCTTGTAAACTTCTGCAGTGGGGTAGTGCGAGTGAACCTTGCAAATCTGAGTTTAAGGATTTTTCTTGCTAGTATCACTGTGGGGGAATCTAGGGAAATAACACAAGCTACCATAGGGAGCATTCATTTTCCTGCTATACATTATTTTGCTCTCTTTATAGGTAGATGCATAAACGGTAAGGATGAGGCATGCCACAGGTGTGTTCCTGACCTTAGTGTTCTCAAGACTGCTATTTTAGGAGATAAACGATATAACTTGGGGGCCATTGTTGTATGAAGGTTGCATAATAATGGTTTAAGTGGAGACTTGTTTGGTGGGATTTATGCAACCCGTGTGGCTAATTTTCTTGAGATACCCATACATGAAAATGATATGGAATTGCCTCCCACTTATCTAGATTATAATGCTATGGTTCGCCATCAGTTTATTGAGAGGAATGAACAGCCTCTCCAGTACCGATTAATGTTTGACAGGTGCCGCACTTTCCATGTTGCTCTCCCTGCTCCTACTTTCTTTGACTTTCAGGAAAAAGGGAGATATATTATAACCAGGGAGGAGGCGAACGAGTACAAGAGGATGACGGAGGCAGCTCGCCTCCAAGCGGCAGCTTGCTACCTCTTGAGCACTGCGTTGTATTTCCTCGAAGAGGAGAGGATGATGCAGCAAAGTAGCGTAAGTATTTCCCTCAGTTTTTGAGAACCAAGGTATCAATCCAGTAGGAGGCCACGCACAAGTCCCTCGTACCTGCACAAAACAATAGCTCCTCACAACCAACGCGATTAGGGGATGTCAATCCCTTCACCGTCACTTACGAGAGTGAGATCTGATAGAGATGATAAATAATATTTTTGGTATAGAGATGCAAAGTGAAAAGTAAAAGGCAAAGTAAAAACAAAGCAAGTATTAAAGTAATGGAGATTGATATGATGAGAATAGACCGGGGCCATAGGTGTCACTAGTGGCGTCTCTCAAGAGCATAAGTATTCTACGGTGGGTGAACAAATTACTGTTAAGCAATTGACAGAATTGAGCATAATTAGGAGTATATCTAGGTATCATCATGTATATAGGCATCACGTCCGAGACAAGTAGACCGATTCACACGCATCTACTACTATTACTCCACTCATCGACCGCTATCCGGTATGCATCTAGAGTATTAAGTTAAAAGCGAGTAACGCCTTAAGCAAGATGACATGATGTAGAGGGATAAATTCATGCAATATGATAAAAACCCCATCTTGTTATCCTCGATGGCAACAATACAATACGTGCCTTGCTGCCCCTATACATCCTTTGGGAAAGGACACTGCAAGATTGAACCCAAAGCTAAGCACTTCTCCCATTGCAAGAACTACCAATCTAGTTGTCCAAACCAAACGGATAATTCAAAGAGACTTGCAAAGATAACCAATCATACATAAAAGAATTCAAAGAAGATTCAAATATTATTCACAGACAATCTGGATCATAAACCCACAATTCATCGGTCTCAACAAACACACTGCAAAAATAAGATTACATCGAATAGATCTCCACGAGAGAGGGGGAGAACATTGTATTGAGATCCAAAAAGAGAGAAGAAGCCTTCTAGCTACTAGCTATGGACCCGAAGGTCTGAAGTAAACTACTCACACTTCATCGGAGGGGCTATGGTGATGATGTAGAAGCCCTCCATGGCGGAGCTCCGGAACAGGCCCCAAGATGGGATCTCGTGGATACAGGAAGTTGCGGCGGTGGAATTAGGTTTTTGGCTCCTGTTCTGATTGTTTGGGCGTACGTAGGTATATATAGGAGGAAGGAGTACGTCGGTGGAGCAACAGGGGGCCCACGAGGCAGGGGCACGCCCTAGGGGGGCGCCCCCCACCCTCGTGACCGCCTCTTTTGTTCCTTGGAGTAGGATCCAAGTCTCCTGGATCACGTTCGGTGAGAAAATCACGTTCCCGAAGGTTTCATTCCGTTTGGACTCCGTTCGATATTCCGTTTCTTCGAAACACTGAAATAGGCAAAAAACATCAATGCAGGCTGGGCCTCCGGTTAATAGGTTTGTCCCAAAAATAATATAAAAGTGGAAAATAAAGCCCAATATAGTCCAAAACAGTAGATAAAGTAGCATGGAGCAATCAAAAATTATAGATACGTTGGAGACGTATCACAGCTCATGAGGTAATAGCTGCTGCATCTCAGTACGACCCCAACTACAACTTTGATCCATGGGCATAAACCAACTTAGGCCAAAAGCCTAAGCTTGGGGGAGTACGTATTTCTCACCGACATTACTTTCATGTTCACACACTCATTCTAGTTGTCGGTGCTCATACTTTCTACCTAGTTTAGTTTCCATGCTTGTAGTAGTATTAATTAAAAGAAAACCCAAAAAGATTTCTTATTCTTCTTTTTGCTTGTTGGGAGCTTTCCCGTGTAAATAGTTTTATTTCTTTGGGGTTCGAGAGGAGAAGACCATAATGAAAATGTTGAGTGGATCTTATATGCATTATTGCTGATTTAACCAAGAGCCCATATTACCTTGTCTCCTCCTTTGTATCAGATGCTTGCAGATTACAGCTTAGTCCAATGCATGTGCACTATTATTATTATACACACCGTTCGGTCGTGCAAGTGAAAGGCAATAATGACGATATAAGATGGACTGATTGAGATGAGAGAAGCTGGTATGAACTCGACCTCTCTTGTTTTTGTAAATATGATTAGTTCATCGTTCCTGATTCAGCCTATTATGAATGAAACATGTTTGCAATGACAATTAGAGATTATAGTTGCTTATGCCATGCTTAATCCGCTAGGAGTTTATAATGGTTTACGTTGCGTGCCAACATGTTATTAAAATGGTTGTGATGTGGTATGATAGGGTGGTATCCTCCTTTGAATGATCCGAGTGACTTGACTTGGCACATGTTCACACATGTAGTTGAAACAAAATCAACATAGCCTCCACGATATTTATGTTCATGGTGGATTATATCCTACTCATGCTTGCACTCAATGTTTATTAATTTTAATGCATGTTCATGACTGTTGTCGCTCTCTAGTTGGTCGCTTCCCAGTCTTTTCCTAGCCTTCACTTGTACTAAGCGGGAATACTGCTTGTGCATCCACTTCCATAAACCCCAAAGTTATTCCATATGAGTCCACTATACCTTCCTATATGCGATATCTACATGCCGTTCCAAGTAAAATTGTATGTGCCAAACTCTAAACCTTCAAATGAAATTATGTTTTGTATGCTCGAATAGCTCATGTATCAACTAGGGCTGTCTGTATCTTCCATGCTAGGCGGGTTATTCTGAAGAGGAGTGGACTCCGCTCCTCACTCACGAGAAAATGGCTGGTCACCGGGATGCCCAGTCCCATGCTCTAAGCAACTCAAATCGAAATAATTGCAAACAAAACTCCCCCAGGGCTGTTGCTAGTTGGAGGCAGTCGTTGTTTCGAGCCAGCCGTGGATTGATGCTTGTTGGTGGTGGGGGAGTATAAACTTTACCATTCTGTTTGGGAACCGCCTATAATGTGTGTAGCATGGAAGATATCGAGATCTATCGGTTGTTATGTTAACAATGAAAGTATGCCGCTCAAAATATTATTTATCTCTATTTCAAAATCGAGCTCTAGCACCTCTACAAATCCCTGCTTCCCTCCGCGAAGGGCCTATCTATTTACTTTTGTGTTGAGTCATCACCCTCTTATTAAAAAGCACTAGTTAGAGAGCACCGCTATCATTTGCATCCATTACTATTAATTTACATTGGGTATGACTATGACTGGATTTCTTTTACCATGACTTGCAATGTTTAGTCAGTCCTTGATCTTCAAAGGTGCTCTGCATTTATGTTTTGCAGTCTCAGAAAGGGCTAGCGAGATACCATCTTGTTATATCATATTATGATTGTTTTGAGAAAGTGTTGTCATCCGAGATTTATTATTATTGCTCGCTAGTTGATTATGCCATTGATATGAGTAAACATGAGATCTAAATGTTATTGTGAATATGGTTAGTTCATAATCTTTGCTGAAAACTTGAATGCTGGCTTTACATATTTACAACAACAAGAGCAAACAAAGTTTCTAAAGTTTTTCTTTATCACTTTCAGTTTGTCAACTGAATTGCTTGAGGACAAGCAAAGGATTAAGCTTGGGGGAGTTGATACGTCTCCATCGTATCTACTTTTCCAAACACTTTTGCCCTTGTTTTGGACTCTAACTTGCATGATTTGAATGGAACTAACCCGAATTGTGTTTTCGTGAGAATTGCCATGGTGTTATTTTTGTGCAGAAATAAAAGTTCTCGGAATGACACGAAACTTCACGGAGAATATTTTTGGAATTAATAGAAAATCTTGGCGAAAGAATCAAGGCCGGAGGCCCACCACATCCCACGAGGGTGGGGCGCGCCTACCCCAGGTGCGCCCCCTGCCTCGTGGGCCCCTGGTGCTCCACCGACCTCAACTCCAACTCTATATATTCACGTTCGGGGAGAGAAAAATCAGAGAGAAGGATTCATCGTTTTTTACAATACGGAGCCGCCGCCAAGCCCTAATCTCTCTCGGGAGGGCTGATCTGGAGTCCGTTCGGGGCTCTGGAGAGGGGAATCCGTCGCCATTGTCATCATCAACCTTCCTCCCTCACCAATTTCATGATGCTCACTGCCGTGCGTGAGTAATTCCATCATAGGCTTGCTGGACGGTGATGGGTTGGATGAGATTTACCATGTAATCGAGTTAGTTTTGTTAGGGTTTGATCCCTAGTATCCATTATGTTCTGAGATTGATGTTGCTATGACTTTGCTATGCTTAATGCTTGTCACTAGGGCTCGAGTGCCATGATTTCAGATTTGAACCTATTAAGTTTTCATGAATATATGTGAGTTCTTGATCCTATCTTGCAAGTCTATAGTCACCCACTATGTGTTATGATCCAGCAACCCCGAAGTGACAATAATCTGGACCACTCCCGGTGATGACCGTAGTTTGAGGAATTCATGTATTCACTAAGTGTTAATGCTTTTGTCCAGTACTCTATTAAAAGTAGGCCTTAATATCCCTTAGTTTCCAATAGGACCCCGCTGCCACCGGAGGGTAGGACAAAAGATGTCATGCGAGTTCTTTTCCATAAGCACGTATGACTATATTCGGAATACATGCCTACATTACATTGATGAATTGGAGCTAGTTTTGTGTCACCCTAGGTTATAAATATTGTATGAGGAATTGCATCCGACATAATTCTCCATCATCGATCCAATGCCTATGAGCTTTTAACATATTGCTCTTTGCTTAGTTACTTTTCCGTTGCCACTGTTACAATTACTACAAAACTACTAATGTTACTTTTATCGCCGTTACCGCTACTATCATACTACTTTGCTACTAAATACTTTGCTGCAGATATTAAGTTATCCAGGTGTGGTTGAATTGACAACTCAACTGCTAATACTTGAGAATATTCTTTGGCTCCCCTTGTGTCGAATCAATAAATTTGGGTTGAATACTCTACCCTCGAAAACTGTTGCGATCCCCTATACTTGTGGGTTATCATACACATCAATAATATGTATATCAAATATACCTTTGTTCACTTTGCCATCCTTCTTATCCGCCAAGTTTTTAGGGAAGTTCTGCTTCCAGTGACCATTTCCTTTGCAGTAGAAGCACTCAGTTTCAGGTTTGGGTCTAGGTTTGGGTTTCATCATGGGAGTGGCAACTTGCTTGCCATTCTTCTTGAAGTTCCCTCTCTTTCCCTTTCCATTTTACTTGAAACTAGTGGTCCTGTCAACCATCAACACTTGATGCTTTTCTTGATTTCTACCTTCACCGATTTTAGCATCACGAAGGGCTCGGGGATTCATTTTCGTCATCCCTTGCATATTATAGTTCATCATGAAGTTCCAGTAACTTGGTGATAGTGACTAGAGAACTCTGTCAATCACTATCTTATCTGGAATATTATCTCCCACTTGATTCAAGCAATTGTAGTACCCCAAACATTCTGAGCACATGCTCACTAGCTGAGCTATTCTCCTCCATCTTGTAGACAAAGTACTTGTCAGAGGTCTCATACCTCTTAACACGGGCATGAGTCTGAAATATCATTTTCAGCTCTTAGAACATCTCATATGCTCCATGGCATTCAAAACATTTTTGAAGTCCCGGTACTGAGCCGTAAAGCAGTGTGCACTAAACTATCAAGTAGTCATCATACCGAGCTTGTAAAACAATCATAGTGTCTGCATCTGCCCCTGCAATAGGTCTGTCACCTAGCGGTGCATCAAGGACGTAATTCTTCTGTGCAGCAATGAGGATAATCCTTAGATCATGGCTCCAGTCCGCATCATTGCTACTATCATCTTTCAACTTAGTTTTCTCTAGGAACATAAAAAAATAAAACAAGGGAGCTATACGCGAGCTATTGATCTACAACATATATATGCAAATACTATCAGGTCTAATTAAGTTCATGATAAATTAAGTTCAATTAATCATATTACTTAAGAAATCCCACTTAGATAGACATCCCGCAACTCATCTAAATGATTACGTGATCCGAATCAATTAAACCATGTCCGATCATCACGTGAGATGGAGTAGTTTTCAATGGTGATCATATCTACTATATGATTCACCTTCGACCTTTCGGTCTTAGTGTTCCGAGGCCATATCTGCATATGCTAGGCTCGTCAAGTTTAACCTGAGTATTCTGCATGTGCAAAACTATCTTGCACACATTGTATGTGAACGTAGAGCTTATCACACCCGATCATCACGTCGTGTCTCGGCATGACGAACTGTTGCAACGGTGCATACTCAGGGAGAGCACTTATATCTTGAAATTTAGTGAGGGATCATCTTATAGTGCTACCGCCATACTAAGAAAAATAAGATGCATAAAAGATAGGGTCATTTGCATTTCTGCCCCTAACTCGAACCACCTACTCAGATTTGCCCCTAATTTCAAAGCATGCTCAAATTTGCCCCTCTGCCATTAAGTCACTACTCAGAAATGCCCTTCCGTCCAGTTAAAGGCCTTTGACCGTCAAAGGCCCATGTGTACTTTAGCAGACGGAAAGTGCTACAGTATTGGACGGAAAGTGCTACATTATTGTACGGAAGGGCATTTACGAGTCTTGACTTAACTGTTGAGGGGCAAATTTGAGCATGCTTCAAAATTAGGGGCAAATATGAGTAGTGGGTTCGAGTTAGGGGCACAGATGTAAATGTCCCTAAAAGATAAACATCACATGTAATCAAAATATGTGACATGATATGGCCATCATCATCTTGTGCCTTTGATCTCCATCTCCAAAGCACCGTCATGATCTCCATCATCACTGGCTTGACACCTTGATCTCCATCGTAGCGTCATGGTCGTCTCGCCAACTGTTGCTTCTACGACTACCGCTAATGCATAGTGATGAAGTAAAGCAATTACATGGCGATTGCATTTCATACAATAAAGCGACAACCATAAGGCTCCTGCCAATTGCCGATAACTTTTACAAAACATGATCATCTCATACAATAACTTATATCACATCATGTCTTGACCATATCACATCACAACATGCCATGCAGAAACAAGTTAGACGTCCTCTACTTTGTTGTTGCAAGTTTTACATAGCTGCTACGGGCTTCTAGCAAGAACCGTTCTTACCTACGCATCAAAACCACAACGATTTTTCGTCAAGTGTGATGTTTTGACCTTCAACAAGGACCTGCCGTAGTCAAATTCGATTCAACTAAAGTTGGAGAAACAGACACCCGACAGTCACCTTTATGCAAAACAAGTTGCATGTCTGTCGGTGGAACCGGTCTCATGAATGTGGTCATGTAAGGTTGGTCTGGGCTGCTTCATCCAACAATATCGCCGAATGAAAATAAGACATTGGTGGTAAGCAGTGTGACTATTATCACCCACAACTCTTTGTGTTCTACTCGTGCATATCATCTACGCATAGACCTGGCTCGGATGCCACTGTTTGGGAACGTAGCATGCAGATTCAAAAAAAATCCTACGCTCACGCAAGATCTATCTAGGAGATGCATAGCAACGAGAGGGGGAGAGTGTGTCCACGTACCCTCGTAGGACCGAAAGCGGAAGCGTTAGGTGAACACGGTTGATGTAGTCGAACGTCTTCACGATCCAACCGATCTAGCATTGAACGTACGGCACCTCCGAGTTCAGCACACGTTCAGCTCGATGACATCCCTCAAACTCTTGATCTATGATACGTCTCTAACGTATCTATAATTTTTGATTGCTCCATGCTATATTATCTACTGTTTTGGGCAATATTGGGCTTTATTTTCCACTTTTATATTACTTTTGGGACTAACCTATTAACCGGAGGCCTGACCCAGATTTGCTTTGTTTTTTGCCTATTTGATTATTTGAAGAAAAGGAATATCAAGCGGAGTCAAAAGCGAGCGAAATCAACTAGAGAAGTTATTTTGGAAGGAAAGCCACCGGATAGACTTGGACTCTCGTCGGAAGATCACGAGAGCTGGCCACGAGGGTGGGGCGCGCCCACCCCTAGGCGCGCCCCCTGCCTCATGGGGCCCCAAGCTCCACCGGCGTACCTTGCACCCATATATACCTACGTGTCGTAAAACTTCGAGCAGAAGATAGATCGGGAGTTCCGCCGCGCAAGCCTCTGTAGCCACCAAAACCTCTCGGGAGCCCGTTCGGCACCTGCCGGAGGGGGAACCCATCACCGTGTCGGCTTAATCATCCTGGCGCTCTCCATGACGAGGAGGGAGTAGTTCACCCTCGGGGCTGAGGGTATGTACCAGTAGCTATGTGTTTGATCTCTCTCTCTCTCTCTCGTGTTCCTGTATGGCACGATCTTGATGTATCGAGCTTTGCTATTGTAGTTGGATCTTATGATGTTTCTCCCCCTCTACTCTCTTGTGATGAATTGAGTTTCCCTCTTGAAGTTATCTTATTGGATTGAGTCTTTATGATGAGAACACTTGATGTATGTCTTGCCGTGTTTATCCGTGGTGACAATGGGATATCATGTGCCACTTGATGTATGTTTTGGTGACCAACTTGCGGGTTCCGCCCATGAACCTATGCATAGGGGTTGGCACACGTTTCGACTCTCGATTAGAAACTTTGGGGCACTCTTTGAAGTACTTTGTGTTGGTTGGATGAATCTGAGATTGTGTGATGCATATCGTATAATCATGCCCACGGATACTTGAGGTGACAATGGAGTATCTAGGGGACATTAGGGTTTTGGTTGATTTGTGTCTTAAGGTGTTATTCTAGTACGAACTCTTTTATAGATTCATCCGAAAGAATAGCTTTGAGGTGGTTTCGTACCCTACCATAATCTCTACGTTTGTTCTCCGCTATTAGTGGCTTTGGAGTGACTCTTTGTTGCATGTTGAGGGATTGTTATATGATCTATCTATGTTATTATTGTTGAGAGAACTTGCACTAGTGAAAGTATGAACCCTAGGCTTTGTTTCCTAGCATTGCAATACCGTTTACGCTCACTTTTATTACTTGTTACCTTGCTGTTTTTATTATTTCAGATTAAAAAAACCTTTATCTACCATCCATATTGCACTTGTATCACCATCTCTTTGCCGAACTAGTGCACCTATACAAATTACCATTGTATTGGGTGTGTTGGGGACACAAGAGACTCTTTGTTATTTGGTTGCAGGGTTGCTTGAGAGAGACCATCTTCATCCTACGCCTCCCACGGATTGATAAACCTTAGGTCATCCACTTGAGGGAAATTTGCTATTGTCCTACAAACCTCTGCACTTGAAGGCCCAACAACGTCTAGAAGAAGAAGGTTGTGTAGTAGACATCAAGCTCTTTTCTGGCGCCGTTGCCGGGGAGGTGAGTGCTTGAAGGTATATCTTTAGATATTGCAATCAAATCTTTTTGTTTCTTGTTTTATCACTAGTTTAGTTTATAAAAGAAAATTACAAAAAATGGATTTAAGTTTGTCTCATACGCTTCACCTTTTTAATATCTTCCGTGAGTATGATGGGAAGGAAAATTGTGCCAAAGTTAGAAGAAGAATGCATTAAAATGTTTGGCACTAAATCAGTGAATGATGAGTATGATTGCAATGTTGTTAGTGTGAACTCCTTGAATATCCATAGTACTAATGATGATTGCACTAGTTATGATGAAAATATCTCTTATGAGCATGTCAACTTTTGTGGAGTGCATGTTTGCATGAACACCCCAAATAGAGAAGATATTTATTGCAAGAGGCATAAGCATTTAGAAACTAAATGGTTGCAAGAAAGGCTAGATGTGAGTGCTGAAAATTTGAATTTCCTTTGCCGTACTTGTGAACTTTGCAATGAACGTGGTCATTTACATCTCCAATGCAAATTGTTTCATGACTGAATTGTGTCAAAAAATTGTGATGATTTTATTTCCCTTGCACATTATAATGAACTCAGTTTGCTTTTGGGTTATGAAGAGTTGAAACGTTTACTTAAGGACCTTCCAGAATTTGCCCATAAGAAATTCCTTGATATTGATCTAGAGAAGATTTATTTGTATTGTGCGGTGAATTGCATTGAAAAGCCTTATATTGCCAATTACATAAAGAAAAGAAAGCAAATAGAAGATGATGAGAATACTAATGAAAGGGAAGAGACTTCGCAATATCCTCCTATTATTTCTTATGATGAATCAGGTAACGAGGAGGAGCTTTCTATTCAACCGATCTTGTCAATAAGGAGCTCAAAGAGGAAGGTTGAACCCACACATAATGTGAAGAAGAAAAGGAAAAGAAGGGGCAACAAAGGTAAAAAGGTATCCCTTCCAAATGATATTGCTCCTACTACTCATTGTGATGATGATAATTGCTATACTATTGGTACGATCAATATTTTTAATGATGAGAGTGAGTATGCTTATGATATGAAAGAGCCCAAGCTTGGGGAAGCTATGTTTGATGAGAATGACATATTTGAGAATATATTTGCTGAAATTAATGTTTGTCCCAAGCTTGGGGATGCTATGTTTAATGAAGATGATATTTTTAGCAGCCCAAGTTTTGATATGCAAAGTTGTTATGATGATAGCATGCCTCCTACCTATGATGATTATATTGATGAAAGTGGGTTTGGAAGAGTGTCGACTTTAGGAAGTAGTGATCACACTATTTTGGAGGATGTTGAATTTTATTGTGATGAATGCAAAAGTGGATTTGGAAGAGTGTCAACTTTATTTAGTAATTCCACTATCTTGGGAGAGGTTTCAATCGATTATGATGAGAACGAAGTTGCTACTTATGATGTTTATTGTGATGAAACTTATGCTATAAAAAGTAGTGATGATTATATTTACAAATCTTTTCATGATTATGATTACCCTTTTTCTGAACATTACTCTTTTAATGTGGAAACAATTTTTAGTGTTCAAGTCTCTTATGATACTCCCACTATTTCGAATGAGAAGAATTTTGCTTATGTGGAGAGTAGTAAATTTTCTATCCTTGTAGATCATGAAAAGAATGCTTTAGTTGCTGGTTATATTGTTGAATTAATTCCTGATGCTACTGAAAATTATTATGAGGGAGGAATATATGCTTGTAGGAATTGCAATAATATCAAATTTCCTCTCTATGTGCTTAAAGTTTTGAAGTTATGCTTGTTTTGCCTTCCTATGCTAGTTGATTATTGTTCCCATAAGTTGTTTGCTCACAAAATCCCTATGCATAGGAAGTGGGTTAGACTTAAATGTGCTAGTCACATTCTTCATGATGCTCTTATTATGTTTCAATTCTTGTCTTTTATGTGAGCATCATTGAAATCACCATGCCTAGCTAGGGGCGTTAAACGATAGCACTTCTTGGGAGGCAACCCAATTTTATTTTAGTTTCTTACTTTTTGGTTCTGTTTAGGAATAAATAATCCATCTAGCCGCTGTTTAGATGTGGTTTTGTGTTTTAATTAGTGTTTGTGCCAAGTAGAACCTTTGGGAAGACTTGGGTGAAGGCTTTATGATCATGCTATAAAAAACAGAAACTTTAGCGCTCACGAGACTAGCTATAGCTTTTTACTGGAGAGTGCTATTTAGTTGAGTATTTTTGCAGATGAGTACTAGTCAAATTCCTCAGGTCCACCACTTTATTTTATAATTTTTGGAGTTCCAGAAGTTTGCGTTAGTTGCAGATTACTACAGACTGTTCTGTTTTTGACAGATTCTGTTTTCATTGTGTTGTTTGCTTATTTTGATGAATCTATAACTAGTAAAATAGTTTATAAACCATAGAGAAGTTGGAATAAAGTAGGTTTAACACCAATATAAATAAAGAATGAGTTCATCAAAGTACCTTGAAGTGGTGTTTTGTTTTCTTTCGCTAACGGAGCTCACGAGTTTTCTGTTAAGTTTTGTGTTGTGAAGTTTTCAAGTTTTGGGTAAAGATTCGATGGACTATGGAATAAGGAGTGGCAAGAGCCTAATATTGGGGATGCCCAAGGCACCCGAAGGTAATATTCAAGGATAACCAAGCGTCTAAGCTTGGGGATGCCCCGGAAGGCATCCCCTCTTTTGTCTTCGTTCATGGGTAACTTTACTTGGAGCTATATTTTTATTCACCACATGATATGTGTTTTGCTTGGAGCGTCATGTCATTTTATTTTGTTTTGCTTGCTGTTTGAATAAAGTATCAAGATCTGAAATTATTAAATGTTAGAGAGTCTTCACATAGTTGCACAATTATTCGACTACTCATTGATCTTCACTTATATCTTTCGGAGTAGTTTGTCATTTGCTCTAGTGCATCACTTATATCTTTTAGAGCATGGCGGTGGTTATATTTTGTAGAAATTTCTAGTCTATCATGCTTCACTTATATTATTTTGAGAGTATTTTATAACAGCATGGTATTTGCTATGGTCATAAAATTGGTCCTAGAATGGTAGGCATCCAAGTTGGGTAAATAAAAACTATCATATGAAGTGAATTGGATGCTATGATCAACTTGATACTTGATAATTGTTTTGAGATATGGAGGTAGTGATATTAAATTCATGCTAGTTGGGTGATTATGAATTTAAAGAATGCTTGTGTTGAAGTTAGCAAGTCCCGTAGCATGCATTATGGTTAAAGTTGTGTAACAAATTTGAAACATGAAGTGTACGGCTTGTGCATCCTTATGAGTGGCGGTCAGCACGGCGATGGTCTTTTCCTACCAATCTATACCCCTAGGAGCATGCGTGTAGTACTTGGTTTTTGATGACTTCTAAATTTTTGCAATAAGTATATGAGTACTTTTGACTAATGTTGAGTCCATGGATTATACGCACTTTTACCTTTCCGCCTTTGCTAGCCTCTTCGGTATCGTGCATTGTCCTTTCTCACCTTGAGAGTTGGTGCAAACTTCGCCGGTGCATCCAAACCCCGTGATACGATACGTTCTATCACACATAAACCTCTCTATATCTTCCTCAAAACAGCCACCATACCTACCTATTATGGCATTTCCATAGCCATTCCGAGATATATTGCCATGCAACTTTCCACTGTTCCGTTCATCATCATGATGACATACTTTACTTTTGTCATATTGCCATTGTGTGATCATGTAGTTTACATCATATTTGTGGCAAAGCCACCATGCATTATTTTTCATGCATGTCACTCTTGATTCATTGCACCATCCCGGTGCACCGCCGGAGGCATTCATATAGAGTCATATCTTGCTCTAGTTTCGAGTTGTAATTCATATGTTGTAATAGAAGTGTGATGATCATCATTATTAGAGCATTGCCCAAAGAAAAGCAAAAAAAAAGAGAAGAAAGGACAAAAAAAGAAAGGCCCAAAAAATAAAAAGGGAAAAAAGAAAATAAATAAAAATGGCAATGTTACTATCTCTTTTTCCACACTTGTGCTTCAAAGTAGCACCTTGTTCTTCATGTAGAGAGTCTCGTATATTGTGCTTCAAAGTAGCACCATGTTTTTCAAGTAGTGAGTCTCATAAGTTGTCTTTTTCATACTAGTGGGAATTTTTAATTATAGAACTTGGCTTGTATATTCCTACGATGGGCTTCCTCAAATGCCCTAGGTCTTCGTGAGCAAGCAAGTTGGATGCACACCCACTAGTTTTCTTTTGTTGAGCATTCATTTAGAGCTCTAGTGCATCCGTTGCATGGAAATACCTACTCCTCATGTCGACATCAATTGATGGGCATCTCCATAGCCTGTTGATTATCCTCGTCAATGTGAGACTTTCTCCTTTTTTGTCTTCTCCACATAATCCCCATCATCATATTCTATTCCACCCAGAGTGCTATATCCATGGCTCACGCTCATGTATTGCGTGAAGGTTGAAAAAGTTTGAGATTATTTAAGTATGAAACAATTCCTTGGCTTGTCATCGGGGGTATAGAAGTTGGGAACATCTTGGTGTGACGAAATGAAGCATAGCCTAACTATATGATTTTGTAGGGATGAACTTTCTTCTGCCATGTTATTTTGAGAAGACATGATTACTTTGATTAGTATGCTTGAAGTGTTACTATTTCTTTTATCAATATGAAATTTTATTTTGAATCATTTGGATCTGAACATTCATGCCACAATAAAGAAATTTACATTATAAATTATGCTAGGTAGCATTCCACATCAAAAATTATGTTTTTATCATTTACCTACTCGAGGACGAGCAGGAATTAAGCTTGGGGATGCTTGATACGTCTCCAACGTATCTATAATTTTTGATTGCTCCATGCTATATTATATATTGTTTTGGGCAATATAGGGCTTTATTTCCACTTTTATATTACTTTTGGGACTAACCTATTAACCGGAGGCCCAGCCTAGATTTGCTGTTTTTTTGCCTATTTCAGTATTTCGAAGAAAAGGAATATCAAACAGAGTCAAAACGGAACGAAATCAACTGGAGAAGTTATTTTTGGAAGGAAAGCCACCGGATAGACTTGGACTCTACGTCAGAAGATACAGGAGCTGGCCAAGAGGGGGGCGCCCACCCCCCTAGGGCGCGCCCCCCTGCCTCGTGGGGCCCCCAAAGCTCCACCGACGTACCCCTTGCACCCATATATACCTACGTATCGTAAAACTTCTAGAACAGAAGATAGATTGGGAGTTCCGCCGGCGAGCGCGCCTCTATAGCCACCAGAAACCTCTCGAGAGCCCGTTCCGGCACCCTGCCGGAGGGGGAACCCATCACTGGTGGCCATCTTCATCATCCCGGCGCTCTCCATGACGAGGAGGGAGTAGTTCACCCTCGGGGCTGAGGGTATGTACCAGTAGCTATGTGTTTGATCTCTCTCTCTCTCTCTCTCGTGTTCCCTGTATGGCACGATCTTGATGTATCCCGAGCTTTGCTATTGTAGTTGGATCTTATGATGTTTCTCCCCCTCTACTCTCTTGTGATGAATTGAGTTTCCCTCTTGAAGTTATCTTATTGGATTGAGTTTTTGTGATGAGAACACTTGATGTATTTCTTGCCGTGTTTATCTGTGGTGACAATGGGATATCACGTGCCACTTGATGTATGTTTTGGTGACCAACTTGCGGGTTCCGCCCATGAACCTATGCATAGGGGTTGGCACACGTTTTCTTGACTCTCTAGTAGAAACTTTGGGGCACTCTTTGAAGTACTTTGTGTTGGTTGGATGAATCTGAGATTGTGTGATGCATATCGTATAATCATGCCCACGGATACTTGAGGTGACAATGGAGTATCTAGGTGACATTAGGGTTTTGGTTGATTTGTGTCTTAAGGTGTTATTCTAGTACGAACTCTTTTATAGATTGATCCGAAAGAATAGCTTTGAGGTGGTTTCGTACCCTACCATAATCTCTACGTTTGTTCTCCGCTATTAGTGGCTTTGGAGTGACTCTTTGTTGCATGTTGAGGGATTGTTATATGATCTATCTATGTTATTATTGTTGAGAGAACTTGCACTAGTGAAAGTATGAACCCTAGGCTTTGTTTCCTAGCACTGCAATACCGTTTACACTCACTTTTATTACTTGTTACCTTGTTGTTTTTATTATTTCAGATTACAAAAACCTTTATCTACCATCCATATTGCACTTTTATCACCATCTCTTCGCCGAACTAGTGCACCTATACAAATTACCATTGTATTGGATGTGTTGGGGACACAAGAGACTCTTTGTTATTTGGTTGCAGGGTTGCTTGAGAGAGACCATCTTCATCCTACGCCTCCCACGGATTGATAAACCTTAGGTCATCCACTTGAGGGAAATTTGCTACTGTCCTAGAAACCTCTGCACTTGGAGGCCCAACAACGTCTACAAGAAGAAGGTTGTGAGTAAACATCAATCTAGTAAAGGGTCGAGGGAGAGTTTCATCAGCATGACGGCTTGGTGACGGTGATGGTGATGTGATCCGCGCAGGGCTTCGCCTAAGCACTACGACGCTATGATCGGAGGAGTAAACTGTGGAGGGGGCACCGTACACTGCTAAGAGAACAACTGTTGTGCTTTGGGGTGCCCCCTACCCCCGTATATAAAGGAGGAGGGGAGGAGGTGGCCGGCCTAATGGGGCGCGCCTTGGGGGGAGTCCTACTAGGAATCCTCATCCTAGTAGGATTCCCCTTTCCTTCTCCGGAGTGGGAAAGGGGGAAAGGGAGAGGGAGTAGGAGAGGGAAAAGGGGGCGCCGCCCCCTCCCCTAGTCCAATTCGGACTCCCATGGGGGGCACCCCTTGTGGGCTGTCCCCTCTCTCTCCGATGGCCCATGAGGCCTATGACTTCCCCCGGGGGTTTCCGGTAACCCCTTGGTACTCTGGAAAAATACCCGTACCACTCGAAACCATTCCGCTATATGAATACCATCTTCCAATATCATAAGAAGCCTTGTAAGCAAAGTGACTAATGAGTTAGTTTGAAGATGATGTATTACGAAATGAGTAAAATACTTGACGGTAACGAGATTGAACTTGGTATGAAGAGACCAACGATCCAATCTCGGGCAAGTAACATACTGATGGACAAAGGGATTAATGTATGTTATCATAACAGTTCGACCGATAAAGATCTTCGTAGAATATTTAGGAGCCAATATGAGCATCCAGGTTCCGCTATTGGTTATTGACCGGAGAGGTGTCTCGGTCATGTCTACATAGTTCTCGAACCCGTAGGGTCTGCACGCTTAACGTTCGATGATGATATAGTATTATATGAGTTTTGTGATTTGGCGACTGAATGTTGTTCGGAGTCCCAGATGAGATCACGGACATGATGAGGAGTATCTAAATGGTCGGGAGGTAAAGATTGATATATAGGACGATAGTATTCGGACACCGGAAGTGTTCTGGAGGGTATCGGGTACTTATCGGGTCACCGGAAGGTGTTTCGGGTACCCCCAACAATCCTATGGGCCATATGGGCCTTGTGAAGGAAGACACCAGCCCACAAGGGGCTGGTGCGCCCTATAAGGCTATAGGAGGAGGAGAAGGAAAGGGGGGAAGGGAAAGGAAAGTGTGGATTAGGATTGCCACTTCCTTCCCTCACCCCTCCCTCTTTCCTTCCCCTTCATACATACATGGAAAGGGGGGGGGGCGCAGGGCAAGGCAGGGCCCCTAGGTGGCGGCGGCCAACCCTAGGGCGCCCCTGGATGCCTCTCCTCCCCTCCCACCTATATATATGTGGGGAGGGGAAGCCTAGAACAGACACAACATCAATTGTTAGCCGTGTGCGGCACCCCGCTCCACAGTTTACACCGCGGTCATAGTTTCGCGGTGCTTAGGAGAAGCCCTGCGCGGATCACTTCACCATCACTGTCACCATGCCTTGTGTTAACGGAACTCATCTACTTCCTCAACACCTTGCTGGATCAAGAAGGTGAGGGACGTCATCGCGCTGAACGTGTGCAGAACTCGGAGGTGTCGTACGTTCGGTGCTTGATCAGTCGGAGCTAGAAGAAGTTCGACTACATTAACCGTGTTGTCAAACGCTTCCGCTTTCGGTCTACGAGGGTACGTAGACACACTTTCCCCCTATCGTTGCTATGCATCTCCTAGATAGATCTTGCGTGAGCGTAGGATGTTTTTTTGAAATTGCAAGCTACGTTTCCCAACAAAAAGGATCCAAGGTACTCAAACATCCCTCCTCTGGATCAAGTGAGGATGAATCTAATGAAAATCTCAAACCTAGCTATTCCAAACTTGCTAAGATTGTCATTAAACAAAAAAAGGCTTTGGAAAGGGTTCTAAATCTGTTAGACAAAGCGATGACCTGTTGGGTGAAGAAATGGATCGAACTCAAACTCTGACTGATAATCTTCAGCGACTACAGTCTAAGTTTGATAACCTTCAAAGTCATCATAACACTCTCTTAGCCGATCATGAGAAGCTTTCTTATGAATTTCTTCAAAGAAAGCAAGATCTTGAGAAGCTAAGGGTGAGTCATGAAGATCTTCAGAAGGAAAACGATTCATTGCTTGCTCAACAGATTAGTTCCGCTTAGGATGAATTCATTCCACCATGTTTGAAATGCATTGAACGTGAATCTGCTAATTATTCACCTGAAAGTTCAAATGCTTTTGTTGCTAAAAATTCTTCAAATGTCTATGTGGTCACAAATTCCTCATCTGAGGATACCACAAGTATCACTGACGATAATGCAGGACTGAAGGAATTATATGTGGCAGGCATGTACAAAAGCCTCAAAGGGCATCAGGCTCTTTGTGATGTGCTTAAAAAGCAGATCCTCAATAAAACCCTAGGAACGAGGGTATTGCCTTTGAGAGGAAACTCAATGCTGATGGGACGTACGGGAAACCTGAGCAATATCCCAAAACCTCATGGGTTGCTGCAAAAGGACCTCCCGTAGATCCATCCAGTTTATCTAGCTTTACTTGTGAATCTTCATATTCATCTCATGAGTCATTTGACTCCAACTATAAATTGTTCAAAAATCAGAATGGTGAAGTATTTGCTAGATATGTTGGTACTAACTGCAGGATGGTCCCCCTATGAAGAAAATCTGGGTTACCAAAAGGTGCCATGAAAGTCTTCAGGTGAATGTCCTCATGACACCAACTGTGAAGAATAGGAACCCCATATCAAATTCTTCATATGGACCAAAGTCTTCATATGGATCAAATTCCTCACATGGATCCACATCCTCATATGAACATCATCGTGTTAACGCTTCTGTTTCGCAGGGAAAATCTAAGAGCTATGAATATGTGCATTATTCTTCAAATCATTATATTCATAAGCCATCGAAGAATTTCTCTGCTTATTCATATGTATACTCTAGCCCCTCTTCTATGAAACGAAGTGCACTGGCTTCAGTGCCACCATTCTCTTCTGGAGCTCACAGAATGATGAACTCTTTGTCACCCCTCCAGATGTGGGTGGTGAAGAAAAAGAACTAATCTCTTATGCACGTTAAGGTCTTGATACGTCTCCGTCGTATCTATCATTTTTTTATTTTTCATGCCAATATTATACAACTTTCACATATTTTTGGCAACTTTTTATATGATTTATTGGACTAACCTATTGATCCAGTGCCCAGTGCCAGTTCCTACTTTTTGCATTTTTTTTGTTTCATAGAAAATCCATATCAAACAAAGTCCAAACGGGATAAAAATTTACAGATAATTATTTTGGAATATATGTGATTTTTGGGAGGTGGAATCAATGCAAACGGGGGCCCATAGTGCCCACAACCCCAGGCGCGCCCAGGTGTATTGTGCCCCGCTCGAAGGTCGGTTGGGGCGCTTCTTCTGGTGCAAGAAAGATAATTTATGGGGAAAAAATCATGTAAAAATTTCAGCGCAATCGAAGTTACGGATCTCCAGGAATTTAAGAAACCGTGAAGGGCCAGATCTGGGGAGGGCGAAACAGAAGAGAACAGAGAAGGAGATCCAATCTCGGAGGGGCTCCCACCCCTCCACCGCCATGGAAGCCATGGACCAGAGGGGGGACTCTCCTCCCATCTAGGGGGGAGGCCAAGGAAGAAGAAGAAGGAGGGGGGCTCTCTCCCCCTCTCTGAGTGGCGCCGGGAGTCTTGCAGGGGCAAGGATCGTGACGATGATCTACATAAAAAATCTTGCTACCGTCAACACCAACTCTCTCCTCCTCTATGCAGTGGTGTAACACCCCTTCTCCTTGCTGTAATCTCTACTTAAACATGGTGCTCAACTCCATATATTATTTCCCAATGATATTTGGCTATCCTATGATGTTTGAGTAGATCTGTTTTGTCGTATGGGTTAATCGTGATCTTGGTTGGTATGATTGTATATTTTATTTATGGTGCTGTCCTCTGATTGCCCTCCGTCTCAGCATAAGCGTGAGGGGTCCCCACTATAGGGTGTTGCCATATGTTCATGATTCGCTTATGGTGGAGTTGCGAGTGGCGAAGCTTAAACCCGAGTAGGTGGGTTGTTGCGTATGGGATAAAGAGGACTTGATACTTAATGCTATGGTTGGGTTTCATGACCTTAATGATCTTTAGTAGTTGTGGATGCTTGCTAGAGTTCCAATCATAAGTGCATATGATCCAAGTAGAGAAAGTATGTTAGCTCATGCCTCTCCCTCATATAGAATTGCGAGAATGATTACCGGTACTTGTTATTGATTGCCTAGGGACAAATGACTTTCTTGTTGACAAAAGCTATCCACTTTTATTACCTTGAAATTTATTTGTAGTTTTATTCTCGCAAACTACCCGTAGTTTTATTCTTGCAAAATAGTTTCATTCTTGTTTTAGGTAAAGAAAATGTCAAGTGTGCGTAGAGTTGTATCGGTGGTCGATAGAACTTGAGAGAATATTTGTTCTACCTTTAGCTCCTCGTTGGGTTCGACACTCATATTTATTTAAGAAGACTGCAAACGATCCCCTATACTTGTGGGTTATCAAGACATTTTTCTGGCGCCATTGTCGGGAAGCAATAGCGTGGGGTGAATATTCTCGTGTGTGCTTGTTTGCTTTATCACTAAGTAGTTTCTAGTTCCTATTCTAAGTTGTTCTCTATCTTTAGCTATAGATATGGAACACAAAATACCAAAAAAATTAGTTGTACTTGCTACTCATGGAGATGGGGAACCTCCTAAAACCCTCGATGCTCGTTACGTCTATTCCGATATTGATATATTTATTGAGAAAGTCTCCGCTGTCCAAGAAGAGACTAGTATTTTGCAGGAGTCTATGGAAGAAGGAATTGATGAAACTATGACCTCACTGGATGAAAAAGATGATGAGGTGAAGAACAAAAGGAGGAAGAGCGGATTAGCTACCCGTGCCCACCTTCTAATCAGAGTAACTCTTCAGATCATACATTGTTTAATGTCCCTTCATGCTTACCGAAGAATGAATGTTGTGATAATTGCTATGATCCCGTTGATTCATTTGAAATATCCCCTTTTGATGAAATTCATGTTTGCTATGCTTGTGGCCAAGATGCCAATATGAATTATGCTTATGGAGATGAACTTACTATAGTTCCTTATGTTGATAATGAAATTGTTGCTATTGCACCCACACATAATAGTCCTATTATCTTTTTGAATTCTCCCAACTACACTATTTCGGAGAAGTTTGCTCTTATTAAGGATTATGTTGATGGGTTGCATTCTACCACTACACATGATGATTTTGATTAATATAATATGCATGTGCTTGCTGCTCCTACTTGCAGTTATTATGAGATAGGAACTATATCTCCACCTCTTTATGTTTCCAACACGCTAGAATTGCAACAAACTGCTTATGCTATGTATTGGCCTTTACTTGATGTGTATGAATTCTTCTTGTATGACATGCCGATGCATAGGAAGAGAGTTACACTTCATCATTGCAAGATATATGTTGCTTTGTGCTCACTACTAAATGCCAAATCATTGTTAATTAAAATTGACTTTGATATACCTTGGGATCTGGGTGGATTCATTACTTGAGCACTTTATGCCTAGCTTAATGTCTTTAAAGAAAGCGCTGGTAGGGAGACAACCCAGAAGTTTTAGAGAGTCATTTATTTCTATTGAGTGCTTTTATAAAGTTTAAAAACAAAAAATATAGAGGGGAACTTAAAAACTTTTTCACAAAATAGAAGTGATTAGAAGTTATGCATTGGAGAAATGAGGGTCGACCTTGAACACTTGTGTTCATGCTCATGTAAACAATGTAGAATTTTTCATGAAGATTATCACAAAAATAATTATCCCCTTGTACAATTCCATTGTATTATAAAAAATAATGAGCCAAGATTTGCCTTTAGGATGAGTAGATTGCTTGTTGATATGTGCGGTGCAAAAACAAAAACTTTGGATGTAGTGCGTGATTTTACATTTTTTTACTAGAACGTTGAAAGTTTCTGAAACTTTTGGCACAGTATTTCTATACAAATTTTTTATTTTTTCCTAATTTTCAGAATTTTTGGAGTACCAGAAGTATGGTGAATGTTCAGATTACTACAAACTGTCCTGTTTAAGAAAGATTATGTTTTTGATGCATTGTTTTGATGAAACTATCGACTCTATCAGTGGAATAAGCCATGAAAAAGTTATATTACAGTAGCTACAATGCAAAAACAAAATATGAATTGGTTTGCAATACTACTTATAGTGGTGATTTGCCTTATTATACTAACAGATCTTACCGAGCTTTATATTGAGTTTTGTGTGGATGAAGTGATCAAAGATCGAGGAGGTCTCGAGGAGAAGGAGGAGAGGTAAGAGCTCAAGCTTGGGGATGCCCAAGGCACCCCAAGTAAATATTCAAGGAGACTCAAGCGTCTAAGCTTGGGGATGCCCCGGAAGGCATCCCATCTTTCTTCAACAAGTATCAGTATGTTTTCGTTTTTGTTTCGTTCACGTGATATGTGTAAATCTTGGAGCGTCTTTTGTGTTTATTTTTCACTTTTCTTTTATGCACCATGCTTGTATGAGATAGTCCATCGTTAATTTATAGAATACTCATTGCACTTCACTTATATCTTTCTGATTGTGGCTTTATAGAATGCTTCATGTGCTTCACTTATATCATTTGAAGTTTGGATTGCCTGTTTCTCTTCACATAGAAAATCGTTATTTGTAGAATGCTCTTTTGCTTCACTTATATTTATTAGAGCATGGTCTTTTGTAGAAAGAATTAAAATCTCATGCTTCACTTATATCTATTTAGAGAATCAACAGGAATTGGTCAATTGCATGGTTAGTCATAAAATCCTACATAAAACTTATGGATCTCTGAATATGATATGTTTGATTCCTTGCAATGGTTTTGCGATATAGAGATGGTAATATGTGGGAGGTACTAGTAAATGGTTGTGTTTAGTAAGAATATTGGTGTTAAGGTTTGTGATTCCCGAAGCATGCATGTAGAGTCTCTCGTTATGCTATGAAGTTGGAGCATGATTTATTATTGATTGTCTTCCTTATGAGTGGCGGGCGGGGACGAGCGATGGTCTTTTCCTACCAATCTATCCCCCTAGGGGCATGCGTAGTAGTACTTTGCTTCGAGGGCTAATAAACATTTGCAATAAGTATATGAGTTCTTTATGAACGATGTGAGTCCATAGAATATACGCACTCTTACCTTTTCGCAATTTTCAAGCCTATAGGGTACCGTGCATTGCCCTTTCTCACCTCAAGAGTCGGCGCAAACTTCGCAGGTGCATCCAAACCCCGTGATATGATACGCTCTATCACACATAAGCCTTATTGTATCTTCCTCAAAACAGCAACCATACCTACCTATTATGGCCTTTCCATAGCCATTCCGAGATATATTTCCATGCAACTTCCACCGCACATTTTGATGACTTGAGCATTCATTGTCATATTGCTTTGCATGATCATGTAGCTGACATAGTATCTGTGGCTCAGCCACCATTCATCATTTTTTATGCATGTTACGCTAGATCATTGCACATCCTGGTATTGCTAGAGGCATTCATATAGAGTCATATTTTGTTATAGGTATCGAGTTGTAATATTGAGTTATAAGTAAATAGGAGTGTGATGATCATCATTATTCATTTTCAGAGTAGTGCCCCAGTGAGGAAAGGATGATGGAGACTATGATTCCCCCACAAGTCGGGATGAGACTCCTGACGATGAGAGAAAAAAAAGAAAAAGAAAAAGAAAAAGAAAAAAATAAAAAGAAAGAAAAAAAGAAAAGAAAGAAAAAAAGAAAAAGAAAAAAATAAACAAAGAGAGAAGGGGCATTGTTAGTATCCTTTACCACACTTGTGCTTCAAAGTAGCACCATGTTTTTCATATGGAGAGTCTCCTATTTTGTCACTTTCTTATACTAGTGGGAATTTTTCATTATAGGTTTAGATGCACACCCACTTAGTTTTCATCTTGAGCTTTCATACACTTATAGCTCTTAGTGCATTCGTTGCATGGCAATCCCTACTCCTCGCATTGATATCGATTGATGGGCATCTCCATAGCATGTTGGTTAGCCGCGACAGTGTGAGACTTTCTTACTTTTTTGTCTTCTCTATATTTACCCCTATCATCATACTCTATTCCACCAGTAGTGCTATATCCATGGCTTGCGGTCATGTATTGCGCAAGGGTTGAAAAAGCTGAAGCGCGTTAAAAAGTATGAACCAATTGCTCGGCTTGTCATCGGGGTTGTGCATGATAAATACTTTGTGTTAAGAAGACACAGCATTACAAGACTATATGATTTTGTAGGGATAGCTTTCTTTAGCGTTGATATTTTGAAAGACATGATTGTTTATTGGGATGCCTGAGTACTGATGTCTTTATGTCAAATTATAGACTATTGCTTTGAATCAGTTATGTCTTAATATTCATGCCATGATTAGACATATGATCAAGTTTATGCTAGGTAGCATTCCACATCAAAAATTATCTTTTTTATCATTTACCTACTCGAGGACGAGCAGGAATTATGACTGGGGGTGCTGATACGTCTCCGTCGTATCTATAATTTTTGATTGTTTCATGCCAATATTATACAACTTTGACATATTTTTGGCAACTTTTTATATGATTTATTGGACTAACCTATTGATCTAGTGCCTAGTGCTAGTTCCTGTTTTTTGCATGTTTTTCGTTTCATAGAAAATCCATATCAAACGAAGTCCAAATGCGATAAAAATATACGGAGAATTATTTTGAAATATATGTGATTTTTGGGAGGTGGAATCAATGCAAACGGGGGCCCACAGTGCCCACAACCCACCAGGGCGCGCCTGGGGGTGCCATGCGCGCCCAGGTGTCTTGTGCCCTCCTCGAAGGTCGGTTGGGGCCCTTCTTCTGGCGCAAGAAAGATAATTTATGGAAACAATCATGTAAAAATTTCAGCGAAATCGGAGTTACTGATCTCCGGGAATTTAAGAAACCGTGAAGGGCCAGATCTGGGAAAGGAAAAACAGAAGAGAACAGAGAGGGAGATCCAATCTTGGAGGGGCTCCCGCCCCTCCACCGCCATGGATGCCATGGACCAGAGGGGGGACTCTCCTCCCATCTAGGGGGGAGGCCATGGAAGAAGAAGAAGGAGGGGGCTCTCTCCCCTCTCTCCCGGTGGTGCCGGAGTGCCGCCAGGGCAAGGGTCGTGACGATGATCTACATCAAAAATCTTGCTACCGTCAACACCAACTCTCTCCTCCTCTATGCAGCGGTGTGACACCCCTTCTCCCCGTTGTAATCTTTACTTAAACATGGTGCTCAACTCCATATATTATTTCCCAATGATATTTGGCTATCCTATGATGTTTGAGTAGATCTGTTTTGTCCTATGGGTTAATCGTTATCTTGGTTTGTATGATTGTATATTTTATTTATGGTGCTGTCCTACGGTGCCCTCCATCTTGCGCAAACGTGAGGGGTCCCCACTTTAGGGTGTTGCAATACGTTCATGATTCTCTTATGGTGGGTTGTGAGAGTGACAGAAGCTTAAACCCGAGTAGGCGTGTTGTTGCGTATGGGATAAAGAGGACTTGATACTTAATGATATGGTTAGGTTTCACGACCTTAATGATCTTTAGTAGTTGCGGATGCTTGCTAGAGTTCCAATCATAAGTGCATATGATCCAAGTATAGAAAGTATGTTAGGTCATGCCTCTCCCTCATATAGAATTTCAAGAATGATTACCGGTACTTGTTATCGATTGCCTAGGGACAAATGACTTTCTTGTTGACAAAAGCTATCCACTTTTATTACCTTGCAATTTATTCGTAGTTTTATTCTCGCAAAGTACCCGTAGTTTTATTCTTGCAAAATAGTTTCATACTTGTTTTAGGTAAAGCAAAGGTCAAGTGTGCGTAGAGTTGTATCGGTGGTCAATAGAACTTGAGGGAATATTTGTTCTACCTTTAGCTCCTCATTGGGTTCGACACTCTTATTTATCGAAGAAGGCTGCAAGTGATCCCCTATACTTGTGGGTTATCAGGTCTCTAGACGAACTTGAACGTCTGAAGAATTTGCTGGAGACCTGAATATGCTTGAAAGGACGCAAGCTAATCATGAAGAAATGAATATTCATTTCTCACGTCCTTATACTGCTATATATCTATTGTACTGCATGATGAAATTCAACCTGATGAATTTGTTGTCATATTCTTCACTGATGAAGTATATGAGTTCGTAAGATGCACTAATTCATCTGCAGGATGATCAACCCAAAGCTACTGAGTGGGTCCTCGAAAGTGGATGTATAAATCAGATGACCGGTGACAAGAACCTATTGATGGACACTGCTTTATCTCCATTGCAGCTGAAGCATATCACCTACGCTGACAAAGGCAAAAGCAAGGTATTGGGTCTAGGTAGGGTTGCAATCTCAAAGGATCGACACATGGACAAAGTCATGCTTGTCGAGTCCCTAGGATTCAACCGAATCTCTGTCTCAATGCTTCGTGATCTTGATATGGTTGTCGTCTTTGGCAAATATCGTTGCATTGTAATTATGGAATCTGACAATTCCAAAGTCTTCGAAGGCTTTAGGAGAGGAGACTTGTATATTGTTGATTTCTTTGCAGTACCACAACATGCCACATGTCTACTTGCAAAAGCTTCAGAAGGCTAGCTATGGCATCAATGACTAGGTCATGCTGGCATGAGGAACATACATACACTCATGAAGAAGAAGCGCGTCATTGGCATCAAGGGTGTCAAATTCCTCAAAGACCATCTTTGCGGGGCATGTGATGCTGGAAAGATGACCAAGTCCAAGCATCCCTCGAAGACTATCATGATTACCACTCGTCCTTTTGAATTGCTTCACATGGATCCATTTGGCCCTACTCATTATGCCACACTAACAAATGCAGCATCTCTATATGGCTTTGTTATTGTTGATGACTATTCTCGTTACACCTGGGTGCATATCATCACTTACAAAACTGAAGTGCAGGAAGTCTTCAAACGATATTCCTCAAGGGCCTCGATGAATTTCGATTTGAAGATTAAGCATATCCGGAGTGACAATGGGATCGAGTTCAAGAATACTGGTCTTGAAGACTATCTTGATGAACTTGGTACTAATCACGAGTTGTCTGCCCCATACACTCCTCAGCAGAATGGCATCGTGGAGCGCAAGAACAGGACTCTTGTTGAGATGGCCCGCACTATGCTTGATGAAAACAAGACGCCTCGTCACTTCCAGCCGGAGGCTATTGATACTGTGTGCCACATCATCAACAGGGTATATCTTCAAAAATTCTTCAAAAAGACCTCATATGAACTCCTCACTGACATGAAACCCAATGTGAGTTATTTCGAAGTCTTCGGTGCTAAATATTGGATTAGAGATCCTCATCACAATTCTAAATTTGCACCGAAAGCACATGAAGTTTTTATGCTTGGTTACGAAAAGGACTCGCACACCTACTGAGTCTTCAACACCTTTCACCACACGGTTGTTGAAACTGTAGATGTGCAGTTCGATGAAACTAACGGCTCGCAAAGAGAGCACCTACCTCCTGTGCTAGATGAAATGTCACCTGAGGAATCCATAAAGTTCAAGGCTACTGAGGATGTCTGTGACGCCCGGATAAATAGGCTATAGTAACCCCACGTTAACGATGCCACGTCACCTCGGATTACTGTTGATAATCTCGCGTTAGTTCGAAACGATTCATATTCAAAATTTGAATTTAAGTTAAACAATTAAAGTTTTCAAAAGTCAAAACTAAATTGTTCCTAATGTGTCAAATAATCCTTAGTAAATATTGGTGGACAAATTATCTTTTAATAAAATATTTAAATGCACTAAAGTAATAGAAATGACAGCAAAAACAACTAATTAGATGCCTTTTATAAAGTTATAATAATAAAACTAAATTAGTAGTGTGCCAAAATAATTATGGCAGTGGACTGATTAGTAATACTAATTCAGGTGCTGACTGGGTATTTTATAAAACTAAAATAAAAGAAACTTTAAATGAAAATAGTAAAGAAAACAAAGTAAAAGGAAAAAAAGAAACAAAACCCCCCTGTCCAACTGGGCCAACAGGCCCAGCTAGCCACCCACACGGCCCAGCTGGCCCACCCCGGCTGGATAACCCCACCCAGGCCAAACCCTAACCCACTGACACCCCCACTTCCCCCTCACGTCGCCACTCCCTCTCCCGATCCAATCTGGATCCGGGACCAGCCCCCTCCACTGTCCCCTCACGCCTCGCTCCTCTCGCTCCCTCCCGATCCGGATCGGGCGCCAGCGCCCCTCGCCCAGCTCCGCTAAGGCCGCCGCCCCTCCGGACTCCTCCGCGCCTCCTCTCACCTCCCTCATTGGATCGAGAAGCGCCTTCACCCACCTCGGCCGGTGCCTCCCGTCCCGCCACCAGTGGCGCCTCGCCGAAACACCTCATCACGGACCATGCCGGCGAGGTCCCTTGGCCTGCCGAACCCTGCCGCGGCCGCTCCCGGCGAGTCGCCCCACCTCTCCGACGCCGACGTCCCGGAGCGCCTTCGCCGGACCTCCCCGCCGGACTGCCTCCTCTCCGGCGCACGTCTCCGACCTCCACCTTGCGCCCCACTACCCTTAACCCTACGGCCCAAGTGAGCGCCTCCCTCTCCTCGTCGCCCCCCGGCTCGCCTCGACACCGCGCACCCCGGTCCCCACCCTCGTGCGCGCCCGCGCCATCTCTGATTGCGCCCGACGCGCGCTCATCGCGCCCCCATCCGCGCGCACAGGTCCCTGGACCGTCCTCTGTCGCGCCCGCTGCGGAGTGGCCTTGTGCCGTGCTCCCCTGGCCGAAGCGCTCCGACCACCGCCCCCTGCTCCCCACGCCTTCGCCGCCGCTGACCTGTTGTGCCGCTACCTCCCCAGGTCGCCGTGGCCTCGCATGTGCCGCTTCATCGCCGCCCCGGCCGCCTGGCTGGCGCCATGGTCACCGGTCCCTCCCCTGCTCCCTGCCGGCTCTGCCCGCCCCTGGAGGTGCGCCCGAACGAACGGGTGTCGCGCCCGTAACCCGCTCCCCTGCTATGGCCCTGTGCCCGCAGGGCAGGTGGGGCCCGACCCACGAGCGTTTAAAAAAATTAATAATAATAAAAGGAAATTTATTTAATAAAATTAACAATTAATTAATTATTTAATTAGTGGATTAATTAAGTTAATAAATCATGTTTAATTAATCTAATTAACTAGTTAGTTTAATTAAATAGTAATTAGTTAACTAAACCCTAATTAATCTAAAACAGAGTATGACAAGTGGTCCCACTGGACCCACACGTCAGTTTGACTAGTCAACACCTCTGTTGACTACTGACGTCATGATGACGTCAGCATGCACTATTCTGGATAATGTTGAATTAAAATAATTGAATAAATTCTAAAAATGATTAAATCTTTTAAAATTAATATAAAATAAACTGTAGCTCGGATGAAAATGTTTTCTACATGAAAGTTGCGCAGAACGACGAGACGAATCTGGGTACGCAGCCCGTTCATCCGCCACACATCCCTAACCTATCGTACTCGCAACTTTCCCCCTCCGGTTCATCTGTCCGAAAACGCGAAACACCGGGGATACTTTCCCGGATGTTTTCCCCCTTCGCCGGTATCACCTACTACCGCGATTGAGCACTCCTAGCATCACACCTTGTCATGTCATGCATCTTCATGCATTTGTTTGCATTGTATTTATTGTTTCTTCCCCCTCTTCTCTCGCTAGACACCGAGACCGACGCCGCTGCTACCCAGTACGACTACGGTGTTGATGACCCCTCCTTCTTGCCCGGAGAAATCAGGCAAGCCCCCCCTTGATCACGGATATCGCCTATTCTACTCTCTCGCTTGCATTAGAGTAGTGTAGCATATTCTTGCTTTCCGTTATTCCTATCCCGATGCATAGCCTATACTTGCTACTCTCATTGTTACCTTTACACCGCAATCCTACATGCTTAGTATAGGATGCTAGTGTTCCATCTGTGGCCCTACATTCTTGTCCGTCTGTTGTGTTATACTATCGGGTCGTGATCACTCGGGAGGTGATCACGGGTATATACTTATATACTATACATGATACCTATGGTGACTAAAGACGGGTCGGCTCGTAGGAGCACCCGCGAGTGGATCTTTGTGGCGGAGTGACAGGGCAGGTTGAGACCGCCTAGGTGAGAGGTGGGCCTGGCCCTGGCCGGTGTCCGCGGATACATCATTAACACACTTAACGAGATCTTGGTATTTGATCTGAGTCTGGCCATTTGGTCTATACGCACTAACCAGCTACGCGGGAACATTTATGGGCACTCGGCGTCGTGGTATCAGCCGAAGCCTTCGTGACGTCAACGGCCGAGGCGGTAGCGTCTTGATTAATTTGGAATGCCTCCTAGGCTAGGTTCGCTTCCGGCGCGTTCGCGACGCAGGTGTGCTAAGGCGATGGGCCCAGAACCCCTATGCGCGCTTAGGTTTAGACCGGCGTCTTGACCTCTCTGTTGGCCTAGGTGGGGCTGCGGCGTGTTGATCTTAGAGGCGGGCATGACCCGAGAAAAGTGTGTCCGGCCAAATGGGATCAAGCGTGTTGGGTTATGTGGTGCACCCTGCGGTGAAGTTAATCTATTGAATAGCCGTGATCTTGATAGCAGGGACGACTTGGAGTTGTACCTTGACCTTATGACAACTAGAATCGGATACTTAATAAAACACACCCTTCCAAGTGCCAGATACAACCCGGTGATCGCTCTCTAACAAGGCAACGAGGAGGGGATCACCGGGTAGGATTATGCTATGCGATGCTACTTGGAGGACTTCAGTCTACTCTCTTCTACATGCTGCAAGACGGAGGCTGCCAGAAGCGTAGTCCTCGACATGATTAGCTATCCCCCTCTTATTCTGGCATTCTACAGTTCAGTCCACCGATATGGCCCTTTACATATATATCCATGCATATGTAGTGTAGCTCCTTGCTTGCGAGTACTTTGGATGAGTACTCATGGTTGCTTTTCTCCCTCTTTTCCCCCTTTCCCTTCTACCTGGTTGCCGCAACCAGATGCCGAACCAGAGCCATACGCCACCGTCAGCGGCGACTCCTACTACACGAAGGTGCCTACTACTACATGCAGCCCGGCGGCGGCGACCGGGGAGTAGTTAGGAGGATCGAGCGGGAGGCTTGTGCCTCTTTCGATCTGTATCGATTTGTGCTAGCCATCTTTTGGCAAACTTGTTTAACTTATGTTTGTACTCGAGATATTGTTGCTTCCGGCTTCGTCTATGATCGAGCACTTGTATTCGAGCCCTCGAGGCCTGGCTTGTATTATGATGCTTGTATGACTTATTTATGTTTTTAGAGTTGTGTTGTGATATCTTCCCGTGAGTCCCTGATCTTGATCGTACACATTTGCGTGCATGATTAGTGTACGATTGAATCGGGGGCGTCACAATGTCATACCCACTGAAGAATCTGTGGAAGAAGTCATTCCAGAACGTGAAGAAAATCATGCTGGTGCATCTAAGGAAAATGGCTCTAAAGAAAATCCTGAGCCCAATCAACATCGTCAACCTGCTCATTCTCGCGTTGCAAATGAAGTGCAAATTGAAAAAATCATCGACGACATCAATGCACCAGGTCCTCTCACACGTCCCAGATCCTCATATTTGTCTAACTTTTGTGGGCACTTCGCTTTTGTCTCTATCACAGAGCCCAGCAAAGTTGATGAGGCATTTCTGGAGCCTCAGTGGATTCAAGCGATGCAAGGGGAATTACATCAATTCAAGGTCAACAATGTCTGGGAACTTGTCAAGCGACCAGACCCACACAAGCACAATACAATTGGTACCAAACGGATCTACCGCAACAAGCAAGATGAAAATGGCCTTGTGGTGAGGAATAAGGATCGTCTTGTAGCTCAAGGCTACACACAGGTTGAAGGAATTGATTTCGATGAAACTTTTGCAGCTGTTGCTAGACTTGAGGCTATTCGCATATTGCTTGCTTATGCTAACCATCACAATATCATCTTATATCAAATGGATGTGAAAAGTGCATTCCTCAATGTTAAGCTTGAGGAAGAAGTATGTGTTTCTCAACGACCATGTTTTGAAGATCCTAAGCATCCCGCCAAAGTCTTCAGACTCAATAAGGCCCTCTATGGCCTCAAGTAGGCCCCTCGGGTGTGGTATGATACTTTGAAGGAATTCCTCATGAAGAAAGGCTTCAAACCCGTTTCACTTGACCCAGCTATTTTAGCCAAAACCTATGATGATGAATTATTCGTGTGCCAAATATATGTTGATGATATTATCTTTTGGTTGTACTAACCAACGTTATAGTGATGAATTTGCCTATATGATGAGTGAGGAATATAAAATCTCTATGATGGGATAATTGACATTCTTCTTAGGTCTTCAAATTCGTCAACAACACAACGACATCTTCATATCTCAAGAGAAATACCTCAAGGATGTGTTGAGGAAATTTGGCATGCCAGATTGCAAAGGCGTCAAAATCCCTATGCCCACAAATGGCCATCTATGCACTGATCAAAATGGTAAAGACTTCGATCAAAGGTATACCGCTCCATGATTGGCTCTTTATTGTATCTATGTGCATCTAGGCTAGATATTATGCTTAGTGTTTGCATGTGTGACGGTTTTCAAACTACATCGAAGGAATCACACCATAAGGCTGTGAAACATATTCTTCGATATCTAGCTCACACTCCAACACTTGGTTTATGGTATCGCAACGGCTCGGCTTTTGATCTCATTGGATATTTTGACCTGACTATGCTGGTGATCGAGTGGATCGCAAGTCAAGATCAGGCACGTGCCATTTCCTCGGACGATCCTTGGTATGTTGGTCCTCGAAGAAGCAGAACTGCGTATCACTCTCTACTGTTGAAGCTGAGTACATTGTTGCTGGTTGTTGTTGTGCTCAACTGCTATGGATGAAGCAAACCCTCAAGGGCTATGGCATCAATATGAAGAATGTGCCACTCTACTGCGACAACGAGAGTGCCATCAAGATTTCTCATAACCCAGTTCAGCACTTGAACACTAAGCACATCCATATTCATCATCATTTTCTTCATGATCATGTGTTGATGTAGCGACCAGACCTCAAACAGTCTGATCTCTATGCATAAGTGTCATCCCTGGATCGATGTCTTGACACATACGATGCTTGAAGGATTTATAACATAGTAGCAATCACACACTTATTACATCGAATGTCTCAAAAGAGAACTTATTACAATAAATATGGCTTAAGGCCATCTAATATGATAACAGCGGAAGGGTTGGAAGATAAAGTGAGTCCATCAACTCCAACGGCATCATCGAGTGAAAGACCACGACCTAAGGCTCCTTACAAATGCGTCTAAAAAGTGCGCAACTTGATACGTTGCAGCCGAAAATAAATTGACACATGGAATATCTTTGGCAATGTAACACAAGAGAGTAATGAACAGAATAAAGCTATCACTATATGCATATATGGCTGGTGGAGGCTGTATGGTTAATAAGTTTTGCAGAAAGCCAATTTTTCCCTACTGCAAAGGAATATATTTTATTTAACTATCATGGTGGTTGTTAAACATTGAAAGGGTAAACCCCATCTCAATCCCAATTAAAAGTAATAAATAACCCAATCAAATTTTATAAATAAGAGTGATGAGATCCACATGATATTCCAAGAACCAGATACTCAAGATGTCCATAACCGGGGACACGGCTAACCATGATTAGTTTGTACACTCTCTGAGAGGTTTGCACTTTTCCCCACAAGACTCGATCTCCTCCGTTGGATTTCTCACACTACATGGTGTTTGAGAAACGGATGACCGAGACACAGTCTTTCAGAAGCATTAGCACCTTACGATGGGTAGACAGTACCACCTACATCCCCTACATCTTCTAGTCTACCACTGTAAGAGTTCACACGACTTCATCAACTATTCCAGAGCCCATAATGGCTTGTGGCTGCACACGGAAGTTTCTAGCATGAGTAATCTCATGATCCCTTTGAGCCTGGGTGGCAGTCCATAGGAGAATCACACAGTACCCCAGGATTTCCAAAAAAATACAGGCAATCACTGGATTCCCCAGGTGCCTCAATCCACCCAGATGTGTATTTAAGTTGCCACCTTAAGTAAATCACTAATTAACAATACTCACAACTGTCATGAATACTCTCAAACCCAATCCACGTCTACGAGCATAGCACAGCAGTATAAGTAACGTAGAAGTAACTCCCATATGTTTGATAATAAACAGGTGAATAGGTACTACCTCATCTACTTCCCAAACCCACAATTTAAATCAGATCCTAACCATGCAATTGTTTTGAGGATTGATCTAATGCAATAAAACTAGGTAGTAAAGAGGTATGATCAAAGTGTTACTTGCCTTGCTGATGATCCGCGAAACCTAGAGACTCGTAGTAGCACGCTTCACACTCCGGGTACTCTATCGCAAACAAAAAAGCATTCAATAAGCAATCAAACAAAGCACGGGTAAAACTCAAATAAGAGATCTAACCAGAAAGTTCAACTTAAGAACTCCGGTTTGCAAAAACAATCAAATCAAACGAAGCAACAAAACTCAAACGGCGAAAGAAACAAGCTTCATTTACTAATCTGGACTAAAGTCAAATTTTATAGTAGCAAAATCTTGTTTAAGTTGGTTAAACAGAAAGAGGGCTTCGAGACGAAACTCTAGGCGCTTGAATCGCCTGATTCCGATAAACGAGCGAAAAGTTACGCTAAAACGAAAATCGGATTAGAAATCTCGATCGAAAATAATCACGGAAAATCCGAGAAAAAGAAAAACTGACGAATAGGCTAATGAGCGAGCGTTATTTATGCGGCTAAGCGGTGAAAACCGTTCATTAAAAGCAAACGTCTGGACGAGCGTCCGCTAAATAACTAAACGGAAAAATAAAACCGATCTAACAAAATAAACGGAAAATAAAAAATCGGGTTTATCAAGAAGAAAACCGACGGTCAAACGACGGTCAATGGCCAGCTAGATCCGGCGGCGGCAATGGCGGTTGTGGCGTGGCGGTCGTTGTCGGAGGCGGCGGCGGGCTGCGGGCGGCTGCGGCTAGGGTTGTCGCGGGGTGGGCTGGGGCGACGATGGGCTGCGGGGCTTGGGGCGGCGGCTCATAAAGGGGGTGCTGGGAGGAGTCCAGGCCGGATACGACCCGTAGGTCGGTTTCCCTTCTGAAATAAAAGAAATACTAAACGGACTCCAAAAATCCTGAAATGAATTTTCCCCGTACTCTAAAAATAGGCCGGACAAGGTGAACATTTATTTCGGCCTAATATGCAATTTTGAAAAACACATATTTTTCCTAATTCAAATAAAATAGCGACAATACTCCGAATAAAAAATCTTATTTGATTTTAATATTAAATCTCCAATATTCCTTTATTTTGAGGAAGTCATTTTATCCTCTCTCTTTTATTTTTATAAAAGAAATATTCAAGAGAAAATAATTAAAATCAAACGATCCACTTTTCAAAATTTGAGAAAAACTCGAATATGAAAATAATGAAATCCCCAACTCTCTCCGCGGGTCCTTGAGTTGCGTAGAATTTCTAGGATCAAACAAAAATGCAATAAAATATGATATGCAAGGATGATGTAATGTATAACATTTCAAATTGAAAATTTGGGATGTTACAGTTGAAGGGCGACATCTCCATCGAGCATGTGAAGACTGAAGAACAGCTAGCGGATATCTTCACAAAGCCCTTAGATGAGAAGAGATTTAGCATGTTGCGGTGTGAGCTAACATATATTAGAATCTTCGAATTTTCTTTGATAGGACACAAATCCTAACAATTATGCAAAATTGATGACTTAGATATGCAACACACGAAGTAACATTTTTCTTCAATCAATGAAGACTAACCCTCCAAGTGTGAAGAAATTAATGAAGAATTTGATTCTCAGAGTTGTACGCGGCGTCTGAAATCATCATTCTTATACAGTGGGTCATGCCACCAATAAAAGTTGAAAATCTTCAAAATTGAGTTTTTCTTATTTTCGCAAATTCTTCAATTTTCAAATTCTTCAATGATCAAATTCTTCAACTTTGCAAACTCTTCTTCTCTTCGACTGGCGTTCTTCGTTGACTATATATATGTATATATATGTATGTATGTATGTATTGCTATATGAGTTTTCATGTCCTCGACAACATTCACTTATTGCTAATTCTTCAAGTCAATTTTTCTTCTAAGGGAATGTGATCGGACCCGTTCCCCCTCTAAGTTAAACTCAACCCAGTCTGTTCACAAATTCTTCATGTGTGTTCTATTTGAATCCCGTTCAAAATATTCACTGTGTCCTTGTCAGCTGAAGAATTTGCAAACAAAACGTTAAAATTTTCATATATGAATTTTCGGCAATTGCCGCTCAAACCGTTCCGCATCCCGCGATGGATTAAACTACTCACCCATGATTTACCTCGATCTCCACCTCTCTGTATGTGGGTGGCACATGTCTCTAGGATGGCAAGGGTTAGGGGCATGTTCATACAAATTCTTCAGACGTGCAGTTTTTCACCGTGGCTATAAATACCCCCTCCCTTCCTCAGACTTCATTTACTCCGCTCGACCTCTTCTTGCTCGAGCTCTCAGACCTAGCACTGCCGCTACACTCCATCGTCGCCGGTGAGGAAGAGCTTCACTGCCTCGACCTCATCGCTGTCGTACTCGCGCCGGGCGCGGAAATCTTCACTCCGCCACCGCCGTAGTTGTCTCCCGCTACCAAGTTAGGGCATGGGACATCTGAACGGATGAACTTCTCCATCTCCACTCCTAGTTCATCGTGTTCTTCGTCCAGGGTAATTAAAATCTAATTTGACTGCCCTACTTTGAATATCATGATTGCCACAAAATCTTCAAAAGGTGTTTATTCTTCATCTTCCTATCCTTAAACACCCAGTTGCATTAGTACCTTGATTTGTTTCTCTAAGCTATGTTTTTCTTCAATATTCCTCAGTTGTGTGGATTGTCAAATCTATACAACTCTGAAACCTAAGTCAAGAACGCTTAGTGAAATTCCTCAAGACACCCATGGTCAAATTCCTCAAACTCGACTCTTTTGAAAAATTTCTGAGAACGCATATGACCTCTCCAAATTCTTCGCACATATACTCTGTTCAAAGGTACAAAATGTACATTGTTGAATCACTAGGTTCTCATCAACTTAACTCATTTGGCGTTCCTCGAAGATAAATTGCATACCTCCTCAGAAACATCAATTGTTCAAAATCCTCAAGTGAAGAAAATGGCTGATGGTAAAAGACCTTAGAAGGGAGGAAAGAGGCTAGAGACAAACACTGTGTGTGAAATCCCTGAAGACATTTATGTTGAGTATTGCACACCTGATGAATCCACACATGGCAAAGAAAACAAGAATCGTGAAAGTGCGCATACACAGGATTGAGAGGAGATGGGCAAGGGAATGGAGGGAATATTGCTATGTTACTCCAAAGTACATGAAGAAATTCGTTGTACATCCTCCATGCCAAAGACGTCCATTGGCTCCAGGCCAAGAAGTTGATCCCTCAAGCATTAGGCGCGGTGAGTAATTTCCCAAAGAATGGGCCAAGCGCCAAGCCAAGTTGGCTAAAGTAGCAAAAGAAGTAGTGAAGAAATTCAAAGAAGATTCTGCTGCTGCTGCTGAGGCCTCTGCTAGCTAGCCTAAGAATGCTTTGCCGAAGAAATCAGCTGTGAAGCCGAGTTCCTCAACAGCAATGCCCTCACGGCCAGGTATAAAGCCCTCACGGCAAATTCCCCAGGCAACCTCTTCAAGGGAAGCTCCAATTCCCACTGCTGCCACGAAATCCTCAATTGCTGCTACAAAGTCCTCAACACCTATGCATCTTGCCACGTGCCAATGGACTGTAGGATTATCTATTGCTTTAGGAGCTTCGGCAAGTTCCTCAGCTCCGCCACAATCCTCAACAGGTCCATCCGCATTGAAGAAAAAGGCAACTGTTGGACGTGGCTTGAGGCCAAGTCCTCATAAGAAGCAAGTTGCTTTTCAAGTTCCATCTAGTGATGATGAAGAACTTGCTGAGATCATCAGAGACGGGCAAGAAAGGGCCGCTAGAGCCAAAGGCAGTGTTGTGCCCCTCATGCTGGATCCGAAGAAGATCCTTGATTTCATTGATCTATGGCACAAGGATCCCAACACTCCTCTGCCTGACTTAAACCTCACTCCTGGTCAAAGTCACATGTTAACGACATTCATTAATGAAGAAGATTGGAAATTTGAAAATAGGAGGCAAGTCAAGAAAGATCAGTACAAGAAGGAGCGATTTCTGAAGAAAAATGTCCTGAACATGTCTCCTGAAGAACTTGTGGCTCTGCAAAAGGAGATTAAAGATCTTAGTGATGAATTTGACACCTATTATGCAGTCTGGCTTGGTGCCAAAGTCAGATTCATCAAACTCTCCAACTCCCTTAAGCTCAAAGTTGCAATTCCATCGCAACAAGAAACTCCTCAGGCTGAAGCATCTGCTCAGCCTACTGAAGAAAATGCTAGCATAGCTGATGAAAATCGGGTTGCTGATGACACTGAAAGTACCAGGGCTGCCGAAGAAATTCTAGATCCTAAAGAAATTGCCAGGGCAACCTCCAATGTTGCGCGTGAAGAGGAACCTAGGCCAGCTGAAGTTTTTGTTGCGCCTGAAGAAACTGAACAAGCCAGGGCAACTACATCAGTTGTGCCTGAAGACCCTAAACCAACTTCATCTGCTCCTCTTGCAAAGTCATCAAAGATGAAGAATATCAACCTTCCTTCTGCATCAGAAGTGAAGAAAACCAAAGCTACAGAGAAGGCAACTGTGAAGAAAAGGAAAGCATCAATGATTGCAGAGTCCTCAGCTCCTAAGGAAGTGAGGACTTTGACGAGCTCCTTCACCAACCCAACTGATGCTGTTCCGATTTCGATAATACCATCAAAGGAAATTTTTCCTTTTGGTGAAGAATATGTCATACCAGATGACACAGATGAAGAGAATCATACGCTACTTCTTGAGCGGTTGGATGAAGAAATTGAAGTGGAAGATATCCCTTCAACCCCACTGGTATCATCGTCCATGCCTCAGTTCACAGCTGCAGAGGCATGCATTGAAGAAATGGAAGAAGACAAGGATGTGGACATTGGGTCTACAACTCCAGTTCTGAATGATGACTATTGGGAAAGACTTCGTCCCAATTTGCCATTGACCACTCCTCTACATCAAATTCCGCAGTCCCCTATGCAAACTGAAGAAATTCAAACGGGATTTGAAGGACGTCAAACATCACTTCTTTCCATCCCTGAATAAGTTCCAGCTGCAACAACTGAAGAAACTGAAACTCAATATGCTGCTGAAGAACATGAACCTTCAATTCCTCAGTCAACAGCTCCAGAGACTTTGAAGCAAGAGGCTGTGAATTCTTCAACTGATAATCTTTATCCAAAGCAGCAAAACCCTCATGCTAAAAGGCCAAAGTTCAAAGCTGATGATTTCTTCGCTGAGCACCATTTCTTCACGGATATCAATCATTATGACTCAGCAAAACTTCGATGCAAGTGGTTCTGGACTGCGAGTCAGATGAACTTCTATTCATCACTCTTATTTGTTAAGGACAAGGTATTTGAGCACCGTCAAATTCCTCATGTGGACATGGAGTCCCTCCCATGCTTCCAACCTGTCCTGAATGTTCTTCATATTATTTGGGCTTTTGAACTTCTTGCGACATCCGGGAATTTGGAATGAAGAGCTAATTCTTCAATTCTATGCTACACTGCACCTCACTGGAAATGTGGATGATGTGAATTCATGGGTGCTTGATTGGATGACTGAGAACACACACTACAAAGCTCCGGCCTCTGAACTACTTCATGCCATTCTAGTCAGTCCTCCTCCTGAAACCGCAAGGCTTCTGTATGAAGAACCTGAACTCTCTCACCATCTGATGCAAGGGCTCATGAAGCCTTTGAAGCCTGGCCAAGCTCCAAGAACCACATTCCTCGTGAAGGAATTGCTATATGTGCCAAGGGCAAACGAGGTGAGACTACAGTGATCGCCGCTAAGGCGGCGGCACTGTAGCCATGCTTACCCTGACAAAGCCCTCGTCATCAGGATTGAGGCAACAGTAACCAGTTCCCGACAAGGCCCTCAGTGGTGGGGCCAGCTTGTCGACCAAGAAGCCGGCAGCCGGCAGGACCCAGCGGCCGGCGGGCCCCAGCGGCCTGCGGAGAAGCCGGTGGACGTCGACACTGATGGCTAGGGCCCGCGCCCAGCCGGATTACCATTGTACCCCTAGGGGGTAGGCCTATATAAACCCCCCAGGGCACCCATGCAAAGGGTTGATCTCTGAGAGTTTTAAACACCACATAGAGGGAAGAGGAGAGCTAGCCGTGCCCTTCTTCTTCCTCTCATCGAACAGCTCAAGGAGCCACTTGTAGCCACTTGTTCATCTAGTGATCATGCGGAGACCCCTTGAGCAGCGGCGATGAGGTGTTATCTCCACGGAGAGCCCCGAAGTTGGGTAAGATTCACCGGCGTGCATGTCTTCGCCTCATCCAGTTTCCAGGCACCGGCGACGTCTTATTGGCTCCCACTATGATAAGCCACCCGTTGGCATATGTCGCACCTACCACCCGACATTTCGCGCCCACCGTGGGGCCAGGTGCACCGTCGTCCGGAGACCTGTTCTAGACGGGAACCCTCTTCCTCCCCCGCGGGCGTAGCCAGCCCGGCACACCCGATGGCGCTTGCCCCGACGCGCTGCAAGGCGTCGCTGACTCCTGCGCGGCGAGCTGCCTCGCCGACCTTCTCGGCGAGGCTCACGTCTCCGACGAGCCCGCATCCGACGCGGGCACAGGCTGCCTCGAGAGCCACCTCGTCAGCCTCCTCGACCAACTCCACGTCTCCAGCGAGCCTGCTGTGGATTTGGAGTCGGTTGGCTCCACCGACCCGATGCTTGTCGACTCCGACACATCATCGCTCGATGCTTTCCCCACCAACGTTGTGATCTTCAACGACCCGCTCCCGCAAGCCGACAGCTGTGGCAGTGCCATCACCGAGGTGTGATACGTCTCCAACGTATCTATAATTTTTTATTGCTCCATGCTACTTTATCTATTGTTTTGGACTATAATGGGCTTTATTTTCCACTTTTATGTTATTTTTGGGACTAACCTATTAACCGGAGGCCCAGCCAATTGTTGTTTTTGCCTATTTAGGTGTTTCAAGAAAGCGGAATATCAAATGGAGTCCAAAGCGGAATGAAACCTTCGAGAACGTGATTTTCTCACCGAACATGATCCAGGAGACTTGGACCCTACTCCAAGGAGTGCCAGAGGCGGTCACGAGGGTGGGGGGCGCGCCCCTCCCCCCTGGGCGCGCCCCCTGCCTCATGGGCCCCCTGACGCTCCACCGACGTACTCCTTCCTCCTATATATACCTACATACCCCCAACAGATCGGGGACGGAGCCAAAAACCTAATTCCACCGTCGTACCTTCTTGTATCCACGAGATCCCGTCTTGGGGCCTGTTCCAGAGCTCCGCCGGTGGGGGCATCTACCACGGAGGGCTTCTACATCATCACCATAGCCCCTCCGATGAAGTGTGAGTAGTTTACTTCAGACCTTCGGGTCCATAGTTGGTAGCTAGATGGCTTCTTCTCTCTTTTTGGATCTTAATACAATGTTCTCCCCCTCTCTCGTGGAGATTTATTCGATGTAATCTTCTTTTTGCGGTGTGTTTGTTGAGACCGATGAATTGTGGGTTTATGATCCAGCTTATCTATGTAAAATATTTGATTCTTCTCCGAATTCTTTTATGTATGATTAAGTTATCTTTGCAAGTCTCTTCGAATTATCCGTTTGGTTTGGCCAACTAGATTCGTAGTTCTTGCAACGGGAGAAGTGCTTAGCTTTGGGTTCAATCTTGTGGTGACCTTACCCAGTGACAGAAAGGGTTGCAAGGCACGTATTGTATTGTTGCCATCGAGGATAACAAGATGGGGTATTTATCATATTGCATTAATTTATTCCTCTACATCATGTAATCTTTCTTAAGGCGTTACTCTGTTTTTAACTTAATACTCTAGATGCATGCTGGATAGAGGTCGATGAGTGGAGTAATAGTAGTAGATGCGAATCGTTTCGGTCTACTTGTCACGGATGTGATGCCTATATACATGATCATTGCCTGGATAACCTCATAACTATGCTCAATTACATCAATTGCTCAACAGTAATTTGTTCACCCACCATAGAATACTTATGCTCTTGAGAGAAGCCACTAGTGAAACCTATGGCCCCCGGGTCTATTCTCATCATATCAATCTCCATCACTTTATTTACTTGCTTTGCTTTTACTTTGCATCTTTATACCAAAAATACCAAAAATATTATCTCTATCAGATCTCACTCTCGTAAGTGGTCGTGAAGGGATTGACAACCCCTAAGCGTTGGTTGCGAGTAGCTATCGTTTTGTGCAGGTACGAGGGACTTGCGCGTAGTCTCCTACTGGATTGATACCTTGGTTCTCAAAAACTGAGGGAAATACTTACGCTCTTGTGCTGCATCATCCTCTCCTCTTCGGGAAATCCAACGCATAAGCTCGAGATGTAGCAAGAAGGATTTCTGGCGCCGTTCTTAGGGGAGGTCTACGCAAAAGTCAACATACCAAGTACCCATCACAATCCTTATCTCTCGCATTACATTATTTGCCATTTGCCTCTCGTTTTCCTCTCCCCCACTTCACCCTTGCCGTTTTATTCGCCCTCTCTCTCCCAATCTCCTCCTCTTTTTCCTTTTGCCTTTTGTTTGCTCATGTGTTAATTTACTTGCTTGTCATCATGACTAGTCTCATATCTTCTCCGTTATCTCCCGAGAGTGAAGTCCTAAATTTTAAGCAAAGGGAGGGAGAAAATCTAAAAGATGCTTGGTATAGAATTTGCAATGCTCAAAATAGATCTACCAGGAAGCAATCTACTTCAGTTCTTCTTCGTAATTTTTACGTAGGTGCTAATCCTTGGTATAGATATATCCTCGATACCATTACGGAGGGAATTTCTTGGGTAGCCATACTTTTGATTCTTATAATGCTTTAATAGATTTATTTGGCTCACCTCCTCTTTTTGGTTAATGGAACTATGTTAACTTTGGAGCATGTTATGCAAAGGCTTGAAATTATTGAAAACAAAGTTGCTACCATTGAATCCATTGAAAATCTAGATAAAAAGATCCATAATCAAATTACTCAATATGGATCTAAGGTAGGAATGACTTTAAAAAATATTAAGGAGAAGGAACCCATGGTTAATGAGAAAATAAATTTAGACTCTACTCGAATCGATAAACTTGAGGGTATCATTACCAACTTGGGGACCGCTTTTTCTTCCGTAAAGAATACTCCTAGTCCTCCCACTAAAATTGCCAAGCTTATGTATGTTCCTAAAAATAAGGGTGAATCTTCTAGTAAGGAAAATGCGGATCTTAAATCTATAAGTATTCATCCCGATCTTTTTACTATCATTAAGGAACCATTTGCTACGAAAGAATTTTTCGATCTTGTGCCTAAAAGTTTGATAATTACTAGAAAGAAAGAAAATTCTAAAGGAGGAAGGTTCCTCATTAAATAATTGCCTACCAAAGATGGCAATACCTAAATCAATCCTTGCTTTTATGCCTAGCTAGGGGCGTTAAATGATAGCGCTTGTTGGGAGGCAAACCAATTTTATTTTGTGTTTTTTGTTTTTGGTTCTGTTTAGGAATAAAATAATCCATCTAGACTCTGTTTAGATGTGATTTTGTCTTTTAATTAGTGTTTGTGCCAAGTTGGACCTATTGGATCTTCTTAGATGATAGTTATTTGATCTTGCTGTAATTTCCAGAATCTTTGTGCTCAGTGCCCAAATTGTTAAAAATCACCAGAACGTGATCAAAATACTGATTCCAATTGCTGCTGATCAATAAACAAATTGTCCATGTCGTCTAATTTTGGTAGAATTTTTCGGGTTCCAGAAGTTTGTGTTAGTTACAGATTACTACAGACTGTTCTGTTTTTGACAGATTCTGTTTTGCGTGTGTTGTTTGCTTATTTTGATGAATCTATGGCTAATAAAATAATTTATGAACCATAGATAAGTTGGAATACAGTAGGTTTAGCACCAATATAAATAAAGAATGAGTTCATTACAGTACCTTAAAGTAGTCTTTTGTTTTCTTTCCCTAACGGAGCTCACGAGATTTCTATTGAGTTTTGTGTTGTGAAGTTTTCAAGTTTTGGGTGAATTCTTTTGATGGATTATGGAACAAGGAGTGGCAAGAGCCTAAGCTTGGGGATGCCCATGGCACCCCCAAGATAATCCAAGGACACCGAAAAGTCAAAGCTTGGGGATGCCCCGGAAGGCATCCCCTCTTTCGTCCACTTCCATCGGTAATTTACTTGGAGCTATATTTTTATTCACCAAAACATGATATGTGTTTTGCTTGGAGCGTCTTGTATTGTTTGAGTCTTTGCTTGCTAGTTTACCACAATCATACTTGCTGTACACACCTTTTGAGAGAGCCATATATGAATTGAAATTTGATAGAATACTCTATGTGCTTCACTTATATCTTTTGAGCTTGATAGTTTGCTCATAGTGCTTCACTTATATCTTTTTGAGTGTGATAATTTTTGCTCTAGTGCTTCACTTAGATCTTTTAGAGAACGGTGATGGATTTGTTTTAAAGAAACTTGATCTCTCATGCTTCACTTAGATTATTTTGAGAGTCGTTAATAGCATGGTAATTTGCTTAATGTTAATATACTTGGTGTTCAAGATATGTGAAACTTTTTTGAGTGTGTTGAATACTAAGATAAGTTTGATGCTTGATAATTGTTTTGAGATATGGAGGTAATAATATCAAAGTCATGCTAGTTGAGTAGTTGTGAATTTGAGAAATGCTTGTGTTGAAGTTTGTAAGTCCTGTAGCATGCACATATGGTTAAAGTTGTGTAACAAATTTGAAGCATGAAGTGTACACGGCTTGTGCATCCTTATGAGTGGCGGTCGTGACGGCGATGGTCTTTTTCCTACCAATCTATCCCCCTAGGAGCATGCGTGTAGTACTTGAATTTTTGATGACTTCTAAATTTTTGCAATAAGTATATGAGTTCTTTTGACTAACGTTGAGTCCATGGATTATACGCACTCTTACCTTTCTGCCATTGCTAGCCTCTTGATGCCGTGCATTGCCCTTTCTCACATTGAGAGTTGGCGCAAACTTCGCGGTGCATCCAAACCCGTGATACGATATGCTCTATCACACATAAACCTCCTTATATCGTCCTCAAAACAGCCACCATACCTACCTATTATGGCATTTCCATAGCCATTCCGAGATATATTGCCATGCAACTTCCACCATCATTATTGTGACATACATTACTTTTGTCATATTGCCATTGCACGATCATGTAGTTGACATCGTATTTGTGGCAAAGCCACCATGCAATATTTTCATACATGTTACTCTTGATTCATTGCACCATCCCGGTACACCGTCGGAGGCATTCATATAGAGTCATACCTTGTTCTAGTTTCGAGTTGTAATCCTCATGTTGTAATCAATAGAAGTGTGATGATCATCATTATTAAAGCATTTTCCAAAAAAAAGGCCAAAATAAAAAAAGAAAGGCCCAAAAAAAGGGCAATGCTACTATCTCTTTTTCCACACTTGTGTTTGAAAGTAGCACCATGTTCTTCATGTAATGAGTCTCATATTTTGTGCTTCAAAGTAGCACCTCGTTCTTCATGTAGTGAGTCTCATATATTGTGCTTCAAAGTAGCACCATGTTTTTCATATAGTGAGTCTCATAAGTTGTCACTTTCATATACTAGTGGGAATTTTTCATATAGAACTTGGCTTGTATATTCCTATGATGGGCTTCCTCAAATGCCCTAGGTCTTCATGAGCAAGCAAGTTGGATGCACACCCACTAGTTTTCTTTTGTTGAGCATTAATAACTCTAGTGCATCCGTTGCATGGCAATCCCTACTCCTCATATTGACATCAATTGATGGGCATCTCCATAGCCCGTTGATTAGCCTCGTCAACGTGAGACTTTCTCCTTTTTTGTCTTCTCCACACAATCCCCATCATCATATTCTATTCCACCCATAGTGCTATATCCATGGCTCACGCTCATGTATTGCGTGAAGGTTGAAAAAGTTTGAGATTATTTAAGTATGAAACAATTGCTTGGCTTGTCATTGGGGGTATAGAAGTTGGGAACATCTTTGTGTGACGAAAATGAAGCATAGCCTAACTATATGATTTTGTAGGGATGAACTTTCTTTGGCCATGTTATTTTGAGATGACATAATTATTTTGATTAGTATGCTTGAAGTATTATTATTTTTATGTCAATATGAACTTTTGTCTTGAATCTTTCGGATCTGAATATTCATATCACAATTAAGAAGATTTACATTGAAATTATGCCAAAGTATCACTCCGCATCAAAATTCTCTTTTTATCATTTACCTACTCGAGGACGAGCAGGAATTAAGCTTGGGGATGCCTGATACGTCTCCAACGTATCTATAATTTTTTATTGCTCCATGCTACTTTATCTATTGTTTTGGACTATAATGGGCTTTATTTTCCACTTTTATATTATTTTTGGGACTAACCTATTAACCAGAGGCCCAGCCCAGAATTGTTGTTTTTTGCCTATTTCAGTGTTTCGAAGAAACGGAATATAGAATGGAGTCCAAACAGAATGAAACCTTCAGGAACGTGATTTTCTCACCGAACATGATCCAGGAGACTTGGACCCTACTCCAAGGAGTGCCAGAGGCGGTCACGAGGGTGGGGGGCGCCTCCCATGGGCGCGCCCCCTGCCTCATGGGCCCCCTGACGCTCCGCCGACGTACTCCTTCCTCCTATATATACCTACATACCCCCAACAGATCGGGGACGGAGCCAAAAACCTAATTCCACCGTCGTACCTTCTTGTATCCACGAGATCCCGTCTTGGGGCTGTTCGAGCTCCATGGGTGGGGCATCTACCATGGAGGGCTTCTACATCATCACCATAGCCCCTCCGATGAAGTGTGAGTAGTTTACTTCAGACCTTCGGGTCCATAGTTGGTAGCTAGATGGCTTCTTCTCTCTTTTTGGATCTTAATACAATGTTCTCCCCCTCTCTCGTGGAGATCTATTCGATGTAATCTTCTTTTTGCGGTGTGTTTGTTGAGACCGATGAATTGTGGGTTTATGATCCAGCTTATCTATGGAAAGTATTTGATTCTTCTCCGAATTCTTTTATGTATGATTAAGTTATCTTTGCAAGTCTCTTTGAATTATCCGTTTGGTTTGGCCAACTAGATTGGTAGTTCTTGCAACGGGAGAAGTGCTTAGCTTTGGGTTCAATCTTGCGGTGACTTTACCCAGTGACAGAAAGGGTTGCAAGGCACGTATTGTATTGTTGCCATCGAGGATAACAAGATGGGGTATTTATCATATTGCATGAATTTATTCCTCTACATCATGTCATCTTGCTTAAGGCGTTACTCTTTTTAACTTAATACTCTAGATGCATCTTTGGATAGAGGTCGATGAGTGGAGTAATGATAGTAGATGCGTAATTGTTTGGTCTACTTGTCACGGATGTGATGCCTATATACATGATCATTGCCTGGATAACCTCATAACTATGCTCAATTCTGTCAATTGCTCAACAGTAATTTGTTCACCCACCGTAGAATACTTATGCTCTTGAGAGAAGCCACTAGTGAAACCCATGGCCCCCGGGTCTATTGTCATCATATCAATCTCCATCACTTTATTTACTTGCTTTGCTTTTACTTTTACTTTGCACCTTTATACCAAAAATACCAAAAATGTTATCTCTATCAGATCTCACTCTCGTAAGTGACCGTGAAGGGATTGACAACCCCTAAGCGTTGGTTGCGTGTAGCTATCGTTTTGTGCAGGTACGAGGGACTTGCGCGTGGTCTCCTACTGGATTGATACCTTGGTTCTCAAAAACTGAGGGAAATACTTACACTACTGTGCTGCATCATCCTCTCCTCTTCGGGGAAATCCAACGCAAGCTCGAGACGTAGCAAGGTGTTGGTCATTAGTCACGGCGGCCCCTCTTGCGAGAATGCCCACGACGCCCTGCAAGCGGCGCTGCACGACCTGTCCGCCCCTCTCCAGGTCGACGCCGACGCCGAGGCACTGGAGGCGCGCCGCCTCGCCCTCCACGCGGAGGGCCAGAGTATAGCTTCCATGAGACGCCTCACCGAGGCCCACCAGCACGAGGTCGACCGCGCCGCCTTTGGCACGCCGCCTCCCGACGGGCCGAGCCGAATCGGCGTCGTCAAGAAACGCGGCGCAGTCATCACCGACATGTTGGGAGTGGACCGCCCGATCTCGCCACGCCCTCGAGAACCTACGCGCCGCCCAGGCGGCCGTAGAAGAGCTGAACGGACTAGGGCCCGATGAGCTCCCCTATATGGCTAGGCGCATCCAGCAACTGATTGGCGCGGCCGCAGAGCGGCATGAACACAGCGCTCGCGCCAAAAGCCCTCCCCCGCGCCGAGAGCAAGGCGCGACGTCACGCACGCCGACTGCGGGCAACGCCCGCGCATGGCGAGAAAAGGAGCCGGCTGCCAGCCGCTGCCAAACCCGGATCTCCATCGAGCGCGACGCAGAAGGCCGTCCTCGAGCCGTGGAGCAGCGAGGCAACCGCCCCTCCTCCGCCTCGCGAGAAAGATATCCCACCGCCGCTTTGTCACGCATCCGACTCTCGGCGGCCGACTAGGCCGCCGCGAAGGAAATCGGGCGAACGCCCGCCACCGGATCGACCGCCTAAGCGCGATCCACGGCATTGAAGAAGAAGATGATGTCGGTGCGCCTTGCTGCGGCCCCGGCATCCGCGACGAGCCCTTCCCTACAGGGTACGCGCTCCCTCGAGACACGCCCAAGTACAACGGCTTTGTGAAGCCGGAGGATTGGCTGATCGACTACTCCACCGCGGATCGGCATAGCGAGCGGCAACAGGCGTGTGGCCGTGAAATATGTGCCCCTCATGCTTGTGGCACGGCGCGAACCTGGCTCAACAGCCTCAAGCCGTATAGCATCAACAGTTGGCTAGACTTCACCGAAGCCTTCATCCGCAACTTCACCAGCACCTACAAGCGGACTCCCAAGCCCAGACAGCTATCCTTGTGAATACAAGGACCCACCGAGTCAACTCGCGACTACCTCACGTGTTGGGCTGCGCTCCGCAATTCCTGCGATGGGGTGCACGGGGTTCAAGCCATAGAGTACTTCACCGCCGGGTGCCGAGAAGGCACCCTCCTCAAGCACAAGCTTCTCTGCGACGAGCCGACTACCCTCGACGAGCTACTAGTCGATGGCGGACAAATACGCCACCGCCGACTCCTCGATGAAGACCGAGCTCGGGTGGGCGCCTCGGGAAGGTACTCAACCCGGCTCCCAAAGCGCCGGTGGCGACTCCAGCGACGTCCGTGCAGGAAACGACAACAAGCGCAAGGGCCCAATGCCACCTCCAACTTCGGCGGTGGCCACCAAAGACGAGCAACCCGAGGGGCAGCTGCGCCAAGAAGTCGAAGAGGCGGCAGGCGGCTTGGGAGCCGACTTTCTCCTCTGAGCAAGCCCTCGACACCTTAAAAGTTCCACGGTGGCCGCCCGTCAAACATCTGACCGGAAATGCCCTTTGGCTCACCCGAATCACCAAAGGCGAAGGGCTGGTGCCGCCTCCGCTATTTGGACGGCCGCCTCCGGCTCCCCAACAACCGGCCGCTCGACCAGCGTGATCGGGACCATCCAAGACGAAGTTCCCGGCAGGCATGCCGCCTACGTCGTCTTCACAAGCCAACACTGAAGACCGGCGCAATGCGCCGACAACACCAAGAAGTCAACGCGGTCGCCTCCAACAACCCCGAGTACATGCATGGTCGAGAAAGGCCCATCACCGAGCCGGGCCGACCACCCGTGAGGTGATGTCCCCGGGCTCTTATGCATTGGTTTTGGAAGGCAACCCTAGCAATGGACAGCTTGCTGCCCGATTCTCCAGCGTCTTGATAGGCGGCGGGAGCGGCATCAACATCTGTCTTGAGACACCATGGAGAAGCTAAACATCAAGGCCAAGCACCTCATGCCAAGCCGGACCGTGTTCCATGGCATTGTACCCGGCCTGTCCTGTTCACCAATCGGGAAGATCAAGATAGATGTTCTCTTTGGAGACAACGATCATTTCCGCCGAGAAGCAATCTGGTTTGAAGTGGTGGACCATGAGAGCCCCTATCATCTGTTGCTTGGCCGACCTGCTCACGGCCAAGTTCATGGCTGTACCCCACTCGCCTACCTCAAGATGAAGATGCCAAGCACCAAGGGCATCATCACCATAGCCGGCGATTACAAGAAATCCTCTGAATCTTGACTGACCGGCTGGCCGAGTCCCTTGTGATCGTCAAGAGAAGAGGATATTGGACCGAGTTGTGGCCATGGCGGCAAGCGGCCGACCACATCCCCGACCCCAAGGAATGTGATGCCCAAGGTTCTTTCCGGCCAAAGAAACAAAGAAGATACTACGGACCCGAGCACCGGAAAGGTTTGTCGTCATTGGGGCAAACTCGACATAAATAGGAAGACGAGCTCGTCGATTTCCTCCGTGAGAATCGGGACATCTTTGCATGGTCCCCAAGGACATGTCGGGTGTTAGAAGGAATTCATAAGCACAAGCTACACATCTGAGCGGACGCAAAACCAGTCAAGCAGCCCCTCCGCCGGCTGTCGGAGGAGAAGAGAAGGATTGTAGGAGAAGAAATAGCCCAGCTCCTGGCGGGCGGCTTCATAATGGAGGTGTTCTTTCCGGAGTGGCTTGCCAACCCGGTGCTCGTGCTGAAGAAGAATAACAAGTGGCGCATGTGTATAGACTACACAAGCCTCAACAGCCGGATGCGAGCTGCTGAGTTTCTTGGATGCCTACTCGGGCTACCACCAGATAAAGTTGGACTCGGCTGACCGCCTGAAGACCGCCTTCATCACGCCATTGAGCTTTACATTACGACTATGACATTCGGCTTGAGAAATGCGGTGCCACTTTTTAGCGTTGCATGCCGGAAATGCCTCCTCAAGCAACTTCGGCGAAATGCCCACGTCTATGTAGACGATATCGTGGTGAAGGCGGAGAAGCGCGACACTTTGTTAGAAGACCTCAAGGAAACATTTGAGAACTGCGCGGTTTCGAGATCAAGCTCAACCCGAGAAATGCGTGTTCGAGTGCGGCCGGCCAGCTTCTAGGCTTCTGGTCTCCGAACGCGGCATTGAATGCAACCCAGTAAAGATCAAAGCCGTTGAGAGAATGGAGATTCCCACCAAGCTGCGAGACGTCCAGAAGTTTACCGGGTGCCTGGCCTCCCTGAACCGCTTCATCAACCGACTTGGAGAAAAGGCTCTCCCCCTCTACCGACTCATGAAGAAAACCACTCACTTCGAGTGGAACGACCAAGCCGACCAAGCTTTTCATGAGCTAAAGAAGATGCTTGCCATGCCGCCTGTCTTGGCGACGCCGACTGAGAAAGAGCCCATGCTTCTTTATATTGCCGCCACCAGCCGGGTGGTCAGCGCCGTCATCGTGGTCCAGCGCCCAGAAGAAGGCCGAGCTTAGCCAGTCCAGAGACCGGTGTATTACTTAAGCGAAGTACTCTCCACCTCGAAGCAGAACTACCCGCATTACCAGAATATGTGCTATGGCGTGTACTTCGCCGCCAAGAAGCCGAAGCCCTACTTTCAAGAGCACCCCATCACGGTCGTATGCACCGCCCCGCTCGCCGAGATCATAGGCCGGGGACGATCCGGCCAGTGGAAAATGGGCCATTGAGCTGGCCCTTACACGATCTTCTACCGGTCTCACACCGCCATCAAGTCCCAAGCATTGGCCGACTTCCTCGCCGACCGGGCGAGACGATTACCGCCGCGGCTCCGACTCCACTCATTGGTGGATGCACTTCGACGGGTCCAAGATGCGCACCGGCTTGGGAGCCGGCATCATCCTCACCTCTCCCAAAGGCGACAAACTCAGATACACATTGCAAATTCACTTTGTCGCCTCCAACAATGTGTCCGAGTACGAGGCACTCATACACGGGCTCCGGCTAGCCAAAGAGCTTGGCATCCGCCGGATCCTGTGCTATGGCGACTCGGATTTGGTGGTCTAGCAGTCATCTGGCGACTGGGACGCCAAGGACGCAAACATGGCAAGCTACCGCTTCCTCGTTCAACAAATCTGCGGGTACTTTGAAGGATGCGAGTTCCTCCATGTGCCACGGGCCGACAACGAGCAAGCAGATGCCCTGGCACGAATAGGCTCAACTCGACAAGCTATACCAACCGGCGTCTCTCTCCAACACCTCCTCAAGCCGTCTACCAAGCCATCTCCAGAATCTGACTCCATCTTCGTGCCGCCTAACCCCGACGCAGCCGGATCCGGCTTGGGGAACCAAGCAGGCGGCCCGGGGACTTCAATAGGCGGCTCGGGGACTGCCATAGTCGCACCCGGCCCAGGGACTACGGTAGTCGGCCCGGGGATTGCATCAACACCACAGGCGGTGGCCAACTCTAGCTCTTCACCACCCAGCCCACCCGCCCTGGTTGCAGTAGCCGTGTTGGCTATAGAAGAAGTCATGACTCCATCATGGGCTCAGCCCATCCTCAACTTCTGGTAAATGAGAACCGCCGGCCGACGAGACCGCGGCAAGACAAGTCCAACGCCGAGCCGAGCATATACAATTGCTAACGAGAGCTCGTCAGACGCAGTGTCACTGGAGTCTTCCAGCGCTGTGTCAAGCCAGAGAAGGGCATAGCAATCCTCAAGGACATTCACCAAGGCGAATGCGGCCACCACGCAGCCTCAAGATCCCTCGTTGCCAAAGTTTTCCGCCATGGATTCTTTTGGCCGACTGCTTTGGACGACGCCAAGGAGTTGGTCAAACATTGCAAAGGGTGCCAAGTCTTGACTCCAAGCAACACCGCCCGGCTTGGCACTCAAGACCATTCCCCTCACCTGGCCTCTTGCCGTCTGGGGACTGGACATGGTGGGCCCATTCAAGAAGGCGCACGGCGGCATGACACACTTGCTTGTCGCCGTGGATAAATTTACCAAGTGGATCGAAGCAAAGCCGATAAAGAAGCTGAACGGGCCGACTGCCGTGACATTCATCGCAGACATTACAACTTGGTACGGCGTGCCACACAGCATCATCACTGACAACGGCACAAATTTTTCCAAGGGAGCATTGGCACGTTTCTGCGTGACGCAGGGCATCCGACTGGACCTAGCGTCCGTTGCCCACCCGCAGTCAAACGGCCAAGTTGAGCGAGCCAACGGCCTCATCCTTTCCGGCATCAAGCCCCGGCTGGTCGTGCCACTGGAGCGTTCGGCCGGCTGTTGGCTCGACGAGCTGCCGGCCGTCTTCTGGAGTCTGCGCACTACCCCGAACAAGTCAACTGGATTCACCCCTTTCTTCCTTGTATATGGTTCCGAGGTTGTCATCCCAACTGACATCAAGTTCGACTCGCCTCGGGTGACCATGTACACGGAAGCAGAGGCCAAAGAAGCACGAGAATCGGCATCGACCATTGGAAGAAAGCCATTGTTAGCCCTCACCGTCCGCCATCTACCAGCAGGTTTGCGCGCTACCACGTACCGAAAGGTCAAGCCAAGACCCTTTCAAGAGGGCGACCTTGTGCTCCGGCTGATCCAAATGAACAACCGGCCAGCACAAGCTCTCGGCTCCTTGGGAAGGTCCCTTCGTCATCAGCGAGCATTGGGAAAGCGACTCCTACTACCTAATCGGCGACGAAGCGAAGGCACGAAAGAGGGATGATTCCGGCAAGGAGTCGGAACGACCATGGAACACCAACCTCCTCCGAAGATTTTATAGTTAAAATGCAGTATGTATCACGCTACCTTATGTACTAAGTACGAGACAATGGGCCCCCCGAGGAGCACTCGGGGCCTGCCACCTTTTATCTATGAATGACGAGTATCATCCTTATGATTTTGTCGGACCTCCTGCGCCGCCACGTTCAGCTCGGTCGTTCCACCGCTGGGCGTCCACTCGGATGTCTTTGGCAGCCGCCTCAGTCTGAGCCGTTGAAATTGGCGCGCAGCTCTTTGCGGCCCGCGCCGAGGACGCTTGTCCACGCGCCCGGTAGCGGGCGGCGATCGCACCACAAGATCCGCCCCGCCGCCGACTTCGCCCCGGTCTTTGCTCGGCCAGCGCTGCAGTCGGCCGCCTTGGCCCGCTCCAGTCGGCGCCGGCTGTGGCGCCTCCCCCAGGATCGTCACGTCATCCTCCCTCCTCTCCATCACCGGCTGGTCGCGGTCGGCTTCCTCCGACGGAGGCACGGGGATGTTGGGAGCCATGGCGCGAAGAGGAATGACGAGCTGCGGAGGCTGATTGCGCAGAGCCTCCGCCTCCCTCTCCGCGGCCGCGGCTTCCGCCTGGGCCTTGGCCGTCGCGTCGGCTTGCGCCTCGGCCGACTTCTCCGCCGCCTCCTGGATGGCCCTCCGCTCCGCCGGTTCCCGCGCCTCCCGCGCGTTCCGCTCCGTTGCCTCCATGAGGTCAGCGCGGGGATCCACGCGGCGGGAACTCGAAGACCCTCTTGTCGGTCCGACTATGGGGGCGGCGTCAACCCGTTCAAGGGAAAGCGGCGCCTGCTCAAAGAAATCAAGAAGACGGCTTAGACGAACCTCCACCAAAGAAAACAACAAAAAAATACGAGACATCCAACACTTACGCCGAGACCGCCTGTGGCTGCTTCACCACCTTGCGGAAGCGAGCCGCTTTTGCGGCCGCCTCGTCCCACTTGGTCGTCGCCGCGGAGCTCTTGGGTTTTTTTGGCCGGCTGCCGAAGAGACCCGGCCCGGCCCGACGCTTTTGCGCGCCACCTCAGCGGTGGCGGCGACGGTCCCGCGCCTTGGCAATCGGCCGCCGGCTGGCAGCGTGGGATGGCCTCGGCTTCGTCATCATCCGGCCAGTCCCCGAAGCCGGCCGTGAGCTCGGGGCCGCCTGCCTCTCCGCCGGCTCTGTCTATTGCGTCGTCCATGGTGGCCGCCCCCAGATCTGGGTTGTCGTCGAAGAAGGGGGTTTTGCGCAAAGACAAGCCGACTAGTCAAGAGTCGGTCATCGCGAACCCGGCAACAAAAGAAGAAGAAAGTAAGAAAAACTCACCACAGGCGGGGGATCAGCCTGAGAATACAGCGCCTTGCCATACTGCCACTCCTTAGTGAGCTTGCAGTTGGAGATGTAATTCACCATGTAAGACACCTCGCCACGAGGCATCTCTCTGGTGCTCAGCCGGCATGGGTCGAAGCAGCCGCTCATCTGGCAGATCATGTGCGGCCGGCTTTGGAGCGGGAGCACCCGGCGCTCCACGAAGGCGGCAACCAGGTCGGCCCCCACCAAGCCCTTCGATTGGATCATCACCCGGAGCCGGGTGACGGCGGTGTTCCCGGCCAGGGAGAGCGACCGGGCTCGGAAGGACCAAGACGGCTGCCTCCCAGGCGGCGGGCCGGCTACGTAAGCCGGCAGATTCAAGAAGTCGCCTTGCGAGGCGACGTTCTTCACGTAGAAGTATGATTGCTGCCATAGCTTCACCGACTGGATCAGCGGGATTGGCGGAAAGGGGTTGTTGTCGGCTGTCCTCCGCCTGGCGATGAAGGCGCCACAGGGGGCAGGCACACCCGCGGAGGCAGTGCGAAGCTTACCGGAAGAACTCCCCAAAGAGCTCAAGGGTGGGGAGGACTCCAAGAAAACCCTCCCACGGGGTGTGAGGCCCGGCAAAGCAGCATCACCGTGTTGGGGATGAGGTGATCTTGGTGGAGATGATAGAACTTCGAGGAAGGAGCAGAATAACCCGCTCGCCCGGCGAGGCCCGAGCCAGCGTGAGGCGGTCTTGACGGAAGATAACTCGCCGCCCTCCTCGGCGCCGGCTGAAACCTCCGCCTCCCGTGGCCGGAGTCTTCACGAGGTCCTCGTCCGGCAACCGCCGCGTCTTGCGAAGCCAATCGATGTGGTCTTCATGGACGTTGGAGCCATCCACGAGCTAGACAGCGCCATGGGAGCAAGAGGAAATGAGAGAGGCGCGGCGGCGGAGAGCACAGCCACGTTGCGGAGGAACCGCGGCAAACCAAGAGGGTTGGCGGCGGAATGGCGCGGTGGTGAGTGCGCTGCGGCGGCGGAAGAAAGGAGAAGGAGTAGAGAGAAGGGTGGAGCGAGGGCGAGCGTGCGAGCGTCTGCCGCTCCCCCTCCCCCCTACTTATAGGCTCGCGCGGAGGAGCCGAGGAGGCGAGGCGTGGGGGAACGTGGGATTAACCGCACCCACTCCCCCCACGTCCCGCGATTATTGCGCCCTAAAGGCGTGCTGAAACCGCCGCGGGAAGGCGAGCGATCCGTTCGGGCCACAGAGGATCCACACTTGGGCCGAGGCCTAGGTATGGTGGGCCCCAGCCTGCGGCGACGTCCTGTCGCGCGCGTGGGCTGGCAGGCCTTTCTGGCCACGTGGCGCGCGGTCAACGAGCGAGTCGGCTCGCTTTCTCACCTTCTGACTGCGGAACTTCCCGAAGACGGCGCACCCGCTCAAGGCCGACTCCTAGCTGTCGGCTCTTAAGGATAGAAAGCCGATCGAGCTTCTCGTCCTCCTCTCAACCTCGAAGCTCAATCAGCTTCTGGGACTACTGTCGGAGTAAATGACCACGGGTAAAAATAGCCTAGCCGGCTTCCCCTGGGACTTCTGAAAAAATTACAAAACAATCAAGCCATCCGACATCCAAGACGCAGGGCCGCCTTCCCCCGGCCGGCTGCCCCTCAGGCCGGCCGTCAGGAGGCGGCCTGGCGCCAAAACCTACAGGAAGAAGGACACAAGAGGGCCGGCTTCCAAGGGGCCGGCTACCAAAGGGCCGACTCCGCAAAGCCGGCCACGAGAACACCGACTCCACAAAGCCGGCCTGCCAGCAAGCGGCCAAGGACGCACTCTCAGAATCTGCACCTGCATAACGTTGATGAGACGGGGCGTGTCTACAGTGAAGCCTGCCACTCCCGCATCCCGGAGCACGCCTGGCCCCGGTAGCGCGTCAGACGGCGGCCATCACCCGTCCGTGGCAACCTTTGTTGCCATGCTGATCATGATGTCACCCACGACAGGCTGTCAGTACGACCCGCAGGCGGCGGGCCCCTCCGGTCAGAGAGATGCCCGAAGGCGGCTCAGCCTCCCCCAGTCGGCTTGAGATATGGCCGGCTTCCCATAGCCGGCTTGTTCCCTCCCTCGAAGGAAACGCCTCATTAAGGAGACAAGACGAGGTGAGACTATAGTGATCGCCGCCAAGACGACGACACTGTAGCCATGCTTACCCCGACAAAGCCCTCGTCATCAGGATTGAGGCAACAGTAACCAGCCCCCGACAAGGCCCTAAGCGGTGGGGCCAGCTTGTCAACCAAGAAGCCGGCAGCCGGCGGAGAAGCCGGCGGACGTAGACACTGACGGCTAGGTCCCGCGCCCAGCCGGATTACCATTGTACCCCTGGGGTGTAGGCCTATATAAACCCCCCCAGGGCACCCATGCAAAGGGTTGATCTCTGAGAGTTTTAAACACCATATAGAGGGAAGAGGAGAGCTAGCCGTGCCCTTCTTCTTCCTCTCACCGAACAGCTCAAGGAGCCACTTGTATCCACTTGTTCATCTAGTGATTATGCGGAGACCCAGCAGGCGTGATGGGAGTGTTATCTCCACGGAGAGCCCCAAGCTGGGTAAGATTCACGGCGTGCATGTCTTCGCCTCATCCCGTTTCCAGGCACCGGCGACGTCTTATTGGCTCCCACTATGATAAGCCACCCGTTGGCATATGTCGCACCTACCACCCGACAATACCCATGCATATGTAGTGTAGATCCTTGCTTGCGAGTACTTTGGATGAGTACTCACGGTTGCTTTTCTCCCTCTTTTCCCCCTTTCCATTCTACCTGGTTGTCGCAACCAGATGCTGGAGCCCAGGAGTCAGACGCCATCGTTGACGATGACTCCTACTACACCGAGGGTGCCTACTACTACACGCAGACCGCTGACGACGACCAGGAATAGTTTAGGAGGATCCTAGGCGGGAGGCTTGCTCCTCTTTCGATCTGTATCCCAGTTTGTGCTAGCCTTCTTAAAGCAAACTTGTTTAACTTATGTCTGTACTCAGATATTGTTGCTTCCACTGACTCGCCTATGATCGAGCACTTGTATTCGAGCGACTTGTATTATGATGCTTGTACGACTTATTTTATTTTTAGAGTTGTGTTGTGATATCTTCCCGTGAGTCCCTGATCGTACACGTTTGCATGTATGATTATTGTACGATTGAATCAGGCGCGTCATAGACTGGTTCATGCAAGGTTGAATGATAACATGAGCGCATACAAGGCGACACAGATTGCGCCGCACAGGGAAAGCACCATAGTGGATATGTTCACTCTCTTTTCTTGACAAAGATCTTCTATCTTTATTGGAACGCGATAATAATTACGTCATCATTTTACCAGAGAGGAAATAATTTTACGTTTTTTTAAGGGGTAGGAGTAAGCTCAAGTGGTTTTAAAAAAATATAAGAAAAAAAAGAGTAAAAATTAGTTGCATTTACGGCCCAGCCCGGGTGCCGGCCACCCTGGTTCACGCGCTTTAACTACCTACCTTAAAGGGTGTTTGGATACTCTCTAGTCATGTGACTAGTAGTAGTCAGACTAGAAGTTTTAATCGGTACTTATTTAGAAGGTGACTACTACTAGTCGACATTAAATGTCTTAGTATTAAATGTCTCTTGTGCAACACCAATTAGAGGAGAGAGAGGGGACTTTAGTCGGTAAAAAGTCGAGGGTGTTTGGAGGTTTCTTGATTAAAGGTGACTACTACTAGTCTCTAGTCGGTAAAAAGTTGGGGGTGGGGTGACTAGGGACTAAACTAGTTTTAGTCACCCACTAGTCGAGGGATGTTTGAAGGTTCTTGTTAAAGGTGACTACTTCTCTGGTCTACAATCTACAGTCTCTAGTAATCCAAACACCCTCTAAAAGTGACTACTACTAGTCTCTAGTCTACCTATCATAAGATAAAGCGAGGTCCAACCAGGCCCGACAACGCACTTCCTGGCACTATAATGCTCCCACCGCAGCTTCCACTGAAACAACGAAGCACCAGAAAAGAACAAAATAAAATAAAATAAGACAGAGAGCCACCCCATCGCCTCGTCTCTCCTCTCCTCGCAGATCTTTCCCGTCTCCGGCCACCATGAACTCCTACTCCGGCGACCGGTCCTCCTCCCGTCCCACCACAACCTCCTTCGAATCCTACCAGTTTGACTTCGGGGCCAACGCCTCCCGCTCCTCCACCTCCCGCCCCCTCCGCGACCAGAGGCCAGGCGGCGCCACCAACCCTTCACCGAGGCCAACCACCACAAACACATGGTCACACCAGCCGGTGAAGACGTCCTGGACTCATCAGCCATCCCCGTCCGTCGCCGCGGCGCTCGGATCCGGGCCTGTGTCCATGGTCGGCGACATCTCCGGCCGGAGCTGGTCCGCCACTGCGCCCTCCTCCGGCATCGGCCTCCCTCAGTCCAACAACCCCAACCTCTTCAGCGACCTCCTCGGGCCGGCGCTTGGATCCACCCGAGCCCAGTCCAACGCGCCGCTCAGATCAGCAGCGGCCCAGCCCTCCAAGCCGTCAAGCGCTAACCCTAGGACCAACAGCTCTTCCTTCTCGATGGGCGGTATGGCGAGCACGCTCCCGAAAACCACCGGGGCACCGATAGCTTCTGGTAGTTATGGGGTTGGTGGCCGGCCAATGAAGCCGGTGGGCATGTCGCCGGCGACCGCGTCACAGCCCATGGCGCAGAAGAAGGATCCGTTCGGCTCCATAGATCCCTTCGCGGCGAAGCCTGGGTCTATGAATGCTGCAAAGCAGGCAGGTTCGGCCAAATCGGATCCGGGATTTGGCGTGTTTCAGGGCGTGAGTTCGGGCGCCAACGCTGGATTCAGTAGTTTCCAGAAAGCCGGCGCTGGATCCAGTGGCTTCCAGAGTCCTGGTGCCACGAAGCCTTCCAATGTTGCGCCTCCGCCTGCACCCGCTCCAGCGCCTGTTTCTGCAGCGGTGAACTCTGGCGTGGATCATTTTGACACGCTGTTTCCTTCGTCCGCATCTGCACCAACTGCTTCTGCGGTGAGTAATGGTGGTGGTGACATGTTTGGTGAGATGGATGGTTGGGTGGACGTGGAGTCGGAGTATGTTGGTGGTGGTGATAGCAGTGGCACAACCACAGAGCTGGAGGGATTACCGCCACCACCGTCTGGGTTGACGGCATCTGCTGCTAAGGCAAAAGGAATGGATAATTACAAGGGTGGGCAGTATGCTGATGCTATCAAATGGTTGTCTTGGGCTGTTCTGCTCATCGAGAAGACTGGGAAAAATGCTGGTATTGCAGAGGTGTTGTCATCAAGGGCCTCGTCCTACAAGGAGGTCGGCGAGTACAAGAAGGCTATTGCCGACTGTTCGAAGGTATTACAATGGCACCTCTACCTATTAGTAGATCTCCCCACTTTTAGTTATACTGGTTTGTACTGTGCAGGTGCTCGAGCAAGATAAGGACAATGTGTCGATGCTAGTGCAACGTGCTCTCTTATATGAGAGCAGTGAGAAATATAGGCTTGGGGCTGAGGACCTGCGTTTGGTTCTGAAGATTGACCCTGGGAATCGTCTTGCCAGGAGTATGATTCATCGATTGAACAAAATGGCTGACTAGGGATGTTTGTCAAGTTCCCTTATGTACCACCATTGTAATCATCCTTGACACGGAAACTGTGAGTTATTTCAAATTGTTTTACTATACTTGTGGCTTTGGGGGTAATAATTTACAACTTTGGTGTTATGAAGCACATCAATACATCATTGCATCTTCACACACAGTATATTCTTTGATATGTATTGTATATCATATATTGTATTGAACTTTAATAGTTCACTTTGTGATTTGAAACCTTCACTGCGTTTGTAACATCATGATATTGCTATGACCTTAAGATAAAATATTATATCCAAGACACAGATCTTTTGCATAGATGGTGATGCTATTTCGCACTATGACGTAATGTTCATTAGTATTTATAGTGTTTGTTGAACATCTCTTGCGCGCCTTGTCTTAATTTTATGCTTAATCACAATTCATCACAACATAGGTTCTGGGAACATCGTATTTTTGGCATCTGCTTTATGCTTGAAGATGTCAGTGCTGTCTAATTGCCTATGTAGAAGTGTACCTGGCAGTTGTAATGTTGCAAATTGCTAACGCTAGTGTGGTTGTGCAGTATAACGAGTTAATTTTGCCTGTATGATCGAATCTCTCCAGAGACCATATGCATGTTTGAGAAATGCAAATTGCCCCACAATGTGAAATTTTTATTTTGACCAAAATAATCATGTTATAACAAAAGGATCAAATTAGCTTTCATATAGGTAGATGTCTGTAGCAAATATTGTCAGGTGTCTTGAAGTGGTTGCTTTGCAGTCCACGAACATTGTTGTTGTTTACCGTGTCATCTTCTTAATGGGCTAGGGAAAACTCCTTTTGCTAATTTCAGATCAGATTCAATTTTGCGAACCTGGAACTTACAAATTTCAGGCTATGCAAATTATTGGTTGCCCAAGAGTTTGTTAGGATGAAGGCTGTCCACAGGTTTACTATACTGAGATCATTGATTTCGTGTGTTGACGTACCTATCCATTTTCAGAATAAAATGATAGGAATGTACAAGTTACACGTATATGTTTATTTTCTTAGTAATGGAACAGTTGAATATTCATTAATAAGACGCAATATCATGTATAGTTGAGAAAGCTTATAGTTTGACGTTTGACGTCCTTAACTGGAACTCACAAGTTCTTGATGTGTTGAACACACACCAGCAATGTAACATTGCTTTTTCAGTGTCACTGCCTTATGGATATACAAATCTGAAGGTTCTATGACTTCAAGTCCCAAGCCCAAACCAGATATAATGGAGTTCGTGCTTATCTATACTTATGGAAATTGTACAGCTCCCTATCTCGTTGAAAGCCCCTTTGCTTACGGAAGAGAAGAGTTGGATGCTGTGGTGGGAGAGCTTCCGTTTCAACTTTGCTTCTTGTAAGCTTCGGTATAAATAGCTCACTTGCGGGATCTAATCTCATTCTATGGGAACAACTTCCATTTCTATCTTTTGGCTTAAAGTGGTGAACAAATCCTTTCTTCACTTTTTGTGCTCTACATGGCTTCGGTCAAGATGCGACTCATCCTGTACATACATAATTAGGAGACCTCTCACGAACTTGTTGAAGAAAGGAGTACCATTTGTGTGGACAAGCCAAAGCAATCCTTTGATGTTCTCAAGCAAGCTTTAATTGAGGCCCATGTGTTGGTTCTCCCTGATTCAGTAAAAGATTTGTGCTAGAGACAGATGCATGGGCATTGGAGCTGTGATAAGGGGTAGAAGTATTCGTGTGGAGCTGTGATAAGGGATAGAAGTATTCGTGTGGGGTGGGTTTCGAAGGGAAGGTTGCACAATAGATCGGAGATCCTTTGAGGAAGACTGAAATGACTATACTTATAGAATGGTCCATATCGAACAGATACGGTATTGGTTTATACAGAGAATATCGCATAGCTCTAAAACGGCAGCACCTGAGTGCAACTTCGAGTAAGAAAGAACGACCTTTTGCTACCTTTTTACCGGGGCATTGTTTTAACAACTTTAGCAAATTGATCTACGAATGGAGGGATTCAAGCTTATTTTTGTTAACCGAGATGCAAACAGCTGACAAATTGGATTCGAAGCCACCTATCTTAATAGTACCCACGGGTTCTTTCTGTGGAGCCTTCGAATGCAATAGCTAGCTGCCCAACGGCCAATTTTGAAGCCACCTATCGTAATAGTACCTGCGGGTTCTTTTTGTGGATCCTTCAAATGCAATAGCTAGCCAAACCGATAGATCACGAGTGGATATGATGCCACACGAGGATGTTATCAGCCCCGTCCATTGCCACGTGATTTGTGCACTTTGTGTACAAGGGCATTGAATGACTCTGTCGGTCCACTGTGCACAAGCCAACCAGCAGAAACGTTTTCAACCTGGTCAAACCCATTTAGGAGCAGCAAAATTTGTTGTAAATGGCTGACAGAACATTAAGTCACCCAACATCCTTTAAATGCAGCATGCAGGCCATCCTTTATTCATCCCGCAACTCCTACCTCACTCATCCTGCTTCTCTAATTCTTGAGACTTTGTTCATGTGCATAGCTAGCTAGAACTCATCCATGAAGATGTGTAGCTCCTTTTGGGATGTAGAATTGTACTGGTACTGCAGTACATATTCCTCTCTCTCTCTCTCTCTCTCTCTCTCTCCTTTGATTTTCATGTGTCACCCAGTGTCTAGGAATAGTTCACAGACTCCTCCAACACTAATATTTTATGTTCATATTTTAGGTTCATTTATAAAGGGGATTAACACACTTGAGCAAAGCAGAAAAAAACAAATTAGAACACATCCAAACATAGAGTCGTACACGACTAGATAACATGATAAACCGGAAATCTCCATTGGTGCTATATCTATACTAGATATAATATGTAATACATGTAGTCTCACTGTAGTCGTAATATGTTAATCTAAGCTTTGTCCAATAGTCATTTACTTGTCATTATTTCATAACAGTGTTATGATAGTGCTAAGTATGAGGAAAATGGCCAAATTGTTGCCCCGTATGATTGTGTATATGTTATCTATAAAATTTTAATTAGCATTTCCCTAAGCAATCACATTTAAATGAATGGTGCCCCCAACGTAAAGATGCACACACTCACATTAATTGACACATTAAGATATGAATACCCCACTGCCTTTGCTATTAGTAAGAATGTGTCGTTTCCTACAAAAACTTTCTTATATGGCAAGTAACTTAGCTAGTAATATAGCGCAATTCAAGAAAATTTTGCTTATATGGCAAGTAGTTAATGAGAGGTGGTAACACAATATGTTACTGTAACATAGCGCTTTTTAAGACAAGATGAGTCTACAAGTTAATAATGAAGTCATCTATGATACTACTATTATGTTACTTTGCGTTATGAAGATAGTAACTTAGACTAATGTCATATGCATGACACTAGTCTAAGTTAATGCCCACTATGACCAGCCTAAGAATGTGTCATGGAACGGAAACATGTGCATTCACGTTCTCTTGCCTATGTTTAATTTGCTGCAAAGATTGTTCTACATGGCATGCAAGCCATCAAGACACCCAACAACTATTAAATTCAACCCATCTGCGAATGTACGGGAGTGACAAAACCCAACCACCTGACAAAGCTGCATGCATACAAATTTAAAGCTTCATTGCCCACTCACGGCTGTATATCCCTATGTATTATTGTGCAGTTGCCATGGTATTGCAAAAACTCCTATATTAATTACTAATATCAAAGCGCAAGTGGATGGCCAAGATAACGGCATCGCGTGGCACCATGTCCCAAAAATTCACGTCCACTGCCAAACGGCCAATGCCACAGGCAAGATACTCGCCATTACAACTTAATAAATAGGACCCGTGGGATCGTCTTCAATAGATACTAGTTGGCTGCCCGTGCGTTGCCACGAAACAAAAATATGTTTTTAGATGGAATAAATATGTTTTTTAAGAATAAAATATGTGTTGCTACTTTTGAAATGATGATGTTTGTAGGATAATTGCAACCAACAAAGGTGTTCGACAACAGTTTCTTCAATTTGTGAATGCAAGCGCCATACAAATGTCGTCTTTAGATTAAGACTCAATCAGAAACAGTAATTTCCTCATTTCATATTCTCACAACTCTTTTTATTTAAGTCATGCGTCTCCTCAATCATTTATCTCCAGTACCCAATCTTCTTCAACTCAAGTATTTTCATATACCCCATAGTGAACACTCAATGTAAGGCCCAAATAACCACCTTCTCCATCTTCTCTTCTGCCTCCTACTCCACATGCGCCACTGTGATGATCCTGATTCAATCATACACTAATCATACATGCAAACGTGTACGATCAAGATCAAGGACTCATGGGAAGATATCACAACATAACTCTAAAATAAAATAAGTTATACAAACATCATAATTCAAGCCAGGGGCCTCGAAGGCTCGAATACAAGTGCTCGAACATAGACGAGTCAACGGAAGCAACAATATTTGAGTACAGACATAAGTTAAACAAGTTAGCCTTAAGAAGTCTAGCACAAACTGGGATACAGATCGAAAGAGGCGCAGGCCTCCTGCCTGAGATCCTCCTAAACTACTCCTGGTCGTCGTCAGCGACCTGCACGTAGTAGTAGGCACCTCCGGTGTAGTAGGAGTCATCATCAACAGTGGCGTATGGCTCCTGGGCTCCAGCATCTGGTTGCGACAACCAGGAAGAAAGGAAAAAGGGAAAAGGGGGAGCAAAGCAACCGTGAGTACTCATCCAAAGTACTCGCAAGCAAGGATCTACACTACATATGCATGGGTATCTGTGTAAAGGGGCAATATCGGTGGACTGAACTGCAGAATGCCGTAATAAGAGGGGATAGCTAGTCCTGTCGAAGACTCGCTTCTGGCAGCCTCCATCTTGCAGCATATAGAAGAGAGTAGATGGTAAGTTCACCAAGTATCATCGCATAGCATAATCCTACCCGGTGATCCTCCCCTCGTCACCCTGTGTGAGAGCGATTACCGAGTTATAACTGGCACTTGGAAGGGTGTGTTTTATTAAGTATCCGGTTCTAGTTGTCATAAGGTCAAGGTACAACTTCGGGTCGCCTGTTACCGTGGACACGTCTATTCGAATAGATCAACTTCCCTGCAGGGGTGCACCACATTACCCGACACGCTCGATCCCCTTTGGCCGGACACACTTTCCTGGGTCATGCCCGGCTTCGGAAGATCAACACGTCGCAGCCCCACCTAGGCACAACAGAGAGGTCAAAGACGCCGGTCTAAATCCTATCTTGCGCGAAGTGTCGGGCCTATCGCCCATTGCACACTTGCAGGTTGCGTACGCGGCCGGTGAGCAGACCTAGCAACCTCCATTACAAAGGAAGTTGCGTTACGCGGTCCAACCCGGCGTGCGCCGCTCAATCGCTGACGTCACAAAGGCTTCGGCTGATACCACGACGCCGGTTGCCCATATCTTGTCCCACGTGGCGGTTAGTGCGTATAAGGTCAACGACCCAACTCAGATCAAATACCAAGATCTCGTTAAGCATGTTATTATGAAGTAACCGCGGACGCCGACCAGGGCCAGGCCCACCTCTCTCCTAGGTGGTCTCAACCTGCCCTGTCGCTCCGCCACAAAGTAACAGTCGGAGGCCGTCGGGAACTCAGGCCCACCACTACCTGGATGGAGCCACTTGTCCTTTCAGCCCCCACATCGGAATCACATGCGGGTACTCAACGAGCCGACCCAACTTTAGTCACCACATGTATCATACATTATGTATATAAGTATATGCCCGTGATCACCTCCCGAGTGATCACGGCCCGGTAGTATAGCATGGCAGACGGACAAGAATGTAGGGCCACTGATGAAATACTAGCATCCTAAACTAAGCATTTAGGATTGTAGGTAAGGGTAACAATTGTAGCAATAATAACAGGCTATGCAGCAGAATAGGATTAACCGAAAGCAGTAACATGCTACACTACTCTAATGCAAGCAGTAGAGAGAAGGAATAGGCGACATCTGGTGATCAAGGGGGGGGGGGGGGGCTTGCCTGGAAGCTCAGCCGAGAAGGAGTGGTCGTCAACACCGTAGTCGTACTGGGTAGCAGCGGCGTCGGTCTAGGTGTCTAACGAGAGAAGAGGGGGAAGAACGAATAAATATAATGCAAACATAAGCATGACGGTGCATGACATGACAATGCGCGGTGCTAGGTGTGCCCTGACGCGGTAGGAGGTGATACTGACGAAGGGGGGAAACATCCGGAAAAGTATCCCCGGTGTTTCGCATTTTTGGACAAATGAACCGGAGGGGGAAAGTTGCGTGTTCGCTACGCTAGGGATGTGTGGCGGACGAACGGGCTGCGTATCCGGATTCGTCTCGTCGTTTTGAGCAACTTTCATGTAGAAAATATTTTCATCTGAGTTACGGTTTCTATTAATTCTTAAAGTTTTAAATCATTTTCTAAATTATTATTACTAAATTAATTCGAAATTAGCATTACTGCATCCGCATGACGTCCGCACGACATCAGCAGTCAATGTTGACCGTTGACCTGGTCAACCTGACAGGTGGGTCCCACCTGTTAGGGTCTGTTTAGCTAATTAAGAGTTAGGTTAATTAGTTATTAGGTTGATTAATCTTAATTAGTTAATTTAGACAGAATTAATTAAGTTAATTATTTAGTTAATTAAATGATTAATTAACATTTTATTTATTTATTTTTGTTTTTTAAACGTTCTGGGGTTGGGGCCCCTTTGTCATAGGTACAGGGGGAACGGGCCCAGCTATCTGTGGCCCTTGGGGCCTAAGCGGGCGTAAAGGCGGCTGGCGCTAACCCGAACAACCATCGATGCGGCGGCGCCAGTGGCGGAGGAGCGCTGGCGCAGACGACGCACGCTGGCGCCGGCGGGCGTGGCAGCCCGACGGCGAGCCAAGACGCGCACGGGCGGCAGTGGAGGCGCTGTGCCAACGGCCAGCGGCGACGCCAGGAGAGGGGCGAGGCCATGGCCAAGGTGGCCGGAGCAGGGGAGGCGGTGGCGCAAGGCGAGGTGGCCGCGAACGCGGTGGAGCGATGCAGCGGCAGGGTTGGGGCGGCGAAGGAGGAGTCGGGCGTGCGGGTCGCGGACATCACGCAGTGGGGAGGGCTCTGGCGAGTGCGGTGGCAAACAGTTGATGGAGGTGAAGCGCGGCGGCCGGGCGGCGAAATGGCGAAGCGAGCAGCGGCCTTGGGCGGCTATCTGGAAGCGCCACAGAGATTCCCGAAGCGAGCAAGTCTTGTGGCGCCCGGCAGCGTGGCGAGGAGGTGAGCGGTGAGCGTGGGGAAGCGGAGGAGGCGGGGCCTCATCGCGGGGCGAGGGGCACGGGGCAGCGGTGCTTGAGGAGGAGGATGAGACGGCGGCGCAGGGAGGCAGTCCGACGAGGGGGAGGGGTCTCGAGCGGCAATGACGGGCGCGGTCGGCGGGTGTCGTTGCCCGATCCAGGTCCAGCGTGGGGGAGGAGAGGAGTGGGGAACGTGGGGGTTAGGGTTTCGGTGTCGTGGGGGGGGGGTGTTATGGAGGAGTTGGGGTGGGCTGGCCGGTTTGGGGCCGGCCTGGCTAGCAGCTGGGCCGTCTGGCCAGTGGGGGGGGGGTTCTCTTTTATCTTTTTGTTTTCTGTTTTGTATTTTCTTTTTCTTTTATTTATTTTCCCTTTTCTGTTTTATTTATTTTAGAGCATATTATCATTTTCTAAACATAGTGTTTTCTTCACTATAATTACCTGTGCAATATTTGGCACAATCCAAACAATTTTATTTTAATGTTTGAAATTTTTTGATGTTTGACAAAAATTCAAATTTGAATTTGAATAGTTTTGATCCAACGCGAGATTAGCAACAATAACCGAGGTGACGTGGCATCGTTAACGTGGGACTACTGTAGCTTAATTATCCGGGCGTCACAATTCTCCTCCACTACAAGAAATCTCGTCCCGAGATTTAAGAGGTAGAGCAAGGCGTAAAGATTTGGTTACGACATTCTAACGGACATTCATGTTTGCTCTCCCTGAAGTAGTTGATCCTCTTTGTTGATGTCTTTATTTCTCTGCTTCAGGTCATCATGATGAAGTCGGCATCCTTTCTTCAGGAACTTCATCGTACTTACGAAAGAATTAAGGCTGGTTATTCTGGAAGAACGAACCTCTGCAAGGTTGACTACCTGGTAGCTAACATCGGGGGAAGGTGGCGGAAAGTAACTCTCGAACTAAAACTTAAGAAAATTTTCGAGAGCAAAGTAAGAAGGTACCATGAGAGATTTAAGCGGGTAGGCAATCGGTCGATGCTTGAACAAAGTGTGAAAGGGGTCCAGAGCAACGAGAACAAGTATTGCGTCTGATACCAAAGTAGATTACTAGGAAGATGACCCATGAATTACATACGAAATCAAGCGCGAGGAATAAATTTAGCAACATGGGTGTACAGGTGAGTCAACTTTCGATCCTGTGGAACTTGTGGGTTATGGGCCCACCATGTGGGTTAAAGTAGGAAGGGCGATGACATCTTGCACGGTCATGATAGCAAGGCATGTCAGACGGTAGCCTGTCAGTTATGTCAGCAACAACGTCGGTACCAAGGGCGAGGGACGAAGAGAACCATTTTCCTGCTCGTTGAAATGAGGCGGACCAATAGGCAAAGTTCTCGTCCATCGGTGGTTACCGGAATGTCATCAACAATAGTAACGGGGTCTTACTGACAGAGTTGTACACCGAGGTGTTTGCACAAGCAGGGATTTATCACTGCTTATATCATATAGATCACAGTAAGGGTTTAATCAAACCAATGGAAAGGGAAAAGTGTGTATCAGATTTAATTAGAACAATGGAAAGAAAAATGTGTTTAAACACATATTTCATGGGTTTATCCTTCCCAAGTACAAGTAGAGCATGATATCCATGATAGGATATAATGTAGAAACCCATTTAGGTAAGGGGAGAGGAAGTTCATGACATTACCCAAACAACGGTGTTTGAATAATTGATAAAGGAAATTTAGCATGGTGCTTTAAATGTTCTTATCGATGATCAGAGTACCACAACATGCTTCGAGATAGCATTGACATGGTCATCAAGTAAGGGTCAGAATTTGGATGCACAAAGGATCCATTAGGAACAACTTATAGAATAAGTCTTACGATTTCCTCATCAAAGAACCGCTAACCTTGCTAAAAAAAGGGAACTATAACAATAGGTCCTACGGCTAGGTGTGCTAGGCATGACATCATCTTACTGGGTCATATAAAAGACCAATGTTATAACTCTTTGGAAATATATTCCAACCATCATATCTGATCGAGGTTCAGATTCGATTGGCGTCAGGGTACCTCAGACTTAGGATGCCTGAGAAGAAAAAGACACAACTTAATTTGATGAGATGGCATTGCAAGATTCTCGGGAAAATGAACTATGGAAGCAAGTTCCGAAATAAGAGACCAAGGAGAAGCCGAGGATGTGGCTGATGGACTCAGCGACAATTTACTGAGAATTCCAACAAGATGGATTTCCACAGTTATGTGAACAAGGAGATAATATTTGTCAGATCAAATGGTATAATATAATGATGTATGTTCGAAGGAAACATCCATAGTTAAACATTGGTTGAAACGTGCACTTGAAATACGGGCTGGGTCGCACGACCAACGTTAGAATGGCGATTTAGCAACCAGCACACCAATTTGGAATTATTGTCCATTAACTTTGAAGCAATAGGGTTGCTAGAGATATTAAATTCTCACAACTGATTTCACTCAACACGGGGCAAAGAAAAGAATGGTGATGGCGAGAAGTATCACTATACCAAGAATTCTTAAGAGGCGGAGCAATCCTCACAACATCCTTGACATAAAAGATAGTACTACTTCAAGGTAGAACAAAATACAAGCTGGAAAGCAAATTGCATCCATAACGTGAACAAGTTTGTGATGAAAGGGATTAAGGATGTGTCGGTGGCAACTCAAATTACCAAGGGACGAGGATGGTACTTATCATCATGAATTTGCCTGAGAGGAGTCAAATGTTGATGATGATCACGACAAATTTTGTCGAGAGATTTCATGAGGATGTAATCGATCAGCGATGACGTCAAGTCAAAGGAATGATGAAGCAAGAGGTCAATGGAAGCACATGTACGACACAAACTCGAAATCAAGCTTGCTGTTCAAGGTGAAATGATATGACACGGAAAATTGACGCAAGCTTAGTTCATCGTCGAAGTGGTGCTCCGAGAATAAGGACCAGGTAGCACAGTTAAAATCACCACGACAATGATATAGCCATACAGGCTAGGAATGGCGTGATTGGGTACAAACTCGTACTTAAAGAAGATTATCAAGTGCCGTTGAACCGTAGTGCAGACTCAGTTCAGTTATCGGTGTCTTTGAGTGTTTAATAACTCAGATCCCATGAAAAATTGTAATCAGTGAGAATGTAGTACTTGATGAAGAACTCATAAGAAATTATGCAGTTCCAAGATAATCTCGAGATACCAGGGGGGTAATACTTTAAATGACGGATCAAAGTAGAGGTTGGGGTAGAGTATTGCTCTGCAGAAGACAAGTGCTTAAACTTGCACGAGAAATGGTATTTAAAGGAGAACATGATCGGAACCACGATTGCAAAAGGCTGAATCCCAGATATAAGAACTTATACCAAGGGAATAATTAATTTAAGAGAAGCTTTAATGATAAGATCTACATCGTGTCCATGGGCATGAACACAAAGATCAAGGTTGACTCCCACTTCTTAAATGCATAACCTTTCATTCACTGCTCTAGATAAAAATGATTTCAGTGTCAAAACCTACCTAGTGAATTACCAGAGGAGTATGACCCGTGAAAACTTTCGAGTTTACACAGATTAAGGAAGGCATAGATTCAACCCATCGGGGCTTCTTAGAACATATACCATGAACTTCAGGAGTAAATAACACAAGCTCAAAAGTAGAGCATGGTTGACAAAAGTAGATGATACAATTTACCAAAGTCATTATGTATCAGGTAAAGAACTCACAAGGATTTTGGTTGTGAAGGACACTGTTGGATAATAACCCGGCAGTGGTTATGTGTAACGCCCGGATATTTATGCTACAGTGAACCTATGCTAATGATGCCATGTCATCTGCGATTACTGTTGCTAATCTTTCGTTAGTTCAAACTGATTCAAAAATCAATTAAAAAAATATGACAACCAAACAAATGTCTTCAAACATGGAAACAAAATGTTAAGGCAAAGGCCAAAATTGGCATAGGTAATTATAGTGCAGCAAACACCTTTTTAGAAAATGCCTAAATACATTAAAGTGAAATAAAATAGAAAAGAGAAATAATAAAAAAGGAAAAGACAAATCTAACTAAAAATAAAAAAAGGCAGACCCCCCTTTGGGCCATCAGTGGCCCGGTGGCCGGGCCCAACCAGCCCACACAGCCCTAACCGGCCCACCCCGCCGCCATATCCCCCAACTCCCCAAACCCTAACCCCCCCGACCCCCACTCGCCCCCACTCCCCCTCGTCGGTTGGACCTGGATCGGGATCCCGATCCCCTCACCCCTCCACCCCCGACGCCGACGATCCCCGCCGCCCGACGCCGTTCATCGCCGCCCGGAGCACGACGTCGCCGAGCTACATCACCGGCCTTCCTCCTCTCCCCCACCGGCCTACCTTCCTCCCTACGCACGTCATCTCTGTCTCCTCCCCGACCCCCGCTGCCCGGACCCCTACAGCCCCCGGTGAGGCTCCGGGGCTTCCCCCTCTCCATTCCCCCTTTCCGCTCGCCGTCGACGCGCGGGCTCACCACTGCAGTCCCCGCTGCGCCCCGAGTCCTCCTCACCTCGCCCCCGCTTCTTCTCCCTCCGCCCCTCCCTGCCTCTCCTTGGCGCTTGCCTCGGCACCGCTTGGTTAGCCCCGCGCCGGTCGCGCCCCACATCGCCACCACCGAGCCGCGGCCACCGGCTTCGACCCGCGCCCACCGCCTGTCGCCCGCTCGCCATGCCGGCCTCGCCTCTGCACGGCTGCCCGCTCTAGCGCCCGTCCGCGCCCTTCCTCCGGCCTCGTGCCGCTTGACCCAGTCTTGACATCATGCCGCCGTCACTCAGGTCCGCCCGTGGCGCTTGGCGCCTCTCGAACGCTACCGTTCGGGCGACAACCGTCGCCTGGCGCTAAAAATCTGTTAAGGCCCCGAGGGCCCTATGACAAAGGGGCCCCACTCAAAGCGTTTTTTGAAAAAGAAAAAAAAGAAAATATATAATAATAATAAATTTATTTATTTATTTAATTAATTAAATAAATTAATTAAGTTAATTAATCCTAGTTAATTAATCTAATTAACTAGTTAGTTTATTTAAACAATAATTAAATTAGTTAAACCCTAATTACACTAAGCAGTCAATGACGAACGGGACCCACACGTCAGTTGACCAGTCAACACCTTTGTTGACTACTGACATCATGCTGACATCATGATGACGTCAGCAAACACTGTTTTGGATAATTTTGAATTAAAATATTTAAATTAACCCTAAATGATTTAAATGTTTTAAAATTCATATAAAACAAACCGTAGCTTAGATGAAAATACTTTCTACATGAAACTTGCTCAGAACGACGAGACGAATTCGGATACGCAGCCCGTTCATCCGCCACGCATCCCTAGCATAGTGAACCTGCAACATTTCACCTCCGGTCCATCTGTCCGAAAACGCGAAACACCGGGGATACTTTCTCGGATGTTTCCCCCCTTCGCCGGTATCACCTACTACCGCGTTAGGGCACACCTAGCACCATTACTTGCCATGTCATGCATCGTCATGCATTTGTTTGCATTGTATTTATTATTTCTTCCCCCCTCTTTTCTGCTAGACACTGAGACCGACGCCACTGCTACCCAGTACGACTACGGTGTTGACGACCCCTCCTTCTCGGTTGAGCTTCCAGGCAAGCCCCCCCTTGATCACCAGATATCGCCTATTCTTCTCTATACTGCTTGCATTAGGGTAGTGTAGCATGTTACTGCTTTCTGTTAATCCTATCCTAATGCATAGCCTGTCCTTGCTACTACTATTGTTACCTTTACCTGCAATCCTAAATGCTTAGTATAGGATGCTAGTTTTCCATTAGTGGCCCTACCTTCTTGTCAAAATGCACTTTATGCTATACTATCGGGCTGTGATCACTTGGGAGGTGATCACGGTATATACTATATACTTTATACATGATACATGTGGTGACTAAAGTTGGGTCGGCTCGTGGAGCACCCGCGAGTGATTCACTTGATTGGGGCTGAAAGGACCTTTGTCCCAACGACCCTCCGTGTGTGGATCTTTGTATGAGCGACAGGCAGGTTGAGACCGCCTAGGTGAGAGGTGGGCCTGGCCCTAGTCGGTGTCCGCGGTTACATTATTAACACGCTTAATGAGATCTTGGTATTTGATTTGAGTCTGGCCATTTGGTCTATACGCACTAACCAACTACGTGGGAAAAGATATGGGCACTCGACGTCGTGGTATCAGCCGAAGCCTTCGTGACGTCAGCGACTGAGCGGCGCGCGCCGGTTTGGAACGTAAGCCTGCTCTTGTATTAAGGGGCTAGTTACGCTTCCGTCCGCCCTACATAGCGTGTAGGTGTGCTAAGGCGATGGGCCCCACTCCATGTGCGCTTAGGTTTAGACAGGCGTGCTGACCTCTCTATTGGCCTAGGTGGGGCTGCGACGTGTTGATCTTCTGAGGCCGGGCATGACCCAGGAAAGTATGTCCGGCCAAATGGGATCAACTGTGTTGGGTTATGTGGTGCACCCCTGCAGGGAAGTTTATCTATTCGAATAGCCATGATCTTCGGTAACAGGATGACTTGGAGTTGTGCCTTGACCTTATGACAATTAGAACCGGATACTTAATACAACACACCCTTCCAAGTGCCAGATACAACTTGGTGGTCGCTCTCTAACAGGGCGACGAGGAGAGGATCGCCGGGGCGGAGTATGTTATACGATGCTACTTGGAGGACTTCAATCTACACTCTTCTACATCTTTGCAAGACGGAGGCGACCAGAAGCGTAGTCTTCGATAAGACTAGCTATCCCCCTCTTATTCTGGCATTCTGCAGTTCAGTCCACCGATATTGCCTCTTTACACATATACCCATGCATATGTAGTGTAACTCCTTGCTTGCGAGTACTTTGGATGAGTACTCACGGTTGCTTTTCTCCCCTTTTCCCCTTCCCTTCTACCTGGTTGTCGCAACCAGGATGTCGAACCAGGGCAGACGCCCGGCGTCAACGACGACTCCTACTACACCGGAGGTGCCTACTACTACGTGCTGCCTTCTGACGACGACCATGAGTAGATGGAGGATCCCAGGCAGGAGGCCTTGCTACCTCTTGAGCACTGCGTTGGATTTCCCCGAAGAGGAGAGGATGATGCAACAAAGTAGCGTAAGTATTTCCCTCAGTTTTTGAGAACCAAGGTATCAATCCAGTAGGAGGCCATGCACACGTCCCTCGTACCTGCACAAAACAATAGCTCCTCACAACCAACGTGATTAGGGGTTGTCAATCCCTTCACGGTCACTTACGAGTGTGAGATCTGATAGAGATGATAAATAATATTTTTGGTATTTTTGGTATAGAGATGCAAAGTGAAAAGTAAAAGGCAAAGTAAAAACAAAGCAAGTATTAAAGTAATGGAGATTGATATGATGAGAATAGACCCGGGGGCCATAGGTTTCACTAGTGGATTCTCTCAAGAGCATAAGTAGTCTACGGTGGGTGAACAAATTACTGTTGAGAAATTGACAGAATTGAGCATAATTATGAGTATATCTAGGTATGATCATGTATATAGGCATCACGTCCGAGACAAGTAGACCGACTCCTGCCTGCATCTACTACTATTACTCCACTCATCGACCGCTATCCAGCATGCATCTAGAGTATTAAGTTAAAAACAGAGTAGCATGTAAGCAAGATGACATGATGTAGAGGGATAAATTCATGCAATATGATAAAAACCCCATCTTGTTATCCTCGATGGCAACAATACAATACGTGCCTTGCTGCCCTTATACATCCTTGGGAAAGGACACCGCAAGATTGAAGCCAAAGCTAAGCACTTCTCCCATTGCAAGAACTACCAATCTAGTTGGCCAAACCAAGCGGATAATTCGAAGAGACTTGCAAAGATAACCAATCATACATAAAAGAATTCAAAGAAGATTCAAATATTATTCATAGATAATCTGGATCATAAACCCACAATTCATCAGTCTCAACAAACACACCGCAAAAGAAGATTACATCGAATAGATCTCCACGAGAGAGGGGGAGAACATTGTATTATGATCCAAAAAGAGAGAAGAAGCCATCTAGCTACTAGCTATGGACCCGAAGGTGCAAGTAAACTACTCACACTTCATCGGAGGGGCTATGGTGATGATGTAGAAGCCCTCCGTGGTGGATGCCCCTCCGTGAGCTCCTAACAGGCCCCAAGATGGGATCTCGTGGATACAAGAAGTTGCGGCGGTGGAATTAGGTTTTGGCTCCTGTTACGATTGTTTGAAGTGCGTGAGGTATATATAGGAGGAAGAATGCGTCGGTGGAGCAACAGGGGGCCCACGAGGCGTGGGCGCGCCTAGGGGCGCCCCACCCTCGTGACCGCCTCTTTGTTCCTTGGAGTAGGGTCCAAGTCTCTGGATCACATTCGGTGAGAAAATCACATTCCGGAGGTTTCATTCCGTTTGGACTCCATTTGATATTCCGCTTTCTTGAAACCTTTGAAATAGGCAAAAACAACAATTCTGGGCTGGGCCTCCAGTTAATAGGTTAGTCCCAAAATAATATAAAAGTGGAAAATAAAGCCCAATATAGTCCAAAACAGTAGATAAAGTAGCATGGAGCAATAAAAAATTATAGATACGTTGGAGACGTATCAGGCCTGCGCCTCTTTCGACATGTATCCTAGTTTGTGCTAGCCTTCTTAAGGCAAACTTGTTTAACTTATGTCTGTACTCAGATATTGTTGCTTCCACTGACTCGTCTATGATCGAGCACTTGTATTCGAGCCCTCGAGGCCCCTGGCTTGTATTATGATGCTTGTATGACTTATTTATGTTTTTAGAGTTGTGTTGTGATATCTTCCCGTGAGTCCCTGATCTTGATCGTACACGTTTGCGTGCATGATTAGTGTATGATTGAATCGGGGCGTCACAAGTTGGTATCAGAGCCGACTGCCTGTAGGAATCCCCCTTCCACACTCCTTGGCCGAAGTCGAGTCTAGACTTTACAAAACTTTTACTAACATGGTTGTGCGGCCCATGGGCCCATGTCGCCATTGGGTGGTATTAGGATCTTTTATTCCTCGTCTATACTCTGGGATTCTGATCTCTCTTCTATTCGGGTTAAATGATTTTGCTAACTCTGACTCTAGGTTCTCGTAACTACTTCCACCCGGAGAGACCCTTATTACAGATGGTCACCTGGTGCACCATAAGTTTCCGAAGATACTCTCCGATGTTCTACCGAGAACTTGTGCTCATCGCTTTTGCAATTCCCCTTCCACCGTCAACCCTTATGGATAACTACATGCACTTTCCATTCTTACATTCATCCCCAGATGGTCTTGTTATTACAAGATACCCTGTAATACTAAATCGTTGTTCCAAGAATACCTTGTGCCACTGCCTTGCGGTTCCTTGCCGCAAAAATATCCCTACGATTTGTTTCTTCACACTTATCGAGGAACCGTTCATTACTAGTTGTTCTTAGGATTCACTAGATACATTGAAATACTACCCGATCTTCCGGTAATCCTCTGCCAACTATTGCTTTGCAAATACTTGTCTTCTCGCAGTCTGGACAATTCCATTTGTATAGCAATAACCATTAAAATCCTTGTGATTGACATTCTAATCCTGTTGATTCAACACGTGTGTGAATGCACGCAATCATTAGTTATTCCCTGAAAATTATCTTTCCGGCTCAGACGTCATTTTAAACGTGAGCTGGTTCTCAACCAATCCAATTGCCGTCAATTGTACCCCTAAGGCTATACAACTTATCCATCCCTAATCAGAACATTGCTTCTGATCCCTTGATTTGAAAATCATAATTCCTTAGCATTTGAGCTCTGGATTAGTCAGTTGTTTCTATAATCCAATGCCTTTACATTGTTACTTCCTCTGATTGGGTATCGATACTCACATCAGCTCCATTGTGGATCGCCATATCCACTATTGGATTATTATTCGACAGTGTCCTTCATAATTAATCACCTTGTGAGTTCTTTCTCCGATACATAATGCCATTGGTAAATCCTATTCTCTGAATTGCCAACCATGCCCTGATTTTGAGTCAGGGATATTTACTCTTGAAGCTTGTGGTATATGTTTCTAAGATGCCCGATGGGTTGAACCTATACCTTCTCTAAAACCGTGTGAACCCGAAAGTTTTCATGAGTCATACTCTTACGGTGCTTCGCCGGATAAAATTTCAACACTGCAACTTCTTTGAAGACGAGAAGTGAATGGAAGGTTATGCATTAAAGAAGTGGGAGTCGACCTTGAACTTTGCGTTCATGCCCATGGACCCGATGTGGAACTTATCATGGAAGCTCCTTGCAAAATATTTAATCATTTGGGTAATTCTTTCGATGACATTAGATTGGATCCCTTGCAGCTATGGTTCCGACCATATTGTTCTTCTTTGATCCCATTTCTCGGGAAAGTTTAAATATTTGCCTTTTACAGAGCAATACCCCAGTCCAACCTCCACTTTGATTTGTCGTCGAGTATTACCCCCTGGTATCTCGAGATTATCACAGAACCGCATAACTTCTTATGAGTTCTTCGTCAAGTACTACATTCTCATCGATTCCAATTTTTCCTGGGTTTTGAGTGGTTAGTCACTCGAGTACCCCGATAACTGAATCGAGTCCGCACTATGGTTCAACAACTCTTAATAATTTTCGTTACTTACGAGTTTGTACCCGATCACGTCATTCCTAGCCTATTTGGCTATATCATTATCATGATGATTTTAATTGTGTTACCTGGTCCTTATTCCCGGAGCACAACTTTCAACGATGAGCTAAGCTTGCGTCAATTGTCATCGTCATATCATTTCTCCTTGAACAACAAACTTGATTTCGAGTTTGTGTCCTAACCGTGGTTCCAATAACCTTCCGCTTCATCATTCGTTTGACTTGATGTCATCGTTGATCGATTACATCTTTGTGTAACCTCTCGACAAATGTGTCGTGATCATCATCAACCTTATGAGCTCTTCCAGGATATCAATCGGATTCATGATGAGAAATACCATCCTTGCCTCGATGATTTGTGTTATCATCAAGCACTTTATTGCCTTCCCTCCAACACAAACTTGTTCGTGTTTTGTGTTATACCTTGAGTTCCTTGCTACCCAGCATTGTTCTTCTTTACCTTGGAATATTACCACCTTTTATGTCAAGAATGTCGTGGGAATTTCACCACCTCTTAAGAATTCTTGGTATGGTGATACTTCTCACGATCACCATTCTTTCTTGGGTCCTCATGTTGATTCCAACCAGGGTACCAACAAGTGAGCGGTGCTATTTGGATTCTGCCCTTCTAGCAACCCTATTGCTTTGAAGTTAATGGTCGGCTGTTCATTCTTAGACTATCGATTATTGAATCACCATTCCAATGTTGGCCGTGCAACCCAGCCCATATTTCGGGTGCACCTTTCAACCAATGTTTAATTATGTATGTTTTCCTCGAGCATACATCATTATACCATTTGATCGACAAATGCTATCTCCTTGTTCACATAATTGTGGAAATCCACCTTTTTGGAAATCTCAAGGATTCTCACTGACTCCATCAGCTACCCCGTCATCCTCTCTTTGGTTTAAATGATGAACTCTTGTGTTGAAACTCGTTCCCATAGTTCATTTCCCGAGAATCTTACAATGTCATCTCGACAATTTGTGTTGCACCTTTCTTCTCGTGCATCTTAAGTCCGAGTTATCCACGACACCAATCAGATTTGAATCTCGGTCGGATATGATGGTTGGAACATATTTCCAAGAGTTATAACATTGGTCTTTATGTGACCCGGTAAGGTGATGTCGTGCCTAACACACCTGGCCGGAGGTCCTGTTGTTATAGCTTCCTTTTTTAGCAAGGATATCCATTCTTCCATGAGGAAATTGTAAAACTTATTCTACAAGTTGTTCCTGATGGATCCTTCGTGCATCCAAAGTCTGACCTTTGCTTGAAGACCATGCCAATGCTACCTCGAAGCATGTCTGTGGTACTCCGATTTTCAATAAGAGCATTTGAAAAACACTGCTAAATTTTCTTTGTCCATTATCCAAACACCGTTGTATGGGTAATGTCATGAAATTTCTCTCCCCTACCTAAGGAGTTTTCTACATAATATCCTGTCATGGATATCATGCTCTGCTTGTCCTTGGGAAGGATACACCCCTGAAATATGTGTTTAAACACATTTTTCCTTTCCATTGTTCTGTTTAACCTGATGATCACATTTTCCTTTCCATTGGTTTGTTTGACCTTTATTGTGATCTATATAATCTAAGAAGTAATAATTCACTGCTTATGTTAACACCTCGGTGTACAACTCTGCCAGTGAGACCCTGTTACTTTTGTTGATGACATTTCGGTAACCACCGATGGACGAAAACTTTGCCTACTGGTCCGCCTCGTTCAACGAGCAGGAAAATGGTTCTCTTCGTCCCTCGCCCTTGGTACTGATGTTGTTGCTGACATAACTGATAGGCTATCCTCTGACATACCTTGCTTACATGATCGTGCAAGACACCATTGCCCTTCCTACTTTTAACCCACATGGTGGGCCCATAACCCACAGTTCCACATGATCGAAACCTGACTCTCCTGTACATCCTGTTGTCCAAGTTATTCCTTGCGCTTGACTTCATATGTAATTCATGGGTCACCTTCCTATTGATCTATTCTGGAATCAGACACAATACTTATTCCCGTTGCTTTGAACCCCTTTCACGCCCTGTTTCAGGCATCGAACGATTGCCTGCCCGCTCAAAATTTCTCATGATACCTCCTTACTTTGCTCTCGATATTTTCTTAAGTTTCAATTCGAGAGTTACTTTCCACCACCTTCCCCGATGTTATTGACCAGATAGTTAACCTTGTCGAGGTCCGTTCTCCCGGAATACCCCCCTTATTCTGTCGTAAGTACGATGGAGATCCTGAAGAAAGATGCCGGCTTCGTCATGATGACTTGAAGCAGAGAAATGAAGACAACAATGTAATGGATTGACCTCTTCGAGAAGAGCAACCAAGACCAAGAAGAATCGTTAGAATTTCATAACCTATTCTTCCCCCTTACTCCCCTCTTAAATCTCAGGACGAGATTTCTTGTAGTGGAGGAGAATTGTAACACCCGGATATTTATGCTACAGCGAACCTATGCTAATGATGCCATGTCATCTGCGATTACTGTTGCTATTCAAAAATCAATTAAAAAATATGACAACCAAACAAATGTCTTCAAACATGGAAACAAAATGTTCGGGTAGTGCCAAAATTGGCATAGGTAATTATAGTGCAGCAAACACCTTTTTAGAAAATGCCTAAATACATTAAAGTGAAATAAAACAGAAAATAGAAATAAAAAAAGGAAAAGACAAATCTAACTAAAAATAAAAAAGGCAGACCCCCTTTGGGCCATCTATGGCCCACCGGCCAGTGCCCAACCAGCCCATTTGGCCCCTAACCGCCCACCCCACGCCATATCCCCCCACACCCACACCCTACCCCCACCGACACCTACTCGCCCCCCACTGCCCCTCGTCGGTTGGACCTGGATCGGGATCCCGATCCCCTCGCCCCTCCACCCCCGACGCCGACGATCCCCGCCGCCCGACGCCGTTCGTCGCCGCCCGGAGCACGACGTCGCCGAGCTACATCGCCGGCCTGCCTCCTCTCCCCCACCGGCCTGCCTTCCCCCCTACGCACGTCGTCTCCGTCTCCTCCCCGACCTCCGCTGCCCGGACCCCTACAACCCCGGTGAGGCTCAGGGATTCCCTCTCCATTCCCCGTTCCGCTCGCCGTCGGCCTGGGCTCACCACCACCCTGCTGCCATGCCTGAGTCCTCCTCGCCTCGCCCCCGCTTCTTCTCCCTCCGCCCCTCCCAGCCTCGCCTTGGCGCATGCTACCTCTTGAGCACTGCGTTGGATTTCCCCGGAGAGGAGAGGATAATGCAGCAAAGTAGCGTAAGTATTTCCCTTAGTTTTTGAGAACCAAGGTATCAATCCAGTAGGAGGCCACGCACAAGTCCCTCATACCTGCACAAAACAATAGCTCCTCGCAACCAACGCGATTAGTGGTTGTCAATCCCTTCACGGTCACTTACGAGAGTGAGATCTGATAGAGATGATAAATAATATTTTTGGTATTTTTGGTATAGAGATGCAAAGTGAAAAGTAAAAGGCAAAGTAAAAACAAAGCAAGTATTAAAGTAATGGAGATTGATATGATGAGAATAGACCCGGGGGCCATAGGTTTCACTAGTGGCTTCTCTCAAGAGCATAAGTATTCTACGGTGGGTGAACAAATTATTGTTGAGTAATTGTGAATTGAGCATAATTATGAGTATATCTAGGTATGATCATGTATATAGGCATCACGTCCGAGACAAGTAGACCGACTCCTGCCTGCATCTACTACTATTACTCCACTCATCGACCGTTATCCAGCATGCATCTAGAGTATTAAGTTAAAAACAGAGTAACGCCTTAAGCAAGATGACCTGATGTAGAGGGATAAATTCATGCAATATGATAAAAACCCCATCTTGTTATCCTCGATGGCAACAATACAATACGTGCCTTGCTGCCTCTTCCGTCCTTGGGAAAGGACACCGCAAGATTGAACCCAAAGCTAAGCACTTCTCCCATTGCAAGAACTACCAATCTAGTTGGCCAAACCAAACAGATAATTCGAAGAGACTTGCAAAGATAACCAATCATACATAAAAGAATTCAGAGAAGATTCAAATATTATTCATAGATAATCTGGATCATACACCCACAATTCATCGGTCTCAACAAACACACCGCAAAAAGAAGATTACATCGAATAGGTCTCCACGAGAGAGGGGGAGAACATTGTATTGAGATCCAAAAAGAGAGAAGAAGCCATCTAGCTACTAGCTATGGACCCGAAGGTCTGAAGTAAACTACTCACACTTCATCGGAGGGGCTATGGTGATGATGTAGAAGCCCTCCATGGTGGATGCCCCTCCGTGAGCTCCTAACAGGCCCCAAGATGGGATCTCGTGGATCTGAGGAAGTTGCAGCGGTGGAATTAGGTTTTTGGCTCCTGTTCTGATCGTTTGGGGGTACGTAGGTATATATAGGAGGAAGGAGTACGTCGGTGGAGCAATAGGGGGTCCACGAGGCAGGGGGCACCCCACCCTCGTGAACGACTCTTTTGTTCCTTGGAGTAGGGTCCTAGTGTCCTGGATCACGTTCGGTGAGAAAATCACGTTCCCGAAGGTTTCATTCCGTTTGGACTCCGTTTGATATTCCGTTTCTTGAAACGAAATAGGCAAAAACAACAATTACGGGTTGGGACTCCCGTTAATAGGTTAGTCCCAAAAATAATATAAAAGTGGAAAATAAAGCCCAATATAGTCCAAAACAGTAGATAAAGTAGCATGGAGCAATCAAAATTATAGATACGTTGGAGACGTATCGGCCTTCTCTCGGCACCGCTCGGTTAGCCACGGCGCCGCGCCCACATCTCCACTAACGAGCAGCGGCATGCCACTACCGGCGCCGGAGCCGCGCCCGCCTGTCTTCGCCGTGCCGGCCTCGCCCCGCACGGTGGCGCTTCTGGCTCGCGCCCTTCCCGCCTCTTCCCTTCGTGCCAGGCCCCAGTCTTGGCATCCTTTGCACCGTCGCTCAGGTCCGCCTGGCGGCCGCTCGGGCGCGCCTTAAGCGTTCGGGCGACAACCGTCGCCCCAGCGCCCAAAACCCGTTAAGGCCCCCAGGGCCCTATGACAAAGGGGGCCCACTCAGAATGTTTTTAGAAAAAGAAAAAAAAAGAAAAAAATATAATAATAATAAATTTAATTAATTAATAAATTAATTAATTAACTACATTAATTAAGTTAATTAATCCTAGTTAATTAATCTAATTAACTAGTTAGTTTATTTAAACAGTAATTAAATTAGTTAAACCCTAATTAGACTAAGCGATCGATATGACGGGACCCACATGTCGGTTGGCGGTCCAACACCTGCATTGACTGGCGGCGTCATCTTGACATCAACAAACAACATTACGGATAATGTTGAATTAAAATATTTAAATTAACCCTAAAATGATTTAAATCTTTTAAAATTCATATAAAATAAACCGTAGCTCACATGAAAACACTTTCTACATGAAAGTTGCTCAGAACGACGAGACGAATCCAGATACGCAGCCCGTTTATCCGCCATGCATCCCTAGAATAGTGAACCTGCAACATTTCACCTCCGGTTCATCTGTCCGAAAACGCGAAACACCGGGTGTTGGGGATATAACTATTTGTGTAAGCCGCCCAGGAGGGGCCGGGTTACGCAAGGAAGATTCACCAGAAAGAAGCCCAAGACCAAGCATGAAGATGGCGGTTCAATAAAGGGCCTAAGACCCACATGCGACTTACGGCCCGTTGTAGTAAACCGCCATAATGGCATGACTTGTATCATAAGGTCGATGTAACTAGTCACCGAGCCGGACATTGTTTATAAGCCGCCGGGACTCTATAAACCCGCAGGCGTCCAACCCGTGTATATAAGGGGACGACACTTTGGCGGCTTTAGGGCAAGAAACAACCCATCGAGAGCCGGGTATAGCGTACTCCGCTCCCTGGTCATCGAAAAATCAAGCAATACCAACCCAACTAGACGTAGGCTTTCCTTCTCCGCAAGGGGCCGAACTAGTATAAAACCTCTCGTGTCCTTTGTCCTGATTAACCCCTTTAAGCTTCCTAGTTGCGATGGCTCCACGACTAAGTCCTTGCACGAGGACATCTACCGTGACAATTCCACGACAGTAGGCGCCCACCGTGGGGCCAGCAGTGGATGGTTGAGTTCTTGAAGGGCAGCTTGAAGGGCTCAAGGGATCTGTGATGGGCGGATGACCAAAAGTCGTCGCGGCAAGATCTACATCGACAACGAAGGCTGGGGCCCCGAGGCCGACTCAATCGAGAACTTGATAGCAGCATCGGCACGTCTGGCGGCTCTTGCAGTGGACGGCGATGACCCAACGCGATGGAAACCCGGAGGGTCAGAGATCTTATTCAGACGGCCTTGGCGCAGCAGGAGACCTATTCTTACAGCAGGGACAGGATTCATTCAACTCCTCAGCCTTGGCTCCCACCTCGTCAAAACCGGAGCCCGAGTTACAGCAGGCACATGGAGTCAGAAGCTTTATCAAGCAACGCCCAGCGTCGTAACCAGACCGGTGGCTATAACCCTGTCCTGGACCGAATGCTTCAGGAGGACGAATGGGCGGCTCAGTTAGCGGCTCAGCAGACGGCATATGAAGGTCTCCCAGAGTATCCGACGACTTCCGTTGGAGCAGGAGTGGCCACTAGAACCGGTGGTGTCCCTTGTTTAGTGCCGGCTCTGCGGGATGTACGTCTGCCCAAGGATTTTAAGGGACCTCGAAAGGTGCCGAATTATACGGCCGAATTACAGCCTGGGGCATGGATCGAAAGTTACGAGATGGCCATGGAACTATTGGAGGTCAGTGACGCAGCAATGGCTGAGTATTTCACCATGATGTTAGATGGAACGGCCCGGTCTTGGTTGAAAAGTTTGCCTCCCAATTCCATCAGTTCATGGGCAGAGCTAAAGGCCCGGTTTATCCAGAACTTCAAGGACACTTGCAAGCAGTCTATGTCAATTGTGGACTTGACCAATTATAAGCAGGAGGAGGGTGAATCCACAACTCATTGGGTGCGCCGGGTCAAGGAAATAATACACTCATCTGATAAGATGGATGCCGGCTCTGCGGTACTTATGCTCCATCAGAATTGTCGCTTTGAGCCGAGGCAGAGGTTGGGCGCCTTAAGCGTGATGCAATGATATGGGTATCTTGATGGCAGCCTTAGTCAAATACGCCGATTCTCGATACTACCAATGATCCCGCGTCGATGAGAAAAAGACAGGAAGGGAAAGAAGAACGGCAATGGAAAGGGTTGACAACATAACCCGATAAGTCAAGGAGGCAACAAGCGTAAGGCGGAGGGTAACCCGGAGTTTGTGGCCAATGCTAATGCACAAGGTAACAACCAGAAACGTAAGGGGAGACCACCCCCTCGATCTGGTGGCTCAGGCCCATCTCTTGAGCAGCTTCTGAATGAGCCTTGCCCGAGACACGGTACTCGGGGGCGTCCCGCCACCAACTTATAGAAAGACTGCGCGATCATGAAGGCTTTCAAGAGTTCCAACATGTTTGATGGCAATCATGGATCAGGCGGCGGCTCAGGGGCCGGTGGCTTTCATGGCCCGGGTGGCAGTTCAAGTTCCGGCCAGGGGAGGTCAAGGTGGCTATAATCGGCTGACCCGGTCAAGGGGGACAAAGAAGAAAGATCGATCAGGTTATCGAGCCATCCAAAGCAGCTGAATGGTGGGCAATACCATGTGTTCACCACTAACTTGTGCAAACGTGACCAGAAGGTTCATAAGAGGGCTGTGAATTCTGTTGAGCCGGCGGTTCCCCGTTACTTGAGGTGGTCAGAGCAACCCATCATATGGAGCAGGGAAGATCATCCCCTCCGGGTTGATAACCCGGTCGGTTGGCCTTGGTGGTGGCCCCTCGGGTTGGTGGATATAAATTCACTAAGGTACTCATGGACGGAGGTAGCGACATCAATATCCTCTATTATGAGACCTTTCTCCACATGGGGTTGGTGATAAGGACTTGAGGACGTCCAACAACATCTTTCATGGGGTGGTGCACAGTAAATTGGCATATCCAGTTGGTAAGATCGAGCTGGAAGTAGCCTTTGGAGATGAATATGATTCCAGGGCTGAGAAACTGACGTTTGAGGTAGTCAAAATCAGGAGCCCGTATCACGCTCTATTTGGACGACCAGCTTATGCCAAGTTCATGGCACGACCATGTTATGTTTATCTGCAGCTCAAGATGCCGGGTTACAAGGGCACCATCACTGTGCATGGGAGTCGAAAGGTAGCCTTGGAATGCGAAGAAAGCGTCTGGCATATGCTGAATCTGTTTGTGCTGAAGAGGAGCTGAAGTTTTATCAAACTAATGTTGACCCGACGGATATGACCTCTTTGAACAAGCCAACCACAGAGCAAGACTCGGCGTTGAAATTTAAGTCGGCCGCCGAGAAAAAACTGGTCGACTTCACTCCAGGCGACTCTTCCAAGCGATTCAAAGATCGGTACCAATTTGGATCCCAAATAGGAAGGCGGCGCTCATCGAGTTCATCCTTGAGAACCGGGACATCTTTGCATGGAAACCTTCTAAAATGCCGGGTGTCCCGAGAGAACTCGCTGAGCACACTCTTAATATTGATCCAAAGTATAAGCCGGTCAGGCAATTTCTCCGACGGTTCAATGAGGAAAGATGGAAAGCTATCGGGGAAGAGGTCGCTCGGCTCTTAGCGGCCGAGTTCATCATGGAAGTTTTTCACCCGGAGTGGTTGGCTAACCCGGTGCTTGTGCCCAAGAAGAACGGCACCTGGCGGATGTGTGTAGATTACACGGACCTAAATAAAGCTTGTCCGGCTGATCCCTTTGCTCTACCCGTATTGATCAAATCATTGATGCTCTGATGGGTTGCGGCGTTTGAGTTTTTGGATGCTTACTCTGGTTATCATCAGATCAAAATGGCGATTAAGGACCAGGAGAAGACGGCTTTCATTACTCTGTTTGGAGCCTTACGCTATGTATCTATGCCATTTGGGCTCAAGAGTGCCCAGCGACTTATCGGTGATGCATGCAATTGTCTCCACAATCAGATTAGGCGCAATGTTCATGCTTATGTAGATGACATTGTGGTGAAGTCCAGAGAGAAAGAAACCTTGATATCTGATTTAAAGGAAACCTTTGATAATCTCCGGGTCTATAAGATGATGCTTAACCCGGACAAGTGTGTATTTGGTGTAACTGCAGGCAAACTTTTGGGATTCCTAGTCTCGAACAGGGCATTGAAGCTAACCCGGAGAAGTTCAAGGCGATTACCTCTCTGGCTAAACCGGCGTGCATCAATGATGTTCAGCATTTGGCGGGTTGCGTTCTTTGCTTTAAGCCGATTCATAAGCCGTTAGGTGAGAAGGCTCTACCACTATATCGATGATGAAGAAAAGCAGACACTTTTATGCAGGAGGAGGCTCTTGATGCTGCCTTTGAAGATTTAAAGAGACAATTATGCGAGCCGCCGGTTCTCGCGGCTCCCATTGATAAAAAGTCATTGCTTTGTTGTATGTTGTCGCTAACTCACGAAATGTTAGTGTTGCCATAGTGGTGGAGCGTAAGGAGGCTGGCAAGGAGCATCCGGTTCAACGTCCGGTTTATTACATCAGTGAGGTGCTCATAGAGTCCAAGCAAAGATATCCGCATTGGCAGAAACTTGTTTATGGGGTGTTCATGGCAAGCCGGAAGCTGAAGCAGTATTTCCAAGGTCATCCTATCACTGTGGTAAGTTCTGCCCCCTTGGGGGACATCATCCAGAACAGGGAAGCCACAGGACGAGTCGCCAAGTGGGCCATTGAGCTTGGGCCTCACGGTTTGAAGTATATGCCACGTACAACTATCAAGTCTCAAGCCTTGGTGGACTTTATCAATGATTGTATGGAGTTGCAGGCACCTGAGGAGAAACCAGATAACACGTATTGGACTATTCACTTCGATGGGTCCAGGAAGTTGGAAGGCTCGGGGGCTGGCGTCGTTTTAAGTTCCCCCCGAGGTGACAAATTTTGCTATGTGCTCCGGCTTATGTTTCCCTGTACTAATAATGCAGCTGAATATGAGGCTTTACTCCATGGTCTCCGGATGGCCAAAGAGATGAATTTGAGCCGGGTAAGGTGCTTGGGTGATTTAGACCTCGTCGCTCAACAGGTGTCAGGCACGTGGGATTCCAAGGATCCCCTTATGGCGGCTTATCGTCGTGAAGTTGATGCGGTGGCCGGGCACTTCAAAGGTTATCAAGTAGAGCACATTGATCGAAGGAATAATGAGGCGGCTGATGCTTTAAGCCGGCTGGGGTCTCAGCGTAAGCCGGTGCCGCCTAACACCTTTCTTGATGTTTTGCATAACCCTTCTGTCAGAGTGCCTACAGAGGAAGAGCTCGCGATGCGGACCCGGAGGCGCCGGTGGCGTCTCTCCACGCCATCCCAGATTGGACGATCCCATATTTGGCCTATATGACCCGGGGAGAGTTGCCTGAGGACGAGACCTTGGCAAGACAAATCATCAGGCGGTCCAAATCCATGACAATTGTTCATGACGAGTTGCATCACCGCAGCGTCACCGGGGCGTTCCAACCTTGCGTATCGCCTACGGAGGGTCAGGCGATACTTCGTGAGATTCATGAAGGAGATTGTGGTCATCATGCCGGTTCAAAATCTCTGGTGGCCAAGGCTTTTCGTCATGGTTTCTATTGGCTGACGGCTCACGCTGATGCGGAGGATCTGGTCAAGAAATGTGACGGATGTCGTAAATTCTCACGACGAGCTCATGTGCCGCTCAAGAATTGAGGATGATTCCAATTACTTGGCCGCTTATGTCCGGGGCTTGACATGGTTGGACCTTTCAAAAGGTCTAAGGATAAGAAGACACACCTTTTGGTGGCAGTGGATAAATTCACCAAGTGGGTTGAAGCAGAGCCGGTCAGTAAGTGTGATGCAGCCACGACGGTTCAGTTCATGAAAAGGTGATCTTCGCTTTGGCTTTCCACACAGCATTATAACTCGATAATGGTACTAACCTCTCCAAAGGTGCCATGGAAGAGTTACATCGCGAGAGCACATCCGGCTTGATGTTTCGGCTGTTGCTCACCCTCAGTCTAATGGTCAAGCAGAAAGAGCTAATCAGGAGATCTTGAAAGGTATCAAACCCCGACTCTTAGTGCCCTTGCAACGAACTCCGGGTTGTTGGGTGGAGGAGTTACCCTCTGTGCTATGGAGCATCAGCACAACGCCTAACAGATCTACAGGTTATACACCTTTCTTCATGGTGTACGAAGCAGAGGCGGTTACGCCAAGTGATATCGGCATGATTCACCCGAGTGGCGGCTTACGTTGAGGCTGATAATGAAAAGCTTCGGCGGGATGCACTTGACTTGTTGGATGAGGAGCGAGACTTGGCCATAGCCCGCTCGGTGATTTTCCAAGAAGACTGCGCGCCGTTATCACGACCCGCCGGGTTAGAAGCGTAACTTTTCGTGAAGGCGATTTAGTGCTCGGCTCATCCAGGATCGGGTCCGATATGCACAAGCTATCCCTCCACAGGAAGGACCTTTTGTGGTCGTAAGAAGAATCTGAATAACGGGTCATATTACCTCATCGATGTTCGAGAGCACAAAGACTCACGTAAGTCGGAGGAAGAGACCCGCCGGCCGTGGAACATAGCTCATCTTCGGCCCTACTATACTTGAGCCACCGGCTCTCAGAATATATTTGTTTTTCTTTTTAGCAATGTATATATTATATAAAGCAATAGAGCGGGACCTCTTTTCTTTCCACCCTCCAAGGTTTATGTATCTTCTTTACCGGGTGGTGGAAACAACCAACAGGGAGCGGATCATATCTGAATCCAGCTTTCCCTTTGATCCGGCTTATGATCATATCTAAATCTAGCCATGGTCACTTGGGGGCTTCCTGTTCAAACATAGGTCGTATTCGAACCAAAGAGAACATAGATGTCGATACCCAATTGATCGGCTTACTGCCAAACCCACTTGGGGGCTTCTTGATCATATTTGAATCATAGCTTAACCCCATTGGGTCTGACGTGGATCGTATTCGAATCAGCGTCATTAAACAACTCTAATGGTCACTTGGGGGCTTCCTGTTCAAACATAGGTCATATTCGAACCAAAGAGAACATAGATGTCGATACCCATTTGATCGGCATCGCCAAAGCCATTGGGGGCTATATGATCGTATCCGAATCTTAGCTTAACCCCTTTGCAACGGTTCTACTGATCTTATTCGAATCAGAGGCCTTTGAAAATAAAGTTTACTATTTATTTTACTCTGTAAGGGTAAATAATATTAAGGGCCAGGTAAACATTATATGTGCCAACTTTCAGAAGTTAAGTTTAACTCTCTCGCTTTTGGGATCACATAAGCCGGTAAGGTATGTTTCAAATAAGATAGCAGGTATATTATTATGGTCATAATCATAAACCGGCTGTTTTTATGTTGTTTTGGTTCATTCTCCGGGTTATCACTATTTATATGACTCCAGAAGTGATAAGACGCCAAAGGAATTCTGTTTTTTGTTTTATACACAGCATAAAGCAAGAAAGTTTTGGACGTCAAGGAACAATTAATGTAAGCCAGAAGTATATAATGATAGCGGCTTATGACAATATTAAGCGCCACAGACATGCGCGAAGGCATGACAGAGTTAAGAGGTTTTTCTACCCTATTACAAGACTCCCCGAGTCTGAATAATGAAGCATCATTTTTTCAAAGACATAACACCAAAGCGGGTTACTCCTTTGGTGGGCTTGAAGATTCGGGTTATCCTTCTCCGCCTCTTAAATCGCTGCTTTGTCTGGAAGGTTGACGAGGTCCGATCAATGCCGCTTAAGGCTTCAAATTCAGCTTCATCATCTATTAAACCGATCGGGTCAACTTCGTGAGCAAAGGTATGCTTACGAGTTGGAGGGATCAGGCTGACGTCATCATAATGAGGAGTTGGAATTCTCCGGTTCTCGTTGTCGTAACCCGGTTGATACTTGGTAAGATCAATATCATTGCCAATGATGGTGGCCACATGATGTACGACTCTCACACGGGTGGTGAAGTCTGATTCATTGAATGTGAGCCATCCTCCTTCAAGCCGGGATATCCAAGAGCAACGACTGCCAGGTCTAACTCTGGAAGCAACGCCTTGGCTCGGCTTAAGGAGGCTATGGCCCCGGCTCTAGCAGATGCCCGCCTTAGTTCCTGAATCCGTTGGGGTAACACGGCAAGCCGTTTGAGCATATCCTGCAGGAGATAAGGAGCATCATTTGATAAAGCCACAACGGCCAAGGCACGCGTAGACCCGGTGTATAGTGTTCCACCAGAGTGTACACACGCCTTAAGCTTGATCGGCATATTACGCTTGAGGTTTGTGCTCTGGGCCTGCGTTTATACATATAAGGTAAGCCGGAGATAATAATTGAAATAGTCATCAAAGAAACCATGGTGATGTTCACGATTATACATAGTAATCTCATCAAGATTGCTAGAGACCATTTGAGATATCTGGCGCTTTAAGCGGACAGCTTCATTGCTTGCAAGAGCTGCTTCATTGTCTCGTCCCGGGTCACAAGTGAGGACTTTTCATCGGCCCAGATTTTCTTCTCTGCATCAAAATTTTTCTTCAACTTCTCTTGTTCAGAGACGCTGAATACAAATTTGGAGTTGGCCTTTTGAATTTCAAGTTCTTGGGCTGCCATACGAGTCTTCAGGTCAGCAATCTCCGATTCGAATTGACTGGTGGAGGCCTGCGATTGATGCCGGATTATAATTAAAGTTATGGTAAGATATCATTAAGTCCCAAGCACTTTGCAAGGAAAGACACTTAACACTTGGGGGCTAATGTATGCTGAAGAAAAATTTAATTTATAATGCTGGATTAAGTATATTAAAGTCTCAAGCACTTTACAAGTAAAGATACTTGACACTTGAGGGCTAATGTGTATCGCACGTTCTAAGTTATCATCTTATGACCGGGTTAAATATCTTTTCTTTTAAGCCGGATGAACTAACAGTAAGCAGGTATCTAAGTCTACAACATATTTATTCATAAGCAGTAGACTTGGGGGCTGGTACAGTAAGTAAGATTCAGGAGAATAGTATAAGTTATACCTCAGATTTGTGCTGTATTTGTTTCACCATGTCAATTTCCAGGTCGCGGCTGTTATGCACTTGATTCAAATAGCTCGAGACTATATCACCAATGCTTAAGTGAGCATAATCAGCGATGTCCTGTTTGGTCTTCCGGCGTTCGACAAGTTCTTCCTTGGCAGTACATCTGGCAAGGACAGTAGGCCGCCCGGTTCAACAAACTAGCTTTTTTAAGATTTCAACCTCCGGGTCAGTCGTCTTGACCGGGCTAGGAATTTCCGGATTATCGGAGCTGTTAAAAGTATCTTCGGCAGGCGGGTCAGAAGATGGCGTCGGAATTTCATATGCCGGTTCAGGAGGCGGTTGATGAGTAGAAGCATCGAGGCATTTGTTTGAGTTCAGCTCGATTGCTACCGGGTCTTCGGATGGCTTATTCTTTTTTGCCCTCTTACTGGGCTTCACCTGCACGCTGTGGACAAAACAGAAGGGTGAGTACAAAATATGAGTAAGGCAAAGCATAAGGATAACAAAGGTAATATTACCCAGGGGCAATCTTGAAGGCCGACATGTTGGATTGCATAGACTCGCCGGAGGAAGGAGAGGTATCCTGATAATTGGAGTCAGATGAATTGAGAGGTTGACGAATTAAACCCGCCAAAGGATAAACAGAACGTAAATCGGAGATGACCTCGGTCCGACGCTCTCGCTACGTCGGGTAAGCCGGAAGAGAGCTCTGCATCCCATCGGTCCGGTTACGCCTCCCGCTTTCAAGCTGTTGTTGCTTCAAAAGAAATTGAGGATCTTGATAAGCTAGAGGATGTGAAAATCTTACTTTCCGGGTCACCCGTCGGATTATGTGCTTTGGCAAAGGCTACGAGTCGGAGGAGATTATAGTTACCTCTTTGCTGTGAGCTTGGCTATTCCCAAAGATCTCCCGAAAGGCGGAAATGTCAATAAAATAATAACAAAGGAGATAAGAGAGTAAGGGATTACCTCTTCCTCATCTGAAGAAGAGTCATCCAATTTGAGAAAATCGGAGGCGCTGGGTTTCTTCTTCTTTGAAGTTCCCGTCTTGGCGGCTTTCCTTTCGGTTTTCTTAGCTGCCCTGGCTTGTTTGGCAGCCTCGTGGTCATATTTGACCTTCCAGAAATTATGACCGGCCTATGGAAAAGGATAAAGAATTATAAGTACAAAGGAGGTAAACATGTTAAGGAATATTTATTAAGATTGGTAACTTACTGCAGGGGCCGGGTTCTTTTGCGTAAGGAAGTAAACCAAGGCATTGCTAATAACAGTGCCCTCCTTCAAAGAAGGATCGGGTTGTAGCATCCACCACATCATCCGGTAGGTCGTCAGGACTATGACGCATTGGGTCGTTCTTTTCATTTGTATAAGTACACATTAAGCCGAGCGGCGGCTTAATGGGAGTATTCGCCAAGTGACCCAGACTCGGACCAGATCAATGCCATTTAAACCATTTCCCAAAAGAGCTTTAATCTTCTTGATGGTGGGATTAAGAGGCAGACGTTCAACAGCGGTCAGTTTATCCGCCAGCGGATGGTTGGACTCAAGGCGCTGGGCGCGAAAGCCGGGCAGAGGCTTCTCATCAGCCGGAGAAGTGTCCTGACAGTAGAACCATGTCTAGTTCCAATCTTTTGGTTGACTCGGCAACCCAGCATAAGGAAACAGGCAGTCTCTCCGTCGCTGGATCGAGATACCGCCAAGTTCAAGACAAGGCCTGTTGGCACGTTCATTCTGCCGGTTCAAGTAAAAAAGTTCTCTGAACAAAAGCAGACTTGGCTCCTCTCCCAGGTACACCTCGCAGAAGACTTGGAAATTGCAAAGATTTGACACGGAATTGGGTCAAATGTCTTGAGGTCTAAGATCAAAGAAATTCAAAACTTCTCTGAAGAACTTTGAGCCAGGAGGGGCAAATCCCCGGCTCATGTGATCCATGAAAACTATCACCTCCCCTTCTTTGGGTTGAGGCTTTTCTTCAGATGGGTCAGGAACACGATAAGACATGACCTCCTTTTTCGGCAGATGGCCAGACTTCACAAAATCAGCCAGTTTACTCTTAGTGACTGTGGATGGGACCCAGTTGCAGGTTACAGGAGCTTTGGTCGCCTTAGGTGCCATGACAATAGTTGGCCTATTACAAAATAAGAAGTTCCGGTTCAAATTTTAACCCGAGAGAAAATATCCAAATTACTGAAGGTAGCGGCTTACGAAGGGGCCTAATGATATAAGGATAACTGGGCAACAATATTTAAGCCACTACAAGCATTAAGAGCAGTTCAAAATTCTTAAAGATATGAGAAGTAGGCAAGGTTCACAGATCAGTGGTATGCATTTAAACCGGACACCTGGACAGTTATGTTTAAGGGCATTTAACAGAACTTTCGTCTTCGTTTTCAGCTCCGCTCGCTCGAGAATTGCCACAAGCGCAAATCCCGCTTTTTATGGGTCCAAAGATTCTTTCGCAAAACAATCCATCTTTTTCTGATTTATCGGTTTTATAATGAAAAGCTTATACACACAAGCAATGGAGAGCATACAAAGGCTTTGGAATATTATTTCCGGGCACTAGAACGAAACCCCTTCTTACCGCAAGCTTTTAATAATATGGCCGTGATCTGTCATTACGTGCGACTATCTCCACTATAGAAAGAAAAAAAAAAGAAAAGTTTTCCGGGTGATAAAAACAAGTTTCATAATCTTCTGCTAAAATTTGAGATCAAGGGTCTGTTCTGATAAGAAAGTTTTCTAGACCTAAAAACTGACGCAGATGGGTTCATAGGCTCGAATGAGGCTTTTATACAGAGAAAGGGATCTGCTTTTTATCCAAGACAAGTGCGAAAACAACTACCACGGCTATTTTATATCATTCTCAGATCGGAAGAGGTATTTAGGAGGAAAACTAACAAGGATTTGGCTCCAATGGTGATGAGCTCCGACGAACTCGAGGAAGCTCTAATGTGGATCTAAGAAAGGAAGTGAAGGGAACTTACGGATCTGGAGGGGCTGCGGAAGTTCGCCGTCGTTTCTCGATCCGATTCAAAGTTGATGCAGCGGCTGGGGACGGTGAAGACAAGAAGCTTGACGGCGGCGGTGGCGGAGCTCGAGAGGAGGCAAGATGAAGAAGATGACTGGAAGGGGGAGAATGGGAGACCTAGGTCGCGCCTATTTATAAGGAGAGGATAACTGAGACGGCGCGGGAAACGAGAAGATAAGAGTTATTATCCAGCGGCCCCGATGCCTCGGTTTTCGGAACAGTCAATAAAGACAGAGATCCGTTGGAGGATATGGTGGAATAAAAAAGGAATTTAAGAAAAGATGACATCACGTCGGGTTAATACGGATCCAAAAAATGACGTCATGGCGGGTTAAAGAAAGTCTTTTTGCACGATCGTAAGACCGAAGATTTATGTTTTAAGGTATTTTAAGATTGACATAAACAAGTTCAAATCAACTGGGGCCTAATGTTGGGGATATAACTATTTGTGTAAGCCGCCCAGGAGGGGCCGGGTTACGCAAGGAAGATTCACCAGAAAGAAGCCCAAGACCAAGCATGAAGATGGCGGTTCAATAAAGGGCCTAAGGCCCACAGACGACTTAAGGCCCGTTGTAGTAAACCGCCATAATGGCATGACTAGTATCATAAGGTAGATGTAACTAGTCACCGAGCCGGACATTGTTTAGAAGCCGCCGGACTCAGAGGCTGGGCGTCCAACCCGTGTATATAAGGGGACGACCTGCTGGCGGCTTAGGGCAAGAAACAACCCATCGAGAGCCGGGTATAGCGTATTCCGCTCCCTGGTCATCGAAACATCAAGCAATACCAACCCAACTAGACGTAGCCTTTCCTTCTCCGCAAGGGGCCGAACTAGTATAAGACCTCTCGTGTCCTTTGTCCCGATTAACCCCTTTAAGCTTCCTAGTTGCGATGGCTCCACGACTAAGTCCTTGCACGAGGACATCTGCCGTGACAATTCCACGACACCGGGGATACTTTTCCGGATGTTTCCCCCCTTCGCCGGTATCACCTACTACCGCGTTAGGGCACACCTAGCACCGTTACTTGCCATGTCATGCATCGTCATGCATTTGTTTGCATTGTATTTATTGTTTCTTCCCCCCTCTTCTCTCGCTAAACACCGAGACCGACGCCGCTGCTACCCAGTACGACTACGGTGTTGACGACCTCTCCTTCTCGGCTGAGCTTCCAGGCAAGCCCCCCCCCCTTGATCACCAGATATCGCCTATTCTTTTCTATACTGCTTGCATTAGGGTAGTGTAGCATGTTACTGCTTTCCGTTAATCCTATCCTGATGCATAGCCTGTCCTTGCTACTACTATTGTTACCTTTACCTGCAATCCTAAATGCTTAGTATAGGATGCTAGTTTTCCATCAGTGGCCCTACCTTCTTGTCCGTCTGCTATGCTATACTATCGGGCTGTGATCACTTGGGAGGTGATCACGGGTATATACTATATACTTTATACATGACACATGTGGTGACTAAAGTTGGGTCGGCTCGTGGAGCACCCGCGAGTGATTCACGGATTGGGGGCTGAAAGGACCTTTGTCCCAACGGCTCTCTGTGTGGATCTTTCTGGCGGAGTGACAGGGCAGGTTGAGACCGCCTAGGTGAGAGGTGGGCCTGGCCCTGGTTGGTGTCCGTGGTTACATCATTAACACGCTGAATGAGATCTTGGTATTTGATCTGAGTCTGGCCATTTGGTCTATACGCACTAACCAACTACGTGGGAAAGATATGGGCACTCAACATCGTGGTACCAGCCGAAGCCTTGTGACGTCAGCGACTGAGCGGCGCGCGCCGGTTTGGAACGTAGGCCTGCTCTTGTATTAAGGGGGCTAGTTCTGCTAAGGGCGATGGGCCCAGACCCCTTTGCGCTTAGGTTTAGACTGGCGTGTTGACCTCTCTATTGGCCTAGGTGGGGCTACGACGTGTTGATCTTCCGAGGCCGGGCATGACCCAGGAAAGTGTGTCCAGCCAAATGGGATCAAGCGTGTTGGGTTATGTGGTGCACCCTTGCAGGGAAGTTTATCTACTCGAATAGCCGTGATCTTCGGTAACAGGACGACTTGGAGTTGTACCTTGACCTTATGACAACTAGAACCGGATACTTAATAAAACACACCCTTCCAAGTGCCAGATACAACCGGTGGTCGCTCTCAACAGTGGCGACCGTGAGAGGATCGCCGGGTAGGAGTATGCTATACGATGCTACTTGGAGGACTTCAATCTACTCTCTTCTACTTGCTGCAAGACGGAGGCGGCCAGAAGCGTAGTCTTCGATAAGACTAGCTATCCCCTCAGATTCGGCATTACGCAGTTCATCCACCGATATTGCCTCTTTGCACATATACCCATGCATATGTAGTGTAGCTCCTTGCTTGCGAGTACTTTGGATGAGTACTCACGGTTGCTTTTCTCCCCCTTTTCCCCTTCCCTTCTACCTGGTTGTCGCAACCAGATGTCGGAGCCCAGGAGCCAGACGCCACCGTCGATGACGACTCCTACTACACCGGAGGTGCCTACTACTATGTGCTGCCCGCTGACGATGACCAGGAGTAGATAGGAGGATCCCAGGCAGGAGGCATGCGCCTCTTTCGATCTGTATCCCAGTTTGTGCTAGCCTTCTTAAGGAAAACTTGTTTAACTTATGTCTGTACTCAGATATTGTTGCTTCCGCTGACTTGTCTATGATCGAGCACTTGTATTCAAGCCCTCGAGGCCCCTGGCTTGTATTATGATGCTTGTTTGACTTATTTATGTTTTTAGAGATGTGTTGTGATATCTTCCCGTGAGTCCCTGATCTTGATCATACACGTTTGCGTGCATGATTAGTGTACGATTGAACCGGGGCGTCATAGTATGACGATCCACAACGGGGATGATGTGAGTACTGGTACTCAATCATAGGAAGAAGGAATGCCAAGGCATCAGATTATAGAAATAACTGACTCAAAGCTTAATGCAAAGAAATTTTATGATTTCCAAATCAAGGGATCAGAAGGAATCGTTCTGATCGAAAATGAATAAGTTCAATAGACTTAGAAGCACAACCGATCAAGGCATTGATTGGTCAAGAACCAGCTCATATCCAAATGACGTCTGAGCCAGAAGGATAATCCTAGGATTCGACTGATGATTGTGAACATTCACAACTTATTGAATCAATGGACTCAAAAATGATAGTGACAAAGGGTGCCAATAAGATTACTATACTTATGGGATTAACCATAATGCAAGCAAGCAAGAATTTCAAGACAGCAGGCTATTGAGGATTTTTGAAAGATCAAAAAGTATTTCGAAGGCTTATGTGAAACACCTGAACAACTGAGAATGAGAGGATACTCGATAAGTGCAAGGAATTATCCGTAGGGGTATTTTTGTGGCAAAGAACTGTAAGGCAGTAAGCTCAAAGGGTTCTCGGAACAAGGAGAGTAGTTCGTTGCACCTTGTAATAATAAGATCAATGGGATTGAATGTAAGAATGGCAGGTGTATGTAGTTATCCCTAAGGATATAACAGTGGTAGGGAATTTGCAAAGGCGGTGGGCCCAAGTGTCTTGGGAGAACATCGTAGAGTATCTTCGAGATCTTCTGTCGCAGATGATCATCTGTGATAAGGGGCTCTCCGGGAGAAAGTAGTTACGAGAACCTAGAGTTAGATTTAGTAAAATCATTTAACCCGAATAGAAGAGAGATCAGAGTCCCAGAGTATAGATACGGAGTAAAAGATCATAATACCACCCAAATGGTGACGTGGGCCCGTTAGACACACAGCCATGTTAGTAAAAGTTTTTTAATGTCTAGACTCGAGTTCGGCCAAGGAGTGTGGAAGGGGGATTCCTACAGGCAGTCGGCTCTGATACCAACTTGTGACGCCCCCGATTCAATCATACACTAATCATACACGCAAACGTGTACGATCAAGATCAGGGACTCACGAGAAGATATCACAACACAACTCTAAAATAAAATAAGTCATACAAGCATCATAATACAAGCCAGGGGCCTTGAAGGCTCGAATACAAGTGCTCGATCATAGACGAGTCAGCGAAAGCAACAATATCTGAGTACAAACATAAGTTAAACAAGTTTGCCTTAAGAAGGCTATCACAAACTGGGATACAGATCAAAAGAGGTGCATGCCTCCTGCCTGGGATCCTCCTAAAGTACTCCTGGTCGTCGTTAGCGGCCTCCACGTAGTAGTAGGCACCTCCGGTGTAGTAGGAGTCATCATCGACGGTGGCGTATGGCTCCTGGGCTCCAGCATCTGGTTGCGACAACCAGGAAGAAAGGAAAAAGGGAAAAGGGGGACCAAAGCAACCGTGAGTACTCATCCAAAGTACTCGCAAGCAAGGATCTACACTACATATGCATGGGTATCTGTGTAAAGGGGCAATATCGGTGGACTGAACTGCAGAATGCCAGAATAAGAGGGGGATAGCTAGTCATGTCGTAGACTATGCTTCTAGCAGCCTCCATCTTGCAGCATGTAGAAGAGAGTAGATGGTAAGTTCACCAAGTATCATCGCGTAGCATAATCCTACACGGTGATCCTCCCCTCGTCACCCTGTGTGAGAGCGATCACCGAGTTATAACTGGCACTTGGAAGGGTGTGTTTTATTAAGTATCCAGTTCTAGTTGTCATAAGGTCAAGGTACAACTCCGGGTCGCCTGTTACCGTGGACAAGGCTATTCGAGTAGATCAACTTCCCTGCAGGGGTGCACCACATTACCCGACACGCTCGATCCCCTTTGGCCGGACACACTTTCCTTGGTCATTCCCGGCCTCGGAAGATCAACACGTCGCAGCCCCACCTAGGCACAACAGAGAGGTCAGCACGCCGGTCTAAATCCTATGCGCGCAGGGGTCTGGGCCCATCGCCCATTGCACACCTGCACGTTGCGTACGCGGCCGGTGAGCAGACCTAGCAACCTCCATTACAAAGGAAGTTGCGTTACGCGGTCCAACCCGGCGCGCGCCGCTCAGTCGCTGACGTCACGAAGGCTTCGGCTGATACCACGACGCCGGTTGCCCATATCTTGTCCCACGTGGCGGTTAGTGCGTATAAGGTCAACGACCCAACTCAAATCAAATACCAAGATCTCGTTAAGCATGTTATTATGAAGTAACCGCGGACGCCGACCAGGGCCAGGCCCACCTCTCTCCTCGGTGGTCTCAACTCGCCTGCCGCCTCCGCCACAAAGTAATAGTCGGGGGCCGTCGGGAACTCAGGCCCACCACTACCTGGATGGAGCCACTTGTCCTCTCAGCCCCCACATCGGAATCACATGCGGGTACTCAACGAGCCGACCCGACTTTAGTCACCACCTGTATCATACATTATGTATATAAGTATATGCCCGTGATCACCTCCCGAGTGATCACGGCCCGGTAGTATAGCATGGAAGACGGACAAGAATGTAGGGTCACTGATTAAATACTAGCATCCTAAACTAAGCATTTAGGATTGTAGGTAAGGGTAACAACTGTAGCAACAATGACAGGCTATGCAGCAGAATATGATTAACCGAAAGCAGTAACATGCTACACTACTCTAATGCAAGCAGTAGAGAGAAGGAATAGGCGATATCTGGTGATCAAGGGGGCGGGGGGCTTGCCTGGAAGTTCAGCCGAGAAGGAGGGGTCGTCAACACCGTAGTCGTACTGGGTAGCAGCGGCGTCGGTCTATGTGTCTAACGAGAGAAGAGGGGGAAGAAAGAATAAATATAATGCAAACATAAGCATGACGGTGCATGACATGACAATGCGCGGTGCTAGGTGTGCCCTAACGCGGTAGGAGGTGATACCGACGAAGGGGGGAAACATCCGGGAAAGTATTCCTGGTGTTTCGCGTTTTCGGACAGATGAACCGGAGGGGGAAAGTTGCGTGTTCGCTATGCTAGGGATGTGTGGTGGACGAACAGGCTGCGTATCCGAATTCGTCTCGTCGTTTTTAGCATCTTTCATGTAGAAAACATTTTCATCGGAGCTACGATTTATTTTCTATTAATTCTTAAAGTTTTAAATCATTTTATAAATTATTATTACTAAATTAATTCAAAATTAGCATTACTGCATCCGCATGACGTGAGCACGACATCAGCAGTCAACGTTGATCGTTGACCTGACAGGTGGGTCCCACCCGTCAGGGACTGTTTAGCTAATTAATAGTAGTTAGTTAGGTTAATTAGTTATTAGGTTAATTAATCTTAATTAGGTATTTGAATAGAATTAATTAAGTTAATTAATTGATTAATTAATATTTAATTTTATTTATTTCTTTAATTTTGTTTTTTAATCGTTCTAGGCTAGAGCCCCTTTGTCATAGGTACAGGGGGAACGGGCCCAGCTATCTGTGGCCGTTGGGGCCTAAGCGGGCTTGCGGGCGCAGGGGCGCTGGCGCCCAGCCCGAACGGGCGACGCGCAAGCAGCGCCGGCGTCGGAGGAGCAGCGGGCAGACGACGCACGCTGGCGCTGACCCAGCGAGGCAAAGTGACGGGCGGCCGTGGAGGCCGCGGTGCGCGTGGCGGCTAACGGCCGGGCGGCGACGCCAGAGAGGGCGAGCCATGGAGGTGGCGGGAGCAGGGGAGGCGGTAGCGCAAGGCGAGGTGCCCGCGGACGCGGCGGAGCGATGCAACGCGGGTTGGGCGGCGAGGAACCGGCGGGTCGCGGATCGCACGGGGGGGTTGCAGGCGGAGCGCAAGCAGCAAGGGAGGAGGGCGCGCGTCGAGCGGAGCGGGAGCCATGGCAGGTAGATGGCAGTGGGCGCAGCACACGGGATTCTGTGGCTGCCAGCGTGGCAGGGAAGGTGAGCGCGTGAGCGGGGTAGCGAGGGAGGCGGGGCCTCACCGGGGCGAGGGGCACGGGCAGCGGTGCGTGAGGAGGAGGACGGAGACGGCATGCCGCAGGAGGCAGTCCGCGAGGGGGGCGGCTCGAGCGTGACGGACGGGCGTGGTCGGCAGGGTCGTCGCCCCGATCCAGATCCGGGGGGAGGAGTGGGGAATGTGGGGGTTAGGGTTTCGGTGTCGTGGGGGGGGGGGGGAGGGGTGTTATGGAGGAGTGGGGGCGGGCTGGCCTATTTGGGGCCGGCCTGGCTAGCAGTCGGGCCGTCTGGCCAGTGGGTGGGGGTTCTCTGTTATCATTTTGTTTTCTGTTTTGTATTTTCTTTTTCTTTTATTTATTTTCCCTTTTCTCTTTTATTTGTTTTAGAGCATATTAGCCTTTTCTAAACATAGTGTTTTCTTCACTATAATTACCTGTGCAATATTTGGCACACTCTGAACAATTTTATTTTAATGTTTGACAAAAATTAAAATTTGAATAGTTTTGATCCAACGCGAGATTAGCAACAGTAACCGAGGTGACGTGGCAGCGTTAACGTGGGAGCACTGTAACTTAATTATCCGGGCGTCACAGCCACCCCACATTGCTGCAGTTGAAATGGAAGATGGTCAAAAAGTTGTCTTGATTAGATCCACCTGAGCAACTTGAAGTCTTGAACCACAATAGATCCACCCGAGCAACTTTGATATATTTGCTTTGCAGCCGTCATGTATCTTGATTTTGGACCTGATCTGTACTGTAATTAGAAGCATGTATCATCTAACAAAATGCCAATAAATCACAAAGTAAAAACTAAATTCTAGAAGAAATATAACTGGGAAAGTGATTAAAACATAAAGACTACTATTCTAGTTACATTGCATTGTGTACGGAAAGCTTAAGCTATTTGATCTCCCACTGATTGATTGGAGCAAAGAGCCTCTGTCACATACTAATTACTAAGCCATCTGATCCATGACTGTGATTAAAAATGAAAAATACTAGAAGCACTATTACCCCTGCAGCTTAGCAGGATGAACATCATGAAGTAATTTTGTACAAAAAAAGACACCAAATAGACAATGTCACTAAGGGGAAACATTAGTACTAAGAAGGCATTCGACACAAGACGGGGGAATGGATTTAGACCTCGTTGGAACTAAACAACCTGACGAGGCAACGTTGAAGATCGATCCCTCTTTCGACTTAAATATGGAACCATGTTAGGCGTGTAGGAAACTGGGAACTCGCCAAAACATATATTTTCCATTACTTAGAACTGATGTTTGCATCTGCATGAAATTTAATGTTTTGCTCATGCATGTTTGTTCAAATGTCTGCAAGACGTCTTTCTACCATCTCTATAAATATTGTTTTTTTTTGAAATATCCAGCGTCATACTGGCATTTCATTGATAAGCAGAAAGCAATGGAGAAAATACAAAGGGTGAGGTGCGGGTCCTAGGACCAGTTTTGTTACAACACTGTAAACCTCGAAACAACTGTTGGTCTAATTTTCATGATGGATCCCAAAAGGGTCTCTCCAGATGAATTGCTCCCACTTGGCGCCAAAGCTCGATGGCATGTTCGATGGCCTTGATGATGTCTTGTGCTGAAGATGTCTTTCCCTTGAACACACACCTATTCCTTTCTTGCCAAATTTCCCAGCATGTTAGCAGCATGGTGGCATTGCTGGCCCTTTGTTGTGCTGGCCGGGTGTTTGCCGCCATCCGTTGGAGTATGGCGATGGTGCTTCCTTCTTGCACCTGTTGCCGCGGGTGCAACTGCTGACACCCTCGTCTTGCGGCTACCTTTTCCCACACCTCCCGGGCTAATGGGCAGCTCCAGAAGAGGCGGTGGGCTGTCTCCAGGTTGCGGACACATAGCGGCAGAAATAGCAGTTCGGCCAGCCACGCCTTTGTAGCCTGTCGCAAGTCCATAGACGGTTTGCAGGAGGAGCCAGGCGAAGATCTTAATGCATCCAGGAACCTTTGCTTCCCAGATCAAATTATGCCAATCAGCTAGTATTCTGCCCTGGAATTGCACGGGGTAAGCCGAGCTTGCCGAGTATTGTCCCCTAGCCTCTAGATTCCACCTAATCTGGTCAGTACTCCCTTCTGTTAGCACGGTCGGCGCGATCTTGCGGTGCAGCCTGACGAATTCTGGTAGTAGAGGTTGTAGGTTTCCGTGCCGCAGGTCTTTTATCCAAGTATCATGTGTGAGAGCCTCGCACACCGTCCTGTTTTTACGCTTGGAGTGCGAGTAGAGGAGAGGGAAGGAACTGGCCAGGGTGCACGGCCCACACCAAGGGGAGTGCCAGAAGAGTGCCTTCGTGCCATCGCCGATGGTGACCGTGGTCGCCGCTGTGAAAAGGGTTTTGTCGCTGTTGCTGCATGGTGGCTCCATGACGACCCAAGGCCGCTCAAGGTCAGTCCAGGCTATCCAGAGCCATCATAATCTAAGGGCGCGGCTGAAGCGCTCGAGATCGAGGATCCCTAGTCCTCCATGTGATGTAGGAGTGCACACCGCGGACCAGTTAACCTTGAAGCTACCACATGTGATCGCCTCGTCTTGCTTCCAAAGAAATCTACGCCTGCATCTGTCTATCTCCTTGAGTAGCTTCTTTGGTACTTTGAGGACAGTTAGTGCAAAGGTGGGCATAGCGCTGAGGACACATCGAACCAATACCCACCTACTAGCTATTGGCAGGAGTTTTCCTTTCCATCCTGCAAGTCGAGCTTTGATCCTGTCTATGATGAATTGTAGGTTTGCTAGTCGTAGTCTAGCTAGTGTCAGCGACAAGCCTAAGTAGGTGGTCGGGAATTGCCCCTCTGCCCCTCCAAAATTTTGCAACACATACCCTAGGTCTATATTCTCACATCTAATGGGTAAGGCCGTTGACTTTGAGGGGTTGATGTGTAGTCCGGTGGCTGCGCCAAAATCGCGCAGAATTTCCATGAGTGCAACGATCTCTTCCCTCACCGGATTTGTGTAGATGACGGCGTCGTCGGTGTATAGACTAATCCTAAGCTTTAGTTCCCGCCCTGGAAGTGGTGCGATGATGTGCTGCTCAGCGGCGGCCTGAAGTAGGTGGTGCAGTTTGTCGATCGCTAGGATGAAGACGAAGGGCGACAAGGGGTCGCCCTGCCGAAGGCCTCTCCGGTGTCGGATCTTTTTTCCGGGTACGCCGTTGAGGAGGAAGGACGACGAGGAGGAGGACAGCATCAAGGATATCCAATCTCTCCATCGCGCACTAAAACCCCATTGTTGCAGCATCTCTAGGATGTACTCCCAAGACACATTGTCGAAGGCCTTGGCTATGTCTAACTTAAGAAGCAGAGCCGGTGTTTTCCGTCTATGTAGGGCCTTGCTGTAGTTTTGAATATATAGGAAGCTATCGTGGATGCATTTTGTCCGAAGAAATGTCGTCTGTGCTGGTGAGATGAGCGTGTGGATCACGTTTGCAAGCCTGAGGGACAGTACCTTCGAGATCAACTTTGCTATGGAGTGGATGAGGCTGATTGGCCGGTAGTCTTTTATTGACACTGCTCCGTCCTTTTTGGGCAATAATGCAACCACCGCAGTGTTTAGGGCTCCAAAATTACTGCCTACTAAATTGTAGAACTGGTTGAACACTGCCATGATATCATATTTGATTGTTGCCCAGCATGATCTGAAGAAGAGGCCAGAGAAACCGTCTGGGCCCGGCGCATGATCCGCTGGTGATGCCTTGATTGCATGCCATACCTCCTCCTCTATGAAAGGGTTGTCAAGCCCTCCTCCTTGCAGTCCAGGCATGGCGAGAGAATGCCAGCCGATGGTGGTGTTGCGGTGTGCTGCCGTGCCCAGTATGGAGGAGAAATGATCATAGATCAAATTTTCTTTCTCCTCCTGCTTGATAGCTACACCTGACGGTCCATGCAGTGAGTGTATGTAACCTTTCCGTCTCCTAGCATTGATCTTCGCTTGGAAGAAAGCAGTTGGCGCATCCCCAGCTCGCAGCCACGTAATTCTGGAGGCCTGGCGTTTCCTTGCACGGTCAATGGCCGCCAGTCCTAAAATCTTGAGCTTGAGCATTTTCCGTAGATGAAACTCCGCATCAGACAGGGCTCTAGTTTCCTGCGCTACATCGAGGCATAGGATCACTTCATTTGCAATGTGCATCTGGATCTTTGACCCACCAAACTGAGACTTGCTCCAAATCTTTAGATCCTTAGCTACCTTACTCATTTTCTCTCTTAGCCTTGTAAAAGCACAGCGCGATGAGGTTGGGCAGTTCCAGGCATGTTGGACCGTCTCCTGGAAGCGCGGGAACCGGGGCCAGAATGATTCAAATTTGAATGTTGCCGGGCTGCGTGGGGCTGCAGCAGCTGCGAGAAGCAGGGGGCAGTGGTCCGAGCACGACGTTGATGCAGCATGCAGGAGAAAGGATGGGAAAAGTCCCTCCCAAGCAATGGTGTAGAAGAACTTGTCGATACTAACTAAGGTAGGGTTCCTACGCTCATTGCTCCAGGTGAAGCGACGGTTTTTGCATTTGATCCCACAGAGGCCACCCGCGTCGATTGCCGCTCTAAATTTTCCCAAGGTCCTATGGTTGATGTTGCTGTTATTCTTGTGTCTAGCCTCGTATATAATGTTGAAATCGCCGTTGATGAGCCAAGCTTGTCCAGGTGGGGGAGCAACTCTAGCCAATTCCGCGAGAAAATCATCTTTTCTATCCTCATCCGAAGGCCCGTAAACCGTGGTTAGCCAGAAATCTTTGCCTGACTGACCTATCTGCACCCTAGCTGTGATAGAGAACTGCCCTATCGAGTGAGACTGAACATATAGCATGCTAGAGTTCCAGAAAATGGCCGCCCCTCCCCTCGTTCCAATGGCTGGGAGAACTATACATTGTTCAAGCCATGTGCCACCTATTTCTCTTGCTAGGCAGGTGGACCAGCAGTCAATCTTGGTTTCCTGAATGCAGAGGATTGCCAGCTTGTGAGCGTGTGCAGTATCTTGGATGGCCGAGCGTCGCGCCGGCGTGTTGAGACCTCTCACGTTCCAGCTCATGATCGGCATGTTCGTGTCATCCATGGGGAAACCTAACAGCACTCAAGCTATGATGGATGAAAACAGGGCGATGCACGATGAGATGCCGACAACTAACTTCTGCTAAAAATTTAGAACACAAGAACACCATCCGTACATCCTGGGGTCACCGGCAGCCACCAATATGCCCAAAATCCCGCCTGCGAACAGCTAGCCTCCTAGCCTGGCTACTGCTACAACACTTCATGCATGAAAACAAACCTAACTCTACCCAGCACACTGCTGGTTGTCGTCGGCCGATAGCTAAACTAAGGTTTTCTAACATGGGGAACGGGGAAGCACGACGCTTCCATGCTGGCTAGGCATGCCGGCGATCGCCTTGAGCGCGTTGGCGTCGAGGCTGGTGAGCTTCGCGATGGCAGCGATGTCGTCGTCAGACAGGGGTTCGTCGAAGCGGCGAATGAGGGCTTCTGCAGCCTGTGTCGTCGTCTTCTCCTTTGGCCCGAGGACGTCGAGGCCCTGCACCAGCCTGAGTGTCGCCCTCTGGGAGACCGGCACCGGGGAGGGGTTGGCAGCTTGGCATGCGCTTTGCCTGGCCAGCTTGGCCTGCGGCCGAGCCTTGAGGGGCGTCTTGTCTCTTGCCGGTGGCTGTCCGATGATCCATGGCGCCGTCTTGGAGAAGAGGGGCAGCTGCTGCTCGCCCTCGTCTCCCTCCCCTTGGAGCTGCATCTCTGTGACCCTCTGCGTGACCTCGCCCAGCTGCACTTCATGCGTGCTCGCAGCCAACGGGGTGTGACGGGCCAGGGACAGGGCAGGCCCCATGTCCAGCGATCCGTCACTGCCTCCATCTTCCCCATCATCGAAGCGCAGCGGCATGTCGAGCTTGGCGGCGATCACCTCATCAATCTTGGCGGCCATGGCGTCAGGGCGAGGCTGGGGGGGGTGGGGGGAGGGTGTTCTTCGCTCCCTGGAAGAACTCCTCCACCGGGTCCTCTGCCACGTCCTGCCCCCCAGCATGGCCCGCACCATGCCCTTGCTCCTGTGTGAGCCTGCGCGGTGGGGCGAGCACATCGAGCCGCCGGACTTGCATCGGGCCTCGCTCTTGCCCCTTGCTTTTGGCTGGCGGGAGGGCCCAGCCGTCGCGTCCTTCCTCTTGGCCGACTCAATCGCGGCCTGCTTGTCGCTGGAGAGGTGCCTGCCCCGCAGTGGCGCGAGGTGGGGGTGCGGCTGCACGGCCGCTCCGCAGGTGGCGCCGGGGATGGGGCCGAGCCCCTGTCGCTGGCACGCCCCCTGCCAAGGAGCGTGTCCTTCCAGCTTCTCCTCTGGTACCCAGGGTCTCCGCCGTCGTCGTCGCGCCGGCCATCAGTGGCCGGCATGCCCCGGCAGCCCGTGGATGCCACCCGGGGTTGAGGGCGCATGGTAGGCGCCGGGGCAAGCACCGGCCAACCATCCTCCACCTGTTCGGCCCAGACGCCCGGCTCGATCCGTGGGTAGGGGCGCTCGTCGGGCTCGTCGTCGTCGGAGGGGATGCCGCTCTGCGGCGAGTGGGATGAACACGGCAAGAGCGGAGTCCAGTCCTCCACGCGGTCCAGGTTGAGAAGCAAGTCGTACTGCAGCAGCTCCGTCGGAGGTGCCACGGCGCGGCTCGGAGGAGAGTAGCCCACCATCTCATCGACGCGCCCAGCGCCCCGGGCATGCTTCCAGATCGTGCGCTTAGTGGGGATGTGGGCAGTGTCCCAGCACCAGACCCAGCACGCGAACAGCTTGGTGTCGACGCGCTCATGGGTCCGGCTATCGAGGTGGTCGACGATGACCTTGTCGCCGATGGCCTCCACCGCGCCCTCCGTCGTCCAGAGCTGCATGGGAAGCTTCTCGATGACCACGCGCACGTGCAGCATCCACTTGAGCCGGACGGCGTGGGCGTCCTCCATCCAGGGCTCGAGCAGGAATGGCACGCCATCCACCGACAGCGAGCCGCGCCGCACCGCCAGGTCCTTGTGCGCCGGTAGGGTGAAGTAGACAAAGAAATCCTCGGGGTCGTGGTTGGTGACGCGGAGCAGGTGCGGAGGGATCTTGAGTTCACGCTCAAGCGTGCGGCCGATGGAGAGCGGGCTCGCCGCATGCGCCTTGGTGCCCACCGCGGTGACCACGACCGCGTGCTGGTTCAGCAGGAAGACCTGGTGCTCCATCACCGGCGAGGAGGCGATGACATTGTGGCTGTTGCGGGGGCGGCGAGCGTGGTTGATGAGGGCGCCCGACTCCATTGGTTGATGCGGTGAGGCAGGCGGAGGGGGAAAGGTCAGGCGCTCGCGGACCGGCCGGCGCGGGGAGCGCGGCTGAACAGCAGCCGAGCCCCGCCCCTTGTTGCGTGGGTTGTCGGTGCACTCTCGGCCAAAATGGCCCTGTCGTTTGTAGATGATGCAGCGCAGTGGATCCCTACAGTCTACTCGACGGTGGCGAGGGCTCAGGCAGCGGAAGCAGAGACCCTTGAATCTGCTTAAGAAGGCCTCTCTGCCCGCCGAGTGCCCGTGGCTGTGACCTTGGCGAGATGGCCGGCGCCTCGATATCTGCCTAGCACTAAATGGATCCTGGCTGGCGTGGCGGTTCTTGCGCGATTGATGGATTTCCCATCCTTCTTCAGTGCCGTCGGTGGCCGGAGATGGGAGGGGGTTATCACTTACCACGATGGATTTGAGGCGGGGGCGCTCATTTGGGGGAGCCATACTGCCATCCGCCGGTCCGAAGCCCGCCTCCTCGACCTCCGCCCCAGATCCGGGTGGGCGACAGCTTGGGCTCCGGGGATCCCGCGACGACGGGGACAGAGGAGTTGCCGGCACCTCCGACGGACCGCTGGACTCGCCCTGGATCTCCACCTTTTCGGGCGTACTCCATCCAAGGCTCGCGGCGGGCGAGGACAGGGCACTAGCAGGGGAGCGGGCCGGCATAGCCCCTAGGCCGGCAGCCGAAGTAAAGGCGGGGCGGAGGGTGGGTGGGTGGCCGCCGTGGCCGGAGTGGCCCGCGGCACATACGGAGAGGAGAGGGAGCTCAGCTCAGCTCAGCGTTTCATCTTATAAATATTGTTATTGTGTGAGAGGGAGAGATGTTTTCGGTTCTCATGTATATTCTTCCTCCAAATATAAATATGTTCTCCGTCCAAATGAGATGCATCACGTAATTTACTCATTTTAGTTGCTACATTAACAATATACAGTAAGAGTAATTCCTACATTGGTCTACATTTTCTAATTGATCCCAATCGCCAATCCAGATCAAGCGACAAAAAATAAAGAAAGGAGAGCGGGATTTATGATTGAGAAATACAGTGTCCTGCTGCTAGACAGCCCGGCCTCGTGCTTGCTTCTTCACATCCATGACCTGCAGGCTGCAGCGCGCCAACGCTGCTGGCTTCTGCACCACCAAACCTAGGAGAGAACCTGCATCTGAACAAACAAAACTACGGACATGTCGGGAATCTGCATGAGTCGATTGGAAGGGATGGGAACACCAATGAGGAGAATAGAGAAAAACACTATTTCTACACGCTTTCAACGGTGGCGGCGGTGGTGAACTGGTGATCCCTACTGAATCAGTGTCGAGGCAATGATGAGTCCCTTCACACGAACTGTTTAATGCTGCCACATAGGCCGGTGCTAAGGATTCTTCATCCATGGACTTGCTTCACTATTCTCCAATGGCATGCCACACGTCATGCACCGGTTCCGATCGATGGTCTCCTTGCCTGTATGATGAAAAGAGACCTGATCATCATAGAAGGAGGATCGGTAGTGAGAAACGGGAGGAGGTCATGGGAGGAACGACAAGGGAAGGCGCAAACCGTGAGTCCGTCATCGGTAGCCATCCTCAGAGTCCTCACCGGCGGCGGGTGGAGAGGAGGCGTCGGCTGCGCTGCGCTCATACCACTCTGTGCAGGCGTTGTACTGATCCCGGCCCTGGCGCATCGCAGGCATGGCGATCGATGGTCTCCTTGCCTGTATGATGAAAAGAGACCTGATCATCATAGAAGGAGGAGCGGTAGTGAGAAACGGGAGGAGGTCATGGGAGGAACGACAAGGGAAGGCGCAAACCGTCAGTCCGTCATCGGTAGCCATCCTCAGAGTCCTCACCGGCGACGGGTGGAGAGGAGGCGTTGGCTGCGCTGCGCTCATACCACTCTGTGCAGGCGCTGTACTGATCCCGGCCCTAGCGCATCGCGGGCATGGCGATCGATTGTCTCCTTGCCTGTATGATGAAAAGAGACCTGATCATCATAGAAGGAGGAGCGGTAGTGAGAAACGGGAGGAGGTCATGGGAGGAACGACAAGGGAAGGCGCAAACCGTCAGTCCGTCATTGGTAGCCATCCTCAGAGTCCTCACCGGCGTCGGGTGGAGAGGAGGCGTCGGCTGCGCTGCGCTCATACCACTCTGTGCAGGCGCTGTACTGATCCCGACCCTGGCGCATCGCGGGCATGGCGAAAGGCCCATGGACTGGACGAGGCGAGAGACAATCGACGGCGACGGGAAGACCGCAGGGCGGAACCTGAAGCGGGGAGATTTCTCTCGGCCTCTCGGGGCGAGGGCGTCGAGGATTGGATCGTGGGGTCGTGGGGTTGTGTGCTCGTGGTTTCCTTTTCATTTTTTCCTCCGTTTCTTTTTCTCTCTCGCCCTATTTCCTTACGTGGGGAGGAGGTCGTACCAAGAGAGGAGATGGTCGTACGAGGCGGGGGGATTGAACAAGGTGGTCGAACCATAAGGGGAGGTCGAACCATCACGACGTTTGATCCCCCTTTAATAGTAGAGATATCAGTTTCACTGCTTTCGTACCCTTTATTTTGGTCATGTGGATGACCCACAGACTGTAGATAAGATGGATACCCACTCACTACTTTCAATGAAAAGAGTTTTACCAAGGACCCTTACACGGATAGGGAGGACAGACAAGAGGTATGCAACCTGCTGAATATTGTCGTTGAATCGCTCACTGACAAATACTTGGGGCTCCCCTCCCTGGTAAGAGTGGATAGGAGCGACTGCTTCAAACACTTAATTGAGAGAGTTTGCACTCGGATTAATGGCTGCAAAGAGGAAGGGCTAATTGGCTCCGCCATGGAGACCGAAATACGAGCTTCTTTCATCACACCATTTTGCAACGAAGAAAAAAGAAGAGCATAATATAGTTTCTGAATGACTCAAACGGCAGCATGATCGAAGGTAATGACCAGTTAGCATCTCTGATACAGGGTTACTTTGAGGGGTTGTTCACCTCAGAAGTCCTAGCTCCCGACCCTGGGATACTCGGGAAAGTAAACATGCGAGTAACTGAAGAAATATGAACGCAAGCCTCTTGGCTCCGTTCACAACAGATGAAGTAAAGGCATTACTCTGAATTCAATCAAGAGTTATGTACATCTTCAGATATGACAATACTTCCCCCAAAACATTGTCAAGTGTTGGAATTAGGGCACCAACCACGAATAGGAGCTGTATAGAACTCCGAAAGAGATTTTTGATGAAGTCGACATCCTCCTAAGTGGCATTTGCTTGATCCAAACTAGCCCACTTCTTTGGTTGCTGAAAACCATGCAATGCAAGTAATTTTCCACACACTGATTCACACGTTTTATCTGGCCATCTGATTGTGGGTGATAGGCAGAGCTAAACCTCGATTTCACTTGCAGTGCTTTGAAGAAGGCCTGCCACATGTTACTTATGAACATCCAGTTTCTATTAGAGACTATTGACCATTCCACTTAAAAACATTATCAATGAAAGCATGAGACTGATTGTACTGTATAAGGGTGAGCAAGGGGAATGAAATGAGAATATTTAGTGAACCTCTCCACCACCAACGATATGACTTCTTTTCCCAATGATTTGGGAAGACCCTCAAAGAAATCCAATGAGATGTCAGTCCAAGCAGAAGTAGGTAATGGTAGTGTATCGAGACCAGGGTAGTGGCAATGCTCTCCCTTGACTCTTTGGCAAACTGCACACTCGTGTAGTAAAGTTTCAATCTCCTGGCCTCGCGCCAATAAAATAGTTTTTTTTACCCTTTGATAAGTAGCCACAATGCCTGAATGGCCTATGGGAGAGTTGTGAAGTGAAGCAATGATTTGGTGTTTAAGAACAACATCTGATCCTAGATATATTCTTCCTTTATATCTCAAAATGCCAGAACGAAGAGTATAAGGGGGTGCTGCATTGACTGATACAGTGAGCTTCTCAAGCAGAGATATGCAGTGATCATCATTAGTGTAGTTGGTTTCTATAGTTGAAGCCCAAGCAGGAATAACTACAGTGAATACCATCATAAGGGAATCTCTTATGCTCAAAGCATTTGCAACCCTGTTTTCTTTTCTTTTTTTGTACTCAATCTTGTAATTGAATTCAAGCAATTTTAACATAAGCTTGTGTTGGATGCCCTCAGAGACTTTTTGTTCTGTGATGTATTTAAGGCTTTGTTGATTAGTTTTGATCAAGAAAAGAATTAGGAACCAAGAAAGTAGTGACGCCATCTCTTCAAGGATTCAAAAATTGCTAAAGCTTCTCCTTATCATAAGTTGACAAAGTTGCATTTCTGGGTCTAAGGGTTTTACTGAAATAAGCAATTGGTCTGCCTTGTTGCATGAGGACAGAACCAATACCTTGACCCGATGCATCTATTTAAAGAGTAAATGATGGGGTCAAATGAGGCAAAACCATAGCAGGAGCAGTGACCAGACAATTCTTTAATGTTGTGAAGGCTTCAATTTGAGCATCTGACCACTGGAATGAATGTTTTTTTAGACAGTCATGAAGTAAAAAATGATCCCATAATTCTTGACAAATCTTCTTTTTCTACAGCCGTACCAAGAAAACTCATCGGCTAAGTGATAATCTTAGGTGCTGGCCACTCTTTGATGGCAACTATTTTCTGCGGGTCTGTAGATAGACCATATCTTTAGATAACATGCCCTAAATACTCCACTTGAGGGACAGGAAAACTGCATTTTCTAATCTTAGCATATAGTTTTTATGACCTTAGAATGTCTAGGACTAACTTGAGATGCTTGAGATGAGCTTGTTTGGTTTTGATATATACTAGAAGAACGCCCGTGCGTTGCAACGGGGCCACATTAACTTTAAGAGTTCAATATCACGACATTGGCGACCTTTTTTACCATCAAATCCTCTCACACACACTCTCCCTCCCTCTTCCTCACTCTCTCCCCCTCTCCCTCTCTCTAACACACACACATATCCATCTTATTGGGTACGGGACCATAATCCATCTATTTCACACACATGCGCTAGTGCATAACAATATGGATTATGTGTATTATATTTGCCATCAGAATTGAGGGAATTAATTTCATGTAAATCGGCCAGCCACAGCTCCAAGAATACACGGAGGAGGTGGCCCGGGTCAGCGTCGGCGCCGTCAAGGGCCACGGCCCGCTTCCAAGTGCACGGCAATACACATCTTCACAAATATTATAACAAGATGTGAGAAATCACATACTAACACGATGTTGCAATCAATTTGTAATTAAAGAAGTCAAAAGTCTTTTTCTTAAACCAGAATTCCTTATGCTTTGGAGTTTAAACAAACCCCACAATAACATGATCCATTTTTGCTCTACTTATCACCTAATTAAGCAAATGCATGACTTATGAAGCGGATAAGAAATCATGTTAACTTGGAACTAAAATTCCAACAAAAGAGTGAGGAACATACCTTTTATCATTGCTCAAGTCTGAACCTCCCCTATTTGTTAGTGAAATGTGAGTATGCTTGGAAGATAATAATTTCTTATGCAACATATGCTTTTACATCCGAAAGAGCTACAAAATATGTTGACCTACCTATGTGCACTACATTCAGCGTAGCTCGATGTACCTTGCCCTCGCTCTTGATTAGTTGCCGCAGGGCACGCATTCACGCCAACAAGCTGGGAAACAAATGCAAATGTTACACCGAGTCAAAATCAACCATCCCACAATCGTAACAATAGAAAAGATAATAACCAAAATTTAATGAGAAGAACTATCGCTTGGCTCCCAGATCCATCTCGATAGCCCTTGATCTGGCTGCTGAGCTTCTCCTAGCCGCCTCAACATCACGTCATTACCAAACATGTAGTGGATGCCTAGTGGGACAAGGATTAAGAAATAACATGAGGTGAAAAATACAATGGCTGTCAATTCCATAATACGATCCAAGTAATTTGACAAAACAGATCGGGAGCATCTTGTATAATCTCAAAAAAGCAACTAAAAATATGAGAAATGAATTGATGAAAATCAGCCCCTGCTCTCATTCATGCTCGCTTGTAATGGGAGGCAAGAAATGGGGATACCGGAGAAGAAAGGATCACATGGACGGCAAGCCTCCACCACCGGCAAGTGGGGTTGCTTCACATCCAATCTCCATGGCCGCCGCCTCCATGGGGACGATCTCCCATGTTCACAACCAGGCTCCCAATCGTCCGCTGCCTCGCCGACCTTGACGACGAAGTAGTCCCTCCCTTCGATCCCATTCGCAACGGAGGCAACACCCATCCCAGCGGACGGGTCCGCGGTGAGATCCTCTTGGATTGTGGTCGCGCCTCCCAAACCTCACCGGGACACATGAGAGGACGCCGTTGCCATGGTCGCTTGGATGGGGAAAGGAGGCGACATATAAGAACGGGCGCTTCGCCGAGATTGGTGGCGACGGCGGCGGCGAGCGAGCGGGAGGACGGCGGCGGCGAGCGAGTAGGAGGGTGGTGGCGGCAGTCCATCGGCCGCCATGACGTGAGAGGAGGATGGGGATGGGGCCGCGATCTGGACGTATGGAGCGGTCGAGAGGAGGGGAAGCAGACGGCTGGGTTTTTCCATCGTGCGGGGTTTGGGGAGGTCAAACGAGAGGGTTTTTCGCAAGGGAGGCAGAGCAACGAGGGCGGATGTAGGGAGACGGACGCGTCGGTTGGTGAAAAGGAAAGCTACGCATTTTTAGGCAGTAGAGATGATTGATGATAAGAAAGGGAAAATCACATCAATATAAGGAAATATCCCATCAATATTTGATTGATTGCGATTTATTTTCTATATGGTAACTAATCTGATCATCAATACTTGATTGATTATGATTTATTTTTATATGGTAACTAACCTGATGGGTTTATGTGGGTGGTGAAGCGAAAAGGCAGGTAGGAGGGAGACGAAATAAAACCAGCGAAATAAAACCAACGAAAGTGGTGAGGCGAAATAAAACCAACGGATGCAGGGAGATGGGATGCGGTCGGTTGGCAGAAAAAGGAAAGCTACTTATTTTTAGGCGGTAGAGATGATTGGTGATAAGAAAGGGAAAATCACATCAATATAAGGAAATATCCCATCAATACTTGATTGATTGCGATTTATTTTTTATATGGTAACTAATCTGATCATCAATACTTGATTGATTGTGATTTATTTTATATGGTAACTAATCTGATGGGTTTATGTGGGTGGTGAAGCGAAAAGGCAGGTGGGAGGGAGACGAAATAAAACCAGTGAAATAAAACCAACGAAAGTGGTGAGGCAAAATAAAACCAACGGATGTAGGGAGACGGGACGCGGTCGGTTGGCAGGAAAAGGAAGCTACGCATTTTTTAGGCAGTAGAGATGATTGATGATAAGAAAGGGAAAATCACATCAATATAAGGAAATATCCCATCAATACTTGATTGATTGCGATTATTTTTTATATGGTAACTAATCTGATCATCAATACTTGATTGATTGTGATTTATTTTTATATGGTAACTAATCTGATGGGTTTATATGGATGGTGAAGCGAAAAGGCAGGTGAGAGGAAGACGAAATAAAACCAGCGAAATAAACCAACGAAAATGGTGAGGCGAAATAAAACCAGCGAAAAATAACCGGCGGACTATTCACCAACTGCTATACTAGGAGTAGAGATATATATAGGATGACAGTTTGGGACACCTAGGTGCCCAGGCACCTTGCCTATCTGTCGTTGGATCGTGTTTAGCGACTGATTTGGAAACTAGTGAAAATGGCTTAATTTGGCAAGCTTTAATTCTTTAATCATTCCATGCATGCATGTCACGCATAGAAAAGGAAGGAAATTAAAATACCATATTGAATAAAAATCAATATTTATTACCTCCTTATATAGCACTTATTTATTCGTAGGCTAAATCACTTTGTATGTACATACACGTGTATGTTACGTAATTTTAGTTAGGTATACATATACCCACAACATAATTGGGTATACATATACCCATACATGTAATTTTGTTAGTAGGTATATGCATACCTATTTATGTACATAATTTCATTAGTAGGTATGTGCATGCCTGCGTATGTATATAATTTAATTAGTAGGTATATGCATACCTGCGTATGTATATAATTTAATTAGTAGGTATATGCATACCAGCGTATGTATATAATTTAATTAGTAGGTATACGCATACCATGTATGTATATAATTTTATTAGTACGTATATGCATACCCGCATATGTACATAATTTAGTTAGTAGGTATATACATATCCACTATGTATATATATCATGGGTATGTCTGTACTATATAGGTAAATTGTTTGGGTATATACATATCCACTATGCATAAAATTTCTTTATTAGCAAGACCTATAATTTAGTTAGTATGTATATACATATCCACTATGCATATAATTTCTTTATTTGCAAGACCTAGAATAAATCATTGGATATATATACACGCCCGCGTATGTACATAACTCATTAGTAGGTATATATATCATGGGTATGTCTCTACTATTTGGAGTCAGTGCACAATTTATTGATTCAAATAATAAGTCATAGATACCTCATGAAGGTACAATTTTAATGTATATGTGTATTCACCTGTGCGTACAAGGTCTACAAGCCGGCGAGTCACATTGTGCGTACATGCATGTATATTTCTTTCCTTTTTATTCTGTTATACTCTCTCTCTACCAATTAATGTGTGCTTTAATTCTTTTCCAATCAATAAATGCAAATTGGTTGACATGCGAGCTACTAATGCTAGGTGCCCAGGCACCTAGGTGCCCCAAATAATTTACCTATATATATATATATATATATATATATATATATATATATATATATATATCAGACTATCATCAAAGAATACCAAAAGGTATTTTCGAAGCAAAAGCATGATTCATTAAAGATTGGAAGGTAGCACGTGCATTGGTGATCGAGTCCAGATGGCATCACTAAGTATTCATAATGACAAAAATATGTCCTAAAAGCTGTTTTATGAATGTCTTCTTTTCTCATTCTTATCTGATGATAACCTGATCTCAAATCAAGTTTGGAAAATAGTTGTGCACCATGTATCACATCTAATAGATCCTCAATGACAGGAAAATTGAATTGATTTTCTGCATTTAACCCAAACGCAAGTTTGAAAACAAGACCTTCACTGTGGATGGAAGTAGTCAAGGTTTAGGCTTTGGATCTATGAAGTTCAGGTTTTGCAGTAGAGGCAGAAGCTAGTGCGGGTAGCCCTGCCAGAAACTAGAATGTGGATGATGCACCTGGCTGGAGGTGGATGGGTTCAGCTCGATCAACTGGGATAGGAGTTTTTTTCTCTATCTTGCTCCATGGTGTTCAAGCAGTGTGTCCAGAAAGCTATGATTTGTTACTTGTGAACTGCGTTGGGATTTCCCCAAAGAGGAGAGCATGATGCAGTACAATAGAGATAAGTATTTCCCTCAGTTAAGAACCAAGGTTATCAATCCAGTAGGAGAACCACATAACACCTTGTTAGCAGCACCTGCACACAAACAAAAAATCCTTACAACCCAACAAGAACAAGGGGTTGTCAATCACTCGGCGGTTACGTGCAAGATTAGATTCTGTAGTAACTAATAGATAGATTGAACAAAAATATAAAATAAAATAAATATGATAGAAGTGCAACAAAGTATTTTTAGGATTTTTAATATAGGATAGAAGTAGACCCCCCCCCCCCCGGGGGTGGGGGGGGGATGGGGGTGGCATAGTTCTCACTAGAAGCTTCTCTCTTGAGAATAGCATACGATGGGTGGCATGAATGTTCAGATCCGAAGATTCAAGACAAAAGTTTAATATTGACATAAAAATAATAATACTTCAAGCATACTAACAAAGCAATCATGTCTTCTCCAAATAACATGGCCAAAGAAAGTTATCCCTACTAAATCATATAGTCCGGCTATGCTCTATCTTCATCACACAAAGTATTTAAATCATGCACAACCCCGATGACAAGCCAAGCAATTGTTTCATACTTGTTCTCAAACTTTTCAATCTTCACGCAATACATGAGCGTGAGCCATGGACATAGCACTATAGGTGGAATAGAATGGTGGTTGTGGAGAAGATAAAAAGGAGAAAATAGTCTCACATCAACTAGGCGTATCAACGGGCTATGGAGATGCCCATCAATAGATATCAATGTGAGTGAGTAGGGATTGCCATGCAACGGATGCAATAGAGCTATAAGTGTATGAAAGCTCAACAAAAGAAACTAAGTGGGTGTCCATCCAACTCGCTTGCTCACGAAGACCTAGGGCAATTTCAGGAAGCCCATCATTGGAATATACAAGCCAAGTTTTATAATGAAAAATTCCCACTAGTATATGAAAATGATATCATAGGAGACTCTCTATCATGAAGATCATGGTGCTACTTTGAAGCACAAGTGTGGTAAAAGGATAGTAGCATTGTCCCTTCTCTCTTTTTCTCTCATTTTTTTCTTTTTCTTTTTTATTTGGGCCTTCTGTTTTTTATGGCCTCTTTTTTTATTTTCTCTTTTTTTTCGTCTGGAGTCTCATCCTGACTTGTGGGGGAATCATAGTCTCCATCATCCTTTCCTCACATGGGACAATGCTCTAATAATGATGACCATCACACTTTTATTTACTTACAACTCAATAATTACAACTCGATACTTGGAACAAAATATGACTCTATATGAATGCCTCCGGCGGTGTATCGGAATGTGCAATGAATCAAGAGTGACATGTATGAAAGAATTATTAAGGTGCCACAAATACGATGTCAACTACATGATCATGCAAAGCAATATGACAATGATGAAGCGTGTCATAATAAACGGAACGGTGGAAAGTTGCATGGCAATATATCTCGGAATGGCTATGGAAATGCCATAATAGGTAGGTATGGTGGCTGTTTTGAGGAAGGTATATATATGGTGGGTGTATGATACCGGCGAAAGTTGCGCGGTATTAGAGAGGCTAGCAATGATGGAAGGGTAAGAGTGCATATAATCGATGGACTCAACATTAGTCATAAAGAACTCACATACTTATTGCAAAAATCTATTAGTTATTGAAACGAAGTACTACGCGCATGATCCTAGGGGGATAGATTGGTAGGAAAAGACCATCGCTCGTCCCCGAGCGCCACTCATAAGGAAGACAATCAATAAATAAATCATGCTCCGACTTCATCACATAACGGTTCATCATACGTGCATGCTACGGGAATCACAAACTTTAACACAAGTATCTTTCAAATTCACAACTACTCTACTAGCATGACTCTAATATCACCATCCTCATATCTCAAAACAATCATAAAGAGTCGAACTTCTCATGGTATTAATTGCACTTTATATGAAAGTTTTTATTATACCCATCTTGGATGCCCATCATATTAGGACTAGTTTTATAGCCAAAGCAAATTACCATGTTGTTCTAAAAGACTCTCAAAATAATATAAATGAAGCATGAGAGATCAATAATTTCTATAAAATAAAACCACCACCGTGCTCTAAAAAGATATAAGTGAAGCACTAGAGCAAAATTATCTAGCTCAAAAGATATAAGTGGAGCACATAGAGTATTCTAATAAATTCCGATTCATACGTGTCTCTCCCAAAAGGTGTGTACAACAAGGATGATTGTGGTAAAATAAAAAGCAAAGACTCAAATCATACAAGACGCTCCAAGCAAAGCACATATCATGTGGTAAATAAAAATATAGCCTCAAGTAAAGTTACCAATAGACGAAGACGAAAGAGGGGATGCCTTCCGGGGCATCCCAAGTTTAGACGCTTGAGTATCCTTGAATATTTACTTGTGGTGCCTTGGGCATCCCCAAGCTTGAGCTCTTGCCTCTCCTCCTTCTCCTCACATCGAGACCTCCTTGATCTTTGATCACTTCATCCACACAAAACTCAACAGAAAGTTTGGTAAGATCCGATAGTATAATAAAGCAAATCACTACTCTAAGTACTATTGCAAACCAATTCATATTTTGTTTTTGCATTATAGATACTGTAATATAACTTTTCCATGGCTTAATCCACTGATATAAATCTATAGTTTCATCAAAACAAGCAAAACAATGCATCAAAAACAGAATCTGTCTTAAACAGGACAGTCTGTAGTAATCTGAACATTCACCATACCTCTGGTACTAAAAAAATTCTGAAATAATTAGGAAAAATAAAAAAATTGTATATAAAGACAGTGCAAAAAGTTTTAGAACCGTTTGATGTTCCAGTAAAAAATGTAAAATCGCGCACTACAGACAAAGTTTCTGTTTTGCACCGCACAAACCAACAAGCAATGTAAACATCCTAAAGGAAAATCTTGGCACATTATTTTTATAATACAATGGAATTGTACAAGGGGATAATTATTTTTGTTGAAAAGTTTCTGTAATTAAGATTCACAAAGTTTTCGTGAGCATGAAGAAAGTTCAAGGACGTCCCCCACTTTCACAATGCTCGTCTATCTCACTTTCACTTTTCCTTTTGTGAAGTTTTAAGTTACCCTCTATATTTTTTTTGTTTTTAAACTTTATAAAAGCACTCAATAGAAATAAATGACTCGATAAAACTTACGGATTGTCTCCCTGGCAGCGCTTTCTTTAAAGCCATTAAGCTAGGCATAAAGTGCTCAAGTAACAAATCCACCCGGATTCCAAGGTATATCAAAGCCAATTTTAATTAACAATGATTTGGCATTTAGTAGTGAGCAGAAAGCAACATATATCAAGAAATGACGAAGTATAACTCTCTTCCTATGCATCGTCATGTCATACAAGAACAATTCATGCACATCAAGTAAAGGCCAATACATAGCATAAGCAATTTCTTGCAATTCTATCGTGTTGGAAACATAAAGAGGCGGAGAGGTAGTTCCTCTCTCATAATAATTGCAAGTAGGAGCAGCAAGCACATGCATATTATATTCATCAAAATCATCATGTGTAACAGTAAAAGGCAACCCATCAATATAATCCTTAACAAGAGCGAACTTCTTCGATATAGTGTAGTTGGGGGAATTCAAAAAGATAACAGGACTATCATGTGTGGGTGCAATAGCAACAATTTCATTCTTAATATCAGGAAGTATAGCAAGTTCATTTCCACAAGCAGAATTCATATTGGCATCATGGCCACAAGCATAACAAGCATCAAGTTCATCAAAAAGGGATATTTCAAATGAATCAACGGGATCATAGCAATCACCATGGCATTCATCCTTCGGTAAGAACGAAGGGGCATTAAATAATTTATGAGTTGAAGACTTACTCTCATTAGAAGGTGGGCACGGGTAGCTAATCCGATCTTCCTCCTTTTGTTCTTCGCTCTCCTCATCATCTTTTTCATCCAATGAGCTCACAGTTTCATCAATTTCTTCTTCCATAGACTCCTGCAAAATATTAGTCTCTTCTCGAACAACGGAGACTTTCTCAATAAATTCATCAATATCATAATTGTATTTATAATTCTCATAGCAATATTTAAGGATAGCTAAATTTTCAGGTCTATAAACTGAATCATCAAAATCTTCAAGCTCTTTAAACAAAGATTCAATTTCACATGCACCCTTAAAAGCCAAATTCTTCTATTCGTTCCACATCATAGTAATCATATATACCTCTAGCATAAGAAGCCAAGGTTTTATTATCATTAAATCTACATGAAAAGGGAAGGTGTGGAGCCTTCATCCTAGAGCAACAAGTATAATCATATCTCAAGCATACTTGCCGAGCATACCAATGCAACATATGAATTTGATCCCATAATAGTTTCCCTTTTGAGTCAAGCGATAATCCCTAAAGTATTCACGTTGATCCAACGTGCCTCCCATTATATAATTGAATGGGATTTTCTCAGGATTATTAAAGTAGTGCATAATATCTTTCACATAATGAGCATCGATGGTTTTAGGAGGTTCCCCATCTCCATGAGTAGCAAGTACACCTATTTTTATTTGGTATTTAGTGTTCCATATCCATAACTAAAGATAGAGGACAACTTAGAACAGAAAATAAAAACTACTTAGTGAAAAAGCAAACAAGCACACACGAGAATATTCACCCCACACTATTGCTCCCTGGCAACGGCGCCAGAAATCCTTCTTGCTACCTCTTGAGCATGCGTTGGTTTTCCCTTGAAGAGGAAAGGGTGACGCAACAAAGTAGCGTAAGTATTTCCCTCAGTTTTGAGAACCAACGAATCAATCCAGTAGCGATAAAGGGGTTGTTACTCCCTTCACGGTCACTAGCAAAAGTGAGATCTAATAGAGATAATAAAGTAAATATTTTTGGTATTTTGTTGTATAGATTGGAAAGTAAAGATTGCAAAATAGTAAACGAGATGTGATGTAAATAGAAATATATGCAATATAATAGGAAAGAGACCCGGGGGCCATAGGTTTCACTAGTGGCTTCTCTCAAGATAGCATGTATTACGGTGGGTGAACAAATTACTGCCGAGCAATTGATAGAAAAGCGCATAGTTATGAAGATATCTAAGGCAATGACCATGAATATAGGCATCACGTCCGTGTCAAGTAGACCGAAACGATTCTGCATCTACTACTATTACTCCACACATGGACCGCTATCCAGCATGCATCTAGAGTATTAAGTTCATAAGAACGGAGTAACGCATTAAGCAAGATGACATGATGTAGAGGGATAAACTCAAGCAATATAGTATAAACTCCATCTTTTTATCCTCGATGGCAACAATACAATACGTGCCTTGCTGCCCCTAATGTCATTGGGAAAGGACACCGCAAGATTGAACCCAAAGCTAAGCACTTCTCCCATTGCAAGAAAGATCAATCTAGTAGGCCAAACTAAACCGATAATTCGAAGAGACTTGCAAAGGTATCAAATCATGCATATAAGAATTCAGAGACGAACGAAATAATATTCATAGATAAACTTATTCATAAATCCACAACTCATCGGATCTCGCCAAACACATCGCAAAAGAATATTACATCGAATAGATCTCCAAGAACATCGAGGAGAACTTTGTATTGAGAATCAAAGAGAGAGAAGAAGCCATCTAGCTAATAACTATGGACCCGAAGGTCTGTGGTAAACTGCTCACGCTTCGTCGGAGAGGCAATGGTGTTGATGTAGAAGCCCTCCGTGATCGAATCCCCCTTCGGCAGATCGCCGAAAAAGGCCCCAAGATGGGATCTCACGGTGTACAGAAGGTTGCGGTGGTGGAAAAGTGGTTTCGTGGCTCCCCCTGATGTTTCTAGGGTATAAGAGCATATATAGGCGAAATAAGTACGTCGATGGAGCTACGAGGGGCCCACGAGGGTGGGGGGCACGCCCTCCTGCCTCGTGGCCTCCTCGTGGAGTCCCAGACTTCAACCCCAAGTCTTCTGGTTTGCTTTCGGTCCAAGAAAGATCATCGCGAAGGTTTCATTCCGTTTGGACTCCGTTTGGTATTCCTTTTCTTCAAAACTCTAAAATAGAAAAAAAACAGAAACTGGCACTCGGCCTCCGGTTAATAGGTTAGTCCCAAAAATAGTATAAAAGAGCATATTAAAGCCCATTAAACATCCAAAATAGATATTATAATAGCATGGAACAATAAAAAATTATAGATACGTTGAAGACGTATCAGTGGGTGAACAAATTACTGTTGTGCAATTGCTAGAAAAGCAAATAATCATGACGATATCCGAGGCAGTGATCATGTATGTAGGCATCACGTCTGAGACAAGAAGAACGACTCCTGCCTGCATCTACTACTATCACTCCACACATCGCCCACTATCCAGCATGCATCTAGAGTATTAAGTTCATAAAGATCGGATTAACGCCTTAAGCAAAATGACATGATGTAGACAAAGTAAACTCATGCATGAATAAACCCCATCTTATTATCCTTAATGGCAATGATACAAATACGTTTCATGTCCCTTTCTGTCACTGGGTTGAGTACTGCAAGATCGAACCCATTACAAAGCACCTTTTCCATTGTAAGAAAAATCATTCTAGTTGGCCAAACCAAATCAATAGATCGAAGAGAAATACAAAGCTATAATAATCATGAATTAGAGAGTTCAGAGAAAACTCAAATAATATTCATGGATAATTTGATCATAAAATCACAATTCATCTGATCCCAACAAACATACCGCAGAAAGTGATTACATCGGATAGAACTCCAAGAACATCGAGGAGAACATTGTATTGAAGATCAAAGAGAGAGAGAGAGAGAGAGAGAGAGAGAGAGAGAGAGAGAGAGAGATAGAGAGAGAGAGAGATCCATCTAGCTACTATGGACCCGTAGGTCTGTGGTAAACTACTCACACAGCATTGGAAGGGCAGCAAGGTTGATGTAGAGCCCCTCCGTGATCGAATCCCCCTACGCCAGAGTGTCGAAAAAGGCCTCCAGATGGGATCTCGTGGATGTGGAACTTGTGGCAACGGAAAAAGTATTTTGGCTGGCTCTCTGTTGGTTTCTGATTTTAGAGAATTTATAGAGGCGGAGTTAGGTCAAACGGAGCCACGTGGGCCCCACGAGCCACCAGGGTGTGCCCTGGTGCCTCATGGGCCACTGCTCCATCTTCTCGTCCCCTCCCAAAGCTTCCAGGGTCTCTTATGTCCTGAAAAAATCTTCAAAAAGTTCCATAGCATTTGGACTTCATTTGGTACTGATATTCTGAAAAACCAAAAATAGGAAAAAATAGCAACTCGCACTGGGCACTAAGTTAATAGGTTAGTCCCCAAAAATGATATATAATTGCTTGTAAATGTATATAAAACATCCAAGATTGATACTATAATAGCATGGAACAATAAAAAATTATAGATACGTATCATGCATCCCCAAGCTTAATTCCTACCTGTCCTCGAGTAGGTAAATGATAAAAATAGAATTTTTGATGTGGAATGCTACCCATCACATTCATCATATTATTTTCTTCTTTGTGGCAAGGATATTTGGACTTGAGTGATTCAAAGCAATAGTCTACAGTTTGGCATGAAAATATAAATACTCATGCACACCAACAAGCACCACGTCTTTCAAAATATCAATGCTAAAGAGAGTTATCCCTAGCCCATTATGCTCGATCATTGATCGATTCATGAAATACACTCAATATTAGCTACACCCAATGCACAAGTATGACAATAGTGCTCTCTAATTGGTGCATTATAAGAGAAGATGGAGACCCAAAATAAAATAAAAATTGCATAAAAGTAAAATAGATAGGCCCTTCATAAAGGGAAGCAGAGATTGTAGAGGTGCCAGAGCTCAAAGTTTAAAATAGAGAGATAAAATTATTTTGAGAGGAATGCTTTTCTTGTCAATGATACGACCAAAAGTTCCCAACATCTTCCATGCTAGACACATTATAGGCGGTTCCCAATGTTGGGGGTTGGGTGCGACATATGCCAAGGGATGGCTTATCATGGTGGGAGCGAGTAGAACGTCGCCGGTGCCTGGAAGCGGCATGAGGCGTAGACACGAACGCCGGCGCACTTTACCTAGGTTCGGGGCTCTCCTAGGAGATAACACCCCTAGTCCTGCTCTGCGGGGTCTCCGCATGATCACTAAAGCACTAGTGAGTACAATGGTGCTCCTCGAGCTGTTTGCTAGAGGTGGAAGAAAGCAAGGCTAGCTCTCTCCTTTCTCTATGGGTGAGTCTAGTTCTAACAGGTTGGAACCCTTTGCATGGGTGCCCTGGGGGGGTTTATATAGGCCTACCCCCAGGGGTACATTGGTAATCTTGACGGGTGTAGGACCCGCCTGTCAGCGTCTCTAATCTCCGGCTTCTCCGTTGGCTGCTGGGGCCAGCCGCCTGGTGGGCCCCGTCGACTGGTCTGGTATGGAGCCGGCAGGCCGCTCTCGCCGCTCGCGGGTCCTGCCGGCTGCTGATCACTATAGTTGTGATGCTAATGACGCAGGCTTGGTCGGGGGAGCGTGGCTACAGTCCCGCCGCCTGGCGGGCGATCAGTGTAGCCACACCGTGTCTTGTCTGGTTAATGGCGCGCGGGCCTCGAGGGAGGAACAAACCGCCTGCTGGAACCCGGCTTCCCTCCGGTCCAACTGGTCCGGCTTCCTCCGCCTTCATGGCTCTCACTGCATGGCGGGGCCCGCCGCCTGCGGGCCATACCGACAGGCCGTCGTGGGAACAGGCTCCGTCCGTCAGAAGTGACGTCAAGGGGGGAGTGGCAACAGTGCCGCGCCGTGCGGTGATCCCCGCCTGTACGGGGCACTGTGGCCACGCCCGGCCCTGGATTTGGGAAGGAGGGGCTACACTGTAGCCACTCCCTGTCTTGTCCACTTGATGAGGGCGCAGACTTTTAAGGGCGCCGCGGGCCGACTGCCAGGAGTCGGCTTCGCTGGAAGCCGCCTACTAGGAGTCGGCCTGTCTTGGTGCCGTCTTCTGGAACTTGGCCGCCTATGGGCAGCCGGCCATTCCTCCAGCCGACCACCAGAAGGAGATACTTCATCTTGACGAGGGCGCAGACTTTGAGGGCACCATGGGCCGACTTCTAGGAGTCGGCTTCTCTGGAAGCCGCCTACTAGGAGTCAGCCTGTCTTGATGCCGTCTTCTGGTAGTCGGCCACCAGAAGGCGGCACTTCATCTTGACACTTTGAGGGGCGCGGCCAGCCCCGATGTCTTGAAAGGTTCTGGGTCTCAGGTTAGCCTACCCGTGGCCCACTACTCCGACAGTAGTCCCCGAAGCCTCAGCAGTTTCCTTCTTCAAGTGCTCGCGGTGGAGTTTCGTCAGACTCGTGCCGAGCCGCCTGGCGGGAGTCGGCCTTACCCAGGCGGACTTGTCCAGAACTTCAAATCGCCCCGGCGGGAACCAGGTGGCTTGCTTGCTAACCTTCCGGGCCACCGCCCGTCGTGGGCATGCCACGTTGGGTTGAGTGGCCGGGTCGGCCAGCTAGCCCACGCGCGCGATGGGACACTCCTGTGGGCGGGGCCCGCCACTACCGGGCCTTGGGACATGAGCGGATCCGCTGCGGCCGAGGCGGGCGGTTGAGTTTCCCCGCGGAGTTACTGCATGCAGTAACTCGTTCGATAAAGGCGGGAGCGTGGGGTCATGGGCACAGTTAATCCCACGCCCGCCCCTCGGCTTCGTAGCCCGTAGGCCTATAAGTAGGGGGAGGTGGGGGAGTGGCGGAGCACGTGCGCCCCTCCACCCCATTCTTTCCTCCTTCTTCTTCCTCTCGCCGTAGCACCTCCAAGCCACACCGAGCGCTGCAGTGGTTCATCTCCGATGAGCTCATCTGCCAACCTCCCGCCCCCATGGCGCGCTCCGGAGCATGGGATGGCTCCAAAGTCCATGACGACCACATCGACTTTCTCCGCCAGACGCGGCGGCTGCCCGGCAATGACTACGTGAAGGTTCGCCTTGCGCCAGAGAAGGAGATCCCGCCGGTGCCAGAGGAGGGTGAGCGGGTCGTCTTCCGCTCGCACTGCCTGCGCGGCCTCGTCCTGCCGGCGAGCAGCTTGTTCCGGGCCTTCCTCGAGTTCTACAATCTTCAGCCTCACCACCTCACCCCGAACACGGTGATGCTGCTGTCCGCCTTCATCACTCTGTGCGACGGCTTCCTCGGCATCCTCCCCACCATCGAGCTTTGGGGGGAGTTCTTCTACACCAAGCTCGGCACCCTCGTCGCGGGCGTGCCGGCTCAATGCGGCACTTTCATTGCGGTGCGGAGGCCTGTGGCCGAAAATCCGTTTCCTCCCATCACGCTGATCAAGTCAGTGAAGATGTGGCAGCGGTCGTACTTCTACATGAAGAGCGTCTTCCCGTAGGGCGACTGGGTCAACTTGCCGACTTACGCAGCTGGGCGGCGGCTGGGAGGCGGCCCAACTGGTCGTACCGGGCCAAGACACTGTCTCCTTCCGGAGCCGCCGCCATCGCACAGCTCCGGGTGCTGACACAGTCGGAGGGCCTGACTGGGCCAGACTTGCTGTCCGCCTTCGGGGCGCACCGGGTGCTCCCGCTCCAGGGCCGCCCTCAGATGATCTGTAGATGAGCGGGCATTAGGACCCAAGCCGGCTATGCACCAAGGAGATGCCTCACCCAGAGGTAGCTCACATGGTGAACTACCTTGCGAACTGCGAGCTCACGGAGGAGTGGCGGTTTGGCAAGGAGCCGTATTCATGCGCCGACCCCCCGCCTATGGTAAGTTATCTTTCTTTTCTCTATCTTTTTTGTTGCCGAGTTCTGCCTGTCCAACCTAACCAATCGGCCTTTGAATAGAGCCCCCCCTCCAGCCGGCTGGCGGCACCGCGGGGCCGGAGTGTCGATTCCTCCCCGACAAAGCGGAGAGCGACGCGGATGACCATGACTTGGGGGCTGCGTCCTTGGAGGACGACGCCTAGGGAGGAGGCGGCAAAGCAGGCGGCTCAGGGCTCGGAGCCAGCCTCGAGGAGTCGTCCCGCGCTGCCAGCCGGGGTCTGTCCCGCAGGGCGCAAGCTCGTCTGCCGCGCCGGCAGCCCAAGGTGGTGCGCACAAGCGCAGGGCTGCGTCGAGCCTGTTCGGCAGCCGGCCGAAGAAGCCCAAGGGCTCGGCCGCGGAGACTAAGCGGGATGAAGCGGCCGCGAAGGCCATCCGCTTCCGCAAGGCGGTGAAGGAGCCGCAGCTGGTTTCCGCGTAAGTACTGTCTTCCTCTCGCGCCTTCATTTTTCCCTTGTTGATTCTTTCTGAGTTTCTTTCGCTTTATCTTCTTGACTTAGGGCCCGCTCTCTCTTGAGAAGTCGGCCGCCGCCTCCATCGTTGGGTCGGCGGAGACTTCTGCCACCACCCGGCGAATCGACCCGGCCGCCGACCTCCGGGAGGCAACGAAGCAAAACATGCAGGAGGTGCGCGAGGAGTAGGAGGCTGCCCGCCTGGAGAAGGCAGAAGCGGAAAGGGCGGAGGCTGCCGCCCTGAAGAAGCTGGCGGACGCCAAGGCAACCACCGTGGCGAAGAAGCAGGCTGAAGAAGACGCGCGCCAGTTGTCGGCGATATTCATCACTCCCCAGAACTCCGCGCATCCACCACCGGAGTTCGTGGTGCAGACTGGGGAAGCCGGCGGCGAACACCCTATCATGGAGTGGGACAGCGGCGATGTCGCCATGCCTGACATAATCGTGCCCCGGCCTCCACCTTCTGAGGAAGCGCGGGACAAGCAGCCGTCTGATCCACCGGCGCCACCGGCCGGAGACGAAATGGCGACGGGCCTAACTCCTGAGTTCTGTACCCCGACGCGTCGCCGGCTCGCCAAGGCGGCCTCAGCGCCACGCCCGCTGGAGACCGGCGCCGCAAGCTCCTCGATCCCGGACACCGAGGCAACCAGCGCCGCACCCACTGGGTGGGTGTGGGGAGGCGGGACAGGCCCTCTGAATAAGGCGATCCTGGACGTTCAAGAAAAACTCTGCGCCGAGGCCAACGCTCTCAAGAACTACAACAAGGCGTTCCTAGAATCGCGAGAGGCCATCTGGGTACGCTTCTTGCTTCTTCGTTTTTAATTCTTGTATTGCTTCGTGGGGGTGCGTCAGCGCTCCCACTGTGTAGTCCCCGAGTCTCGGGCCGTCAGGCGGTTCGGAACTTTAATTGGCAAGCTCCGAATGCTGATGTCTTTGCTGCAGGATTATCATAACCTCCGCGCAGCCGCCTTCAACTCGAAAGTCCAGGAGTTGGATCAACGTGCCATCGACTTGTCGGAGAGCCAGAGTAAGTCTTTTTATCTCTCTGCGGGGGCGCGCTGGCGCACCCGTGGGCTGTAGTCCCCGAGATTCAGGCCGGCTGCTGAGCAGTCGGGCCGGATCTTCCTGGCGACTGATCTTCTTTGGGTTGATATTGACGACTTCTTTCTCCGCTGAGGTATTTGGCGCCAGCTGGCTATAGTCCCGAGATTCGGGCCGACTCGAAAGGCGATCGGGCCGGATCTCCCCGGCGACTATACTTCTTCTCTGTTGGCAACTGACACCTTTCCCTTCTTCACTTCTCTGTAGAGGCCAACGCCGCCTTGCAGCAGCAGCTGGGCGAAGCCAACACCGTGCTGCGTGCCAAGGAGGTGGAGTGCGGCAAGCTGGCTGAAGAGCGTGACGGCTGGTCGCGCAACTAGCGGAGCAGGCGGAGCTTCTCAAGAAGGTCCAGAAGGAGGTGGAGGACAAGGAGACCAGCCTCCCTGCTAAGTTCGCGACCGAACGCTCCAACTGGACCGGTAAGGAGGCGATGCTGACTTTCGGTTTCACGAGATTGAAGACATAGTTGATGGTGAGCTTCCTCTTTTTCCTTATTTGAGCTGCCGGCTACTGGTCGAGCCGGCCTCTCTTCTCTAACTTCGGCTCTTTGCTTTCTCTTTTGGCAGACTTCTTCCCTGGTCACTCTGACGCTGCCAATCAGGCCATTGAAGCTGATCGCGAAGGACGGAGGGCGGAAGGTGCGAAGATTGCTGCCAATGCCCCCCGGACCCTTAGCGAACAGCCCCTGAGCATCGAGGCCCGACTTCGGCCGGCTCACCGGATGCTGCGCCGTCTTCAGCGTGTCGGCGCCCAGGCAATCGCCGCCCTGTGGCCGGACATGCTGGCACCGCGCACTCCCAGTCGGACTGCCGATTGGCTGGAGGTGGCGGCCGACCGTCTTGAGGCCTGGAAGGGCTCCTCGGCCCGAGCTGGAGCGCGCCGGGCCTTGGAGTTTGTCAATGTGTGGTACCCTGGGCTAAATCTAGCCCAGTTGACCACGTTTCAGCTGGAAGCCCAGGAGGAGATGGTGGCAGTAGAGGATGACCTTGTCAAGCGCGCGGCGGCAATCGCCGAGTACACCGACACTAGCGTCTTCGTCCCGGAGCGGGCCGAGAACGGCGCCGAGGCGCCACCAGACTGGTTTGGGTTGAACCCGGAGGATGGCGAGGACTCGGCCGAGGTGATCGACTCCAGTGGCGAGGAGGAAAACGAGGAGGAGGAGGAAGGCGAAGAGGAGGCGCCAGAGGTCGGAGTGGACGGCCAACCTCAGCTGGACTGCGCCTCCAGCAACGAGCCACGCCCGGGCGAGCAGGCTGCCACTGGAGGCGACCAAGCGGGGACTGACCAGTCGGCCGCTTCACCAACCGGCGCCACCGACTCCTCCGATCCACCGAACCCGTCTGCTGCTCCCTAGGCTGCCAGTTTATCTTTTGCTTTACCTGCTTGTCAGTCTCGACGAACTTGTTAACTTTGCACAATTCCACCCGCGGGGTGTATTTCAAACTTTGTTGAATGCTGGCCAAGGGCCTTTGATGTGTAAATATTTTTTCCGGGTTCTATCTTTTCTTGCTTTCTGTTCCTTGGCCTTTTTCCTTCGCCGCCCTCCCTTAGTTGCCGTCTTGCCAGTCTGACAGCCGCTCTGCGGACTGTGCCTGGGTCAAGTACTTAGCTACTTATGGGAAGGCAAGTACTTAGCCGATTAGAACATTTTTTAGCAAGTTAAATAGAATCCGGCCTGCCGGCTGCTCAACAGCCGGTCGTAGAGGCGGGAAGCCGGCTTGAACTATGCACATGCTTTGGGTCCTTAGCTATTTTTCATGTGGGCACCCTTTCTGCCTTACTCCTGCCCACTGCATACGCTCAAGGGCTGTGGCTTCCGGCAGGAGGTGGCTTAAGTGCCAACACATTACTTGTCCGGCTGCAGGAAGCTTTACATAGTGCAAGGCGGCGAGTCCCCGGGCCGATTAGTCAGACCCGGTGCCAGGCGTCATAAATGAAATACACATTCATAGGATAGTTCTTATCATATAGATAAAAGAGGGCAGTCCCCGAGCTCTTCTCGGGGGACCCAGAGTCTTCGTACTTTAATACAAAAGGTAGCGTGGTACATACTGCTTCAACTGTAAAATCTTCGGAGGAGATTTGCATTCCATGGCCGCTCCGTCTCCTTGCCGGAGTCATCCCTCTTCTTGGCGCTGCCGAGGCTTACGAGCATCGATCGGTAGTAGGAGTCGTTGCCCAACACCTTGTCGATGATGAAGGGCCTTCCCAAGGCGCTGAGAGCTTGTGCTGGCTGGCTGTTCGCTGGATCAGCCACAGCACAAGGTCTCCCTGTTGGAAGGATCTTGGCTTGACCTTCCGGTTGTAGTATGGGCGTAGACTCTGCTGGTAGATAGTGGACCGGCTGAGTGCCAATAGCCGGCCCTCTTCCAGCAAATCGATGCCGTCTTGTCGTGCTTCTTCTGCCTCCTCTTCGGTGTACATGGTGACTCGAGGGGAGTCGAATTCTATGTCCGTCGGGATGATGGCTTCGGCACCGTAGACGAGGAAGAAAGGAGTGAAGCCGGTTGACTTGTTCGGGGTTGTACGCAGGCTCCAGAGGACCACCGGCAGCTCATCGAGCCAACAGCCGGCCGAACGCTCCAGAGGCTCGACCAGTCGGGGCTTGATGCCGGACAAAATGAGGCCATTTGCTCGCTCCACCTGGCCGTTTGACAGCAGACGGGCAATGGACGTTAAGTCCAGTCGGATACCCTGCGTCGCGCAGAAACGGGCCAAGGCGCCTTTGGCAAAGTTTGTGCCATTGTCGATGATGATGCTGTGTGGTATGCCATACCGGATGGTGATGTCTGAGATGAAAGTCACAACAGTCAGACCGTTCAGCTTCTTGATTGGTTTTGCTTCTATCCACTTGGTGAACTTGTCCATTGCGACAAGCAGATGAGTCATGCCACCTCGAGCAGTCTTGAATGGTCCCACCATGTCCAGGCTCCAGACGGCAAAGGGCCAGGCCATGGGGATGGTCTTGAGTGCGGAAGCTGGCTGATGTGGCTTGGAGCGGAACTTCTGGCACCCTTTGCATTTCTGGACCAAGTCTTTGGCGTCTTCTAGAGCAGTCAGCCAGAAAAAACCGTGGCGGAAAGCTTTGGCCACGAGTGCTCTTGAAGCCACGTGGTGACCACACTCGCCTTGATGGATATCTTTGAGGATTGCTTGGCCTTGCTCTGGCTCTACGCAACGCTGGTAAACACCAGTGACACTTCACCTCACAAGTTCTCTATTGACGATGGTGTATGCTGCAGCTCGGCGTTGCACCTGTCGGGCCGAGATCTCATCAGCCGGCAGCTCTTTGTTCACCAGAGAGTTGAGGATGGGCTGGGCCCATGAAGGTGCTGCAATTTTTTCCACTGCTAGGACTGCTACTTGGACGAGGGCGGTTGGGCCGGGAGGCGGCGGGTTGGAGTCGGCTGCCGCTTGCTGAGTCGATGAAGTCCACGGGCCGACTACTGCAGTCCCTGAGCCGGGCTCTGAAGTCCCCGGGCCGGGTGCGGCTGCTGCAGTCCCCGGGCCGCCTGCCGAATTCCTCGTGCCGGCTGCTGGGGCTCTCTAGTCGGATCCGACTGCTTCAGGAGGAGCCGACACGAAGATGGAATCCGATTCTGGCAATGGCTTGACAGACGGCTTGAGGAGGCGTTGCAGGGCGACGCCGGTTGGTATTGCTTGCCGGGTGGAGCCGATTCGTGCCAAGGCATCCGCTTGCTCATTGTCATTCCTTGGCACATGGAGAAACTCGCACCCTTCAAAGTATCCACTGAGTTGCTGTACGAGGAAGCGGTAGCTTGCCATGTTTGCATCCTTGGCGTCCCGAATACCGACGACTGCTGGACCACCAAGTCAGAGTCACCATAGCACAGGATCCGGCGAATGCCGAGTTCCTTGGCAAGCCGGAGCCCGTGAATGAGTGCTTCGTATTCAGCGACATTGTTGGAGGCGACAAAGTGAATTTGCAGCACGTATCTGAGCTTGTCGCCTTTGGTAGAGGTTAGGACGACACCGGCTCCCAAACCGGTGCGCATCTTGGAACCATCAAAATGCATTCGCCAATGGGTGGAGTCCGGCGCTGGCGCCAGGTACTGGGTCTCGGCCCAGTCGACGAGGAAGTTGGACAGTGCTTGTGAATTTATGATGGTGCGAGGCTGGTAGTAGATGGTGTAGGGGGCCAAATCTATGGCCCATTTGGCCACTCGGCCTGAAGTATCTCGGCTTCCGATGATCTCGGCAAGTGGAGCAGTGCAGACAACAGTAATTGGGTGCTCTTCAAAGTACGGCTTCAATTTCTTGGCGGCAAAGTGCACACCATAGCACATCTTCTGATAGTGGGGGTAGTTTTGCTTGGAGCCAGACAAAACTTCACTCAGGTAATACACCGATCTCTGGACTTGTAGTGCCTTGCCTTCTTCCTTGCGTTCTACCACTATGATTGTGCTGACCACCTGGCTGGTGGCGGTGATATAGAGGAGCATGGGCTCCTTAGGAGTCGGAGCCACCAGGACAGGCGGAGTGGTCAACATCTTCTTGAGCTGGAGAAAAGCTTCGTCCGCCTTGTCGTTCCACTCGAAAAAAGTAGTCTTCTTCATGAGCTAGTACAGGGGAAGAGCCTTCTCACCCAGCCGACTGATGAAGCGGCTGATGGATGCCAAGCAGCCAGTGAACTTCTGCACGTCCAACAGTCGGGTGTGCACTTCCATCCTCTCGATGGCCTTGATTTTCACGGGGTTGCATTCTATGCCGCGCTCTGAGACCAGGAAACCAAGAAGCTGGCCGGCTGGTACTCCAAAAACGCATTTCTCCGGGTTGAGCTTGATTTGAAACCAACACAAGTTCTCAAAGGTCTCCTTGAGGTCTTCTAACAACATTCCACGCTTCTCCTTCTTCACCACAACATCGTCCACATACACGTGGGCATTCCTGCCGAGTTGCTTGAGAAGGCATTTCTGCATGCAACGTTGAAACGTGGCGCCAGCGTTCCTCAAGCCGAACGTCATGGTCAAGTAGCAGAAGGCTCCAAATGGTGTGATGAAAGCGGTCTTCAGCCTTTCGGCCGGGTTGAGCTTGATCTGGTGATACCCTGAGTATGCGTCCAAGAAACTCAACAGCTCGCATCCGGCTATGGAGTCTATCACTTGGTCAATTCTCAGCAAAGCAAATGGGTCTTTGGGGCAGGCTTTGTTGAGGCTGGTATAATCAATACACATGCAACACTGCTTGTTTTTCTTCAGCACAAGGACTGGGTTGGCCAGCCACTCTGGAAAGAACACTTCCATGATGAAGCCGGTTGCCAGCAGCCGGGCTATCTCTTCTCCAACGACTCTTCTCTTCTCTTCTGACAGGCGGCGCAAGGGCTGCCTGACTGGCTTGGCATCAGACCGGACATGTAGCTTGTGCTCGGCGAAATCCGTCGAAACACTCGGCATGTCTTTGGGAGACCATGCAAAGATATCCCGATTCTCACGGAGGAAATCGACGAGCTCGCCTTCCTATTTGCTGTCAAGATTTGCTCCTATGATAGTGTGCCTCTACGGGTGCTCCGGGTCCAAGGATATCTTCTTTGTCTCTTTGGCCGGCTTGAACGAGCCCTCGGCTTCTGACTCCTTGGGGTTGGACGATATTTCCGGCTGCTTGCCTGCCATCGCCACAACCCGGTCGAGGAGCCGCTTCTCAGCCACGATCACAAGGGACTTAGCCATCCGGCTGCTATCTGCTGCGCAGGCGGACGACTTCTTGTAATCCCCTGCTATGGTCAGAATTCCCTTGGAACTCGGCACCTTCATCTTGAGGTAAGCATAGTGGGGGAAAGCCATGAACTTGGCCAGAGCAGGCTGGCCAAGCAGTGCATGATATGGGCTCTCAAGGTCCACCACCTCAAACCAGACTGGCTCTCGGCGGAAGTGATCTTTGTCTCCAAAGAGGACGTCTATCCAGATATTGCCGATTGGTGAGCAGGAAAGGCCAGGAACTATGCCATGAAATACAGTCCGGCTGGGCTAAAGCTGCCTTTGTTTGATTCCTAACTTCTCCATGGTATCCTTGTACAGGATGTTGATGCTGCTGCCGCCATCTATCAGAACTCGAGAAAAACGAGCAGCTCGCCTCTCTGTGGCAAAAGTGGCATCCAGAACCAGGGCATAGGAGCCGGGATTGGGCATTACTTCCGGGTGGTCGGCTCTGCTCCAACTGATGGGCTTCTCGAACCAATGCATGAACTCGGGGGTCTCTGATGCCACTGCATTTACTTCTTGCTGTCGTTGCCGTCTCTTGTGCTTGTCGTCGGCCACGCTGGTGAACACAACATAAGCTCCGTGCTCTTCGGGATACTCGTCTTGTATGGCTCCGACCGGTCGAACTGCCGGCTGCTGGGGTGGAGGAGGAGGCGGCTGCCCAGCAGGCGGAGGAGGCAGAAGGCCGTCACCCTTGGCGATCCTGGTGAGCCAATGGCACTTCCGAGTGGTGTGGTTGGACGGCTTCGCGCCACTGTGAAATTTGCAGGGTGCATCAAGAGTCTGCTCATACGAGAAAGCGTGCAGCCAATTGGGCTTGCCGCCCTTCTGGCGCTTGGATGGAGGCTGCCCTTCTGGCTGCTGGTCCTCGACTGTCGCCACCTGCCGGCTTCTGGAAGCCGGCTGCATGGCCTTGCGCTTGTTGTCATTTGGTTGCTGGCGCCGGCTGGTGTCGCCAGCCAGGGTCCGAGGAGCTTGAGGGGCCACCTTGCCTAATGCGTTAACTTGGATCTCTGTCTTCATGGAGGAGTTGGCCGTGGCGTATTTATCTGCTATACTTAGCAGCTCGTCGAGGGTCGCCGGCTCATCGCAAAGAAGCTTGTGCTTGAGGAGGGTGCCCTCTCGGCACCCGGCGGTGAAGTACTCGATGGCCTGCACCTCATGCCGGCCTTCGCAAGAGTTGTGGAGGTCGGACCAGCGTGTGAGGTAGTCGCGAGTCGACTCGTTGGGGCCTTGGACACACAAGGAGAGCTGGCGGGGCTTGAGCGGCCGCTTGTACATGCTGGTGAAGTTACAGATGAAGGCTTCAGTAAAATTGACCCAGCTGTTGATGCGGGGCTTCAGGCTGTTCAGCCATGTCCGCCGTGCTCGAGCATGAGCGAACGCATTTCACTTAACGCGCTTGTTGCCGTTCATGATGCTGACGGCTGTGGAGTAGTCGACCAACCAGTCCTCCGGCTTCATGGAGCCGGTGTATTTGGGCGTGTCTCTCGGGAGCGTGAACCCTTTGGGGAAGGGCTCATCTCGAACGCGAGGGCCGAAACAGGGCGGACCCAGCTCATCTTCTTCTTCTAGTGCCAAGGATCGGTTGAGGCGGTCGATCCGGTGGCGGGCATCATTCTCACCGACTCCTTCTCGGCGGCCAAGGCGGTCGCCGAGTGTCGGGTGCTCAACAGGCAGCGGGGAGACGCGCCTTTCCCTGCGAGGGGGAGGAGGCGGATAGTCATCCCGTCGTTCCACTGCTCTTGGGTGGCCGTCTTGATCGCGCTCGATGGTGAGGCGAGTCCGGCTGCGGCTGGCAGCCGACTCCTTGTCTCTTCTTCTGCGGACGCCACCAGTTGGCGTCCGGGTGGTCACGCCTTGATCTCGGTGGGGAGGCGGATATCATTTTGCCGTTTGGGCGCCTCAGTGCGACAGCCGCCCTCGTGGTGCTCAGCAGTCGCGTCGAGGAGTCACTGGACATGCTCCGCCATCTGGCGACGCTCTTCGCCCTCGAACTTGTCCAGCTCTTCTGCTACCGCCTGGGCATCTCGTATATTTTTCGCGGGCATGGCGTAGACGGGGCGATATGCCCCGAATAAGCTGGCGATGGCCACGCCACGTTGCTGGATCGTGCCGATGCGGCTAGGCCCACCAGGAGCCGGCGTGCCACCCACAGCGTGGTCCATCTCGCGCTGGTAGGCCTCTGATAGGTGTCTCATGCTGGCCAGCCGGTTGGCGCTTTCGACAAGCTGGACACGGCGCGCCTCCAGCGTCTCGATGTCGGCGTCTTCCAGGATGGGCGCAGTCAGGTCTTGCATCGCCGCTTGCAACGAGTCTTGGCCACCTCCACCAGAGTGCTCGCCGTGGCTGATGACGATCACTTCCATGACGGTGCTGCCGCCGTTGTTCGCTCGAGGAAGTAGCTCATCATAAACCACCACGTTGGTGGGGAACGCGTCAAGCGACGCAGTGTCGGAGTCGACAAGCATTGGGTCGGTGGATCCAACAGATTCCAAGTCTATAGCAGGCTCACTGGTGACGTTGAACTGATCGAGGAGGCTCGCGAGGCGGCTCTCAGGGCCATCGGTGCCCGCATCAGACGCGGGCTCGTCGGAGAGGCGAACCTCGCCAACAAAATCAGCGAGGCAGCTCACCGCGCAGGCGACCTCCGCGCCATGCAGCGCGTCGGTGCAGACTCTGTCTGGCGTGCCGGGCTGGCTGCGCTTGCAAGGGAGGAACAGGGTTCCCGTCGAGAACATGTCTCCGGACGACGGTGCACCTCGCCCCATGGTGGGCGCCAAATGTCGGGGGTTGGGTGCGACATATGCCAAGGGATGGCTTATCATGGTGGGAGCGAGTAGAACGTCGCCGGTGCCTGGAAGCGGGATGAGGCGTAGACACGAACGCCCGCGCACTTTACCCAGGTTCGGGGCTCTCCTAGGAGATAACACCCCTAGTCCTGCTCAGTGGGGTCTCTGCATGATCACTAAAGCACTAGTGAGTACAATGGTGCTCCTCGAGCTGTTTGCTAGAGGTGGAAGAAAGCAAGGCTAGCTCTCTCCTTTCTCTATGGGTGAGTCTAGTTCTAACAGGTTGGAACCCTTTGCATGGGTGCCCTAGGGGGTTTATATAGGCCTACCCCCAGGGGTACATAGGTAATCTTGCCGGGTGTAGGACCCGGCTGTCAGCGTCTCTGATCTCCGACTTCTTCGCAGGCTGCTGGGGCCCGCCGACTGGTCTGGTACGGAGCCGGCAGGCCGCTCCTGCCGCTCGCGGGTCCTGCCGGCTGCTGATCACTATAGTTGTGATGCTAATGACGCAAGCTTGGTCGGGGCAGCGTGGCTACAGTCCCACCGCCTAGCGGGCGATCACAGTAGCCACACCGTGTCTTGTCTGGTTAATGGCATGCGGGCCTCGAGAGAGGAACAAACCGCCTGCTGGAACCCGGCTTCCCTCCGGTCTGGCTTCCTCCGCCTTCACGGCTCTCACTGCATGGCGGGGCCTGCCGCCTGCGGGCCGTACCGACAGGCCGTCCTGGGAACAGGCTCCGTCCGTTAGAAGTGACGTCAAGGGGGGAGTGGCAACAGTACCGCGCCGTGCGGAGATCTTCGCCTGTACGGGTCACTATGGCCATGCCCAACCCTGGATTTGGGAAGGAGGGGCTACACTGTAGCCACTCCCTGTCTTGTCCACTTGATGAGGGCGCGACTTTTAAGGGCGCCGCGGGCCGACTGCCAGGAGTCGGCTTCGCTGGAACCCGCCTACTTGGAGTCGGCCTGTCTTGGTGCCGTCTTCTGGAACTTGGCCGCCTATGGGCAGCCGGCCATTCCTCCAGCCGGCCACGAGAAGGCGATACTTCATCTTGACGAGGGCGCAGACTTTGAGGGCGCCACGGGCCGACTGCTAGGAGTCGGCCTGTCTTGATGCCGTCTTCTGGTACTCGGCCACCAGAAGGCGGCACTTCATCTTGACACTTTGAGGGGCACGGCCAGCCCCACTGTCTTGAAAGGTTCTGGGTCTCGGGTTAGCCTACCCATGGCCCATTACTCCGATACCCAAACAGAAAATAAAGTTCATTTCCTTTCCACCGTTCTTTCAAAAACCATGGCTAGCCGTATCCACGGGTGCCCTCCATACCAACAATTTTCCAAGGAATTTATTATATATTCTTCCATTTTGATTCATTTCGGGATGGGCAACCCTATTACCTTGCCATTTTCTCGTGCAATGACAAGTGAATAAACACTTGATACATCTCCAACGTATCTTTTATTTTTTATTGTTCCATATTACTATATTATCAATCATGGATGTTTTATATACTTACACGCAATTATTAATCTTTTTTGGGACTAACCTATTAACTTAGTGCGAGTGCCAGTTGCTGTTTTTCTTGCTTGTTTTTGGTTTCAAAGAATATCAGTACCAAACGAAGTCCAAATGGCATGAAACTTTTTTGAGATTTTTTTCTGGACAAAAGAGGACACTAGAAGTTTTAGGAGATGACCAGACGTGGGAGCAAGGGCCACCACCCACCAGGGCGATCCCAGGGGGGTAGGCACACCCTGATGGGTGGTGGGGCCCACGAGGCTCCGTTTTACCTAGCTCCTTGTAACCCCCCGGACACACCCGCCGGTGGTCGTTACTCTTGGCGGGATCTAGACTGGCCCCATAGATCAATACTAGTCTTTTCTGTGCACTTTGTCCTCACTCGTGCCCACCTGGGAGCAACTTCCCGGTCGGTCACCCATCCTGAAATTACTCCAAGCTGAGCACGCTCACTTTGGAGTTCTTTCCGAATGGGCTCCCGGAAAAGAAGGAATTCCTTATTGATATGAGTAGTCTATCATCCCTAATAAGCCAGGCTATCACATACACCCCCACTCAGAGGAACCGACATCCTCGTCGGGCCACAAGAACGTTCCCTCTTGGCACATACGTCTGTGCTTCCAGTCCGGCACATGTGCCATGCCGTGTGCGACGACGGGTCACAAACGTCATGCACAACATGACCGCGCACTTGTCTGCAAACATCCTTGTAACCTCGAGGGTCGGCTCTGATACCAACTTGTAACGCTCCGGACACGCCCGCTGGTGGTTGTTACTCCTGGCGGGATCTAGACTAGCCCCACAGATCAATACTAGTCTTTTCTGCGCACTTTGTCCTCACTCGTGCGCACCCGGGAGCAACTTCCCGGTCGGTCACCCATCCTGATATTACTCAAAGCTAAGCATGCTTAACTTTGGAGTTCTTTCCGAATGGGCACTCGGAAAAGATGGAATTCCTTATTGATATGAGTAGTCTATCATCCCTAATAAGCCAGGCTATGACACTCCTCCTCTATAAATTCTCTAAAATCGTGAAACAAATTTTTCGCCACCGCAAGTTCCAGAATCACGAGATCCCATCTAGGGGCCTTTTCCGGCACCCTGCGGGAGGGGGATTCGATCACAGAGGGGGCTCTTCATCATCCTTGCCGCCCTCCTATTATGTGTGAGTAGTTTACCACGGACCTATGGGTTCATAGGTAGTAGCTAGACGTATTCTTCTCTCTTTTTGATCTTCAATACAATGTTCTCCTCGGTGTTCTTGGAGATCTATTTGATGTAATCACTTTTTGCGGTGTGTTTGTTAGGATCTGATGAATTGTGAGTTTATGATCAGATCTGTCCATGAATATTATTTGAGTTTTCTCTAAACTCTTCTATGCATGATTGTTATAGCCTCGTATTTCTTTTCTGATTTATTGGTTTGGTATGGCCAACTAGATTGATTTATCTTGCCATGGGAAGAGGTGCTTTGTGATGGGTTCGATCTTGCGGTGCTCAATCCCAGTGACAGAAAGGGACATGACAGACATGCATCGTTGCTATTAAGGGTAACAAGATGGGATTTATTTCATACATGAGTTTATCTTGTCTACATCATGTCATCTTGCTTAAGGCGTTACTTCGTTCTTCCATGAACTTAACACACTAGATGCATGCTGGATAGCGGTCAATGTGTGGAGTAATAGTAGTCGATACAAAAAAAATTCGTTCTACTTGTCTTGGACATGATGCCTATATACACGATCATTGCCTTGGATGTCGTCATAATTATTTGCTTTTCTGTCAATCGCCCAACAATAATTTGTCTACCCATTGTATGCTATTTTTATGAGAGAAGCCTCTAATGAAAACTATGGCCCCCGGGTCTATTTTCTATCATATATTAAAGCCAAAAATATCTTGCTACAATTTTCTTTTATTTATTTTATTTTGTATTTTTGTTTGATCTATCTATCAAAAACTATACCGTTTAATCTTGCTTGTAACAGTTGAGGGATTGACAACCACTCTACGCGTTGGGTTGCAAGTATTTGTTGTTTGTGTGTAGGTGTTGTTTACATAGTGTTGTGGTTCTCGTAGTGGATTGGTAACCTTGGTTTCATAACTGAGTGAAATAAATATCTCTATTGTACCGCATCATCGTCTCCTCTTCTAGGAAATCCCAACACGGCTCACAAGTAGCACCACTCATCGTGAGAATAACCCACCAAACATGGAAGATATTGGCCACCCCCTGCCGCATCATGAGCAGTACAGGCACACAAAATGGAAAATTATTTTGAATGATTAGAGTTGGCACATGCAAATTTACTTGGAACGGCATGTAAATACCGCTTATAGGTATATGTTGTGGACTCATTTGGCACAACTTTGGGTTTAAGGAGTTGGATGCACAAGCAGTATTTCCGCTTAGTACAAGTGGGGGCTTGCAAATAGATTGGGAAGCAACCAACCGAAAAATGAAAACGGTCATAAAGATGTATTGAGAATAACTAACACTGAATAACCCACCATAAGTAGGATGTAACTTCATTGCATAACTATTGACTTTATGTGCATGCATAGGGAATCACAAAGCTTAACACCAGTATTCTTACTAAACCACAATTACTCACTAGCGTGACCCCCATATTATCATCTCCATATCGCAAAACAATTGCAAGGAATCAATCTTATCATATCCAATGATCTATATGAAAGTTTTTATTATATCCCTCTTGGATATTCATCATATTGGGACTAAATTCATATCTTATGTGAATTATCGTCACTATTATCAACTCGCAAAAAGATATAAGTGAAGCATGAGAGTTCATCTATTTCTTTAAAATATGATCACCATCGTGCTAAAAAAGATATAAGTGAAGCACATACAGTATTCTAACAAATCACGAATAATGTGTGTCTCTCTCAGAAAGGTGTGTTTAGTAGAGATGATTGTGACAAACTAAAAAGCAAACAAAGAAAAGACTCATATAATACACGACGCTCCAAGCAGAACTCATATTATGTAATGAATAAAAATATAGCTCCAAGTAATATTACCGATGGCCGGTAGAAGAAAGAGGGATGCCTTCCGGGGCACACCCAAGCTTAGCTGCTTGGGAGTCCTTGAATATTACCTTGGGGTGCCTCGGGCATCCCCAAGCTTAGGCTCTTGCCACTGCTTATTCCTTCATCCATCGTGATCTCACCAAATACTTGAAAACTTCAATCACACAAAACTTAACAAACCTTCATGAGATCTGTTAGTATAATAAAGCAAATCACTACTTTAAGTACTATTGCAAAACCATTCATATTTTATCTTTGTATTATACCTATTGTATTCTAGCTTCTTCATGCCTTATACCCCCCGATACAATCCATGGTTTCATCAAAACAAGCAAAACAATGCATCAAAAACAGAATATGTAAAAAACAGAACAGTCTGTAGCAATTCGAACAATTACCATACTTTTGTAACTCCAAAAATTCTAAAAAATTAGGACAACATGGGAAATTTGTATATCAATCATGTGTAAAGAAAATCAGAATTTTACCACACTCCAAAAAGTCTCAACAAATTTTGCTACTGGACGCAAAAGTTTCCGTTTTTGCACAAAATCAAAGCAACTATCATCCAAATCATCCCAAAGGCTTTACTTGGCACGAACACTAATTTGAACACAAAAACACAACCAGAACAGTAGCATAATTGTGTGCACACCATAAAATAGAAAAAACAAGAAAATTAAGGTAACTATTGGGTTGCCTCCCAATTAGCACTATTATTTTATGCCCCTAACTAGGCATAACACATAGTTTCAAGTGTTGTCATCTTTCAAATTAACTCCATAGGTTGCCCTCACAATAGATTCATATGGTTGCTTAATTTTTTTTCCAGGGCACCTATGGTTTGTAAGAACGGTCTACCAAGTATTATGGGACAAGACAGATTGCATTCAGTATCAAGAACAATGAAGTCAATGGGTACATAATTCCTATTTGCAAGAATAAGAACATCATTTATTCTACCCAAATGTTTCTTGACAGTAGAATCCGCTAAGTGCAAATTAAGAGAACATTCATCGATATTGTTAAAACCTAGCACATCACATGAGATTTTGGTATTGTGGAAATGCTACACCCAAATAACATAAAGCATTACACTCATAATTTCTAACTTTGACTTTGGTGGGTTCCCATTCATCATATACTTTACTAGGAATTGAAATCTCTAATTCTAGCTTTTCCTCTAACACTTTCATCATCGCTTCTACAATATGTTTAGTAAAATCCTTATTTTTTTCATAAGCATTGGGTGAATTTAGCACGGATTGTAACAAACAAATACACTCAATTAAATAACAACTATCATAATTAAAATCTTTGTAATCCAAAAGAATGGGCGCATCACTATTTATAGTTTTTACCTCTCCAAACCCACTTTTATCAAAAAAAATTATTAATATTTGTACCCTCCGAACTATGGAGACACCTTCTAGCTAAAGTTGACTCTTCTTAAGTCCCCTTTTCATCAAGTTTAACATTTCTAAATAAAGATTCAATAGAATAAACACAAATCATTTTAATGTCCTCATCATTACTACGATAAAAACCGGGCAGAATCGCTTTTTCTAAGAATTCTCGCTTAGCCCCCAATCTAGCGGTTCTTTCTTTACTTTCATCCATGGAGACATAAAGGGCTTTAATTGATTCACTAATATCAAAATTGGGTGGCACAATTTTAGACTTAGGATTTTCCACATCATGAACAATTCTATCCATACTTCTAGACATATCATCAAGTTTACTCAATTTTTCTTCTATCATAGTGTTGAAAACTTTTTGAGCATTAATAAAATCTTCAATATTACTTTCAAGATCAGAGGGCATCCAATTATAATATTATTATTATTATCATAAGAATTACCCATAATTATTAGAGGAATTTCCAGGGAACGCCCTAGCATTAAAATTACCTCTATAAGCATTACTATTAAAATTGTTTCGTGATACAAAATTCACATCTACGGGGTCATTATTTTCCTCGATCAAAGTGGACAATGGCAGATCATTAGGATCAATAAGATCATTTTTACTAGCAACCAATTTCATAAGAGCATTAAATTTATCACTCAAAGTACTTTCTTCAACTGAATTCAGTTTTTACTAGTGGGAGTTCTTTCGGTATGCCATTGTGAATAATTTGCCATAGTATTATCAAGAAATTTAGTAGCCTCTCCTAACGTAATTTACATAAAATTACCACCCGCGGCAGTGTCCAAAAGATTTCTGGAAACAATGTTCAATCCCGCATAATTTTTTTGTATGATCATCCATAAATTTAAACCATGAGTAGGGCAATTCCTTATCATTAATTTCATTCTTTCCAAAGATTGGGCAACATGTTCATGCTCAAGTTGCTTGAAATTCATAATTTGATTTCTGAGAGAAATAATTTTCACAGGAGGAAAATACTTGGTCATAAAAGCATCTTGACACCCATCCCAAGAATACTATTTCGTGGCAAAGATGAAAACCAAATTTTAGCGCGATCTCACAACGAGAATGGAAATAATTTTAATTTCAAAATATCATTATCCACATATTTTTTATTTTTCATGTCACACAATTCTACGAAAGTCTTAAGGTGGGATGCAACATCTTCATTAGGGCTACCAGAAAATAGTTCTTTCATAACAAGATTTAACAAAGCGATATTAATATCACAAGTCTCCGCACTACTGGCGGGAGGGGCAATCGGAGTACTAATCAAGTCATTATTATTAGTATTATAAAAATCACACAATTTTGTATTTTCTTGAGACATCGTAACTGGGCAAACAAGATAGCAAGCAAACAAAAAGGCAAACACGAAAAAGGCAAATGGATTTTTTTTTGTATTTTTATAAAAAAATTAGAAGTGGGGGAATTGAAAACGAGAGGCAAATAGCAAATAATGTAAATGCAAGGAGATGAATGTTTATGCATAGGTACTTGATAGATGTTGATGATGTCTCTCCGGCAAAGGCGTGAGAAATTCTTCCTAGTACTTGTGAACTGCGTTAGGATTTCCCCGGAGAGGAGGGGACGATGTAGTACAATAGAGATATGTATTTCCCTCAGTTAAGAACCAAGGTTATCAATCCAAGAGGACAACCATGCAACACCTCGTATCTCTAGGATTGATAACCTTGGTTCAAATCTCTTGGATTCGGTACATATTTTCCTCAGGAAAATCATCAGTCCTCCTCAATGGAACTCCTGGCCGCCAATTTGACTGTAAATGTGGTGTGAGACATGGGGACCCTCTTTCCCTCCTCATCTTCGTTTTGGCGGCAGACCTCCTCCAAGATGCCATTAACAATGCTTCTGCACGTAACCTAATCCATTTGCAGTTTCCCACACCGCATCAAAAAGAATACCCGGTGTTTCAATACGCTGATGATACAATCCTCATACTACATGCATGCACACAACAGGCAACGGTCATCACGGATATTTTGACTGATTATGCCACGTCCATTGGGTTGAAAATAAACTTTCACAAATCAACGCTAATACCAATGAACTGTGAACCTGCAAAGATTGAGGAGATTGCTACTATATTCAGATGTGTGATAGGCAAGATGCCTTTTACTTACTTGGGACTTCCCCTTGGCACTACTCTCCCAACTATTCTAGAACTCATGCCGCTGGTTTGCTCAGTAGAAAGACGGTAACGGCCACTATCAACATGATCTCCTATGGTGGAAAGCTCTCCTTACTTAATTTAGTGATCACCTCACTTATTATCTTTGCTCTTTGCACCCTTCGGCTACCAAACAAAATAATTGAGCTTCTAGATAAAATTCGAAGAAAGTGCTTGTGGACCAAGAAAACTGAACAAGGGGATAGGTGCAACTCCCTGGCCTCTTGGGATATGGTTTTTCGGCCTAAAGAATGTGGAGGGCTCGGAGTGATCGATCTCAGAATTCAAGGAGATGCACTCTTACTGAAATACTTGCACAAATTCTATAATGGTTGGAACGTGCCCTGGGTTCAAATTATTTTGGGAAACATACTACACGAGTCAAATCCCACATGCATATGACCATTGTGGATCGTTCTGGTGGAGAGATGTCACAAAGTTGATGCCTATATACATAGGAATCTCAACTGTACAAGTGGCAAATGGAACTAATGTACTCTTCTAGAAAGACTTATGGGCTGACACCATCCTTGCCGAGAAATACCCGCGAGCACTTTCTTACACCATCAATGAAGATTTATCAGTTCGGGATTTCTTGTCCATCACGTCGCTACGAGAGGCGTTTCACCTTCCCCTCTCAGCACAGGCGCATGCAGAAGTTCGTCAACTTCAGTCTGACACGATGGAGGTTGTCCTTTCCAATGAGCCAGTCGTCTGGTCATATATTTGGGGTTCAGCGCAGTTCACGGCCCACAAATACTACACCTTTTACTTCCAAGAAATACACGCACATGAGGCTTTTATATGGATTTGGAAATCAAAATCCACCATGAAAATCAAGGTATTCGGTTGGTTATTTCTTTCAGACCGCCTAAACACAAGAAATATGCTCAAACAAAGACACTATAATATAGGAGATGACCACAACTACATACTCTGTGACTGAAAATCAAGGAAACCTAGGAGCATCTGTTCTTTGAGTGTCATTTCAGAACTGACTGCTGGTCCAGCCTTGGTCTTGTCTGGCCTCAGGGAGAATCAAGATTACAAAACATTACTACGGCAAAGAACAACTGGAACAGACCTCTCTTCATGGAGCTATTCTTGCTGGCAGCATGGAGCATATGGAAAGAACGCAACAACAAACACTTCAGGGGGATTGTACCAACAAAGGCATCTTGGTTAGATAGGCTTAAAAGTGATTTCTCTCTCCTTACCTGTAGGGTTAAGGAAACGCACAGCCACCTAATCCCACTCATCCGTTCTTCAATAGTTTAATCCTTCCTCTACCCTCCCCCCCCAAAGGGGGGTTGACATGTAATTCTACCATGTAAAGCTCTCATGTAAATTGTTACCTCATTATATTAATAGAAAACAATAGGAGGTTCTCCTACTGTTCAAGGTTAAAAAAAACACCTCGTTAGCAACACCCAACGCGAACAAAGGGTTATCAAGCCTCGGCGGTTACGTGCAAGATTAAATTGTGTAGTAATTGATAGATAGATTGAACAAAAATACAAAATAAAATAAATATGATAAAAGTTCAACAAAGTATATTTAGGATTTTTAATATATGATAGAAGTAGGCCCGGGGCCATAGTTTTCACTAGAGGCTTCTCTCTTTGTCGATGTACAAAAGTAGGGGCCCTTTTTGTACCCCTCTACTTGTGCACGGGCAGTCAGAGCCTCGCCCGCGGCCACACTAAGTAGGGCAGAGGAAGGCACAAAACGGGTAAAGCAACGCCAAGACCAGAGGCACAAAGAGCAAGAGGGCGAGGTGGACTCCCTCGGCAAGATCCTTGCCGGGGGCGGCCTCCGTAGCCCCGGCAAGAGCCTTGCCGGGGCAACTTGCCCAACGCCAGCAGAGCGCGCCACCCTTGAGCCCGAGGGTTCCAACACCGTCAACCACATTGGAACCAAGGCTTGGGAGGCACCTCCGTGGTGGCATGCAGATCTTTGTGAAGATCATAAAGGCACGAGATCAGATGAGGACCAGAAGACGATGATCCTTACGAGATCCTCGTCGAGGAAACCCACGAGACCTCTGTCAAGATCCTTGTCGGGGACGACCGTGATGCCATGGCAAGGCCCTTGCCGAGGACACCTGCGGGGCCACAGCCAGACCCACATCTGCTAAGACTCCACCGCCGTTCCCATACAGCTGCCAGCCCAACCAGCTAGGCAGGCACCTATGTGGCAACGTGCGGCTTCCAGGCTAACTCAGCATGCACCTGCGTGGTGGCATGCAGATCTTCATGAAGACCCTACCACCACGCCATCTCAGCAGCCTGCCAGCCTACTTGGCACTGCATGCCTCGTTGGCCTGGACGCGTGTCGGAGCGAGGCAGAGCGGCGATGACGGGACGGGCCCCGTTGCAGTCCCCAATAAAGCAACGAGACACCTAAGGGGCGCATTTAATGCGCCTTGTCCCGTAATGACAGGCGATAAGCTTGTACACTGTATACCTTTCCACCTCTTGTGTGCCACTATGGCGAACCCTTTTGTCTATAAAAGGAGGCCCGAGGCGTACTAGAGAAGGATTCTGATCTTTTGGACTACGCACGCCCCGTAGTTAGTTCGAGAGCTCAAGAACACTCAAATATACATCAAAGCAGGACTAGGGTATTACGCATCTTCGCGGCCCGAACCTGGGTAAATGATCCTTGTGCTGACTACCAGACCCTCTCTTTGCACAACCCCGCGCTCGCCAACCGTAGAAGGGATCCCAGTGATTCCATTGGTGTCGTTTCCACCGACATCTTTAGCACGCCAGGTAGGGGCGCAGTTATGAGAATCCGGTCTAGCAGTTAGTTTAGCAGTTCTTCATCGCCATGGCTCCCAAGAAGAAAATGATCACAGCGATCGGTTCATCAAGAGCCGAACGACCCATACCAGTGCGGGCGAGTGGTGGGGCGGTCGCGGACGGAAGCCGAGGCACGGCCCGCGAACACCCACATCGCTCTGGCAGTCAAAGCCTGGCGAGCAGCGTTGTTCGTGCGCGAGACGACGGGCCGCACGCCGCCAGATCCAAAGATGGAGCCGGGGCCCCCGCAGGCGGTGCGAGGCCCTCCAAGGGTTGCGTCGTGCTACCTACGGGCGGCGCGGCGACTTCCAAGACGCCTACACCGGTGCCCACGACGCGCTCTTCCCAGGTTGTGCGCAACGAGCAGCGTCACCACAGTGGTGACCCCGGGCGCCGCCGTGGGAAGAGTCCCGTCCCTCATTCGCGGGACGTAGAAGGCCAGCACGCACGCCGAGGTGCTGGCGAAAATGGCGCACAACTGCAAGGCCGTGATAGAGCTCCTTCTAACGTGGTTAGAAGTTGGAGCGCGTCACAGTCCACGCAGCTTTCGCCGCCACCCACGCCAATGGAAGCTTTGGCGCGTGCCCAGTTGCTCCTCGACTTTCCTCCTACTGCGGAAAAGCTCGACGAGTGGAGAGCCAACATCCGGAGCCTTGTCGGTGTTGCCAACAAAGATGAGCCGCGACCAGTGGAGCCCTCAGGCCGGCGCTCCGTCGAGCCACCGCATGCCAGTGGTGGAAGGACCGGAGGTGCTGTGGCCACGGTGCACTCTCCTCCCCCACGCCAGCCACCGCGGGTGTCGGTCCGTCGTGATGGCGCTTGTGATAACATTTCCATAGCATCGTCTGACCCATGGACCCACCGCGATCAGCGCTAGGTTCTTCAGGAGCGATCCCATGAAGACGCTCGAACCACCATCGAGTGTCGTCACGAAGCATGCCACCAGTCAGATAGGCGGGCGGGGCCCACTATGGACCACCAGCATTGGGAAGCTCTGGCGGCCTACCCTAAGAGGTGGGTTGCCTAGCCTTTACCCGTGAGCTGCGACAGTTCCAGTGGCCCTCCTGCCGCATGTTCAAGCCCGACGTTGGCGAGAAGTACAACGGCAAGACACACCCGTCGGAGTTCCTCAGCATCTACACCATCGCGATGCAAGCTGTTGGAGCTCGCGATGATAAGGTGCTTGCCAATTACTTCCCGTTGGCACTTAAATCCAATGACATGTCATGGTTGATGCACTTGCCAGCGGATTCAATTTCTTCTTGGTCGGATTTGTGCCATGAGTTCGTTGGCGCCTTCACCGGAGGCCACCAAGCTCATGGCCAGGCAAGCGATTTGCATATCATCCCCCAGAAGGAAGGTGAAACCCTGCGCAAGTACATATAGAGGTTCAGACGGGTGCAGTACAACATCCCAGATGTTCATCCCACCGCCGTGATCAGCGCTTTCCATCAGAATGTGCGCAACCGCAAGATGCGTGAAGAGCTGGCGATGAAAAAGGTCAAAGATGTGGCCAAACTTTTTGTTCTGGCCAATAGGTGCGCTCGAGCTGAAGAGGGGAGGAAGTACCCCGGCGAGGACGCCAGCACGGAAACCAACTCCACAGACGAAGACACAGCCGCCCCGACAAAGAAGGGTCGGCGCCGCAATAGGAAGCGCAAGGGCAAGACAGTGCTTGCCATCGAGGGATCCGAGGACACCAGCGCCGCCAAGAAGGCCAAGGCAGACGACCCCAACAAGGAAATTGCTGGGTGCACCGCTTGCCAGGCCTTGGCGGCGGCCGACAAGCTAGGAGGCTCCGACAAGCAATACTGCAAGAAGCACCACACCAAGGGCCATGACCTCCAGAACTGCCGGCAAGTTGAGCTGCTTGCTGAGAAGCAAAAAGCTGAGTATGAGAGGCGGCAAAAGGAGAAGGGTCAGGATGGTGCCGAGGGATCCGGCAAGAAGCGTGGCGGCCAAGGAGGTCGCCATGGCAAGGATAACCAACAAGAGAGGCCTGCTTGGGGTCGCGACAAGAAGCAAGAAGACGATGATCATGACGAGGACGAGGAGTCCGGCGAGCATGAGTTCCAAAAAGCTACAGAGGCCATGTGCGTCGACGGTGGCGCCTCACTGCACACCTCTCACCGCCAGCTCAAGCAGTGGGCGCGTGAGATCACAGCAGCAGAACCATCGTTCGATGCTCAAAAGCCACTGAAGTGGTCCAGCATGCCTATCATTTTTGACACCGAGGACCACCCTGATCGCACAACTGTGGTCGGGTGTTTGCCGTTGTTGGTATCGCCAACAATACGCAATCTCAAGGTGACAAAATGCTAGTTGAAGGCGGGGCCGGTCTGAACTTGATCTCGCCTGTTGTGATCAAAAGGATGCAGATCCCTAATGGAGACCTCGAAGAAACGGGCACGTTTCAAGGGGTCAACACGGGGAGGAGTCAGCCGAAGGGTAAGGTCACACTGCCCGTGACGTTTGGAGGTGAGTTAAACTATAGGATGGAGAGGATTGTTTTCGATGTAGCCGAGATCCCCTTGCCCTACAACGGGATCCTCGGCCGCCCAGCACTAGCCAAGTTCATGGCGGCCTCACATTACGCCTACAACACGCTGAAGATGCCTGGGCCGATGACCATCATCATCGTCCCCTCCGACAAGAAGGATGCACTGATCTGCGCTGACCAACTCTACCGGGAGGCGGTTGCAGCGACTACCGCCGAAGCCCCGAGAGGGAAGAAGACCGGCATGACCTCTCGCACCCACTCCGGCAAGCGCACCTCTTCGGAGTGTAGTGCTCCGTCGAGGACGTGCCAGGGAGCTCCACCGGCAAGAGCAAGAAATCCAGAGCTGCACCACCAGAGACCAAGAAGGTGTCCGTCAAGGAGGATGGTACGGGATGGGCTTTTACCATAAGCTCCACCTCGACAGCAAATAGGAAGGCGCGCTCGTCACTTTCCTGCGGGCGAATGTCGATGTGTTTGCGTGGCAAGCATCCGACACCCCCGGCGTTCCTAGGGAGGTGATTGAGCACCATCTTGTTGTCTGTCCTCATGCACGACCTGGCCAAGGTAAGGTCGGAAGCTGCTCTGGAACGGCAAGAGTTTATCATAGAGGAAATTAGGAAGTTGGAAGCGGCAGGCTTGGTAAGAGGGGTACTCCATCCGACGTGGTTGGCCAATCCAGTGGTGGTGCACAAGGCAAATGGGAAGTGGAGACTGTGCATTGCTTACACATGCATCAATAAGGCTTGTCCAAAGGACCCTTTCCTGTTACCACGCATCGACCAGATTGTTGACTCCACGACCGGGTGCGACTTGTTATCATTCCTTGACGCTTATTCGGGATACTACCAGATCTTCATGACAAAGGAAAATGAAGAGAAGACAACGTTCATCACCCCATGTGGTACGTATTGTTTCATGCGAATGCCTTTCGGGTTGAAGAGCGCTGACTCGACGTTTATGAGAGCAGTCCAAATTGGTTTTGAGCCTCAGCTGCATAGAAATATGGAAGCTTATATGGATGACATAGTGGTCAAAACCAAGGACAAGGTGTCGGTTCAATATACGGCATATCTCGTAGTAGGGGTCCTAAGCTAGGCGTCTTGGAGCGATGGTAACATGTACACGGGGTCTTGATGAGATAATACCCTACATGCTGCTTTTGATTGTGTTCATATGGGTGTAGTACAAAGTACATGTATCTACCACGAGATTGTAGTGATGAATATGAGGTTGTCTATTGACTAGCCTGGCCTCGGTTTATATATGCACCATAGGCCTAGGGTTTAGAGGAGTCCTTGTCTTGGGCGCCAAGTCTTGTAGAATCCTCCTTGTATGCTGCATGGGCTGTCCGAACTGGCCCAATAGTGAACCGCCATGGGGGTCCTCGGCCCGATCCAGCTAGTCGGGAGATGACGTGGTGAGTACCCCCTAGTCCAGGACACCGTCACAAGGCAACACTCGTACAAGATTTAGAAGAGACGTCTGCAAATTTGCGCAAGATCAACCTCAAACTGAACCCTGAGAAGTGTGTCTTCGGCGTTCCGTCCAGCAAACTTCTCGGGTTCTTTGTGTCACAACGTGGGATTGAGGCGAATCCAGACAAGATCAAGGCCATTGAGCAAATTGAGGCGCCTAGGTGGATCAAGGATGTGCGCCGGCTCACTGGCTGCGTTGCCGCCATGAGCAGGTTCATCTCCAAGTCTGCTAAGCGTGCCCTTCCCTTTTTCAAAATCTTGAAGAAGGCAGGCCCAATGGAGTAGACCCCAGAGGCTGAGGCAGCCCTGCAGGATTTGAAGAAGTACCTCTCCTCTACGCCAATATTGGTTGCGCCTAAACCACAAGAACCGTTGCTGCTATATTTAGCGGCAACGAACCAAGTGGTCAGCACCATGCTAGTGGCATAGAGGGAGGTTGACGAAGAGGCAGTGGCAACGGCAGGGCTGGCGGATGGCAAACCAGAGCTCCCCCCGGTAGGGCCTGGTGCCGGTAAGGCAAGGCCCCTAGCAGAGTCTGGCGCTGGAGAAGCAGAAGCGACGCAACCAAACGAGATAGTGCAGAAGAAGAAGATGATGCAGCACCCGGTTTACTTTGCCAACTCCCTCTTGCAGGGGGCTAGGTCAAGGTACTCTGATGTGCATAAATTGCTCTTCGGCCTCCTTATGGCCTCGAGGAAGCTGCGTCATTATTTCCAAGCACACGAAATCACCGTCGTCACCCGCCTCCCGTTGCAACGGATATTGCATAACCCAGACGCAACTGGGAGGATTGTGGAATGGGCCTTGGAACTGTCGAGCTTTGGGTTGAAGTTTGAAAGCACTTCGACAATTCAGAGTAGAGTCTTGGCGGAGTTCATTGCGGAATGGACCTCAACGCCCGACGAGGAGATTCAGGAGACCGCCCTCCCTGGCAAGGAAGCAAGTCACGACTGGATAATGTACTTTGATGGGGCTTTCTCGCTACAAGGCGCCGGTGCCGGTGTGCTACTCGTTGAACCCACCAGAGAGCATCTCAAGTATGTAGTCCAGATGCACTTTCCCAGGGATATGTCAACAAACAACACCACTGAGTACGAGGGGTTGCTTGCCGGTCTCAGGATCGTGGCAGACCTCGGGATCAAGAAGATCATCTTCAGGGGTGATTCACAGCTTGTCGTCAAGCCAGTCAACAAAGATTATCAAAGCCCATTGATGGAGGCCTACGTCGATGAAGTGAGGAAGCTGGAAGAGTGTTTTGACGGTATACAAGCGGAGCATGTTCCCCGGGTGGAGAACGGCATCACCGACTACCTGTCGAAACGCGCTGCCTTCAAATTGCCTGTGGAACTAGGTACTTTTGTGCTTCAATTAACTCAACCATCCATTGAACCATCGACAGGGCAGAACAAGCGGAGGAAATCAGGCCCCGACAAGTACTTCCCCGCCGAGCTCCCAGGAGCCGCCGGCAAAGATGTTATCGTGGACGCTGAGCCTGCCATGGGGCAACAGACCCCGGCAGGGCGTCAAGCCCTGGCCGTAGAGACAGCTGCTCCCATGGCAGAGGAAATGCCTTTGGCCCTTACCATCGAGCCCCAGGCTCCGGCATGGGCACAACATACCGTCCGATTCCTCCAAAAAGGGGACCTCCCTGAGGAGCAGGAAGAAGCGGAGAAAGTAGCCCGTCAGTCTGCCATGTATCAGTTCGTCGACGACGTTCTGTATAGGAAAAGGTCAAATAGTGTGAAATTGAAGTGCATTCCCCAGGAGGAAGCACTAGAGCTGTTGGCAGAGATACACGGAGGCATATGTGGCTCCCACTTAGGGTCGAGGGCCCTTGCCGGCAAGGCATTCCGGCAAGGATTCTTCTGGCCCACAACCCTCCAGGATGCAACAGCACTAGTAACCAAGTGTGAAGCGTGCCAGTTTCATTCAAAGAAGCTCCATCAACCAGCTCAAGTACTCCAAACAATCCTCTTTCCTGGCCATTCTCGGTCTAGGGGCTCGACATACTGGGCCCCTTTCCCTGTGCTGTCGGGGGCTTTGAATACTTGTACGTTGCAATCGACAAGTTCACAAAGTGGCCGGAGGTGGAGGCAGTGAGAAAGGTGACATCACAATCAGCCGTCAAATTCTTCAAGGGGCTAGTCTGCCGTTTTGGTGTGCCAAATAGAGTCATCACCGACAACGGCACGCAGTTCACGAACCGCGTCTTCATGCAGTACATCCAGGACCACTACAAAAAAGACACATCCGTGACATTTTGGGCTGAACGATTTTTTTTGTCATACTTATGACACTTCTATGACGATAATTGTGACAAAACCCGGTATCATCATAGATGTGGTGGGCTCCTACTTCTATGAAAAAAAATCATGACAGAAAATGGGCTTTTCGTCTTGGGCGGGCCGGAGACGCAGATGCATGACATTCGTTGGGCCGTCCATGACAGAAAAAACCGTGGTAGAAGCGAGAGATAGGAAAATATCGGGGTGTTCCCGGTTACGGTGGGTGGTCGGGGCCGAGCGATGCGCGTTTCTCTCATACACGCACGCGCGTGGGTGCGAGGCGTTGGGCTCTAACTGAACCCGAGCGAGGCGTTGGGCTCTAACTGAACCCGAGCGATTGCACTGCAGGCTACGCGTTACTGAACCCGAGCGATCGATCATTGGCTGTTAACTGAACCCGATCGAGCGATTCCTTCGCCACTGCTGCTAACTAACGCTGATCGATGCTGCCTCTGGATGAACAGTGAGCGTTGCTGGGGGGGCGGGGGTTGGATGAACAGGACCCCGTTGTGTTGCCTCTGGATGAACAGGACCCCGATCGATCGAGCCGGTTGGGGCTGGATGAATAGGGCCCCGTGGAGGGCTGGATGAACAGGACCAACCCGTGGAGGGTTGGATGAAGAATAGATGGTGGAGGGCTGGATGAATAGTAGCCCGTGGAGGGGTGGTTGAACAGGAGCCCGTGGAGAGGGCTGGTTGAACAGTAGCCGGTGGAGTAGCGCACGGTGGAGGCTGGATGAACAAGAGCTCGTGGATGAGCGATCGCGGTGGAGGCTGGAGGAGGTCCATGATGGATGAACAGTAGCCCGTGGAGGCTGGAGGGGTCGACGGTGGAGATGAACAGTATCCCGTGGAGTCCCATTTTGCGGTACGCCACACCCCTCCCGATGAACAGGACCCCCGTTTCGATTGTAGTGCTCCAACACAAGTCCGTTTCCTCTGTTTTGCAGTACGCCACACCCCTCTTGACGAACAGGACCCCCGTTTCGACCGTAGGAGGTCCGTTTCCTTCGTTTTGCGGTACGCCAGACCCCTCCCAATGAACAGGACCCCATTTCGAACGTGGGCGGTCGAACAAAAGGCCGTTTTCCCCGTTCTGCGGTACGCCAGGCCTCGTTTCCATCGGCTGTTCCGTCCAAGCCCTCCCGATGAACACGGCGGCGCATTCTGTTCTGACCCAGCCGGTTGGCTCCCCATGAACATGACGACGATGTTGTTTCTCCGTTCCGACCCAACCATGTACATGAGCCCTGGCCGTATGTATGCGCGAGTAGGCATTCGAGACCCTGTCCATATGTACGTACGTGGCCGTATTTTATTTCTTGCACACTGGCCGATGTACGTATGTGTACATGCTATGTGCACGCCTCTACTACAACACGTGCGCGCCTCTACATGGACCAGGATGTACGTACACGTTCGCGACCAGAATGACAACGCTACATACGCTTTGACCAGGTGGGTCCCGACTGTCAGGCACTTCCTTGCGTGCGAAGATGTAGCTCTTGGGTCCCAGCAGTTAGGGGGCGAGTCGTTTTTTTTTGCCCGGACGCACTTCCTTGCGTGCGAAGATGTCACTGGTAGGTCCCCACAGTCAGGGGGGAAACTTTCTTTTTCATGAAATACGGTTACCCATTCGGTGGGTCCCTGCTGTTAGGTGCAGGAATAATTATTTTGCGCATAATAAGGATGCACTTCCTTGCGGCTGTCGTGGACCTAGTTGTCAGCCTCTCCATGTACAGTACTCTTCTGATGGAAGTCGGTCATTGACCACATTGACCACGCCGCGCCGAGAGCACCAAGGCGGTGGACAATGGTGAGGCCTAGGAAGGGGACGACGCGGAGCCAGGGAAGACGCGGCATTGGATGCCCACGCGGAGAGGAGTACGAGGGTTCACTGGTTCGGCTACGGTGTGAGGCTGCCGTCGCCGCGGAATACAGGGGGTGTGGGTGAGTAGAGGGATGGCCTGGCCAGTGGTGGGAGTAGTAGGAGGCGGTGAGGCCTCCGCGGCATCGCAGCCGGCCACGGGAGGCAGGAGCACGAGGCACAACCGCCTGCCACTATACTGGGTCCCAGCTAGCAGGGGGAGTATTCATTTTTTTGTGCGTAAGAAGGAGGCACTTCCATGCGTGCGAAGATATAGCTGGTGGGTCCGAGCTGTCAGCAGCGGTAACATTTTTTCGCGAAATACAGAGGCCCTTTCGGTGGGTCCCAGATGTCAGGTGGAGGAATCATTATTTTGCGCGTAATAACGAGGCATTTCCTTGCGTATGCCATGGACCGAAATCGGCCTCTCCACGTCTGATCCACTTCAGATGCATGTCGGTCGTTGACCACGTTGACCAGGCCGTGCCAAGAGCACCAGGGCGGTGGACGACGGCGAGGCCTAGGAAGGGAACGACACGGAGCCAGGGAGACTCGGCAGTTGTTTCCCACGCAGAGGATAGTATGACTGTACGAGGGTTTACTGGTTCATCTGCCATCGCCGAAGAATAACAACAGGTGTGGGTGAGTAGAGGGATGGCTAGGCCAGCGATGGAAGTACGGTGGGGCGGTGAGGCTCAAGCGGCAAAGACCTGACCCGGCATGGGAGGAGGGAAGCAGCAGTCCCGCCGGAGCTTGTTTGAGCGGCTGGAGCAGGAAGAGCAGAGATTGAAGAAGCACGACGGCCGTTGGATGGACATCCAACAGTCACTGCTTGTCACCCTTTTTTTAGGAAAGCCTCAAATCTGTGGAAAACAGCATACAACCCATCTGTCATTATTTCTAATAATTTACAACCCATTTGCTAATTCTTGAGGGTTTTTTGAGCCCATATTGTTTTTGTTAGCATTACAGCTCATATTGTGGCCACGGTTAAAAAATTATAATTTTTTTTTGCATATTTCGGTGCGGTCCGAACTGTTTTTAATCCCGAAATTTCGAGTCACATTCAAACTGATTTTAAAAATAAATGTATATCAATATAAAATCAAACAAATTGTCCACGCATAAAAATCATTTCAATTTAAAATCTCGAAATGAAAAAAAGAAATTTGAAACTAATTGTCGGTTTGATGTGTTTTAAAAATGTACAAGACATTTCTCATTACTGATAGGCCATTTTCTCGGCCAGTCGAATGAAGCTCTCCTCGTCTTGAAAGATTTGCAGCCCAACGGGCCTGATAAAGGGACTTACTTGGCAAATCACAAAAAAACTGGGCTGTGGCAGTGGACCCAGCTGCGGCCGTGGACCCAGCTGTCAGTCTCTCCATGTACAGTACTCTTCCGATGGAAGTCCGTCGTTGACCACATTGACCACGCCACGCCGAGAGCACCAAGGCGGTGGACGACGGCGAGGCTGTAGCGACCAGACCCGAATGGATCCAACGCTCTGTGCTCAGTGTCATCCCTGGATCAGTAAAGCTGACACCACACAGTACTTCGAAGGATTTATAGCAGAGTAGCAATCACACACTTATTACATCGTTGTCCACAAGGGAACTTAATACAATAATATGGCTTAGGGCCATCTAATAATAACAACGGAAGGCTTGGAAGACAAGTGAGTCCATCAACTCCAACGGCATCACTGAGTATAGAACCACGACCTAACACCTTACTCGTCGTCTGAAAAGTCTGCAACGTGAAAAGTTGCAGCCCGAAAACGGGTCAGCACATGGAATATGCTGGCAATGTAACACATAGAGAACAATGAAGCAACAAACCTATACTACATGCATATATGGCTGGTGGTAAGGCTCTACGGTAACATTTTTGCATAAAGCTGATTTTTCCCTACATCAAAGGAATAATTTTATTTAACTATCATGGTGGTTGTTAAACATTGAGAATGGTTGACAACATCCTCAATCCCAATTAAAAAGTACTCATTAAAACCCGATAACTTTATTATTAGAAGTAACATGTTGAGATTCACATGATATTCAAGTACTAGATACTCAAGATTGTCCATAACCGGGACACGGCTAATCATGATTAGTTTATACACTCTGCAGAGGTTTATGACTTTTCCCCACAAGACTCGATCGCCTCCGCTTGGTTCTCGTGACTACATGGTGTTTGAGAAACGGATGACCGAGACATAGTCTTCGTAAGCGCTAGCACCTTACATGTGGGTAGACCGTACCAACCTACATTCCCTACATCAGCTAGCCTACCCGTAAGAGTTAGCACAACTTAGTCAACTACGCCAGAGCCCATAATTGGCTTGTGGCTGCACACGGAAGTTTCCAGTTTGAATAATCTTATGATCCCTTAGAGCCTGGGTGGCGGTCCAAGAAATACAGTAAGTCCTCGATAGAAACCAGTGCCTCAATCCACCCAGATGTGTGTTTAAGTTGCCACCTTAGATAAACCATTAATTAACAATCTCACATCTGTCATGGATATTCACTCACCCAATCCACGTCTACTAGCATAGCATGGCATGATCAAGCAAACGTAGAAGTAACTCCCAAGGTTTCATAAGTAAAACAGTAATAGGTACTACCTCAATCTACTTCCCATCCCACAATTTAATTAGATCCTAACATGCAAGTGTTTGAGGGTTTGATCTAATGCAATAAAAACTGGGTAGTAGAAAAGTATGATCAAAGTGTTACTTGCCTTCTTTGATGATCCGCGAGTCCTAGAGATTCAAGTAACAAGCGGCGACTCCGGGTGATCTAACGCAGACAAACAACAAGCATACAATAAGTACTCATCTAATGCACAGGAAATCTCGAATAAAAGATCTAACCAGATAGTTCAACTTAAGAACCCTGGTTGCAAAAGAATCGAATCAAATAAAGCATCGAAAGTCGGAACTCGAGAGAGAACGACTCGGTTTAGCAAATCTGAAATTAAGTCAAAATTTTACAGTAGCAAAACTCTGTGTAAGTAGGTTAGTCGAACGGCGGTTTCATATTTAAACTCCAGCGCTTGAATCACCTGATTCGATAAACGAAAGCAAGAAATAAAACAGATTTGAAAATCGGATCAGAAATCGAATCTGAAAAATAACGGATTAAATCCGATTTAAAAGAAAAACGACAAACGGATTAAATAACGGACGTTCGTTAACAGAACTAATCCAACGAACGCGTTCATTGAAACGAACGGGTCGGTGAACGTTCACTAAATAAGAAAACCGAAAAAACCAATCTAGGTTTTGAAAAAACCGAACATCTTTTTAAAAAAACCGGATCGGGTTTTAGGGAAAACCGGATCGAACGGGCGCGGGCGGCGGCTACCTCCGCGGGCTTCACGGCGAGGTCCGCGGGGCTCGGGCGGCGGGGCTCGGCGGGTTCGGGAGACGAGGGGCGGCGGGTCCGGCGTCGGCGACGGAAACGGCGGGCGGCGGGCGTCACTGGCGGCGGCTCGCTTGGGGGCGGCGGCGGGCGGGTGAGAGAGAGGGGGGTCTGGCGGTATAAATAGGAGGGTGCTCCGCTTGGGAAGGGCAACGGGAGCCGGGCGGCGGGGGTGGCGGCGGGCGGGAGAGCTCCCGGGCAAGGGCGCGTGAGGGAGAGGGAGGCGGGCGCTGCCGGGCCTGGCTGGTGGCCGGGCCTTGGCCCGGGCGTTTTTTAAACAAAACGAATTAAAAAAATATCAAACGAACTCCGATTTAAATAAAACAAATTTTCCCGACTCCTAAAAATGAGTCGAACAAAATGAACTTTAAAAACGGCAAACATGCATAATATTTTTAAATGCTCATTTTGCCTAAGCAAAATAAATCTTCCAAAACCAAATTTTGATTTATTTATAATATCTTCATTTTTCTAAATATTGGGAAAGTCATATTATTCCCTCTCTTGAGATTTTTATAGGAAAAACTTTATGAAGATAATTAAATAAATCCAATGATCCTATTTTCAATTTTGAGAAATCCCAAATATGAAAATAATGAAACTTCCAACTCTCTCCGAGGGTCCTTGAGTTGCATGAAATTTTCTAGGATCGGAAAAATGCGAGAAAAATATGATATGCATGATGACCTAATGTATAACATTCCAAATTGAAAATTTGGGATGTTACAGAGGCCTAGGAAGGGGCCGATGCGGAGCCGGGGAAGACGCGGCAGTGGATGCCCACGCGGAGAGGAGTACGAGGGTTCACTGGTTCGGTTGTGGTGTGAGGCTGCCGTCGCCATAGAATAACAGGGGGTGTGGGTGAGTGGAGGGATGGCCTGGCCAGTGGTGGAGGTAGTATGGGGGCAGTGAGGCCTCATGGCAGCCTGACCCGACCCACGGGAGGCAGGAGCAGGCGGCATGACCGGTGCTGCTTTGGGCGGTTGGAGCAAGAAGACCAGAGGTTGAAGAAGCACTATGGCCGTTGGATGGACATCGTACGGTCACTGGAGCTAGAATCGTTCATATTGACTAAGTTGACAAAGCCCTCCATCCTCGTCAACTTAGTAGGCCCACAAGTTAGCCACACACTATGGTGGTTCCCAGCTAGCAGGGGATATTCATTTTTGGTGCGTAATAAGGAGGCACTTCCTTGTGTGCGAAGATATAGCTGGTGGGTCCGAACTGTCAGCGGTGGGAACGTTTTTTTTGCGAAATACAGAGGCCCTTCAGGTGGGTCCGAGCTGTCAGGTGGAGGAATCATTATTTTGCACATAATAAGGAGGCATTTCCTTGCGTGCGGCCGTGGACCCACCTGTCAGCCTCTCCACGCACAGTCTACTTCTAATGGTGTCGTTCGTTGACCACGTTGACCACTCCGCGCCGAGTGCATCCAAGGTGGTGGACGACAGCGAGGCCTAGGAAGGGGACGACACGGAGCCGGGGAAGACGCGACAGTGGATGCCCATGCGGAGAGGAGTACGAAGGTTCACTGGTTCGGCTGCGGTGTGAGGCTGCCGTTGCCGCAGGGCCTGGCTAGTGGTGGGAGTAGTAGGGGGTGGTGAGGCCTCAACGGCAGCCTGACCCGGCCTTTGGAGGCGGAGGCGAGCAGTCTCGCCGCACCTTTGGTTTGGTAATTTGGTGCAAGAAGAGCAGCGATTGAAGAAGCGGAGGACCGTTCGATTCAAATCCAACAGCCATTCTTTGGAATCGTTGTTGACTAAGTTGACAAGCCCTGCGTACATGTCAACTTAGTAGGCCTGGTCAGCCTCCCAACCGTGCGCCCAGATGTCGATGGGATGAATCATTTTTTCGTGTAATAAGGAGGCGATTGATTGCGTGCGGCCAGGCCTGCGGAGGTAGTAGGGTGGGCCGGGGAAGCCTGCGCGGCATCACAGCGGGCCACAAGAGGGGGAGAGCAGGCAGTCCCGCCGGCGCTAGTTTTGGCGGCTGGAGCAGGAAGATCAGAGATTGAAGAAGCACGTCGGCAGTTGGATGGACATCCAACAGTCACTGCTGCTAGAATCGTGTGTTGACTGACAAAGCCTTGCATAAACAAGTCAACCTCGAAATCTATGGCATGTACAGCCCATTTGCTATTATTTTTTATAATTTTTACTCATTTTGTAATTCATATGGAATTTATTGCAGCCCGTTTTCCATATTTAGAATTGCTGCCCATTTTCTGGTCAGTGCCAGGGTTAAAAAATTAACTAAATATGTGGAAAATTTTGAAAATTCGCTAATTTTTTCCGGGGAACAAAATATTCTTAATGAAAAAATTAGTAGCCATACTAAAACAAATTTAAAAATAAATTAGTACTATGTCATGTTAAATCCAATGAAATACTCCCTCCGTCCCAAAATTCTTGTCTTAGATTTGTCTAAATACGGATGTATCAAGTCACGTTTTGGTATTAGATACATCCATATCTACACTAATCTAAGACAAGAATTTTGGGACGGAGGGAGTATAAGATATCAGTGAAGAACAAAAACAAAAAAAAGAAACTAATATCCCATTTGCTATAATTTTTTTGGAATTTTCAACCCCTTTTGATATTACTTTTAACAGACACTGACCATACTCTTTGGCCAGGCCGGAATGCATCCCTCCTCGTCTTGAAAGATTTGCAGCCCAGTAAGTCGGAGAAAACAAATAGGCCTAGCTTGGATATTCTTCAAAAAGAAATACTGGGCTACCTATTTTCCCAAAGAAAAAACTGTTGGGCTGGTCATGTTGTTAGACGGGACACAGAGACTGCACAACCAGGTTTATAGCCTGCTCCTCCGAATTACTACTCAAAAAAAAGTTGTGCAATTCTGTCATTAATTGACTATACATTGAAAATGATGTGGGTCCCAGATATCAGCAGGGTGGATTAAAGTAAAAAAATGAGGGGTTCATATGAGTAGTAAAAGAGGTGCTTGCTTGTGTTCGAGAGTGGACCTGGTGGGTCCGTACTGTCATACTCACAACTACAGTCCTCTCCCGATTCACTATGTTGACAGGGACCGTTTCGAAAAAAACGATGTTGACAGGGCCAGACGGCGGCGCTGCGGCAAGCGCACCAAGGCGGAGGATAAAGTGTTGTCGCTAATGTGCTGGGCTGGGTTGGACATTCTTATTGAAAAATAAAAATGGACCGGAAGTATTTACGACGTTGACTACGATTTGCATGGGTCCGCTGGTTGCAGGAAGAAAATGCTGGGAGAAAGAAGACTGGTCGCTATCATTGCCTAAGAATAATATCGACTGAATGTAACTACACTATCATAGGAAATAATATCCTCATGTTAAATCGTGAATTTAAAGAACTGGTGCATGAGCATTTAGCTTTATTTATTTATTTACTTATTTATGTTTAGGGGACCATGAGCATGTACCTGGGTCGGATTCATGTGAGAGCCTTCCTTCCAGTTAATTATGGGCTTCTCTATTTGGGCTTCATCAGTGGGCTGCATGTTATCAACAAGTGAAAAATGTGTTCCGTATGAAAAATAGTATGCGCTACGTACGGTACGGGGCACTAAAGGATCGAACCGTGCAACGACTTCCAAAACATTGTGTTTGTCATTCTAACAACACATTTATTCAACCAATAGACGAAATATACTACTGATTGTACATTGAAAACAGCAGCAGCAGCAACCAGGGCTGGGGGTGCAACAGAAGTAGTAAGCAGGCCAGAAGAGTGAAGACGCAACTCTCTCTTCCAAACCAAACATCAGCCATCATTACAAAAGGGCTACCAAAAAAGAACAAGTGTATGCATCAAACTAAATAAATATCCTACTACACCAAGTGTATGCATCTTACTAGTTGGCTCAGTTAGACATTACTATTTATTAAGCTATGGAGATTGGCTGACGGCTTGAACCAGATGGGTGCCTGACGGGGGAAACTCCAACCAGCAGGTCAAAGTCTGATACTTGCGACCCTCTCTCCTACTTTGGGCTGCAGAGCGTGGCGGCACATATCAGGGTATGGTGCATGCAGAGATGCATGGTACACTGTGTACACACAATTTTGCCTGATGAACGAAACCGCGCTGCCATCATGATCCTTGCCGTCGGTTATCTCCTGGTTAATCGGATAATTCAGCCCGACAAACAGAGAGCGTGTACCAAGGCTACTTGCCAACCTCCAGTCAAAAATTCCTGAAGGCCCGGAGAAGCTGGGATCCTGCTCAAAGACCATGTAGTGACTGTGATTGTATTCAGCGAAACAACACGTCTGGTACGTGAAAATGATCATCAATTGTTCGCTATCTTCTGATCGAGCCAGGAACCACCTGCAACTGCCATGCCGCTTTTCTTTGAAAGGTTCTGGGATTAGGAAGGGTAGGGACACCAGGCGGCCTACAACATCATATCAAGTTGGAGTCAAATAAGCATCAAAAAAAAGTTGGAGTCAAATAAAAAAGGGCTCTTGATGTAGTCAATCTTAAGAACAACATGTTATGAGCATGAATATTTTTTTAGTAAATGTTGACAGTAATATAAGCAAGCCATCATGATATCATAGAAAAGTAACATACTGCTGTAACAACCGTTTGTAGCGATGACTGGAGTAGGCCAGCAATACGTCCAGCCATAGAAGGAGTCGACAGCGTAAATGAAGCCCTTGTGTTCAATGGCATCAAAGAACCATGGAGGATGTATGATCCTGCAATGGACGTGTAGATTTATCCACTTACCGCAATGACCTGTCAGATAGGTGAGACCGCGGTTGAAGAACACAATTAGCTTGAAGTCTTTATAATTTGCAGATCTTGTGGGCACTTGGCAGATTACAACCTTGAGCAAATCAAACTTGGTATCATGTTGGCTACTATAAGATTCCGAGTATACAGTGTTAATCGAAGGAAGGGGATCAATCGCCGGGTGTAGACCTCCACGAGCATCCAGCTGCCGCGACTGTCGATGAGTACCATCCAAGACGTGTTCATGCCGACCTAGTAGATACCGTTAATGTAGTTGAGGGTGACGAGCATCGGATCGCAGTCAAGGGGTTGATGCTCGCCACCCTATGATCGTTATGCTGTGTGACACGCCGTTTCTGAAGATCAGGCGACATCAGCAGGCAAGGAGCTGGCTTAAAAAGCTCCGGCCTTAGGGCTTTGAGTAAACGGTACAGCCCCGATGAGCACGCGGCGAGCGGCATGGTACTGAGGTTGTCCACATGCGAAACAATGAGCTTGATTACCTCTGTGGGGAGAGAATTCCAGCCACTCTTTCGGCGGACGCTTCTCGCTTCTGCCATTGTTAGTGCTTGGGTTTCGGACGAGGGGGGAGGCGCCTTAGCGGGGATGGAAGATTGGAAGAGGGGGGAGGCACCTTAGCGGGGATGGAAGAGCGGACAAAGATGGAGAAGCGAATATGTGCTGCGGGAAGTGGATAGGTGATGATGACTACAGCAAGCCGCTTGACTTACGAGACACATACCAGCAGCATAGGGTCATATCGAAGTCAGACAACTTGCTTGAGTGATCACAGTACTGGTACTCCCTACAGTACCTACTACTATGCCCTAACTTGCTTGAGTATAGTAGTAGTGGAGTAGGACTCTGCTCTACTGCTAGCATTGAAGGAGTAGTATATTCTAATCTAAAATAGTTACAAACTTCAATGCCCGAGCGTGGAACGACTACGAACCGCCATCGGTGCTAACTCCAATCCCCAGCAAACGTTCGCTGGGAGACATGGCAGTTGCAAACGCCCGCGACGCAGTTACAGTACGTGTGTAAGGGTGGCAGTTTTGTCAAATACTATGCCTTAAAAACAGGCCACCGTCGGATGGAAATCTAACGGTTACGTGGGATTCGCCAGGATTGAGTTCGTGCCGAACAATCGCCAGACATCATTACTAAAAAAAGGTTAAAACACTCGGGGCTATAACTTGCACCAGCTGACCACTAACAATGATACTGACATAGTTGTAAAATGGTCAAAGACCGTGTCTACATGGTGTTTGGAATTATATGCAAAAAAAAAAATAGCAAGATACCCGTGCATTGCATGGAACATCAAGATGCATTTTTTTACAAAACACCTGTTGTGATTGACCCATGCAGGAGTAATCCCATGTGTAAAAACTAATGATATCTTGAGAATTTTATCGGAAAATGGTATTTCGACCATTTCATCTAAAAAATGATATGTCAAGAAAGATGATAGAGGTGAGGAGGAGTGGGGCGTGGTGGTGACTGGTGGTCGGACTGGGCGGAGGCATGGGGATGGACGGCCCAGGCAGCGTCCACCATGCCAGATTGTTCTAGAGACTTCCTTTTGTAATTGCTCAGCAATGAGGTTGTGGGAGATAAGGGTGAACGAGGCAAGGCCTTATCTGTAAATGTGGAAAGAGGTGCGGGTATCTTTAGTAAAATTGTCATAGTGTGCTTTCTATCCGTCAGATATAGATCGAACAGTCTATATTATAAGATGGCAGGCACACCATCATCACCAACTCGGTTTTTTCTCAACTCCTACTCCTATAAAAGACTCAGCTGGTGATGATGGTGTGTCTGCCATCCGCCATTTCTGACCATTAGATCTGCATCTAACTGTTGTGATGTAAGTTATGGCCTTTTGCAACAATTCCCACTTCTCTGCTGTAGTTTACACAAAACCCCTTAGTATCTTGAAACCAACCACATTCCTCCCTTACTTGATCAAAACAGCCCAAAGAATATATTTGGAGTGAAACATAAGATATTTTTAGTTAATGTATATCAAAAGTAAATTGTTTTCTTTCAAATTTGTGAATATGTATTATTCTACTTTGGATCCATTGCAACGGACGAGCTCATTGTTATAAAGGTTTATCTCTTGCATTCTCCGCAACCAACACCTAGTGTACTGGTCCGGGCCGGATTCTCGCAGCGCGATGACCTGAGTTCGAATTCTGTCCTGAACTTTAGCTTTTTATATTTTTTTAATATATATTACTTTCGCTACTGTACCGGCAGTGGAACCCAGAGAGTACTTAGAATACAAGATTAAGGATGGATTTGTTTCTTTTTAACTTTCTGTATGAATCTGTAGCCAGCCTGCAATTCATGTACACTGTACTGACAGTGGAACCCACAGAGTACTTAGAATACAAGATCAAGGATGCAATTTACTTTTTATAGAGGGAGAATCATACACGCAATTAACTTAAATGGATTGGACGTGACTCTATTTTTCTCCAACGACAACCGGCAAATTTCCTCCCGTGGGCCGGAGTAGGTTTCTCGGTTTGCATGCGGGTTTAACGGAGGGGTTTGATGGAGGCGAGGAGGCGTGTTCAGCCGGGCATGCAGTGGACGGCGCAGTACTATTCGATTTGACAACTACAACTAGTATATTATAAAAACAAAGAAGAGTAGTAGAGATAGAGATAAGAATAGAGACTAGGGAGGAGCACCATCTACTGCTTCGTGGGCTACTCCTGCGCTCCATTCGGCGGCCGCAACGTCCCCTACAGCCACTCCCTCCTGGCTCCATTCGGCGGGCGCTATTGAAATTTGGGGATCGCACTCTCACGACTGCTAGCAGTGACGACCTCACCGACGACGACTACTTCCCCGACCTCGGCAACCTCTTCCTCAACGACATGGGCGACAACCTCAACGCCAATGGTGCTGCTCCCGCTGCACCGTATGTGTTTATGTCCTTCCTGTTTGAAATCGTGGTAGAATTCATGCTTCTAGTCTGTGTCCTAGATTCGATCTGTTCATCTACTATGCTAGTCCGCATGATTAGTTTATTCTTTGTTATAGCCGTCATGATTTATTTTGTGCTTATTCGGACTAAATCTCGTAGTAACTTGCTCATATATTCAACTGGCGGAACGTCCCCTACAGCCACTCCCGTTTCATGGACGGCCTGGTCGATGCCTCCAAGGAGCCCTTCGTCTACTGCTATGAGTGCCCGATGCTGTTTTGGGGCTCGCGGGGCGGACATCGTGCATCACCTCACGCAGGCGTGCGGCGATCACTATTGGCCCTTGGCGAAGAACATCAATTACGAGACGTGCTACCCGTTCACCGTGCTAGAGTCGCTGGAGGATCACCGCCGCCTGCTAGTCTCGGAGGAGGACGGCAGCGTCTTCCTCTTGATCGTGGGCACAGGCGAGGCCCGGGCAGGCCGCCGCCCCGCCTCTGTAGTGTGCGTCAGGGGCGACGCCGCTGATGCTGACACTAACACGAGGCCGATGTATGGGTGCGTGCTCACTATTACTACCCCTCGGAGGTATGTGGGCGGCGACACTGGCTACGTCAAGCTGATTTGGACTCTGCCGAGCTGGGACCCTCCCTCCGATGTGGACATGGAAGACGCACGGTATTACTTGACCCCCAATAATGTGCACGGGGACTCCAAGGAGGTTCACCTGGACATCTGCATTACCAAGTTAAATGTTGATCATTAGTCTTTGCTCAATGTAATCCGCAGTCTAAGCATGTGGAGACTTCCATGCATGATCTTGCTCTATTGGAGTATCGGGCATGAATAAAAGTGTATCCATTTATGGTTTAGTCTAGAATCTTCCATTTATGAATTTTTACTACAGTACTGGTGAAAGACTTATGATGAACTATTTCTTACATATCCTCTGCCCCCTTCCAAGTCATACTGATTTAATCCCTCCGTCTAGGTGTATAAGGGCATGGTTAATACTTAAATAGTATAGCCAATTGTTGACTATAAGAAAGTGCCATGTCATCTGTAGCCAACATGTATAACAATGGATACTCAAAAACTAATTCTTGATGATCATTTCTTGCAAAGCACAATAAGAGTTATTTCTTCACAAGTTTTGGATGCAAAGTTGAAGCGGTTGAACGCTTTTGTTTGCAAAAGATACTTTTTTATCTATTTCACCCAGATGTTTGTGAGCTCTAGAGATGAAATAATATCCGAAGAAACCTATCGATACCTGTTACACATGAGAGGCCCCCCACATCCTTTGTCAAAATAAACAACTCCCCGATCAATGCATTTCACTCTTCCGTGCATCGCAGAGGCACCTTACTATAGAGTAGTACGACCAAAAATTGAACTAACATTATATATAGTACGATAAATGATGATGCATGTCACCTAAAATTATATCATTGAAAACTATGTTCAAATACGAATCCAATGATATTGTTTTTGTTGACATGCACTAACATTTTGTCAGTTAAATCTTCAGTTAAATTCAATGGAGGATAAACCATGACCGATGTAGTACTAGTATAGAGGGCGGCACTGCATGTGAGTCTCACTCCGCTCGTGGCGCGGCAGTAAAGCCGTCATATCACAAAACCCAACCACTCCTAGTAATAAGTGGCCTAGTAAAACAAACGGACAAGCAACCATCACATCCCTCCGTCTTTTCTGCATTTCATCTCTCTGCATTTACTTTCTCCGGTTCATCTCGCACACTCGATCCCTAGCTACTACTCCAAGTATCCCTAGCTACTACTCCTAGGGCCAGTTCTTTTGGCGGCTTCCCCAGCTTTTCCAATAAGACTAGTCACAGTGAAGAGTAACATTAAGGCGCCTCACTCATTTATTTGGGCTTCTAAAATACTACTAGTACCTCCGTCCTGGTTTACTCGTCACCATTGTAATTTGTGCTAAATTTTGACCAAAAATTTAACAGATAAAATGTTAGTGCATGTGACATGCACCAACATTTCATTACTTAAATTTATGATCAAAATTTGACACAGATTACAATGGGGAACAATAAACCAGGACGGAGGTAGTAGTTATGGGATTGCTAATCTAGAAGCCAAAAAGAACCGGCCCCTGGTACTCCTACTAGTAGTAGTACTCAAGTTGGAATTCCAATTGCACGACACAACTTGTTAGGCAAAAAATTCGATACAGGGTGTAGGAAGCGGTTTGGGAATTTGCATGCCTTTCCGACCAGTGAGATACTCCATACAAAGTATGACAGAGATATAACCACAGAGAAGGAATCTAAAAGTAAACAATCAAACAAGCATGTTTGCATTTGTTTTGCATTTAATCGTTTCACAAGCTTGACTAGTGCTGTTTTTCTACTTTTACAAAAACTGCATCGTAATGTTAAAACGTGCATTTGCACATACATAAGTAATAGTAGTACTCCCTCCGTCTAGGTGTATAAGTCTTCCCTCCTTCTTGGTCACGATGCACAACCAAAGATGACTTATTGACCTGGACGGAGGGAGTAGCACAGTCTGCAAGCAAATTAGAGAGAGACGTGTAGTGCGATAGTATATAGTAAAGTTTGTGCTATATGCACGCATTACAAAATGCGTACGAATACACAAGGTTTCCAAACTTTCCCTTTTACATACTTAATTAAGGACGCTAATAATTCCTGAATGTTCGGGATTTATCATTTGCGTCCCAAAACTAATGAGATCGCCTTACGAAACAAAAATTATGCTCCTACTAAAAGCCATGACGCTCGCAGGAGCGCTTGCAGCGCGCCACGAGTGCCCTGGTGCGCGGCCGTTTCCCAGTGCGCCGACACAACGCCTCTTCCTCAGCCTCGCAACTCGCGAGGTGCTGATTGGCGGCTTGCCGGCAGGCGAGCGCGATCTCACCGGTGTGGTGATCCGGCGCCAACAGGTACTCCGCCTCGCCGGAAGCGTGCACCCGATCCACGTACCGCCAAGCGTAGATGAGGCACTTGGGCCCGACTACACTCAGGGCTTTGGCACGGGCGTCCTCCGCCACCCTCACGGCCCTTGCACGAGCCTTCTGCCAAAGAGCCAATTGCCTTACTCTCTCGGACGCGACATAGACCTGCCAGGTAGCTTGCCCTGCGGCGCGCTTCTCTTCCTCGGCCTTCTTCTCCGCCTCTATTTTGGCTTTCTCTGCCGGCGGCAAAGCCTCCCACATGGCAACATCCATTTCTTTCCAAAGCTCCTCAAGGCTGGGGGCTCGGCGGGCGGCACAACGTTCTCCTCGTAGCGGGGAGCCGATGCGCGTGCTGGCGAGATTGGGAATGCCGACGCGTCGTGGCAAGGAGTGGAACGCTGACGCGTCCTCCTCGACTAGTGGCGGCGAGGAACGGAACGGCGACGCGTGACTGTCCAGGCGGTGCAGCGAGGGGCGCCTAGGGCTTGGGAGGGGCGATGCCATGGTGGTCGACGTGAGAGGGAGGGGGAGGAGATAGCGTTCTTACGAATGCCGTGGGAGGCGCAGTATTTATAGCGAGCAATGGCACACCTACATAAGATATGGACTGAGTCAAGCGACTTAATCGCAGGTTCAGCTGCGCCACCGACATGTGGGCGGACCCTGTTGGGCCCATATGTCAGTGACCCAATGCACCTGCAGTTAAGTAACTGAAGCAGCGTCCCGGAATATATGTTGCGTGATTAACGTAACAAGTACGTTGGCATATTTGTTGGAGTAAATTACGGGGGAGGGAAGGGGTGGAAATATTGCTGGTCACAACGGATTGGACGAGCGTGGGGGGGAGGAGAGTCATGCATGCAGATTTTTTCCACACGGGGTGAGTGGTGGGACCACCGGAGGGAGAAGGAGAGTTTGGCAGGCATATTGTTTCCACACATGGAGAGGAAAAGATTTGGAGACGAACGGGCTTCCTGCAGGTATGGGGAACGGTGCATAATAAGTCTCATCTTGCATGTCGGGCTAGGTATAGTCTCAAGTCCTTAAAAACATACACGCCCCACACATGTTCATATTTCAAGGTGCACTAAATTATTGCATGCGATGATTAAGGCTAGCCATAATGGTGGTATCTTAGCTGGTATCACGCACACAGGAATAGCAAACATGCTGATGTGGCAAAGAATTAAAGAAGAGAGGGGGGTTAGAGTAACTAGTGTTCATGCATGCATTAGTAAACACATTTTTTGTGAAGAACGATAGCATTAGTTGGGTACTTTTTGCATACTACAAAAACTATTCCACCGCCTCTATCTTGCTAAGAGTAGGTGAAATTTTTGAATCGAGCCCTTTAACCAAGATAGGACATGACATGCACCTGTATGGAGGAACTAGTCTGCATTGTGCATTTAAGTTTTGTCTGAAGTCAATGTACCTCTACTTTGACCAAACTTATAGAAAAATGTATCAACATTCACAATATCAAATCAATATTTTTATACTCATTATAAAACGTAGTTCTTATAATCATTATAATCAGTATTGTAGATATTGATATTTTTAGTATAATTTGGTCAAACACTTTGCAAACGGTTGGTGGAAGTAAAAAGGACCAGAGGGAGTATCATGCATGCGGAGTAGGCAAAACAATTGCTCATTTATAGCCGGTCGAAGTCTCAAAGGGCGCGACCGCGCAAGTGAGGTGAAGGTCGTGGGAGGCGCGACGGTTGACGGAATTAAGTGAAGTTACCCACGCGCCGGCATGGCGTGCGAACATGCAGAAGCTATACCGTCAAGCCTACGATATGGGTCTAGTAGACATGACATCTAGTGGGTCCCACATAGTTCTCGAGAAATCTTTGGGGGCTTGCAGTCGTTTATCCACCGGGCAAGCCAACAACCCCACGCCGTTCGCACGCCCTACTCGTCCCGGTCTTCTACTAGTACAGTACCTTACAACAGTTTGCTCCCGGTCGTTCCGTCCTTTCACATTACACCAGTTCAACTTCTCCAAACCCTCCTCCAAAATCCATGACCTCCCAAATCTCCATGGTCGCCGCTAAGTACTAGGTTAGAGCCATTACCGGTGATGAGTTCATCATCATCTACACATGTGGATCCACGACGGTGAAATCATCCCTTGCTCGCTTCCTACGCATGTTCAACAGTTCAACGGATGAGTGGGTCGCTGGGTTAGATGTTGAGTACACCACAGTCCTGCAAAGAGAGAAGATTCTAAAGGAGGCAGAGAAGAAGAAGCCCGCTGTGATCCAGGTTTGCGTACATAACGTGTGCTTGGTCTACCACATATGCCATGCCGACGTTGAGTGCCAGGATTTTAAGAACTTCCTCAAGGACAAAAGAGTGAAATTCGTTACTATATACTTTAGGAACGACAGGGATGTCCTGGGTCGGATAGGCCTCATTGTAGGCCAGCCCTTCGATCTCTAGAAGGCAAGCCTGGTGTCCTCCTCTTAGCCTTCAATGCTGACCCTGGCAGCAGCCATGATTGATCCTTCGTACGCTAAACTGAAGAAACCTCACCACGAGTTTCATCATGCATGGAAGTCGAAGACATTAGATGAAGATCACATCACATGCGCAACAATGGATGCCTACCTTTGTTTAAATATCTACAAGGGTTGGATGAAGAAGCGAGCCCAAAGGTAATGCGGTTCAAGCAAAGAAGCATCGACGAAGAGGAAGAGGAAGAGGAAGAGGAAGAGGGACGAGGACGAAGTCGAGGACGTGGACTCGGACTCGGAGTAGGTGGCAGTGGCGTCCCTCATGCTGGTTCTACTGCAGTGTCAAGCGGACTAGTTGCTTAGTTTATTTTCAAGGGTGTGTTGTGCTGAGGCCCTAGCAGAACTATGTTTATGTTCTTTCTCGTTATTTCAACTCTTTAGTACGTACAGTAGTACTAGTACTATGTCTTACTACTGTTCTTCTTGCAGTTGGTACTCTTGCTTTCGTATCTTCGTGTTCCTCTTGTACTTAATACGTTTGTACTAGTAGTATAATTTGGGTCAGTCGATTTGTGAAACAAGTTTGACGGAGCGAAGGAAGAAGACGGCAGAAAAGCTACCCCAGTATCTATATTAGGGTGGCAGGGTGCCCATGATCTATCTTATGAGTGTTGAGTGTGGAATGTCGTTCGCCGAAAAAAATGGATCGTGCCCGGGGTTAAACAGATGGCGGGGGTGGCGGGGAGCATGGCGGTGGCAGGTGGTTCAGGGGAGGGCGCGACGGCGGCGACAGGAGGTTAGGCCTGTGGCGGGCTGAGAAGATGAACCGTGCATCAATTTCGGAGGTTGAAGAAGCCCTTCTAGCCATCCATGTTGCATCAAACGGCTCACAAGAGTCGACTGACCCAAATTGCCCTTCATATTGCAGGATCCACATGGCATTCAAGGTCTCGAAGGTAGATTCCGCGTCCGCACCCGGTTTGTGGGCTTGACGCGTGGGCGACCGGCTTCCGCCACGACAACCACCATGCGCGCCTCCTCCGCGCGGGCGGAGACGATAATGACACGCTAGTTCCTCCTCACTGGCGTGCTGGAGCACGCGCTCGTCCTCCTCTTCGTACGCTGCATGCATAGACACGGCTCCACCAGCTGCTCGCGTGCTTGGCAGCTTGGCAGCGCGGCAACATCGCGAGGAGGGACTGCAGACGACGTGAGCGGGCGAGCCTTCGGCTTTATGGCACAGGGATGGCGGCGTCACGGCGGTGATGGGCGAGAAATTGTTGGCCGGAGCAGGCGGGCGCCGGCATGCGCAATGGCGGCGGCAGCATATTGATGAGTGCACGTATGGGATCTTAGTTTACTTTTATATAGGGTTGGTCAAACTTAAAAGAAAACCGCACTAGTACACGTAAACATTAGACTTAGGCAGCGCTTTTTTTAGTTACCACAGCCACGATACGAAATCCTGTGCAAGCGCGTGAACCGCGGCCGCGTGGTCGATCGAATGGTGTGTCACCGTGTCGCCCTCGAAGGACATCTAATGACCCACAAGTATAGGGGATCTATCGTAGTCCTTTCGATAAGTAAGAGTGTCGAACCCAACGAGGAGCAGAAGGAAATGATAAGCGGTTTTCAGCAAGGTATTCTCTGCAAGCACTGAAATTATAGGTAATAGATAGTTTTGTGATAGGATAATTTGTAACGGGTAACAAGTAATGAAAGTAAATAAGGTGCAGCAAGGTGGCCCAATCCTTTTTGTAGCAAAGGACAAGCCTGGACAAACTCTTATATAGAGAAAAGCGCTCCCGAGGACACATGGGAATTATCGTCAAGCTAGTTTTCATCACGTTCATATGATTCGCGTTGGGTACTTTGATAATTTGATATGTGGGTGACCGGTGCTTGGGTGCTGTCCTTACTTGGACAAGCATCCCACTTATGATTAACTCCTATTGCAAGCATCCGCAACTACAAAAGAAGTATTAAGGTAAACCTAACCATAGCATGAAACATATGGATCCAAATCACCCCTTACGAAGCAACGGATAAACTAGGGTTTAAGCTTACATCACTCTAGCAATCCATCATCTACTTATTACTTCCCAATGCCTTCCACTAGGCCCAAATAATGGTGAAGTGTCATGTAGTCGACGTTCACATAACACCACTAGAGGAAAGACAACATACATCTCATCAAAATATCAAACGAATACCAAATTCACATGACTACTAATAGCAAGACTTCTCCCAAGTCCTCAGGAACAAACGTAACTACTCACAAAGCATATTCATGTTAATAATCATAGGAGTATTAATATGCATAAAGGATCTGAACATATGATCTTCCACCAAATAAACCAACTAGCATCAATGTCAAGACCCGGATTTGACAAAATCCAAGTCTCTGTGCTTCCTGTGCTATCCCTGGATCGTAGCTAGCACACACAGTAACAATAATGAATATCAGTAAAACATACATCAGTGTCCCCGGCAGAACAGCTCCGCCAGAGCCCTAGATTGGTTCCGCCAAGGTTCCGCCTCGTGGCGGCGGAGTCTCGTCCCGAAAGCTTGCTTATGATTTTTTTTCTCGGACAAAAGACTTCATATAGCAGAAGATGGGCACCGGAGGGCCAACAGGGGGCCCACGAGGCAGGGGGCGCGCCCAGGGGGGTAGGGCGCGCCCCCCACCCTTGTGGCCAGGGTGTGGGCCCCCTCTGGTATTTCATCCGCTCAGTACTTTTTATTATTTCCAAAAACAACTTTCGTGGAGTTTCAGGACTTTTGGAGTTGTGCAGAATAAGTCTCTAATATTTGCTCCTTTTCCAGCCCAGAATTCCAGCTGCCGGCATTCTCCCTCCTTATGTAAACCTTGTAAAATAAGAGAGAATAGGCACAAGTATTATGACATAATGTGTAATAACAGCCCATAATGCAATAAGTATCGACATAAAAGCATGATGCAAAATGGACGTATCAACTCCCCCAAGCTTAGACCTCGCTTGTCCTCAAGCGGAAGCCGATAACGATAAATATGTTCACATGTTTAGAGGTAGAGGTGTGAATAAAATAAAATACGGACATGAGGGCATCATGATCATTCTTATAATAGCAACATATATGGATATTGTCATATGATTTCTTATGCTCAAGTAATAATCTATTCACAATGCAAAGTATGAACCAGAAACTATTGAGAACTAACAAACTATCGTCTCAGTCATTGAGGCAATTGCAATTTATCATAACATCAGAAAGAGTCTATGTCAGAGCTTTTTAGCAAGTCCACATACTCAACTATCATTTAGTCTTTCACAATTGCTAACACTCACGCAATACTTGTGGTTACGGAGTTTTAATCGGACACAGAGAAAGATAGGGGCTTATAGTTTCACCTCCCAACCTTTTACCTCAAGGGTAATGTCAACAATAATAGTTTGTGCTAACTTACATCCAATTAGATATATATATATATATATATATATATATATATATATATATATATATATACATATATATATATATCAGGATCTTTCCAACACACTGTGCTTGCCAAAGGATAAAATGTAAAAAGGGAAAGGTGAAGATCACCATGACTCTTGCATAAGGTAGAAGATAAAAGTAAAAGATAGGCCCTTCGCAGAGGGAAGCAGAGGTTGCCATGCGCTTTCAGGGTTGGATGCACAAAATCTTAATGCGAAAAAACGTCACTTTATATTGCCACTTGTGATATGGACCTTTATTATGCAGTCCGTCGCTTTTATTTCTTCCACATCACAAGATCATATAAAGCTTATTTCATCCACACCAATCAATCATACATATAGAGAGCAATTTTTATTGCTTGCACCGATGACAACTTACTTGAAGGATCTTACCCAATCCATAGGTAGATATGGTGGACTCTCATGGCAAAACTAGTTTAAGGGTATTTGGAAGCACAAGTAGTATCTCTACTTGGTGCAAAGAATTTGGCTAGCATGAGGGGGAAAGGCAAGCTCAACATGTTGGATGATCCATGACAATATACTTTATTTCAGATATATAAGAAAACATAACCCATTACGTTGTCTTCCTTGTCCAACATCAACTCTTTAGCATGTCATATTGTAATGAGTGCTCACAATCATAAAAGATGTCCAAGATAGTATATTTATATGTGAAACCTCTCTTTCTTTATTACTTCCTATTAATTGCAACGATGACCAAAACTATGTTTGTCAACTCTCAACAACTTTTAATCATCATACTCTTTCTATGTGAAGTCATTACTCTCCATAAGATCAATATGATCTCTTTCTTTCCCTTTCTTATTCTTTTCTTTTTCTTTTATTCACTCAAGGTCATGGCAAAGTAATCAAGCCCTTGACTCAACACTAATCTTTATTATATAGCTCACGGACTCGATTACACAGAGGGATCATAAAGCAAAACTCAAAACTAGATCATACTAAAACTTTATTCTACTAGATCAAAATAATAATAAAAAGGATCGAACTAAGAAAAACGGTAAAGATAGGAGTGTGATGGTGATACGATACCGGGGCTCCTCCCCCAAGCTTGGCAATTGCCAAGGGGAGTGCCCATACCCATGTGATTATGTCTCCTTTGTTTGTGAAGAAGATGGTGGAGTTGTTGATGATGGGTAGTCGCACATCGAGCGCAAGAGATCCTCCAACTTGCGGATAATACCATTGAGTGCGACGATATGCTCCTTCAACAAAATATTTTCACGTGTGAGATACTTTTTTGTATACGATCTAACTCAATCATGTTGAAAGCTTCGATCTCAATTGGGGTAAGGAGATCGTGATCAAGTTGAAGGGTGTCTTCTGCTGCCAGAACTTGGTCCTCCGTGGCCTTCTTGATCCCTTCATCCTTGTTGATCTCCACGGGTTCTTCCCTCTTCAGCTCTATCTTCATTAGCCAAGCATCGTTGTCACCATTGTTGGAGGAGGGGGACGACATGATGCCTGGCCTTGACTACCCTGACAGAAAACAGCTCGAAACAAGAACATAGGACAATTGCGTGATACAGGAGTCAAAACCTTCGGGAGATTATATAATGAATTTTTACCGACCAAAATACGTATCGTGCAACAAAACGGAGTCCGGAGAGCGCACGAGGTGCCCACGAGGCAGGGGGCGCGCCCTCCACCTTCGTGGAGCCATCATGTCCTTCCCGGACTGCTTCTTATTTTTCTATTTTTCTAAATATTCCAAAACGGAGAAAAATTGCCATTAGAACTGTTTTCGAGTCGGTTTACTTACTGTACCACATACCTATTCCTTTTCAGAGTCTGAAATGTTCCGGAAAGTGTCCCTTATGTATTCCTCCGGGGTTACGGTTTCAATAACATTAGTTTAAACATTTATAGGATTACCTGAGATATAGTGTTTGATTCTATGACCGTTCACCACCTTTGGATTTGTGCCCTCAAAGTTGTTGATTTTTATGGCACCTGAACGATAGACCTCCTTGGTAACATAAGGACCTTCCCATTTAGAGAGAAGTTTCCCTGCAAAAAATCTTAAACGAGAGTTGTATAGCAATACACAATCACCTACATTAAACTCACGCTTTTGTATTCTTTTGTCATGCCATCTTTTAACTTTTTCTTTAAACAACTTGGCATTTTCATAGGCTTGGGTTCTCCGTTCATCAAGTGAGCTAATGTCAAATAACCTCTTATCACCGGCAAGTTTAAAATCATAGTTCAGCTCTTTAATAGCCCAATAAGCCTTATGTTCTAGTTCGAGTGGCAAGTGACATGCTTTTCCATAAACCATTTTATACGGAGACATACCCATAGGATATTTATATGCAGTTCTATAAGCCCATAATGCATCATCAAGTTTCTTGGACCAATTCTTTCTAGATCTATTAACAGTCTTTTGCAAAATTATTTTGTGTTCTCTATTACTCAATTCTACTTGAGCACTAGACTGTGGGTGATAAGGAGACGCAATTCTATGATTAACATCATACTTAGCAAGCATTTTATGAAAAGCACCATGAATAAAATGTGAATCACCATCAGTCATTAAATATCTAGGGACTCCAAACCTCGGAAAAATAACTTCTTTAAGCATCTTAATAGAGGTGTTATGATCAGCACTACTAGTTGGAATAGCTTCTACCCACATAGTAACGTAATCAACAAAGACTAAAATATGTGTATATCCATTAGAGGCAGGAAACGATCCCATATAATCAAAGCCCCAAACATCAAATGGTTCAATAACAAGAGAATAATTCATAGGCATCTCATGACGTCTACTGATGTTACCAATTCTTTGACATTCATCACAAGATAAGACAGACTTACGAGCATCCTTGAAGAGAGTAGGCCAATAAAAACCGGATTGCAATACCTTATGTGCAGTTCTATCTCCAGCGTGGTGTCCTCCATAAGCTTCGAAGTGACACTTGCGTAGGATCTGTTCATGTTCATGCTCAGGTACACAACGTCTAATAACACCATCTACTCCTTCTTTATAAAGATGTGGGTCATCCCAAAAGTAATGTCTTAAATCATAGAAAAACTTTTTATTTTGCTGGTATGTGAAACTAGGCGGTATAAACTTAGCAACAATGTAATTAGCATAATCAGCATACCATGTAGTAGTACGAGAGGCATTTATGACATTTAATTGTTCATCAGGAAAGCTATCATCAATAGGTAGTGGGTCATCAAGAACATTTTCTAACTTAGACAAGTTATGCGCAGCGGGGTTCTCGGCTCCCTTTCTATCAATAATATGCAAATCAAATTCTTGTAGCAAGAGAACCCATCTAATAAGTCTAGATTTAGCATCTTTCTTTTCCATAAGATATTTAATAGCAGCATGATCCGTGTGAATAGTTACTTTAGAATCAACAATATAAGGTCTAAACTTATCACAAGCAAATACAACTGCTAAGAATTATTTTTCAGTAGTAGCATAATTTCTCTGGGCATTGTCTAGAGTTTTACTAGCATATTGAATAACATTTAATTTCTTATCAACTCTTTACCCTAGAACAACACCTACAGCATAATCACTAGCATCACACATAATTTCAAAGGGTAAATTCCAATCAGGTGGCTGAACAATAGGTGTAGAGATCAATGCTTTCTTAAGTATTTCAAATGCTTCTACACAATCATCATCAAAGACAAATGGTATATCTTTTTGTAATAAATTATTCAGAGGCCGAGAAAATTTTGAGAAGTCCTTAATGAACCTCCTATAAAATCCGGCGTGACCAAGGAAACTTCTTATACCTTTGATGTCCTTGGGACATGGCATCTTTTCAATAGCATCAACTTTAGCTTTATCAACTTCAGTACCTCTTTCAATAATTTTATGCCCCAAGACAATACCTTCATTAACCATAAAGTGACACTTTTCCCAATTCAAGACAAGATTAGTTTCTTCACATCTCTGCAAAACTCGATCAAGGTTGCTCAAGCAATCATCAAAAGAGGATCCATAAACGGAAAAATCGTCCATGAAAACCTCACAAATCTTTTCACAAAAGTCAGAGAATATAGCCATCATGCATCTTTGAAAGGTAGCAGGTGCATTACATAAACCAAAAGGCATACGTCTATAAGAAAAAGTACCGAAAGGGCAAGTAAATGTGGTCTTAGCTTGATCATCAGCTGACACAGGTATTTGAGAGAAACCAGAATAACCATCTAGAAAGCAAAAATGTGTATGTTTGGATAATCTTTCTAGCATTTGATCAATAAAAGGTAAGGGGTAATGATCTTTTTTAGTAGCTTTATTTAATTTGTGGAAATCAATTACCATCCTATAACCTGTAATAATTCTTTGCGGAATCAATTCATCTTTATCATTAGGAACGATAGTAATACCTCCCTTCTTAGGGACACAACGGACAGGACTTACCCACTGACTATCGAACGGGATAGATTATACCTGCCTCAAGGAGCTTTAGTATTTCCTTTCTTACCACTTCTTTCATTTTAGGATTCAGCCGTTGTTGATGATCAATAACTGGTTTGGCATCTTTCTCCAAATTTATTTTGTGTTGACATAGAGTGGACTAATGCCCTTAAGATCATCAAGAGTATATCCAATAGCAGCACGGTGCTTCTTCAGAGTTTTCAATAATTTTTCTTCCTTCTTCTCTGAAAGTTTAGCACTAATAATAACATGATATATCTTCTTTTCATCAAGGTAAGCATATTTAAGAGTATGAGGCAATGGTTTAAGCTCAAACACGGGATCACCCTTGGGTGGAGGAGGATCCCCTAAGATTTCAACAGGCAAGTTGTGTTTCAGAATAGGAACCTGTTTAAAGAACACTTCATCCATTTCCCTTCTTTCATTCATAAACATATCATTTTCATGGTCTAGCAAATATTGTTCTAAAGGATCATTAGGAGGTACGGCAATGGAAGCAAAACCAATAATTTCATCTTTACTAGGCAATTCCTCTTCACGGTGTTGTCTACGAAATTTAGAGAAATTAAACTCATGAGACATATCACCTAGACCAATTGTAACAACATCCTTTTCACAGTCTATCTTAGCATTAACAGTGTTTAAGAAGGGTCTACCAAACATAATGGGACAAAAGCTATCTTGTGGGGAACCAAGAACAAGAAAATCAGCAGGATATTTAGTTTTCCCACACAAGACTTCAACATCTCTAACAATCCCAATTGGTGAAATAGTATCTCTATTGGCAAGTTTAATAGTGACATCAATATCTTCTAACTCAGCAGGTGCAATATCATGCATAATTTCTTTGTACAAGTCAATAGGTATTGCACTAGCACTAGCACCCATATCACACAAGCCATGATAACAATGATCTCCTATTTTAACGGAAATAACAGGCATGCCTACCACAGGTCTATGTTTATCTTTAGCACAAGGTTTAGCAAATCTAGCAGTCTCATCACAGAAATAAATAACATGCCCATCAATATTATCAGCTAAAAGATCTTTAACAATAGCAATATTAGGTTCAACTTTAACTTGCTCAGGAGGTGTATAAGTTCTAATATTGCTTTTACAAACGACAGTTGAAGCTTTAGCATGATCCTTTATCCTAACAGGAAAAGGTGGTTTCTCAACATAAGCAGTAGGAACAATAGGATCATTATAAGTGATAGTATTTTCTTCAACTTTAATAGGTGCAGCTACTTTTATTTCTATGGGAGGATGATATTTAAACCACTTCTCCTTAGGGAGATCAACATGAGTAGCAAAAGATTCACATAAGGAAGCTACTATCTCAGAGTCAAGTCCATATTTAGTGCTAAATTTACGGAAAACATCGGTATCCATAAAAGATTTAACACAATCAAACTTAGGTGTCATACCTGACTCCTTACCTTCGTCGATATCCTAATCTTCAGATTGCTTTTAATTCCTTCCAATAAATCCCATTTGAATTCAATAGTCTTCATCACAAAAGAGCCAGCACAAGAAGTATCGAGCATGGTGCGATTGTTATCAGAAAGTCGAGCATAAATTTTTTGAATAATCATTTCTCTTGAGAGCTCATGATTGGGGCATGAATATAACATTGATTTAAGCCTCCCCCAAGCTTAAGCGATGCTTTCTCCTTCGCGAGGCCAAAAATTATATATATAATTGCGATCACGATGAACAAGATGCATGGGATAAAACTTCTGATGAAATTCCAATTTCAATCGCTTGTAGTTCCATCATCCCATATCATCACATAGCCTATACCATGTCAATGCATCTCCCTTCAAAGATAAATGGAAGACCTTCTTAATAACATCATCGGGCATACCTGCAAGCTTAAATAATCCACAAACTTCATCCACATATATTAGGTGCTGATCAGGATGTAATGTTCCATCTCCTGCAAAAGGATTAGCTAGCAGTTTTTCTACCATACCCGAAGGAATTTCAAAGTAGACATTTTCATCTTCAGTAGGTTCAGTAGGTTGAGGAGCAACTCTTTGCTCTACTATTCGGGGTGAAGATACCCCGAACAAGCCCCTCAGAGGATTACTTTCCATAGTAACAAGTGACAGTAAATTTCAGCACACTATACAAATTTTTACTTACCAAATTCCACCTACCAAAGGCGCTTCACTCCCCGGCAACGACGCCAGAAAAGAGTCTTGATGACCCACAAGTATAGGGGATCTATCGTAGTCCTTTCGATAAGTAAGAGTGACGAACCCAACGAGGAGCAGAAGGAAATGATAAGCGATTTTCAGCAAGGTATTCTCTGCTAGCACTGAAATTATAGGTAACAGATAGTTTTGTGATAGGATAATTTGTAACTGGTAACAAGTAATGAAAGTAAATGAGGTGCAGCAAGGTGACCCAAATCCTTTTTGTAGCAAAGGACAAGCCTGGACAAACTCTTATATAGAGAAAAGCGCTCCCGAGGACACATGGGAATTATCGTCAAGCTAGTTTTCATCACGTTCATATAATTCACGCTCGGTACTTTGATAATTTGATATGTGGGTGGACCGGTGCTTGGGTATTGTCCTTGCTTGGACAAGTATCCCCTTATTATTAAATCCTATTGCAAGCATCCGCAACTACAAAAGAAATATTAATGTAAACCTAACCATAGCATGAAACATATGGATCCAAATCAGCCCCTTACGAAGCAACGCATAAACTAAAGTTTAAGCTTCTGTCACTCTAGCAACCCATCATCTACTTATTACTTCCCAATGCCTTCCTCTAGGCCCAAATAATGGTGAAGTGTCATGTAGTCGACGTTCACATAACACCACTAGAGGAAAGACAACATACATCTCATCAAAATATCGAACGAATACCAAATTCACTTGACTACTAATAGCAAGACTTCTCCCATGTCCTCAGGAACAAACGTAACTACTCACAAAGCATATTCATGTTAATAATCATAGGAGTATTAATATGCATAAAGGATCTGAACATATGATCTTCCACCAAATAAACCAACTAGCATCAATGTCAAGACCCGAATTTGACAAAATCCAAGTCTTCGTAGCTTCCTGTGCTATCCTCGGATCGTAGCTAGCACACACAAGAATAATAATGAATATCAAGAAACATACATCATTTTACTACAACGATAGATCCAGAATTAAGCAAATACATACCATTTGCACAGCTCAATGCTGGCGCATAATACAGCGGAATTGTACGTAGTCGCTAAGTTAGGGCACCATCAACGCCACTGGGCTCGTTGAGTGTAGACCATAACCTATCGTCTCTTAATCTGTTGAGATCTGCACATGACAGGTGCAGATGAGTACGTGGAATATACTCACAATTTTCAAAGAAAAGTTTAACAGAATATATATGCAGGGTGAGTATTGGTGGTGGTTTCCTTTGCATAAAGCCAATTTTGTCCTATACTAAATTTTGTAAACTTCTTTAGATATAGAAAAAAAATAGTTTTTAGTATAAAAGATAGGAGTGAGACACTTGGATATACGCACCAATGCTCATTCTCCAAAATACTTCAAATCATACATGAGGTTGAAGTGAAACACATTCACTGTGCTCATTCCTCAACTTTAACCCTTAAAACAAACTTTTAAAAAAGAGAGGGGAGATTCTTCTTTAGTCCAAATCTTCAGTTGCTCAAAATTGCCCGTAACCGGGGGCACGGATAATCGATTAGGTTAAACCCTCTGCAGAGGTCGTACACGTTCCCCACATGACACAACCAACCCCGTTTATCGTTACACACTTGGGTGTACGACTAGGAGGAGATTGTGACGAAGCCTTTCCGTAACAGCCCCTATACCGCCAAGCCGCCGCAACTTCGGCACGAAGGCCTCTCTCCGATGGCGGTCCTGGGGTAGGGTTTCCCATTAGTACTAAGCTAAGACAGAGCCCATAGTAGCATGTGGCTGTACTGGAAGCTACATCAAACTGTACTTGGAAGATCTCAGTCCCCTGGACGGCGGTCCCCACCAAAAACCTGTGTGCAAGACCCCACTCGGGCGCATTCACTGCAAGACCCCGTCGGGCGCAATCACTTGTAGACGCTCCCGTCAATACCATTCCGTCCAGGGAGTAGAAGTAAAATAGTATATACTTTTGTTTTTCAAAAAAAGTTCAGAAAATGTTGCCCAAAAGAAGGCAAGTTTATTTGTTTGAAACTTGTTTGATTTTCAACCCACCCATTTGTGCAAGCGCGGCCAAGCATGGTGGTGATTCTTTATGGCTCTAGATAAAAATAATACTTTGCAAAACTTTTATGAAACATGCATAGTGTTAAAAATTAAAGAGATATGCATAGTATTAAAATATAGGTCAGGGCATGATCAATTTGCAACTTGCCTGATTCTTGAAGTTGATATATTCTACTTCCAGTCGTCTCTCCTTCACCTTACGATATATCTAACGATACAAGAAAATAATTTAACACACAACAATTGCAAATGAAGATCCAAATAAAGATAAAAATTCACAATAAATACATTCGTAGGATAATTAGCACGACGTGGCTATGGTTTGAGATAGAATCAGGTTTGGTCTAAAACGAGACATGGCATAGTCATATCCTAGGGTTGGATCAAGTGATACTAAGTGAAGATCTTGGTTTGATATAGAAGATGAGTTGTGAGACAAGTTCTTACAACAAATTCTATCATGAGATTATTCGGAATATTTGACTTGGGTTAAATAAAACTGGCACGGCATAAGTTTCGAGATAAAAGGATTAAATCCTTAATCTTGTAACTTCAAAGTTTTGTGGTGATATCGAATGACCAGAGAGGTCTCATCTATCTAAGGATTTCTCTTGAAGAATCAAATTCAATCTAATAAAGTTATTAAATTATGATTAAAGAAAGTCAAATTAAGGTAATGATGCTAAAACAGTGACTAAACATCATTGAAAAATTATTCTATGAGTTCTAACAGAATGGTGAGGTCCTAAGGTCCAACTTTCATATATAAAACATTTTTATATGATTTACAGAATAAAAGATATAGTGAAAATACTCATCTTACCATTTAAATCAAAACTAAATTTTAAATTGTCCAAAAGTGAGATTTTATAATTTCATATAAAAGTAAAGGTTTCAGCGAATCCGGGATATCTTATTTGTCAAAATCGGACATACGGTTTGGGAGATATGAATTTCCGAAGTTTGGATATTTTTCTGAATAAAAGAATTACGGGATTTAGAGAGAGCTCACCGGAGTTGGTCGCCGGAGTTGGAAAAGAAGGTCGCTGAAGTTGTGGAAGAAGCTCCCTGACGTCAAGTAGAAGGAGGACGGCAAAGAGGTCGATGAGGGAAGTCCGTTGGGCAATGTCTCGGGCTCGGCCTCGTCCCGTAGCGGCGTGGAGGGGCCGCCGGAGTTTCCGAATTCCGACGAGCAATTGATCGGGATGGGGAAGTAGATAGCTCCCGAAAGGAGAGGGCTTTGGACGAGAGCTGAGAGGGGCTCTCGGGGTGCTTTTTATAGGGCTCGGAGAGGTCAGAATTCGAGCAGAAGATGGAGTTTAATGGTGGCTATTCCACTGCCTCGTAATGGCCACTATGGGAGTCTCAAGGCGCATCGAGGGATGGGAGGGGTCGAGGGAGGAGAGGGAACCACTGGGGGTTAGTGGGTTGGGAGAGGAAGAGGGGAAAAGAAGAGGGGAGGCGTCCATGGTTGCAGCTCCTTGTTCATGTTCTGTAATCTAACGATGGGAGGAGGAAGATGGCCATTGGTTGGGCTGAAAAGATACGGGCCTTAGTGGAAGAAATTGGCCCAAAGGGAAAGTCAAGGAAAAAGAAAATAAGGTGGGCTGTGAATGTCTTTGTTGCCTCGCGCCTGTGAGATATTTAGGAATTAGGATTGAAATATATTTACGTACATAAGTAAAATAAATTTTGTGTTTTGCATGTTCACAAAAGGATAAATGTACCATATTAAATATTTCCAGACATATCATTGGAGAAGTCATATTATCTCCTCTCATTAAACTTTGTTTTGTTTGAATAATTTGGAAATATTTAAATGGCACTAAAACTCCAATTAAGATCCAAGTTCAGATGGAACTAAAAATTCAAAGAACTTCACATAAAATATTCTTCCACCACATTTTGAGAATGTCATTTTATTCTCACTCCATTTTTTATTTGTGGTTTCAAAATATTTCATAGGTGTCCGAAAGAAAAGAAATTGGATGAAATATTTGGAACAAGAATCAAAAGGTTTTAATTTCCCATGAAAATCATAGCAATTCACTCAATAATATCTTATTATTATCATTCCAAATTTTGGAAAATTTTGGGATGTTACAAACTACCACCCTTAAAAGAAATCTCGTCCCCGAGATTTGGAGAGGCTAGCAAGAAATAGGTTAGGGTTTTGGTACCTTTGGTTACTTCCCCGGGATTTGGTCATAACAGCTGCAGGTTTGTGGTTTATCCCTTTTTCCTCCTGTCTTGACAGAATGTCTTCTATTAATTTAATTCTGTGTATTCCAGTTCTTCGGCACGCTTATATCCGAGGCTTTTGTCACCATTATGGATCTTTGATGATTTCTTGTGTGACTCAGTTATCCTTCTAGGGTGTTCGGGTGCTACCACCCTTAAGAACAGATTTGTGGGGATTCCCACTATTTCTTCATTTCCACTAAGAAAACAAATCTGTACAGCCTCCGTTTTTATTTAAGTCCGCGTATTAGCATTGGTCAAAGTCAAGTTTTGTAAACTCTCATAAAGTTTATAACAAAAAATATTAACATATACAATAACAAATAAATACCATTAGATTCATTATTGAATGTACTTTCACATCATACATATCTGTTATGGCAAATGTTTATATTTTTCTATATACTTGGTCAAACTTTAGTAAGTTTGACTTTGGTCAAACCTAATATGCAAAGTTTACTAGTACTACTCGCTAGTTGCTTAGCCGAATCACCCAACACGCCACACGGGGAGTTCAATGTCACAAAATTTTGAGGTCGGCGGGAAAATCTCACGCGACCCTGATTCGAGCAGTGGGAAGTTACTATCATATCCTTCGGAACAGGCCTACGGATGACGGTTGGTAGGGGGCTGTTTTTGTAACTTCAGGTTAACCCTACCCAGCCAACCCCACCCGACACCCAGAGTAGTACACCCGAATAATCCCCATTTTCTATCCCCACCGCAAAATAGACTTTTCCACGGCACCGCAGCCTTCATGGTCCTCCCCTTCTACATCGGCGCACCCGTCCACCGCAGCGCATCTGCCTCATTGACGACCTCATGCGCCGCACTGGAGACGGTCCACCGTGATCATCATACATGGAGCCTCTTCCACGGCACCGTCTTCTACGGTCTCGGATCTGCTTCCCGGAAGCCGCACCAAGCGCAGAAGCACCACCGTCATGGACAATGAACTGACTCCCGTTGCCGACCATGACTCACAGAGGTCGTCGCGACCATCGTTCTCCTCCTCGATTGGTAATGTGTGTATTGAATCACTTAGCAGTACATGTGCAGTTCCAATTTTGTTCATACCTACCCTTCAAATTTCCCGGGTGCTATTGTTCCCGTAAAAGTAATTGGTTATAGCCTCCATTGTCCAACAGAATATCAGCTTGTAATTGTGCGTCGCTCCTGTATCGCGTTGTGCTTGGGTAGGTTTTTCATCTGCAACCAGTAGTGTGGCAAATGATGGAAAGTTTTTTAGAACTAGCAAGATGCCCATGCGTTGCACGCATCAAGATGTATTTGTATGAGTAGTTTATCTTGTGGGAGAAAAGGATGAATGAGTGTCTCCTGTCGGTGTACTAGAGTAGGGGTACTCTAGTATCCCGAACTTGTGCACGGGCAGTTGCAGCCCTCCGCGGCAAAGCTTACCGGGTGACCGCCAAGGTCCTCCGTGGTTCCTTTGGAGCCATTCAAGAACAAAGTATTCAAGCCAGGAGACAAGACCGGGCAAGAGGAGCTTGCCGGGAAGGTCACCCAAGGCACATAGGAGACAAGGCCCGACAAGAGGAGCTTGCAGGAAGGCCACCCTGTGCACCTACAAGACAAGACCCGGCAAGAGGAGCTTGCGGAAGGCCCGTGAGCGACAAGCTTCCGGGCGCGACAAGATAACAAAGCGGCAAGGCGCTTGCCGCGCAAACCACCTCTCTGTACCTACGCTCCAACGCATCGACTAACGTGTCGCCTACAGGGCCTTTCGGTAGCGTGGAGAAAGGTCAGGCAGCCACGGTGCGAGGTGGCAAGCGGCACGACAAGTTTGCCATCGTGGCGGATGGTGGCGCCGACGGTCCCTGTTGCACCGTTAGGGGCGACAAGATGGGCATTTAATGCCTTTGTCCCCTGCCGTCGTGGTTAGGTATATTACATCACCTTTGTACAAGTAGGTGTACCAACCACTGTTTTTCCATTTGTACCCCGTCTATGTTGCCACTGTCGAGTCCCTTGAGCATATAAAAGGAGGCCCATGCGCAACGAGAGGGGGGTTCGAACGCCTCACGCTAGGGTCTCGTTAGCAGCTGGAGTATTCTCAGAGCTCTCGGCTCCCTAGCAAGAACACAATACAAATCATACAAGCAGCAGTAGGAGTATTATCTCTCCGGAGAGCTCCGAAGCTGGGTAAACCTCTCGTGTGCTTCGCCTCGATCTGCTCTTTGTGCGACCTCCGCCCCCCGCCGAACCGAAAGGGGCTCGGTCCGCCGGCCCCATAGGTGTTCGTGGGCCAGATCAGCCTGCCCGACATCTTTGGCGCGCGCCGGTAGGGGTCGCCGAGGTTGCGTGAACCTGATCCGGCGTCCACGCTGAAGCTAGATCTTCATCATCTTCGTCAACATGCCACGAAGAAGAAGGCTTCAGCGAGAGGCCCGTCCAGCGTCGAACCCACCACCACCGGAGCAAACAGGTGGTGGGGTAGACGCCGGCGGAAGAATGGACGGCGACGGGGGAGCTCATGGTGCTGCCAAGTCCAAGGACAAGGCTGCGCAGACCTCGGCGTCCGTACATGCACCACGCCCGTCTCAGGAGGCGCGGGACCGACAGCGTCATGGCATTCACAATGCCATACGCTCGTTGGACCGAGATCGAGCTGGAGGATCCCGGGACGTTCAAGACCAGCATGCACGCCAACATCTTTGGCGCTGAAGCGAGGCATCGGTCGCCGGATGGGATATCGCTCCTTCTAACATAGATAGAAGTCCGAGCATATCCCGCCTCGCGCCGTTCGCCATCGCCACCCACTACTCAGTGAGAAGCTCTGGCGAGAGCTCAATCGCTCTGGATTACCCTCCAACGGCCGACAAGGTCGACGAGTGGAGGGCCACCATCTGAAGTCTCATCGGAGAGCGCCAACCGAAAGTGCATCGCTGCCGCGGCAAGATCGCCAAACACGAGCCGGTGGTGACGAGACCGGTGGGGTGCAACCACCATGCACTCTCCGCCCCGAAGGCCAAGATCGCCGACTCGCCGGATCCACCTCGACAGCGACTCCACTGCGTCATCAGATCCACGAGCTCATCGCGATCAGCGCCAAGTGCTACACGATCGACAGCAAGAGGACACTCGAACTCGCATCGAGCGGCGAAGAGAAGCGCGACGTCAATCCGACAAGCGCGCTGGGCCCTGTGTTGACATGCACGCTATTTGGAGGAACCAGCGACTTGTCAGACGCGGTAGGTTGCCCTGCGTTCACTCGTGAGCTGCGGCAAGTCCAAAGGGCCCAAAGAAGAAAAACTTCAAGCCAGACGCATCGGAGAAGTACGACGACAAGACGATCCGTCGGAGTTCCTTAGCATCTACACCATCGCGGTGCAAGCTGCCGGGGCGAGACGACAAGATCCTTGCCAACTACTTCCCGGTGCTCAAGCCCAATGTCGGATCCTGGCTCATGCACTTGCGGACAACTCCATATCTTCTTGGGCAGATTTGTGCCATCGGTTTTGTCGGCGCCTTTTACAGCGCCCACAAGCCCCATGGCCAAGAAAGCGACCTTCATCTGCTCGCCCAGAAGGAAGGAGAGCCCTGCGCAAGTATATTCAAAGATTCAGCCGTGTACAGCACAACATCCCGGATGTCCACCCTGCCGCGGTGATCAGCGCGTTCCATCAGAACGTGCGAAACCGCAGGATGCGGGAGGAGATGGCGATGTGCAAGATCAGAGACGTCAGTGAGCTATACGCCCTGGCCGACAAGTGTGCACGTGCTGAGGAGGGGAGGAGACTCCCCGGAGAGAATACCGAGGCAGGAGGATCTGACAGTGAAGAAACCGCCCCGGCAAAGAAGAGCCGGCGGCGGGGCAACAGGAAAAAGAAAGGCAGAGATGTGCTAGTTGTTGAGCAGTCCGGCAACGGAGGTGGCGACAAGAACGCCAAGACTGGTAGCTCCGGCAAGGAGGTTGCCGCGAGCGCCAACCACCAGTCTGTGGCGGCCGCCGACAAGGTGACGCTCCGCAAGCAAGATCTTGCAAGATCCACCGCACCAAGGGCCATGACCTCAAGAGCTGCAAGAAGGTAGAGCAGCTTGTCGAGCAGCGTAAAAGCTGAATACGAAGCGACGCGACAAGGAGAAGGCTCAGGAAGGTGCCGGAGGAGCCAGCAAGAAACGCCCCGGCCGGGGAGGGCGCCGCTGCAAGGCCAAGCAGTGCAAGGAGAGACAGCCTCCCCGCCGTCAGCGACAAGGACGACGCATTTACGACGACGCAGGACATGGATAATGACGAGGCCGATGAGCAGGAGTTCAGAAAGCCACGAGAGGTTCTATGCGTTGACGGTGGTGCTTCTGCATACCTCACACCGCCAACTCAAGCGGTGGATGCGGGAGGTCAATGCAGCAGAACCATCCATCGAGTCACGCAAGCCTCACGAAATGGTCCAAGACGCCTATCATCTTTGACATTGAGGACCACCCCGATCACAGAATAGCGGTCGGGTGCTTGCCGATGTTGGTTTCACCAACTATCCGCAACCTCTACGTCACCAAGATGCTATTTGACAGCGGGGCCGGCTTGAATCTGATCTCCTCCGCGGTGCTGCAGATACTCCCTATCCCTGTTGGCGAGCTCGATGAGACCGGCTATTTTCAAGGAATCAATCCGTGAAGGAGCAAGCCGAAGGAAAGATCACGTTCTGCATTAACATTTGGCGTGAAGTTGAACTTCAGGGGTGAGAGGGTCACTTTTGACGTTGTTGATTTTCCATTGCCTTACAATGGGATACTTGGCCATCCAAAGACTCGCCAAATTCATGGCGGCCTCTCACTATGCCTACAACATGCTGAAGATGCCAGGCCCGATAAGCGTCATCTCTGTCCCTGGCGACAAGAAGGATGCTCTTATCTGCACCGACAAGATCTACCGGGAAGCAGCAGCCGCGACAGATTGCAAGCCACTTGCCGCTGAAGCTCCCGGAGGGAAGAAGAAGACCAAGTCCGGCAAGAGCTCTGATGCCCACTCCGGCAAGCGCACCTCTTCGGAGTGCTGCGCTACCGTCGAGGACGCACCATCGAGCTCCACCGGCAAGTATAAGAAGACGATGACAACTCCACCAGAGACCAAGAAGGTGTCCGCCAAGGAGGACGGCATCGGTGGTACCTTCACCATCGCTGCCTCTCTCGACCCTAAATAGGAAGGCGCGCTCGTTGCTTTCCTCGCGGCGAACGCCGACGTGTTTGCGCGTGGCAACCGTCGACATCCCGGTGTTCCCAGGAAAGTAATTGAGCATCGTCTTGCCGTTTGTCCTCATCGCGGCCGTCAAGCGAAAGTCGGGAAAGCAAGCGGTGGAGCGTCAAGAGTTCATCGCGGAAGAAATCAAGAAACCGGAAGCGGCAGGCCTTGTCGAGGAGTGCTCCATCCTACGTGGTTGGCCAATCCTGTAGTTGTGCGCCAAGGCTAACAGAAATGGAGGCTTTGTATCGACTTTACAGATGTCAATAAAGCTTGTCCCAAAGATCCATTTCCTTGCCACGCATCGACGGATTGTTGACTCCACGGCCGGATGTGATTTGCTTTCATTTCTGGATGCATATTCAGGATATCATCAGATCTTCATGGCAGAAGAGGATGAGGAGAAGACCGCATTCATCACCCCATGTGGCACATACTGCTTTGTGCGGATGCCCTTCGGGTTAAAGAATGCTGGTTCCACGTTTGCAAGAGTAGTTCATGATGCCTTTGAGCCGCAAATGCACAGAAATGTGGAAGCCTACATGGATGACATAGTGGTCAAAAGCAAGGACAAAGCGACCCTGGTTCAAGATTTAGATGAAACCTTTGCAAATCTGCGCAAGATCAACCTCAAGCTCAACCCTGAGAAGTGTGTGTTTGGAGTCCCTTCCGCAAGCTCCTCGGGTTCTTCGTGTCTCAACGGGAATTGAAGCCAATCCCGACAAGATCAAGGCCATTGAGCAGATTGAAGCACCAAAGCGCGTCAAGGATGTACGAAGGCTTGCCGGTTCGCGTAGCTGCTCTCAGCAGGTTTATCTCTAGATCTGCTTTGGCGTGCTCGCCATTTTTCAAAATCTTGAAAAAGGCAGGTCCGATGCAATGGACACCGGAAGCGGAGGCAGCACTGCAGGACTTGAAGAGATACCTGTCCTCCACTCCAACACTTGTCGCACCTAGGCCACAAGAGAAGTTGCTGCTATATATAGCGGCAACCAATCAAGTGGTTAGTGCTGCGTTAGTAGCGGAGAGGGAGGCGGATGATGAGCTAGCAACCACGGCAGACGCATCCAGCGACAAGCAGGGCGCTTCGCCGGCAAGCTCTGGTCCCGACAAGGACGGGTCTGCACTGACGCATGAGAAGATGCAGAAAAGGATGGTGCAGCGCCCTAGTTTACTTTTGTCCGGTTCCTTCTGCAGGGGCTAGGTCAAGGTACTACGGTGTGCGGTTGCTTTTCGGCCTCCTCATGGCCTCGAGAAAGCTGCGCCATTACTTTCGAGCACATGAGATCACAGTTATCACTCGCTTCACCAAGAGGATACCGCAGAATCCGAGAGGCAACAGCAGGATTGTCGAGTGGGCATCGAACTGTCAAGCTTTGGCCTCAAGTTTGAGAGCACTTCAACTATCCAAAGCGAGCATTGGCAGAGTTCATAGCAGAATGGACGCCAACACCAGATGAAGAAATTCCAGAGACGAGCATTCCCGTCAAGGAAGCAAGCAAAGAGTGGCTGATGTACTTTGATGGTGCCTTCTCGCTGCAAGGCGCCGGTGCCGGCGTGCTACTTGTCGCACCCACCGGAGAGCACCTCAAGTACGTGGTCCAGATGCACTTTCCCAAGGAGCAAGCAACAAACAATACCGCAGAGTATGAAGGTTTGCTTGCCGGTCTCGAGATTCGCAGAGACCTTGGGATCAAGAAGCTCATCGCCCGGGGTGACTCACAACTTGTTATCCGCCAAGTGAACAAGAATTATCAGAGTCCGTTGATGGAAGCTTATGTTGATGAAGTGAGGAAGCTAGAAGGGCACTGCCTACAGATGGAATATATTCCAAGAGCTCAGAACAACATTGCTGATGGCCTGTCAAAGTGCGCCGCACTTAAGCTACCTATGGAACCAGGGATTTTCGTGCTCAAGCTGACTCAACCGTCTGTAACACCGTCGATTGGACAGAGCAAGAAGAGGAAGTTGATCTCTGGTGACTACTTTCCGGCAGAGCTTCCCGAAGCCGCCGCCAGGAAGGTCCCCAAGATCGACACCAACAGAGCTGAGGCGATCTGCTCGACAAGCCCTAGGGTTTGTTTCGTTGAAGCAGACGCTCCCGACAAGTTTTGCTCCGGCAAGCTTGCCGGGGAACGTCAAGCTCCGGCTGAGCCGCAGATTCTTGTCGTGGAAGCTGATGTTCCCGCAGCAGCAGATGTGCCTTTAGTCCTTGTTGTCGAGCCATAAGCTCCAAAGATGGGTGCAAGCAGATTGTCCATTTCCTTCAAGCAGGAGAACTTCACGAAGAGCAAGAAGAAGCGGAAAGAGTAGCCCGGCGGTCAAGTATGTACCAGTTTGTCGACAAAGACTGCATGTAAGAAGACTCAACGGGTGAAATTGAAGTGTATTCACCGGGAAGACGGACAAAAGCTGTTGGCAGATATACATGGAGGCATATGTGGTCACCACATTAGCGCCAGAGCACTTGCCGGCAAAGCGTTCCGGCAAGGTTTCTTTTGGCCGACAGCCCTCCAGGATGCAACTGCACAAGTAACCAAGTGTGAAGCGTGCGGTTCCATTCCAAGCAGATACACCGGCCCGGCTCAAGCTCTCCGCACGATCCCTTTATCCCGGCCATTTTCGGTCTGGGGCTCGACATCCTCGGCCTTCCCCGAGCTGTCGGGGCTTTGAGTACTTATGCGTTGCCATCGACAAGTTCACAAAGTGGCCGGAAGTGGAAGCGATGAGGAAGGTGACAAAGACACGGTCGGCGATCAAGTTCTTGGTCGGTTGTTTGCCGTTTGAATCCCTAACGGGATCATTACCGACAACGGCACATAGTTCACAAGCCGCACCTTCATGCAAGACGTCCAAGATCTTGGCGCCAAGGTTCGCCGCTTCATTGCTCATCCGAGAAGCAACGGTCAAGCGGAGAGGGCAAATCTTTGAAGTGCTGCGCGGGCTCAAGACCAGAACTTTCGACAGGCTGCACAAGTGCGCAAGAAACTGGATTGAGGAGCTGCCGGTGGTTCTTTGGTCGATCAGGACGACGCCAAATCGAGTCACTGGCCAGACACCTTTCGCTCTAGTCTATGGAGCAGAGGCAGTTGTCCCCATGGAACTCGTGTACGGATCGCCTCGAGTGCTCGCTTATGATGAGCTTGAGCAAGAGCAGCTGCGACAAGATGACGCCCTGCTCCTTGAGGAAGATCGTCTTCATGCTGTACGAGCTGCTCGGTACCAGCAAGCTTTGCGCCGCTACCATAGCCGCAAAGTCAATGCCAGAAGTCTCGAGGAAGGCGACCTTGTTCTTGGTAGCGTTCAGTCCGACAAGAATTCCAACAAGTTGACGCCTTGAAGTGGGAAGGCCCTTATCGGGTGAAACGAGTCACTAGGCTGGCGCTGTCCGCTTTGAGACCGAAGATGGCATTCGGTGAGCAACTCTGGAATATTGAGCATCTTCGTAAGTTTTACCCGTGAAGCGCGGTTCTTGAACCTGTTCCAAGCAACCACCTTTTGTACAAGTCTTGCCGCTGATGCATGTAATCCTTTGTACAAAGCCGGCGCAGACCCGATGCATCAAGAAGCTTAGCGTGCTTCGCACACCTTGTCAATTTCATGCTTTTTCACTTCTATTTTGCATGCATTATCGACACTTTGTGCAGCACCTACCCCTGGTAAGTAATAATGAGCCACAAGGCTCCATATCTTTATTTTCTCTTCTTTCTCTTTCTCAAAGAAAGGAAGGTTCCCTCGCACACAAGTTTGCCGGGGGGGGGGGGGGAAAGGAGAAGATAATGGTGTGGACAAAACGTCGCTCAAGGAAATCTAGCCTTACCGGGAAGCAAACGACAGAAAAGCTAAGTTGCCAAAGTTTGAGCAATCAGTTTTAAAATTTTTAAGTTATTTTCCTTGAACGACCGAACTTTGTATGGAAAACCTGTGCGCAGAGGAACCAATTCGTAGCTAGTTGCGTCCTTACTTTGTTTCGAGTCCGCTCAACAACTTAAGTGAGCTGCGACTAGTTGCGACTAGTTGCGATAAGGTTGCTTGTCGGAGGCGGCACCGCTTGAAGTCAGCGACGTTCAAGACTCGGCTTCATGGCTCAGTGCCCGCTACCGACAAGTCCCCTAAAAGCGTAAGGCAAAAACATACAAAGGAAGGAATCAAGTATAGGCAATAGCATAGCAATTGATATCCAAAATAAAGTTATATTACAATATAGCTTGCCGCAGCTCTAATGGATTGTTCCTATGACATGACTAGCAGCGGCAAGAGCAAGAGAAAACGGGCGGCCTAATCTACGCGACCACCCTCAACCCTCTTGATTCCGCTCACCCAGTCCACAATGGGTGCGACAAGGGTCTTGAGTGCCTCCACATCAGCATCCGGCGGCAGGGACTTGAGGACGTTGGTGAAGTTGAGGCCCGGATTGCAGAAGGCCACCTTCATCAGCACCTTTTGGAGGGCTCCCGCGCAGATCTGGCGCGACTCCTCGGCCAGCTGTTTTGGGACCTCTTCCGAGTCAGCTGGAGGCCCGCCACCACGCCTTGAAGAATAAGCTAAGCTTGGCGCTGGGTTGGAGGTGCTCGTCGGAGGAGTATCCAAGATCCACCATCCCCAGCTCCATCAGCTCGCTGTGGATGGCGGCAGCAGTATCCACGAGACCTTCGGTCCAGTGCTCCACACTCTCCCTCAAGGCACCCTGGGCGGCAATAGCATTCGCCAGCAGCTCCTCGTCGGCCTTGATCTTCTCCTTCAAAGCCACCTCCCGCTCCTGGCGCTGCCCAGCCGCTCGAGTCAAGTTTAGCTTCAACTCAAGATCTCAGACTGGAGTCTCGGCGGCGCTGAAGCCTTGCTCCTCTCGGCGAGACGGCCCCGCAGCTCGCCAAGAGTGTAGGCGTCCTTCTCGGCGCCGTGCTTGAGTGCGGGAAGCTCCTCGCTGCTCTTCTTGAGGCTGGCCTCCAATTGCGCCACCTTTGTCTCCAGCTCCTTCTTGGCGGCTCGGCTGACAGCAGCGTCCTTTGCCTCCTTGAGAGCTCCCGCCAAATGTTTCCTAGCGCATGGCGAGATCCTCCTCGTGGCTGTCCAGTTGACCTTCCGCTGCGCCAGCTCGCTTTCTGTGAGCAGACTTCTCGGCGGCAAGCCGTTCCTCCTCACCTGTAGCCTTCTCGAGGATGAAGGCCGTGCGCTCCTCGGCGAAGTTGCTCCCGCTCCTCCGCCAAGGACCGGAGAGCTTCCGGTTGCGGCCGGAGCTCCTTCGGCGCTTCTCGATGTTCGCTCCCGCCGCGACAAGCGCCTCCGGGATGCCAGTTTGGCTTGTCGGGCGCGGTAGAGCGACAGCTTCGCGCAGCTGCTCCTCCTCAGCTCGCTGCTGCTGCTGCTTGGCGCGTCAACTAGCGTCAGCCCGGCGGAGGCGAGCAGCTCTTCATCGAAGGTTTCTCCTTCGGCCGGCGCCCTGGAACTCGACTCCCATGGGAGCTTGATGAAGACGCCGTTGCCGCCCTTCAAGTAGGCGCCGGGCTGGGGCTCTTCGGGGCCCGACGCTGCAGCAGCGGCGGAGGGACCAGCGGTCGGTGTAGTGCCTGGCGCTCCTGCGGCCTCAGTGTCGTCAGTGCGATCGCCAGACCCCTCGCCAGCTTCTGCGGCGGCAGCCAGCGGCCTCTTCGCGGCGAGGCTCGTCAGCCGGCTTCTTCTCCCACGGCGGTGGCTGATGTTGCCTCGCCAAGACGTCCTCCTCGCCGGCGACCTCGGTCTCCATTGGCTCATGGCGGGACGGATGAGGAAAGTCAAGCAAATATCCAAAGATAAAATCAGAAGAAAAAAAACACAAGGGAAGTACTCAGGCAAGAAGGTTACCTGCGCCGGGGGCTGCGGTCATGGTCTCCGCCGCCAAGGGATCGCTGGTGCCGTCCCTTGCCGGAGAGCTGCCCATTGCCGGAGAAGGCTCCCTTGCCGGAGAAGGCTCCCTTGCCGGGGAGCGCTCCCTTGCCGGGTAATCCACCCTTGGCGGCGTAGTCGAAGCAGAAGGAGGCTGCTCTGCTCCTACACAAGTCAACAGTCAGATATCAGCAAAGGGAAAAGCACCCGCGCACGCCGAACAGCAAGAAGTAGACCATATACTTACGCTGGGGGCTGCTTTGAAGGAGAGTTGCCTCATCCGGCAAGGTTGTCTCGGACGCGCCTCCTGCCGTCGCAGTAGGTTCGTCCTCGACGACAATCACCGGGGTCTTGGCTCTCTTCGACATCCTCTGGGCCAGCATCCTGAAAAGGAATGGATTCAGAGTAAAGCAGATCAGATACAAGACAAGGCAACAAATCGAAGAATTACAAGTACAACAAGGAATCTTACTCTTCCTCTTCTTCGTCGGAGCTGAGCGCGGAGAGGTCGAATTCTGGCCCGCCTCCGGTACGACGAGGCGGAGGAGTGGGCTCCCTTGGACGCTTGGCGGGAGCGGGACCGGTGGCCTGCGAGTGCCCCGCCCCCGTTGCCGCAGCGGTGTGAGGTGCTCCAGCGGCAACAGTGCTTGCCGCGGTGGAGCGCGTCCCGCGGCGCTGCTGCCCGTCTGCCGCCCCGCTGCGTCTCCGGCCCTGCGAAGACACCTTCTTGGTGGTGCCGGTGGCTCCGCTCGCGGCAAGCTGCTTGGAGGTGGAGAGGATGCGCCCTCGGCGGGCTCGCTCGACTCGGCCTCAGGCTCGGCAAGCTCTTCCTCGCCGGCGAACTCCTTTCGCTCGACAAGACTTGCCGCCTCGGCTGCCTCCGCCTCCTCCACAGTAAAGCCAAACTCGCCCGCGGCAGCGGCTGCTGCCGCTTCTTCTAGTCTGATGGCGATGCGCTGCATCTCGTCGTCAGTGGTGTCGCGGGTGAGGCCCCTCTACTCATTGGGGCGGACCGGCATCTCCACCAGGTTGTCGAAGAACTGCCGCATGACGTCGTCTGCCGGCTCTTGCCAAGTGGGGACAATTCCGTGGGAGTCACACAACGGCATCATTGCACGGATGCGGTCAAGCGACGAGTTGTTGCACAGCGGAACGACGCCCCTCGGCAACCTAAACATCTCCGCATGATCAGGATCAGGCTTGAACAGCTCTAAGAGCATTGCGTCAAGCTCCAAGACGGTGAAGTTGAAGTTGAGGCCTGGGCGCAGCCTCATGATGTCTGCTGCGTTCTGGAATTCCCAGGCAGGTCTCCTTCTCTCCTGCAAGGGGGCGATGCGGCGGCGGAGAAAGTCTGCGCCAACAGTCCCTACAGTGAGTCCGGCAAGTCTGAGGCGGAGGATTCGGGTAACTGCGATCTTCAGCCTAGCGTCCTCCGGGGCCAGATTGCTCCAGTCATTGCCGCGTACTACTGGGGTTTGGCGCTGAGCGGTAAAAGGCTGCGGGTTCTCCTCAACGATCCAGCACCAATCTGCCCTCCACTCCTCCCATTTGCTACGAAGCTCTCCCTCCAGATAGGCCTCCTTCTTGCCGACCCTAGAGACCCAAGCAATTCCTCTGGCAAGGGGCTCTCCTCTCTCGGCTCGGGGCAAAAAGAAGTGATGGAAAAGAGCTACATTTGGGTGGACTCCGACAAAGTTTTCGCAGAGATGTGTGAAAACCGCCATGGTCAGAACGGTGTTGGGGGTGAAATCAAGGAGGCGGAACCCGTAGGTGTTCATAATGTCGCAAAAGAACTTCAGAGAAGGCGGGCAGAGCCCGCAGAAGAAGAGCGCGAAGAAGGGATACCCCATCGGGCCAGTTCTGCAGCAGCGGCGGGAGTACCTTCGCGCGGATGCATCGCGTCTCCGTCGACCGGAAGAGGTAGTAGTTCTCCCTCGGCTCCTTGGGCGAGCTGAGGGGAAGACGGCCCGCTCCTTCCAGAAGCGCCGCAAAGTCAAGCGCCTCGGCCGACTTCACGGTCTTCCCTTGTCGGCTTCGGGCCCATGGCGGAGGCGGTGGAAGAGATCGACGGCGTTGAGTGTGCTGGTGGCGATGAAGCGAAGCGCTGCTCTCTTTTCAGCCTCGAGAAGAAGGGGGGAGCAGCGGTGGTTTTTCGATGGGACAGCGACTGGCAAGGTAGGCGACGTACCCCTGTTTCCCCTGCTTATAAAGAGGTAGGGGGCGGACGTTCCGATTTCCCGAATAAAGAAACCCCCACGACCTCGCCCACGACGCCACGTTCGGTGCGTGCCGTTCGTGGGGGACGTGGTGGGTCCGGGGCGAGTTATGGTGTGACCCGGGCCGCGTGTGCCCATGCCCTGTTTTGGGCCTGGCCCAACAGCGCTTCGGCACCGTGTGTGTGGCCCAGGCCGGGCTCTGTCGGTGTACTAGAGTAGGGGTACTCTAGTATCCCGAACTTGTGCACGGGCGATTGCAGCCCTCCGCGGCAAGGCTTACCGGGTGACCGCCAAGGTCCTCCGTGGTTCCTTTGCAGCCATTCAAGAACAAAGTATTCAAGCCGGAGACAAGACCCGGCAAGAGGAGCTTGCCGGAAGGTCACCCAAGGCACATAGGAGACAAGGCCCCGGCAAGAGGAGCTTGCCGGAAGGCCACCCTGTGCACCTACAAGACAAGACCCGGCAAGAGGAGCTTGCCGGAAGGCCCGTGAGCGACAAGCTTCCGGCGCGACAAGATAACAACCGCGGCAAGGCGCTTGCCGCTGCAAACCACCTCTTCAGATTTACGCTCCAGCGCATCCACTAACGTGGTCGCCTGGGTCCTTTCCAGCGGTAGCTGCGTGGCGAAAGGTCAGGCAGCCGGTGGCGAGGTGGCAAGCGGCGCCGACAAGTTTGCCATCGTGGCGGACGGTGGCGCCCGACGGTCCCTGTTTGCCTTGTTAGGGCGACAAGATGGGCATTTAATGCCTTTGTCCCCGCCGTCAGGGTTAGGTATATTACACTGTACACTGTACAAGTAGGTGTACCAACCACTGTTTTTCCATTTGTACCCCCGTCTATGTTGCCACCTGTCGGAGTCCCTTGAGCATATAAAAGGAGGCCCATGCGCAACGTAGAGGGGGGTTCGAACGCTCTCACGCTAGGTCTCGTTAGCAGCTGGAGTATACTGTAGCTCTCAGCGCTCCCTAGCAAGAACACAATACAAATCATACAAGCAGCAGTAGGAGTATTATCTCTCCAGAGAGCTCCGAAGCTGGGTAAACCTCTCGTGTGCTTCGCCTCGATCTGCTCTTCGTGCGACCTCCGCCCCCCGCCGAACCGAAAGGGGCTCGGTCCGCCGGCCCCATAGGTGTTCGTGGGCCAGATCAGCCTGCCCCGACAATGAGGGAAGGCCTTATTTGCAAATCTAGAGAGGGTTGTGGGTATCTTTTCACAAAATTGCCATTGTTTCCTTCCTGTCTGTCAGATATAAATCAGACGGCCCATATTGCAGGATGGCAGGCACACCATCATCACCAACTCTGTTTTTGTAAGAAACTAGCAAGATGCCCATGCGTTGCACGGAACATCAAGATGCATTTGTATGAGTAGTTTATCTTGTGGGAGAAAAGGATGAACGAGGGAATGCCTTATTTGCAAATGCGGAGAGGGGTGTGGGTATCTTTTTGCAAAATTGCCACAGTTTCCTTCCTATTCGTCGAATATAAATCGATGGCCTATATTGCAGGATGGCAAGAACACCATCATCACCAGCTCTGTTTTTATAAGAGTAGGGAAAAGGTAGAGAGAAATAGTAGAGAGTAGAGAAGTAGAGATAAATATTAAATATAAAATAAATATAACAGTAGAGAAGAGAGTAGAGATAGCAGAGACGTCGGGAAAGGATTATGCTGAAAGCGGCCGCTGCAGGCGCTTAGTTTTGGCGCCAAGGCGTCCGCTGGCGCTTATAAAATCCAACGCCCTCCCACCGCTTTGTGCCTCACCACCGCTCTCTCCCCGCTCTGTGCCTAGCCACCGCTCTCTCCCCGCTCTTTCTCGCCTCGCCGCCGCCGCGTCACCGGGAAACTTGGGGATACCACGGCGTCCGCGCGCGCCCCTCTGACGGCTTCTCTGCCGAGATCCGGTTCCGCGGGATGCGCCTCGGCCTCGGCAATTTTGACACCACCAACGAGGCCGCCCGCGCGTACGACGCGGCGGCGTGGCACCTCCGGTGGCCTCATCGAACATTGAACTTCCCCAACGTACCGCTGCGGGAGCGGGCACAGGAGCTCGCGCCTCTTTCGCGGCTTATCACCAATGAGGATCGTCGCGACAACCGGAGGTGGGAGCATCATCTCGGCATCGTCGAGATGGACAAGGAAGCCATGGCGCTGTGGCGCCAACGCTTTCCGCGGGACATCATCAACGAGCGTGATTTCTACGCGCAAAGGAGGGTGGAGAGGGATAAGAGGAGGGCGGAGCGAGCCGCCTATCGCGAGGTTAAGCGTAGGCGAAAAGCGGATGCTCAATTCAACATGAGGCTAGGAGTAGCGTCGCCCTGGGAATCCGATGACGATTGGTATCTTCACGCCTATAGTCAGACGTCGGGCGAGGACATCACCGAGGAGGAGTCGGACGACGAGGAATAGTTGAATAATCTATTTTTTATCTATCTATGCTGAGAACTATCCTCTACTCTCTAGTCTCTACTCTCTATCTCTACTTATCGATCTCAGCATTGTAAACGCTTTTTTAAAGCGCCGCACATTGCGATTCTGTTGGAGATGCTGTAACATGGCAGACGAGTGCTTTAATGTTGCCCACAAGATGCGCGAGTATTACTAGTAGTATATTTTTCTTGCCATGTTGAGATTTTAAAACCACGAAAAGTAACATGCAGAGGAGCAATGAAGACCAAACACGGGATATTGGGGACATCTTCAAGGAGCGTGGCAAGTTAAAGAGGAGCTGCACCGAACCTGTAAAATGAGCTTTGGTAGGTAACACCCTTTCAATTACTTTCATTTAGCCTCGTGTTCTTCTATGTGTATATGTTGTAGTTTCTGTTTCTCTTAAGCCTTGTGTCCTTCGATGTGTAATAAGAAGAGTCTTAATCGTCCTAATGCTTTCGTTCTTAGCTTGATGTAGGAAGTGGGTATTCTCACCTTGTAGCCTGTTTTTATAATTTTTTTCCTTTTGAATTCACTTCTCCCAATTATGTTTATCTTGCTTCTACTAAATGGATCTGGGTTGCTCTGAGTATTGATCTGAAAAAGAAGTAACTTCATGTCAGGATGCAGTTCCTGCGAGGAGGGAAGTATGGTCAACCTCGAGATCATGTTTCCAAAATGAGGCTGGATTACACACAAGGTGCCACTTCCCTAATGATGTTGGATTAGACACAAGGTGCAAATTCCCAGATGATGCTGGATTACACACAAGCCAGGTGGAGTCGTCAGTTGTTCGTGTCCTCGTGGCTCTAGTAAAGGTTGAAAGAAAGCGTGCATCAGCCCTTGAGAATGTAGCTGAGTTCCTGAAGAAGCGAAAAGAGCAATCAGATGCTCTCTTCACCCATGCCAAAGAAGAGATGGAAGAAGCCAGAAATAAGCTAGCAGAGGCAGAGCAGGCTAGGCGTCTCCTGCTATCTAAAATTGTTGTCAATACAAAATTTCCTTCATAGTAGCTAGGCTCAAATGTTTATGCAGTCAGCATGCCTGTTGTGATGTCCGTGCATCTACTGATGTGGCACAAAATATATTTTTTTGGTCATGTAATAACAGCAATTACTTTCCAAACAATAATGTATTTAAGCATTGGACATGGTATAGTTCACGCGCAAGCCCGACATTCCAAGTTCAACTTCCACATCAAACTCATGTTCACAGATATCTGCACATTCATACATAATGTCCACAACCATGCACTACAAAAAAATACACTTCCGTGATGATACGTGTTTGTCACAGGATGTCACGTTTTCTGTCATGCATGTACATCCATGACAAATTTATGACAGAATCAAGATAGTCATACTTGTGCTGTCGTAGAAGTGCTCCATGACATTACCAAAATTATCATCACGGAAGTGTCCACTTCCATGATGATAAATCATGCGTCACAGAAGTGTGCTTTCGTCAAGGGTGACCGACACATGGCATCCACCGTAACGGAACGCCGTTAAGCTATCGGGTCCGGTTTTGGATCCGATAACCCGTTAACAGCCCCGACCAATGGGGATTTTCCATGTGTAAAATCATCATTGGCTGGAGGAAACACGTGGCGGCTCACCGTTGGGACAGATTCATCCACTCATTGGACACAAAGCGCCTATGATATGTCGACACGTGGCACGGCCCAATAGTGGCCCATAAAGTTTAATTGGCTGGCCCAACTAAAGGCCCACAAGATTTTGTGGACCATAATGGGACGGCCCAGCTAAAGGCCCACAAGATTTTGCGGGCCATAATGGGCCGGCCCAGGTAAAGGCCCACAAGATTTTTGCGCGCCATAATGGGCCGGCCCAGGTGAAGGCCCACAAGATTTTTGTGGACCATAATGGGCCGGCCCAGCTAAAGGCCCACGAGATTTCGCCGACATTAATGGGCCGGCCCAGCTTTAGGCCCACAAGCTTTTGAGGACCCTAGTAGGCCGGCCCATTAACTAGCTGCCATGTTTTGGGCCAAATGTCGGCCCATATTTGATCCGGTCCATTAATGGCCTGCCACGTTCCGGGCCTAATAATGGCCCAATGAGATCCGGCCCGTTAAAAGCCTACCATGTTCTGGGCCAAATTACGGCCCAGATCAGTTCCGGCCCTTTAAGAGGCTTTGGGCTAAATTATGGCCCATATCGATTCGCCCGTTAACCTGGATCGCCACGCTTTTGGGCCCATTTGCTAAAGGCCCATTTAGTAATTCGCCTCATATTAGTTTCGCCTGTTAAGGGCCCATTTAACATTTCGGCCCTATATTAATTACGGCTGTTAAAAGCCCGTCATATAGTTGGGCCTAACTACGCACGGTTTGCATCCGGCCTGCTCACAGCCGATAATCTGATTGGACCAAACAAGGACCGAGACAATTTTGGCCTGTTATAAGCCCATGATTTGATTGGCACATTCATGGGTCGGGGTCTATTTTGGCCTGCTGCCGGCCCGTGAGCTGTTCGGCACGTTTCAGGCCCAACCTACTTTTCAGCCTCCTAAAGGCCCATTGAGTTTTCTTGGGAAAATAGGGCCGGCGGTTTACTCGGCCTATTAAAGGCCTGAATCTACTAGTGGGCCAGTTTACATTTAGGCCTGTTAACGGACCAAGATGACGGGGCCCATGATGCGGATCATACATGGTGATTTGCATGACGACCCGATTATGTACCGTAATTTTACGGTTTGGCCGGTTTACTGCGAAGACATGATATATATACAGTAAAATAACTGCAGCATCGTGAATAAAAAAAACCTAGACTATACAATAAAGAAATTACGGCATATTACATCCACTGGGCATCAAAGTTCGCCACTATGATAATAAAGCACAAGCAGACATCAAATTACATACACTGGGCATCAAAGATCGCCACCAATGCAACTAAAGACGCCGACAAAATAATATACAAAACCGACGGCCCTTCAATAGAGTTCAAGAAAGGATAGCCCTGCTCGGGTGCTGCAGCACAAGCAGCTGAGCAAGCTGGTGAGACTGCACTTGTTTGACACTTATATCCTCCTCACTCTGAAAGATAAACAAGCAGACATATGACAGGTCTTGCACATACAAGTATCAGTGCTGACAATTCATCACATATCTTACTGACGAATAAAGTGACACAGTTTAAAATAGCATAACACAATATGGTATTGTTCAGGTCAAGACATGGCAGGAAATGACATTGTGAAGGAGTTGGCAGCTTCACGACACCACTGGATTACAGATCAAGAACTCATAAGTATCAATGGTTAGTGCGCTACTCCCTCCATTCCTTGATATAGGGTGTATAGATTTTTGAGAAAAACCCGAAATATAAGGTGTATTGCATTGCACCACACGTTTGGATAATTTTCTATTTTCTCATGCCAATTAGTCACGTGTAATCTCGCCCAAAACTTGTGAAATTTTTCCTCCATGTGCGTTCTTTAATTTCCGTGCCAAAAACTATACACCCTATATATAGGAACGGAGGGAGTATCAATTTATCCCATTTCAGATTGGCAAAATAAGATCACTTGCTCTGTATAGTTTAATTTACATGGTATGAAGAAGGAACTTGGTTGTACAACTGAAAACTTAAATTGAGAAGGACAAACTTTTGTTTATGAATTGGAGTACATAATAAACTTTAAACATGCAATTTGATGCAAACACCAAAAATAAACAATTGTTGCAGTCATGCCTAACCAAATATACACAACAAAGTTTGAAGTCTTGAGAAGGACAACTTACATTATTGGTGAAGGCAGGCTCTATAAAGCCCTTGTCCATGCTGATGGGGGGGGGCAATTCAAGAAGTTTACCACAGAATCTTCTTCATAAGCATTGCCTTTATTCTACATTTTGTTAAGAGTAAATATAGATGTGACAATATAAGAAAAAATGGAGAATATTTAAGATAAGATGAAGAGTGATGCTACATAACCAAGTAGCTATTAATGTAAGTACAGCGATACAGCAAAAGGTACAGCCAAGAGCAATGCACAACTAAACTTCTTCAGTACCATCGGTGTTATCCAACCTTATGGTAAGAGTAAATATAGATCTTATGTGTAGAAAATGGAGGGAAAGGAAAATAAGTTGTAGAGTGATGGTACATGTACAACTACCTGTCAATATAAGTACACTGATAAAGGACAACAGGTACTTACAAGAACAATGCAGAGCTAAAAAAATTCATTGGCATTGGATATATTCTACACTAATGTAACCATTCATACAGATTAGATAACTTGGAGCGAACAATTGATAAGCAAGCTATCATGCATACTGCTGTCACATAATGAACCAGGTATGTATGCAAGTACAGTGATACAGGACAATAGGTACTAACAAGAGCAAAGCATCGGGCAGCATATTTGTGATATCCATCAGTAGTTCTTTTCAAACCGAATTCTTTTTTCGAGCAGATTTCCTGCAAAAAGATCCATAAGGCACATGCGGAAAAGTAGAAGTTCAATTTGTCATGCGATATCATAGACAGTACCTCATCCTCGAACGAGACGATTGCATAACAAGGTTTTTCCATTCAATGTCTTCTAAATTTAGCACCGGAGACTTCACCAGAAATTCGTTTATAGACTTGCCATCAAAGTGTGATTTCCTCAGGTAACACCAATACTGCTGCAATGCATCCTTGAAAAGCGCAAGCAAGCTTTGCTCGTCATGACTATCCAGATTGACCCTCGCCCACTTACAACAATGTAATGTAAATCATTGATGTGTTCAATCAGCAGAAAACAGGAAAATAATCACCATGAATAATAGCACTTACACGTAAGTGGGACAGGAAGATGTGAAAATGGTGTTTCTCTTCACTATAATCTTCCAATGATGGGAATATATGCATGTAGTCCCTACAACATTGAAAGCATTGTCTTTTAAACTGGGAATAACTGGAATGGGGTTCCAATCTGCAGGAATTGGCCGTCTCGCGGTTGGGATAGGTCTTGACGGTGGACTTCTTTGTACTTTTCTTTGGAGTGGGATTTTTTACGTGTGCAATTTGGTGCTATGGCAACTGAAATCGGCATACCTTTTCTTTGGAGTGCAGGTCCTGTGTGGTGGGACTAGTGGTGTGGCCAGTGAAGTATGGGTACAGTCTGCTGGAGTCGGTCCTACGTTTTGTGTCACTGGTTGTACAGCCAATATAAGTGGGGTGCTGTCCGATTTCTCCGGCACAACCACGTTTTTCAAGGACTTTGCTGGTGCTCCTTCAGGTTCGGCAATCACCCTCTTCCTTTTTGCTATCTGATGCACAAGAACATCATTTGAGTGGAAAAACATGGTATGATGACAGATGGAATATGTATTGATAATGGATGGGCATGGCATCTCGACATATATGATGAGTAAATTAAGCAGATGGTGGTGCAACAAAGTAGAAGAAATGCAAGACAACATATGCAAGATACGCACAATCAATAAAACCTTGCCAAATTAGAGCAGGCACCTTGATGGGTGAACATGACAGGCCATCTGCCTTTGACTCCTTGAGGTTAGAATAGTCATTAGGATCATATTCTGAACAAGAATCTACAGGTGGGGAGCGTATGAGTTTCATTGCATCCAGAATGGCACTCAATGCCTTGGTGCCAATTTTGTAAGTCATTGAAGTGTTCCACAATATTCTTCTGATGCGCGGATTCTGATATTCACTGTAATTACGTATAATATCTGAGAACCATGAAAACATAAATAGTTGTGAGATTATCTTTGTAATGCAGAGGATATTCTAATATAGGGGCGCCCTTGTAAACACTTGTCTGCTATCACTGGATTCTGATGAGAGAGCTCATATAGGGGCGTGCATTTATATAGTTTGGCACAAGTACACAAAAAATAGGCTCCAGAAGTAAGGATAGTTGGCAGATGATAGGTTCAAAATATACTGTGTAGAGAGTTTATTGCCAAACCATGATAACAAGAGCACGCAGCAACTAGGAAGATCATAGTACATAAAGGGGTACTGAAAGTGCAACTATCCCTAGGTGGTTTTGGTAATTCCTAACAACATATAGCTCATTGAGCTAACATCATTCCAAGATGAATATTTCAGGAAAAGCTCAATGGACGGCATGGCATGGATGAGAAAAGTGGATCCCTCAAAATGCTAAGGATAAAAGGATTGGCTCAAGCTCAAAAGCTCAAGACTCTACATTTTATCTTTTAGTGATCCAAGATCACATTGAGTCTATAGGAAAAGCCAATACTATCAAGGAGGGATGAGGTGTTGCTTAATGAGTTTCTTGCTCTACAGTGCTTAGTGATATGCTCCAAAAACCTCAACTACTTTCTCATATCCACATATGACCTAAACCCAAAGTCTAACTCGGCCCCACCGATTCTTTCTACCCGGCGCCACCGAGTTCAGATGGCATAGCCACTGCCACAAACCCTAGGCAAATCGGTCTCACCGATAGGGATCTCGGTCTCACCGAGATGGGATTGTAATCTCTCTGTTTCCCTTCGTAACGATTGGGTACCATCGAGATGAGAGATCGGTCCCACCGAGATTGCAATGTAAACTCTCTGTTTTCCTTTCTTAACATTTCGGTCTCACCGAAAAGAGCGATTCGGTCCCACCGAGTTTACCTGACCAACTCTCTGGTTAGCTTATTACGAAAATCGGTCTCACCGAGTTTGTGTAATCGGTCTCACCGAGATTATGTTATGCCCTAATCCTAACCACATCGGTCCTACCGAGTTGCATGTCGGTCCCACCGAAAATCCTAACGGTCACTAGATTTGCTAAATCGGTCCGACCGAGTTTATCAATTCGGTCCCATCGAGTTTGGCAAGTTGTGTGTAACGGTTAGATTTTGTGTGGAGGCTATATATACCCCTCCACCTCCTCTTCATTCATGGAGAGAGCCATCAGAACAAACCTACACTTCCAACTTGCTGTTTCTGAGAAGGAACCACCTACTCATTGATGTCTACTACGCAACCTTCTCCTTGTAGACGTTGTTGGGCCTACAAGTGCACGGGTTTGTAGGACAGTAGCAAATTTCCCTCAAGTGGATGACCTAAGGTTTATCAATCCGTAGGGAGGCGAGGGATGAAGATGGTCTCTCTCAAGCAACCCTACAACCAAATAACAAAGAGTCTCTTGTGTCCCCAACACACCCAATACAATGGTATTTTGTATAGGTGCACTAGTTCGGCGAAGAGATGGTGATACAAGTGCAATAAGGATAGTAGATATAGGTTTTTGTAAACTGAAAATATAGAAAGAGCAAGGTAACTAATGATAAAAGTGAGCGTAAACGGTATTGCAATGATAGGAAACAAGGCCTAGGGTTCATACTTTCACTAGTGCAAGTTCTCTCAACAATAATAACATAATTGGATCATATAACTATCCCTCAACATGCAACAAAGAGTCACTCCAAAGTCACTAATAGTGGAGAACAAACGAAGAGATTATGGTAGGGTACGAAACCACCTCAAAGTTATTCTTTCCAATCAATCCGGTGGGCTATTCCTATAAGTGTCACAAACAGCCCTAGAGTTCATACTAGAATAACACCTTAAGACACAAATCAACCAAAACCCTAATGTCACCTAGATACTCCATTGTCACCTCAAGTATCCATGGGTATGATTATACGATATGCATCACACAATCTCAGATTCATCCAACCAACACAAAGAACTTCAAAGAGTGCCCCAAAGTTTCTACCGGAGAGTCAAGAACGTGTGCCAACCCCTATGCATAGGTTCATGGGCGGAACCCGCAATTTGGTCACCAGAACATACATCAAGTGGCACATGATATCCCATTGTCACCACAGATAAACACGACAAGACATACATCAAGTGTTCTCATAAAAGACTCAATCCGATACGATAACTTCAAAGGGGAAACTCAATTCATCACAAGAGAGTAGAGGGGGAGAAACATCATAAGATCCAACTACAATAGCAAAGCTCGGGACATCAAGATCGTTCCATAGAGGGAACACGAGAGAGAACACGAGAGAGAGAGAGAGAGAGATCAAAACACATAGCTACTGGTACATACCCTCAGCCCCGAGGGTGAACTACTCCCTCCTCATCATGGAGAGCGCCGGGATGATGAAGATGGCCACCGGTGATGGGTTCCCTCTCCGGCAGGGTGCTGGAACGGGCTCCCGAGAGGTTTTTGGTGGCTACAGAGGCTTGCGGCGGAGGAACTCCCGATCTATCTTCTGTTCTGGAAGTTTTAGGATATGTGGGTATATATGGGTGAAAGGAGTACGTCGGTGGATCGAAGGGGGGGGGGGCACGAGGCAGGGGGGCGCGCCCCCACCCTCATGGGCACCTCCCTTCTTCCCTGACATGCACTCCAAGCCCATCCAGTAGGTTTCCTTACAAAAATAACTTCTCCAGTTGATTTCGTTCCGTTTCGACTTCGTTTGATATTCCTTTTCTTCGAAACACTGAAATAGGCATAAAACAACAAATCTGGGCTGGGCCTCCGGTTAATATGTTAGTCCCAAAAGTAATAAAAAGTGTATAATAAAGCCCAATATTGCCCAAAACAATAGATAATATAGCATAGCAATAAAAAATTATAGATACGTTGGAGACGTATCAAGCATCCCCAAGCTTAATTCATGCTCGTCCTCGAGTAGGTAAATGATAAAAAGATAATTTTTGATGTGGAATGCTAGTTGGCATAATTTCAATGTAATTCTTCTTACTTGTGATATGAATATTCAGATCCGAAAGATTCAACACAAAAGTTCATATTGGCATAAAAAATAATAATACTTCAAGCATACTAACAAAGCAATCATGTCTTCTCAAATAACATGGCCAAAGAAAGTTATCCCTACAAAATCATAAAGTCTGGCTATGCTATATCTTCACCACACAAAGTATTTAAATCATGCACAACCCCGATGACAAGCCAAGCAATTGTTTCATACTTTTGACATTCTCAAACTTCTTCAATCTTCACGCAATACATGAGCGTGAGCCATGGATATAGTAATCGTATGTGGAATAGAATGGTGGTTGTGGAGAAGACAAAAGGGAGAAGATAGTCTCACATCAACTAGGCATATCAATGGGCTATGGAGATGCCCATCAATAGATATCAATGTGAGTGAGTAGGGATTGCCATGCAACGGATGCACTAGAGCTATAAGTATGTGAAAGCTCAACAAAAGAAATAAAGTGGGTGTGCATCCAACTCGCTTGCTCACGAAGACCTAGGGCATTTTGAGGAAGCCCATCATTGGAATATACAAGCCAAGTTCTATAATGTAAAATTCCCACTAGTATATGAAAGTGACAACATAGGAGACTCTCTATCATGAAGATCATGGTGCTACTTTGAAGCACAAGTGTGGTAAAAGGATAGTAACATTGTCCCTTCTCTCTTTTTCTCTCATTTATTTATTTATTTATTTGGGCCTTTTCTCTTTTTTTGGCCTCTTTTTTTCTCTTTTTTTTAATTTTTCGTCCGAGTCTCATCCCGACTTGTGGGGGAATCATAGTCTCCATCATCCTTTCCTCACTGGGACAATGCTCTAAAAATGATGATCATCACACTTTTATTTACTTACAACTCAACAATTACAACTCGATACTTAGAACAAAATATGACTCTATGTGTATGCCTCCGGCGGTGTACCGAGATGTGCAATGATTCATGAGTGACATGTATGAAATAATTATGAACGATGGCTTTGCCACAAATACGATGCCAACGACATGATCATGCTAAGAAATATGACAATGATGGAGCGTGTCATAATAAACGGAACGGTGGAAAGTTGCATGGCAATATATCTCGGAATGGCTATGGAAATTCCATGATAGGTAGGTATGGTGGCTGTTTTGAGGAAGGTATACGGTGGGTGTATGATACCGGCGAAAAGTGTGCGGTATTAGAGAGGCTAGCAATGGTGGAAGGGTAAGAATAGTGCGTATAATCCATTGTAGGATCTTGAGAAGATGTGTCTAGAGGGGGGGGGGGTGATTAGACACTAAGTATCAAAGTTGCAGTTTTTAACTTCTTTTAGGTTTAAGTGGAGTTTAGGCACAAATTTAACATTCTCAATACATAACAAGCAAGCATGCAAAGAGTATGTGAGCAGCGGAAAATAAAGCATGCAACTTGCAAGAATGTAAATGGAAGGGTTTGGAGAATTCAAACGCAATTGGAGACACGGATGTTTTTGTCGTGGTACCGATAGGTGGTGCTATCGTACATCCACGTTGATGGAGACTTCAACCCACGAAGGGTAACGGTTGCCATGAGTCCACGGAGGGCTCCACCCACGAAGGGTCCACGAAGAAGCAACCTTGTCTATCCCACCATGGCCGCCGCCCACGAAGGACTTGCCTCACTAGCGGTAGATCTTCACCAAGTAGGCGATCTCCTTGCCCTTACAAACTCCTTCGCTCAACTCCACAATCTTGTCGGAGGCTCCCAAGTGACACCTAGCCAATCTAGGAGACACCACTCTCCAAGAAGTAACAAACGGTGTGTTGATGATGAACTCCTTGCTCTTGTGCTTCAAATGATAGTCTCCCCAACACTCAACTCTCTCTCATAGGATTTGGATCTGGTGGAAAGAAGATTTGAGTGGAAAGCAACTTGGGGAAGGCTAGAGAACAAGATTCATATGGTTGGAATGGAATATCTTGGCATCAACACATGAGTAGGTAGTTCTCTCTTAGAAATAGGATGCTGGAAGTGTAGGCTTGTTCTGATGGCTCTCTCCACGAATGAAGAGGAGGTGGAGGGGTATATATAGCCTCCACACAAAATCTAACCGTTACACACAATTTACCAAACTAGGTGCGACCGAATCATAAAACTCGGTCAGACCGATTTAGTAAACCTAGTGACCGTTAGGGTTTTCGGTGGGACCGGAATGCAACTCGGTAGGACCGATATGGTTAGGGTTAGGGCATAACGTTATCTCGGTGAGACTGATTACACAAACTCGGTGAGACTGATTTTGGTAATTAGCTAACCAGAGAGTTGGTCAGGCAAACTCGGTGAGACCGATTACTCAAACTCGGTGAGACCGATTTTGGTAATTAGCTAACCAGAAAGTTTGCATTGTAATCTCGGTAGTACCGATTACACAAACTCGGTGAGACCGAATCTGGTGATGGACTTACACAGAGAGATTACAATCCCATCTCGGTCAGACCGAGATCCCTATCGGTAAAACCAATTTGCCTAGGGTTTGTGGTAGTGGCTATGACATTTGAACTCGGTGGCGCCGGATAGAAAGAATCAGTAGGGCCGAGTTTTACTTTAGGTTTAGGTCATATGTGTGGAAGTGGGAAAGTAGTTGAGGGTTTTGGAGCATATCACTAAGCACATGAAGCAAGAGGCTCATTAAGCAACACCTCATCCCTCCTTGATAGTATTGGCTTTTCCTATAGACTCAATGTGATCTTGGATCACTAAAATGGAAAATGAAGAGTCTTGAGCTTGAAGCTTGAGCCAATCCTTTGTCCTTAGCATCTTGAAGGAGTTCCCACAACCTTTAGTCCATGCCACTCCATTGTTGAACTTATCTGAAACATACTAGATAAAGGTGTTAGTCCAATAAGAGATATGTTGACATTAATTACCAAAACCACCTAGGGAGCACTTGTGCTTTCATCCATGGACTCAACATTAGTCATAAAGATCTCATATACTTATTGCAGAAATCTACAAGTTATCAAAGCAAAGTATTACGCGCATGCTCCTAGGGGGATAGATTGGTAGTAAAAGACCATCGCTCGTCCCCGACCGCCACTCATAAGGAAGACAATCAATAAATAAATCATGCTCCGACTTCATCACATAATGGTTCATCATACGTGCATGCTACGGGAATCACAAACTTCAACACAAGTATTTCTCAAATTCACAACTACTCAACTAGCATGACTCTAATATCACCATCCTCATATCTCAAAACAATTATCAAGCATCAAACTTCTCTTAGTATTCAACACACTCATAAGAATTCTTACAAATCTTGTATGCTTAGCATATTAGGATTATTTAAGCAAATTACCATGATATTTAAGACTCTCAAAATAATATAAGTGAAGCATGAGAGTTCATCTATTTCTTCAAAATAAAACCACCACCGTGCTCTAAAAGATATAAGTGAAGTACTAGAGCAAATGACATACTACTCCGAAAGATATAAGTGAAGATCAATGAGTAGTCGAATAATTATACAACTATGTGAAGACTCTCCCATTTAATAATTTCAGATATTGGTATTTTATTCAAACAGAAAGTAAAGCTAAAGAAAATTACATGACGCTCCAAGCAAAACACATATCATGTGGTGAATAAAAATATAGCTCCAAGTAAAGTTACCGATGAACGAAGATGAAAGAGGGGATGCCATCCGGGGCATCCCAAGCTTAGGCTCTTGGTTGTCCTTGAAAATTACCTTGGGGTGCCTTGGGCATCCCCAAGCTTAGGCTCTTGCCACTCCTTATTCTATAGTCCATCGAATCTTTACCCAAAACATGAAAACTTCATAACACAAAACTTAACAGAAAACTCGTGAGCTCCGTTAGCGAAAGAAAACAAAACACCACTTCAAGGTACTGTAATGAACTCATTCCTTATTTATATTGGTATTAAACATACTGTATTAAAACTTCTCTATGGTTTATAAACTATTTTACTAACCATAAATTCATCAAAATAAGCAAAGAACACAAAGAAAACAGAATCTGTCAAAAACAGAACAGTCTGTAGTAATCTGTAACTAATGCAAACTTCTGGAACTCCAAAAATTCTAAAATAAATTGGTGCACCTGAGGAATTTGTCTAGTAATCATCTGCTAAAATAATCAACTAAATAGAACTCTCCAGTAAAAAGTTGAAGCTAATCTCGTGAGCGCTAAAGTTTCTGTTTTTTACAGCATGATCATAATGACTTCACCCAAGTCTTCCCAAAAGTTCTACTTGGCACAAACACTAATTAAAACATAAAACCACATCTAAACATAAGATAGATGGATTATTTATTCCTAAACAGAACCAAAAAGGAAGAAATAAAAATAAAATTGGGTTGCCTCCCAACAAGCGCTATCGTTTAACGCCCCTAGCTAGGCATGATGATTTCAATGATGCTCACATAAGAGATAAGAATTGAAACATAAAGAGAGCATCATGAAGAATATGTCTAGAACATTTAAGTCTATCCCACTTCCTATGCATAGGAATTTTGTGAGCAAACAACTTATGGGAACAACAATCAATTAGCATAGGAAGGTAAAACAAGCATAACTTCAAGATTTTAAGCACATAGAGAGGAAACTTGACATTATTGCAATTCCTACAAGCATATGTTCCTCTCTCATAATAATTTTCAGTAGAATCATGAATGAATTCAACAATATAACCAGAACCTAAAGCATTATTTTCATGATCTACAAGCATAGAAAATTTACTACTCTCCACATAAGCAAAATTCTTCTCATTCGGAATAGTGGGAGTATCATAAGAGACTTGAACACTAAAAATTGTTTCCACATTAAAAGAGTAATGTTCAGAAAAAGGATAATCATAATCATGACAAGATTTGCAAATATAATCATCACTACTTTTTATATCATAAGTTTCATCACAATAGTCATCATAAGTAGCAACTTCGTTCTCATCATAATCGATTGAAAACTCTCCCAAGATAGTGGCATCACTAAATAAAGTTGACACTCTTTCAAATCCACTTTCATATTCATCACAATAAAATTCAACATCCTCCAAAATAGTGAGATCACTACTTCCTAAAGTTGACACTCTTCCGAACCCACTTTCATCAATATAATCATCATAGGTAGGAGGCATGCTATCATCATAACAACTTTGCATATCAAAACTTGGGGTGCTAAAAATATCATCGTCATTAAACATAGCATCCCCAAGCTTGGGACAAACATTAATTTCAGCAAATATATTCTCAAATATTTCATCCTCATCAAACATAGCTTCCCCAAGCTTGGGCTCTTTCATATCATAAGCATAAACACTCTCATCATTAAAAATATGGATAGCACCAATAGTAAAGCAATTATCATCATCACAATGAGTAGTAGGGGCAACATCATTTGGGAGGGATACCTTTCTACCTTTGTTGCTCCTTCTCTTCTTTTTCTTCTTCACATTATGTGTAGGTTCAACCTTCCTCTTTGAGCTCCTTATTGATGAGATTGGTTGAATAGAAAGCTCCTCCTCGTTACTTGATTCATCATAAGAAATAATAGGAGGAGATTGGGAAGTATCTTCCCTTTCATTAGTATTCTCATCATCTTCCATTTGCTTTCTTTTCTTTAGGTAATTGGCAATATAAGGATTTTCAATGCAATTCTCCTCACAAGAAACATATAAATCCTTTCTAGATCAATATCAAGAAAATGCTTAAGATTAAATTCTGGAATAGGCTTAGTTAAACGTTTCAACTCTTCACAACCCAAAAGCAATCTAAGTTCATTGTAATGAGAAAGGGAGATCAAATCATCACAATTTTTGGACACGATCCGATCATGAAACAATTTGCATTGGAGATGTAAATGATCTTGTTTATTGCAAAATTCACAACGGGAAAGATGTCTTAAATTCTCCGCACTCTTATCTAGCCTTTCTTGCAACTTCTTAGTTTCTAAATACTTATGCCTCTTTCAATATATATCTTCTTTATTTGGTGTGTTAATGCAAACATGCACTCCACAAAAGTTGACATGCTTATGAGAGATATTTTCATCATGACTAGAGCAATCATCATTAGTACTATGGATATTCAAGGAGTTTATACTAACAACATTGCAATCATGCTCATCATTCAAAGATTTAGTAGCAAGCATTTTAAAGCATTCTTCTTCTAGCACTTGAGCACAATTTTCCTTTCCATCAAACTCACGAAAGATATTAAAAAGGTGAAGCATATGAGACAAACTCAATTCCATTTTTTTGTAGTTTTCTTTTATAAACTAAACTAGTGATAAAACAAGAAACAAAAAGATTCGATTGCAAGATCTAAAGATATACCTTCAAGCACTAACCTCCCCGGCAACGGCGCCAGAAAAGATCTTGATGTCTACTACACAACCTTCTCCTTGTAGACGTTGTTGGGCCTGCAAGTGCACAGGTTTGTAGGACAGTAGCAAATTTCCCTCAAGTGGATGACCTAAGGTTTATCAATCCGTAGGAGGTGTAGGATGAAGATGGTCTCTCTCAAGCAACCCTGCAACCAAATAACAAAGAGTCTCTTGTGTCCCCAACACACCCAATACAATGGTAATTTGTATAGGTGCACTAGTTCGGCGAAGAGATGGTGATACAAGTGCAATAAGGATGGTAGATATAGGTTTTTGTAAACTGAAAATATAAAAACAGCAAGGTAACTAATGATAAAAGTGAGCGTAAACGGTATTGCAATGATAGGAAACAAGGCCTAGGATTCATACTTTCACTAGTGCAAGTTCTCTCAACAATAATAACATAATTGGATCATATAACTATCCCTCAACATGCAACAAATAGTCACTCCAAAGTCACTAATAGTGGAGAACAAACGAAGAGATTATGGTAGGGTACAAAACCACCTCAAAGTTATTCTTTCCAATCAATCCGGTGGGCTATTCCTATAAGTGTCACAAACAGCCCTAGAGTTCTTACTAGAATAACACCTTAAGACACAAATCAACCAAAACCCTAATGTCACCTAGATACTCCATTGTCACCTCAAGTATCCGTGGGTATGATTATACGATATGCATCACACAATCTCAGATTCATCCAACCAACACAAAGAACTTCAAAGAGTACCCCCAAAGATTCTACCGGAGAGTCAAGAACGTGTGCCAACCCCTATGCATAGGTTCATGGGTGGAACCCACAAGTTGGTCACCAAAACATACTTTAAGTAGCACATGATATCCCATTGTCACCACAGATAAACAAGGCAAGACATACATCAAGTGTTCTCATAAAAGACTCAATCCGATAAGATAACTTCAAAGGGGAAAATCAATTCATCACAAGAGAGTAGAGGGGGAGAAACATCATAAGATCCAACTACAATAGCAAAGCTCTGGATACATCAAGATCATGCCATAGAGGGAACACGAGAGAGAACATGAGAGAGAGAGAGAGAGAGATCAAACACATAGCTACTGGTGCATACCCTCAGTCCCGAGGGTGAACTACTCCCTCCTCATCATGGAGAGCGCCAGGATGATGAAGATGGCCATCGGTGATGGGTTCCCCCTTCGGCAGGGTGCCAGAACGGGCTCCCGAGAGGTTTTTGGTGGCTACAGAGGCTTGCGGCGGTGGAACTCCCGATCTATCTTCTGTTCTGGAAGTTTTTGGATACGTGGGTATATATGGCTGAAAGGAGTATGTCGGTGGACCGAAGGGGGCGACAAGGCGGGGCGCCCCCACCCTCGTGGGGACCTCCCTTCTTCCCTGATGTGGACTCCAAGCCCATCCGACAGGTTTCCTTCCAAAAATAACTTCTCTAGTTGATTTCGTTCCGTTTTGACTTCGTTTGACATTCCTTTTCTTCGAAACACTGAAATAGGCATAAAACAACAAATCTGGGTTGGGCCTCCGGTTAATATGTTAGTCCCAAAAGTAATAAAAAAGTGTATAATAAAGCCCAATATTGCCCAAAACAGTAGATAATATAGCATGGAGCAATCAAAAATTATAGATACGTTTGAGACGTATCACTCATGTGTTGAGGCAAAGATATTCCATTCCTACCATATGAATCTTGATCTCTAGCCTTCCCCAAGTTGCTTTCCACTCAAATTTTCTTTCCACCAAATCCAAATCCTGTGAGAGAGAGTTTAGTGTTGGGGAGACTATCATTTGAAGCACAAGAGCAAGGAGTTCATCATCAACACACCATTTGTTACTTCTTGGAGAGTGGTGTCTCCTAGATTGGCTAGGTGTCACTTGGGAGCCTTCGACAAGATTGTGGAGTTGAACCAAGGAGTTTGTAAGGGCAAGGAGATCGCCTACTTCATGAAGATCTACCACTAGTGAGGCAAGTCCTTCGTGGGCGACGGCCATGGTGGGATAGACAAGGTTGCTTCTTCGTGGACCCTTCGTGGGTGGAGCCCTCCGTGGACTCGCGCATCCGTTACCCTTCGTGGGTTGAAGTCTCCATCAACGTGGATGTACGATAGCACCACCTATCGGAACCACGACAAAAACATCCGTGTCTCCAATTGCGTTTGAATTCTCCAAACCCTTCCCTTTACATTTCTTGCAAGTTGCATGCTTTACTTTCCGCTGCTCATATACTCTTTGCATGATTGCTTGAATTGTGTTAAGATTGCTTGACTTGTGCTAAGATAGCTAAAATCTGCCAAAGACTAAAATTGGGAAAAGGATAAGTTTTTATTTGGTCAAGTAGTCTAATCACCCCACCTCTAGACATACTTTCGATCCTACAAGTGGTATCAGAGCTTTGGTCTCCATTTGCTTTGATTTCCATAGCGTTTCGTGGTCATAGCCTTGGTTTCACAACCTAGGAGAGTATGGCGTCTAGCGAGGGAAATTATCACCGTAGAGGTCCTTACTTTGATGGTACTAATTTTGCTAGTTGGAAGCATAAGATGAAAATGCATATTCTTGGACATAACCCCGCCGTTTGGGCTATTGTGTGTATTGGCTTGCAAGGTGAATTCTTTGATGGGAGAGAATCGAACCGTGAAGCTAGTGTGGAAGAGTTGAAGATGCTGCAATACAACGCTCAAGCTTGTGATATCCTCTTCAACGGATTGTGCCCCGAAGAATTCAACAAAATCAGCCGTCTTGAGAATGCAAAGGAAATTTGGGACACTTTGATTGATATGCATGAAGGTGCCGACTCCGTCTAGGAACCCAAGTTGGATGTGCTTCAAAGTCAACTTGACAAGTTCAAAATGAAGGATGGTGAAGGTGTCGCTGAAATGTACTATAGGCTTGCTCTTATCACAAATGAGATTGCCTGCTTAGGAAGTGAAGAGATGACCGATAGATTCATCATCAAGAAGATCCTAAGAGCTTTGGATGGAAAATATGATACCGTGTGCACATTGATCCAAATGATGCCCAATTACAAAGATCTCAAGCCAACGGAAGTCATTGGAAGAATTGTTGCCCATGAGATGTCACTCAAGGATAAGGAGGAACTTCACAACAAGTCAAGTGGTGCTTACAAAGCCTCATGTGAAGTCCCCACATCATCAAGTGAGAAACAAACCTTCAATGAAGAATTGAGCTTAATGGTGAAGAACTTCAACTAATTCTACAAGAGTAGAAGCAAAGAGAGAAGCTCCAAGTCAAGGTCCTACAATGACAAAAGATCTTCTAGTCGGGAGCGTAATTGCTACAATTGTGGAAGACCCGGACGCTATCCCAATGAGTGTACGGCACCCTACAAAAGAAGAGAAGATTCTCCAAAAAGAAGAAGTAGAAGAGAAGAATCACCACCAAGAGAGAGGAGGAGTAGAGATGATCGTTATGAACAAAGACCCTCACGGAGGAGCAAGGATTCGAAAAGGAAGGACAAGTCATCAAGGAGCTACACAAAACGAAGACATCAAGCTCATGTTGGTGAATGGGTATCCGGCTCCGACTCCGACAATCACTCCGAGAGAAGCTATCACTCCGATTCCGAATATACTCAAGATGAAGGTGTTGCCGGTCTAGCACTTGTGTCAACCAACTCCTATGACATATTTGATTCACCTAATGAAGGAATTGGAAGATGCTTCATGGCTAAAGGCCCAAAGGTAACACACCCCGAGTATGTTGATTTCAATAGTGATGAAGATGACTTGCTAGGTGATGATTATTTACTTGTTGACAACTCTAGTGATGAATACTATGATGAAACGTCAATTAATCATGCTAATCAAGATAAAACGAATGACAATGATAAGGAGAAGATTGAGCTTCTAACTAAAGAACTAAACACTCTTATGTTAGCTCATGAAACTATCTTAGAAGATCATCGAGAACTTTTAAGGACTCATGAGAAGTTACGCTTTGAAAAGCTCAACCTTGAGCAAGAGCATGAGTTCTTAAAGGCAATCAATGATGATCTTCGTAAGAAAAGTTCTTCTTACATTGCCAAGCGTTTACTCTTATCTACTTACATGCCTCAAGTCAAGTCTAGTAACAAGAAGAAGGATTCTTCCTCTAGTAGTAAAAATAATCATGCTAAATCAAATGTTGTTGCTTCTAGTAGTTCTCTTGATTCCACTAATGATTCTCTTTGCCAAGTTACACTTGAGCAAGAAAATAGCTTATTGAAGGGAATTATAGAGAAAGGTGTTTACAAGAGCCTTGCCGGGAGTAAGCAATTTGAGGAAATTGTACGCAAGCAAGGAAGGCACCGAAGAAACAAGGTGTTGGTTTTGAACGAAAGTTCAATGCCAATGGAGTTGAGTGGGAAGAAGATCAATATCCCAAGACGAAGTTTGTTCCTCAACAAGAGAAGTATGATCCTACTTCCTTCAAGGGGACACAAGCTCAAGATGATCTTCCACCACAAGACCACAAGCAAAAAGGCAAGGACAAGCTTCAAGAGGAGATTGATGCATTTGAAGAAGCTCCTAAGGCCTTGGTCAAGTGGTTCCCAAGACTACATCAAGTTCTACTTCATCAATTACGAGTACAACTCCAAGGATTCCCATCAAGATGATGTGGATCCCGAAGAAGAAGAACTAGAGAGTTCTTGAGGGTGACTCCGCCAACATATTTCACTCATATCATTTTGGCAACAACAAGTGCAATCAACTTCCACATCTTGCACTAGTTCAAGGAGTCACAAACCCTCTTGTTGGTAAGACAAGGGACAAGGTAATCTAATGCTTTCACATCATGTTGTGTGTGCATCACTCTATATCTATGGATATCCTTGTTTTTTCCTTGTGGGACTAACCCATGTAGGTATTGAAAGTGCAACTCACTCCAAAAGGATTGCTCCAAATGATCTTCATCAACATTGAGCATCCACATCTTCAACACCTACATGAATTCATCATTGACAAAACCCAAGTTAGTTCATCCCTGTAAGGGGGGATCTCACATCTAGGGGGAGCTTAACTCTAAGAATTGAGTCAAAGCAACTCTAATGGTGTGAACACGTCAATGCATTATGTAAAAGTGGTAACCCCACTTGAGCTTAAACGATGAGTATGACCTATGATCAAATGTTCTCATTTGACTCCTAAGTCAATATACTCATATATAGATGATCTAGTCATCGCCAATTGTTTGATAGATGCTAGAATTGTTTGTGCATGCTTTGCCACATATTTCATTTGCCATTTTATTGTGTGAGCATGTTGGTTGCATATTTTACTCATTTGAGGACATCCACTTGTTGTTTTGATTGATTGGTTTCTTTTTATTTGGCCAAGTGGATGGACAAGAATGCCTAAGAACCTTCTCTAGCTATCTATTATTTTCTCGTCTCAAACTCTATTCATGCTACATCACAAAAATTGATCAAGTAAGATTCGAACCACTCTGTGTGAGGAGCACTCGGAGTCCCCGATTCGTCATAGACTTAAACTTCCAAAACTTCTTTGTGCGTTTCGGTCTGACCGATTCCTCCATTTCGGTCATACTGAGATCACTAAGTCGATCTAGGTTTTCAATCTCGGTGCAACCGATTTGAACTTTTCGGTCACACCGAGTTGTTGTAATCATCAGCGATTATGCATCTCGGTGCCACCGAGTTGTTCCACTCGGTCACACCGACAGGGTCGGGCTATATATACTCACGGGCAAAATTTTGGAAAGTTTCTCCAAACCCATTCGCCCGCGCATAGCTCGCTCTGCCTCTCGGGTCTCCGGATCGTCCTCCTCATCGCCAGCTGCCTCCAGTCGCTAGTCTTCGCCGCCGTCAACGGAATTCAACCCCGCCGTTGCCGCCGTAGCGAGTTCATCGCCGAACTAGGGTATGCACTCGATCACAGTGCTATCCCCGTCCAATTCCTAGCACATTGTGTTCATCATGATTCTTGCCACGATTGAAACTATTCTATCCAGTCAAAACACTCCATAGATTAGAGATGATTGAAAATTTAGGGTTAGGTTTCCGCCGAAACCATCTCGGACCCACCGAGTTGCAGAACTCGGTTCCACCGATTCGGCTAAGGCCATTGCACATGTAGTTCTCGGTCTGACCGAGAATTGCAAATCGGTGTGACCGAGTTCAGGACTTTGTTAAAACCCTAGCAGTCTCGGTGCCACCGAACTGTGACTCGGTCTGACCGAGTTCACTGGTTTAGGTTCCAAAAGTTGCTTTAGTATCACCGAGTTTGCAAATCGGTTGATCCAAAATGCTTTCTATGGAAAACCAAAACTAAGTTTTTGTCTCATTATTTTGCAAAAACCTCTGTATTTTGTGATGCTCATCCACTCTATCTCATCTATATCTATTCACAGGTTCTGCAGTCAGTGTTTGCAATATGTCTTATCAGAGTGACAGCCAGAACGAGCCAGAGGAGCAGATTCAGATGAGTGAGGGCACTAGTCCCTGTAGCAGCTCAGATGAGGGTAGCAGAAGCACCCCAAGCAACTTGCCCAAAGCTGCCACCAGGACAAGAAAGAAGAGAACCTCAGAATCTGAGGATGAAGACTATGTGGCAGTAGAGGATGAGGCCATTTCCAAGAAAAAGGTGCTCAAGAAAGAATATAGCTCACCAAGAAGAAGTTAAGCTGTGTCCAAGACCAAAAGGCCAGCAGGAAGACAACCCATGTCTAAAGCCAGAGCCTCCACTCAAGCATCTTTGGAATCTCAACCCAAGGAGGCTGCTGCAGAAGGGAAGAAAAGGAAAGAAAGGGTCAAGAAGACCATGGCCAGAGTTATTGGAAAGCCTTCCATGATGGAAGAGGAGGAGGAAGAAGAGGTTGCTGCACCAGCACCCAAGGCTCAGAAGCTTATGGGTGATGCTATTAGGTCAGGGGCTGCATCATCAAATCCCAAAGAAGCACCCAAAGTTGTCTCCAAACCCAAGATTGCACCAAAGAGGAATACCAGAAACATACCTGCTGCTGAGAAGAACAAGGCTCCAATGCCTGAAATTGTTGCTGAAGAAGAAGATGAAGAGCATATCCTGAGAAAGTTGAAGCCAAAGATTCCAGACCACAATGATGCTCATCCTGTGGCTGAGAACATGAAGATCAGGAGAGACTAAGGATTGAGGCTATGGAGAGAGTCAGATCCATATGCCACCAGAAGGAGGACTGTTGTGGATTACAGGTTCCATACCAAGGAACAACAGGATTTCTATGAGACAATTTTGCTTGACAAGAAGCCAATAGTGTGTGACATGAGGTGGGTTGACTGGACCTACATAAAGGAGAATGAGGAACACTATCCTGGTGTGTATGACGGGTTCAGTGCTTGTGGAGTTGCAGACTTTGTTGGGCAGAAGCTCACAAAGTGGAATGAGGAGCTCATAATGCAATTCTACTCCACATCACACTTCTATCCAGATGGCAGGATAGTATGGATGTATGAAGGTACAAGGTACCAATCAACTATTGAGGAATGGGCCAATCTGATCAATGCACCTAAGGAGGGAGAGGATGACTTGGATGTCTCTGCCAAGAAAAAGATGGATCACAACTCTATGGCACGTATGTACAAAGAGATTCCTGATGCAGATCTTGAGACTCACCAGTTTGGATCAGTGAAACACTTGCTGTCAGGTCTGCCTACAATAAATTGGACCCTCAGGCACACTCTCTTGCCCAAGTCTGGTGATCACAGAATGATCATAGGCCATGCAATAAATCAGCTACATATATTTGATGTGCCACAGAAGTTCAAGGTCATGAGCCTTATAGTTGAGACTATCAAGAGGACACCAGCTGAACAGAAAAGAAGTTGTGGATATACCCCACAGATCCAGGAGTTGATTAACTCCAAGATGGGCACTGGCACATACCTGTTGGATAAGGAGCACATGCCTATCTATCCAGACTTTGAGGACAACCAAGTGGTTATGGATGTAGATGAACCATCTTCAGTGCAAGCACAAGCTAAGAAGGAGAAGGCAAGGACAGAGAAGGCTGCCAAGATGCCAACAATGGAAGAGGCATCTCAGTACTTTTTGAAGAGCAAACAAGATCAACTTGGCTACTTGATTGCATCCACTATGAGGATTGAGAAGGGGCTGGCCACCTTGACTGGAAACCAGGAGAGCTTGGAGAGGATCATGGAGCAGAAGTTCTATGACATGGATGTGAAGGTCATAGAGATCCAGTCTGTTGTTGAGAAGCTTCAGGATGATATGCAGGAGAGGAAGGGCAAGACAACCACAGATGCATTTGCCAGAGTGCCTAGAGCTCAGAGATCAACTGCAGTGCCAGTGACAGACACCAGAGCCACTTCATCTACACCAGCTACAGCTTCAGTGCCACCAGCTCCAGCACCTACACCTCCAGCTCCATCTACATCAACTGATGCTTTCGTCCTTGGCGTTCTGTCTACACCACCACCTGAAGATCAAGCCTGAGAGTCGATCTAGTGCTATGCATTTTCTATGAACTTTTTGGTAACTTGTTGCCAAAGGGGGAAAAATGTATAGATCATAGGCTTCGAGAGAGAGTGTTCTTTTTGTTGTCTCTTGCTTTGGTGGTTGAACTTTATTTGCTTGTTTGAGATACTCTATGTCTGTGTGATACCTGGATGATCATGTGTTTGATCATATGCTACATTTATGCTTGTTGGATGACATTATCTTTTTATCTCTATATGATCATTCACTTTGCTAGGTGATGAGTGCCTGTATTCAATCATTATCATTTTGAGCGCTCCACCAAGATGTATGTGACATGGAAGAGTTACCCATGAGCCTAACTCCTTGTGCATTTGCAGTCCAAAGAAAATCTTAAACTATGCACAAATTTAGGGGGAGCTCTTGCTTTTCACATACTTCTCAAAGCGACAATGTTTTTCACTCTTATTATCATTTGTTGAAGCTTTGATCTATATGTTGTCATCAATTAACAAAAATGGTGAGATTGAAAGTGCAACTATCCCTAGGTGGTTTTGGTAATTCCTAACAACATATAGCTCATTGAGCTAACATCATTCTAAGATGAATATTTTAGGAAAAGCTCAATGGATGGCATGGCATGGATGAGAAAAGTGGATCCCTCAAAATGCTAAGGATAAAAGGATTGGCTCAAGCTCAAAAGCTCAAGACTCGACATTTTATATTTTAGTGATCCAAGATCACATTGAGTCTATAGGAAAAGCCAATACTATCAAGGAGGGATGAGGTGTTGCTTAATGAGTTTCTTGCTCTACAGTGCTTAGTGATATGCTCCAAAACCCTCAACTACTTTCTCATATCCACATATGACCTAAACCCAAAGTCTAACTCGGCCCCACCGATTCTTTCTACCCGGCGCCACCGAGTTCAGATGTCATAGCCACTGCCACAAACCCTAGGCAAATCGGTCTCACCGATAGGGATCTCGGTCTCACCGAGATGGGATTGTAATCTCCGTTTCCCTTCAGAACGTTTCGGTACCACCGAGATGAGCGATCGGTCCCACCGAGATTGCAATGTAAACTCTTTGTTTCCCTTTCGTAACATTTCGGTCTCACCGAAAAGAGCGAATCGGTCCCACCGAGTTTACTTGACCAACTCTCTGGTTAGCTTATTACCAAAATCGGTCTCACCGAGTTTGTGTAATCGGTCTCACCGAGATTACGTTATGCCCTAACCCTAACCACATCGGTCCTACCGAGTTGCATGTTGGTCCCACCGTAAATCCTAACGGTCACTAGATTTGCTAAATCGGTCCGACCAAGTTTACCAATTCGGTCCCACCGAGTTTGGCAAGTTGTGTGTAACGGTTAGATTTTGTGTGGAGGCTATATATACCCTCCACCTCCTCTTCATTCATGGAGAGAGCCATCGTAACAAACCTACACTTCCAACTTGCTTTTTCCGAGAAGGAACCACCTACTCATGTGTTGAGGCCAAGATATTCCATTCCTACCATATGAATCTTGATCTCTAGCCTTCCCCAAGTTGCTTTCCACTCAAATTTTCTTTCCACCAAATCCAAATCCTGTGAGAGAGAGTTGAGTGTTGGGGAGACTATCATTTGAAGCACAAGAGCAAGGAGTTCATCATCAACACACCGCTTGTTACTTCTTGGAGAGTGGTGTCTACTAGATTGGCTAGGTGTCACTTGGGAGCCTCCGACAAGATTGTGGAGTTGAACCAAGGAGTTTGTAAGGGCAAGGAGATCGCTTACTTCGTGAAGATCTACCTCTCTCGAGGCAATCCTTCGTGGGCGACGGCCATGGTGGGATAGACAAGGTTGCTTCTTCGTGGAACCTTCATGGGTGGAGCCCTCCGTGGACTCGCAAGCTGTTACCCTTCGTGGGTTGAAGTCTCCATCAACGTGGATGTACGATAGCACCACCTATCGGAACCACGACAAAAACATCTGTGTCTCCAATTGCGTTTGAATTCTCCAAACCCTTCCCTTTATATTTATTGCAAGTTGCACGCTTTACTTTCCGCTGCTCATATACTCTTTGCATGCTTGCTTGAATTGTGTTAAGATTGCTTGACTTGTCCTAAGATAGCTAAAATCTGCCAAAGACTAAAATTGGGAAAAGGATAAGTTTTTATTTGGTCAAGTAGTCTAATCACCCCCCCCTCTAGACATACTTTCGATCCTACAGGTACACCATAACCACGATATATAAATCGGGAAAGTGGAACTGGCTTGAAAATACGGTGTTGTATTGCCGCTAGTAATTGAAAGCCTATCGATCAAGTACATGCCAGCTCTATCAGCTGTTGACTGCATATGTCCCTGCCCCCTTCCTGACAAGGAACATACTATACGTACTAAATACAGAATAACAAAAGAGGAACATGTTAAAGAACATAAGAGGAAGCATATTCTTGAGGTTCCGCTTAATTGCATACAATGTTGGTTGCCCACTCATGATGAATCACAGCGCCCAAAGAAATGCAATTCCATGTTGTCTCTCTATATGTGGCAATTTTGAACAAGAGTCATTAGGATCATATTCAGAACAAGAGTCCACAGGTGGGGAGCGTATGAGTTTCATTGCATCCAGAATGGCACTCAGTGCCTTGGTGCCAATTTTGTAAGTCATTGCGTGTTTAGCTTCAAGAGTGGACTGCTGCTAGTGCGACACAAAGCAGGTACACATATCATAGTGTAGATATAACGGGAAAACCATAACCATCAGAGTGAAATCAGCAAAGTGGAACTTGCTGGAATATATGTGCTAGTATTGCCGGTACGGCTAGAAAGGCTTCGAATACCAGCTCTCTTCAACTGAAGGTGCGGTACTGTTAATATCAGTGTAACTCTCAAAGGTGACATAGCTCCCCGCATTTTCTTACTATTCTTATAGGATTCAAGTGGGCAGGCCACTACAAATCCTATTCCCATGTTTACAAAATCCTACGAATCAAAGAGGCCCGACGAGTTCAAAGTGTCCATACCGACCGACCGTATAGACCTCTACACTGCAAATGTCCCTGGTCATCTTCACTACAAGGAACATATTGTACTACTATCATACTCCCTCCGTTCCAAAATATAAGTCTTGGTAGAGATTTCCACTATGGATCACATACAGATGTATCCAGATACATTTTAGAGTGTAGATTCACTCATTTTGCTCCATATGTAGTCCATGGTGGAATCTATACAAAGACTTGTATTTAGGAACGGAGAGAGTACTTATTAAAGAAGAATGGAAGAGGAAGCAAGCAGATTTTGGATAATAAAATGTTCGTTGTGCAGTGCCCACACATAATGAACCAGAGCGCATCAAGAAAGAAACTCCCCGCTATCTCTCTATATGTGGTTCTCGTGCTTTTTTGAAAGTAAAGTAGGAACATTAGCTGACCAATTAAATGTTATCTGTTTTAGTAATATCAACATCATATCAGATTCGTACTTGAGCAACAAGTTTGGAATTATGAGTGGCACGTTGTTTAGCTTGATGGATTCAGGAGCAGTGCTAACAGGTACGATGATGGTACTGAATATAAAGGCATGTATGCATTTGAGTCAGTCGACCATTTTAGGCGGTAGGATGAAGATCCTACATCTCCTAACCCTTCTTCTTCCTCGGCTATGATTCTTCCCATACAGAACACCGCACGGGCCGCCGGCCGGACCATCGGCCCCCACCGCCATTGTTCCTCCGCCACCCCCACCCCCACCCCCGCCCCCACCCGCGTCGAGTTTTCTTCGTTCGGCTAGGCCCCACCACTGCCCCCAACCCCCCCAACCAAATTACCCACCCGAGCCCTTCGCTCAAGACCGGCGAACTCCGTGAAGCTCAAAAATCGACTGACCCAATTTTGAAATTTAGTCTACTGTGATTTAACTAGTGTGGAATATAAAAGGGGAAAACCATAAGCATTGGGAGTATAGTGTTGAGCGTGCCATGGCGGATCTGAAGGTGCAAACCAGACAAAGGCAACTTCGCAACCAATGTTTGCTCTCAACTAGCAAGTAAGTGATGGACAAGAAATCAGAGTAAAGCAGTGGCGATCTATTTTCTTGCTGTGATAAATAAGTTGAGCAGATACGAAAGAGTACCGCCTCTGGTGCGGCGCCGTGTATGCATTTGCTGAGAATTTGACGGTGATGTGGTAGCGATGGCTGTCGGCGGCGTGGAAGTAGATCTAGGAGGGTAGATGGTGGCGGCAGGGCGCGGTGGACGAGACGGCCGTAGGAGCGGCGCCGGCAAGGGGGACAACGGCGGGGATGAAGCGAGAGGACGGGATGCAAGGATCCCAGTCCGAAGCCGTGGATGAGAGAGGTCGATTTCTTGTAATGGACGGCGGCGTCGGGGTATCAGCTCCGGCATGGTGGAGGAGGACGGCGGTGGATGGGGTGGCGGACGGAGGAGGCTGGGGTGGAGAGGGTGTTTTGGTGCTCACGTAGTACGAATGGGGGAATGGAGGTGGAGAGGAAGGGGGGAACCATGTCTTCAGGGCGCGCTTGTCTCAAATGCGAGGAAATTTACAAACTTAGCCCCCGTTTCAAATTTCCTACATCACAGCAATATTAGTCGGTTTGGGATAGGACGGTAATCTCGCATACACCAAATATTTGCCGACGAGAGTTTGTTTTTGGCGCCCACCGTGCATGAATCAGGGAGGGAGTTGATTTCGGCCGAGGACACACTGTGTTTTGGCTCCCACCGTGTATGAATCCGGGTGAGAGGCGGTTGTGTCATGTTCAAGTGAAATTACAAACCTACCCCTATCGAAACCTATAGAAATCGAGCAGATAGGCTTTGCATGGCAGGGATAGGCAGTAGTAATTCCATCTCGTAGATTTTGGTTTCGGGCGGTTACTGCGACTTTCCCCGCTTCGTTCAAATTTTTATGGAGTGCACGTTATCGTGCCAACTCAATTCGAATCCCGTTTGTATTCTAATTTTTTCGGGCGGGATCCATTTTCGATTGGAATAAAATTCTATATACATCATTTTTTATATATACTTTCAAAAGCACAACACCCTTTATACATAAATATGGTTTACAAATGGCATGATCTCAGATTCATAAGGTTGTATCCATCAATTTGGATTTTCAAATATTTGAAATCACTTTATGTTGAAATCCAATGTATGCATTCCTCGCTAACTGTCTCCAATTAATGTGTGTTTCATGCGGGTTTTTTTACTTCTCAAACATGTATAATGTGTTTCACACACTTAACATATAGTGTATCCCGTTTAGACATTAATTGCATATAAACCATGCATTGTTTCTAATTAAAGAATCTATGGATCACCAATATTAATGATATTATCGATGTCCCAAAATTCAAATGAATATGCACGTGTCCCAAAATTCAAATGAATATGCATGTTTGATACACCAATTTGCGTTATGATATTATCGATGTCGTGATCTCCAATTTAAATATTTGAATCCCGTTTAATCCAGATATTCGTCTCATATAACTATCACTCGTGCTTATATAGGACTATATCTCTAGACCTATACGCGTTCATCGTCTCTCGGGTATCTCTCGTGCTACCTGTATGTCGACAATGATCTTTTATCTTCATAACACACTGACGGTACTCTCTCCCTCAACCTTCATCACTCTATCTCTCTCTAAGTATATCTCGCTCCCTGCTATGTGTCTCTAACTATGATTCTCCATGTGGAATCTCTTTCTCTCACACAAACACAAAACTTTGTCTTCCGGGTCTCATTTCTCTCTACTATTCCCCTGTGTGCAACTCGCACACCCCTAATGCTGTAGATGTCTTTCGCTCCTTAGGTATGAGAATCTACGACTCTTCCTCTTAAATATCTCTTTCTCACACACAAACACAAACTCTGTCTCCTGTGGTCTCATATTTCTCCACTGTTCTCTTGCATGTCACTCACACACACTGTCTCTCCCTAGAGATATCTTGCGTTCCCTCATATGTTTCTCTAGCTATCACTCTCGTTTTGAAATATCTTTCTCTCTCTAGACACAAAACTCCGTCTCTCGGGATCTCATTTCTCTCTGATATTTGTTTGTATGTGAGTCACATGCACCCTTTCTTCATCTCTCTCACACCCACACCCATAACTCAGCCTTCTGATCCACTCGACTCCTATCTCTAACGCACACTAGATAGCATCTTTATCTTTCTATTTATCTGTTTCTCCATCAACCTTCTTTCATTTATAGGTTGATCTCTTTTGCACAATCGTTGTGCCTCACTCCCTCTGCTCACCATAGATGCATGCTCCAGCCCACGCGACTATCTCTTAAAGACAAAAACACATGCTCAATTGTCGGGCCTTCTTCCCTGCATTCTCGCATGCATGCATATTGTCATACCGATCCGTCTCTCCCATGTCGTCGATCTTAGCTTATGACCTATGTCTTCTTTCTTTTATCTCGATCATGCGCGCACATACACACACACACATCCCACGTATACATGTATACCTCTCACACATGCACGTTGAAGGTCTCTATGTCTCCATACGTAGTTAATTACCCTCAACCCTAATGCCACATCGAATCGTTCTCTTCTTGTGTGCACATAACTTCCGCCTGGATGGGTAAAACACACACTCACACTTAACAATCTCCTTGTAGCTACCCCCCCCCTCTCACTCTTCCGCTATATCCCCGAAACTAATAAGATCATCCCTTCGTTTAATTCCCGCCTACATGCACCATCGATATATAGTAGTCTTCCTTGGTGTCCCTCGAACAAACACGTTCTCTCGATGTCGACTACTCTCATGCGCACACACCTTCTCTTCCCTCTCTACGAGCATTTTCTCTCTGGCACCGCATCGTTGGTGGCCTCTGCCATACACATCACCTCTCTATGATGAAGCCATGCACACTTAAATTACATCCGCCACCGAAGACCTCGCGACACACACACACACACACACGCACCCACCCACCCACCCACGCACACACACACACACCCACAGTAAGACTCCATCACACACACACGCACACACACTAAGACTCCATCTCTCTCTCTCCCTCTCTCTCCCCCCCCCCACACACACACACACTGAGACTCCATCTCACACACACATGCTCTAGGCAGAGCATTTGTTCCTACCACCCTTCATCCACCCTTACTCGTATGATAAACAATCACCTTAATTTAGTATAACATGGACAAATTCCACTTTACTTTAGTAGTTAGCAAACTTATCATTTGTACCCTTATAAAAAACCGAGTTGACGATGATGGTGTGCCTGCCATCTTGTAATATAGACCGTCTGATCTATATCTGACGGATAGAAAGCAAACTATGATAATTTTACAAAAGATAGTCGCACCTCTCTCCACATCCTTATCTCCCACACCTCATTGCTGAGCAATTAAAAAAGAAAGTCTCCTAAACAATCAAGCATGGTGGCCGCTGCCGCCTGCCGGCGCCATCCATCCCCATGCCTCTGCCCATTCCGACCACCAGTCACCACCACGCTCCACTCCTCCTCACCTTATCTCTCATCTTTCATTTTTCGATGACATACTCGAGATACCAGTTTTCCGATAAAATTCTCGAAATATCATTAGTTTTTACACATGGGATTACTCCTGCATGGGTAAATCACAACATGTGTTTTGTAAAAAAATGCATATTGATGTTCCGTGCAATGCACGAGCATCTTGCTTGTAATTATATAATGCAAACCACGAGCAGGAAGTGACATTTTTTTACACAACCACGTTAACATGGCCATGTAAATCACTAGCTAAAGTAAATACCATTATACTTATATCCCGATGCAAAAGGTTGAGTACATGTCCGAAGAGTAGAGTCGCACACACGCACTCTGTCTCTCAGAATCTCACACACACACTCACACACACACACACACCAGTTACGTGACGCCCACTTAAGCAGACATGTATGTTACAATTTGTGCACCCGCGGGTACACGTGATGCTGCGCATTTATTTAAGCCGGACGGCGAACCCAAACAATAGCTGCATTCATTCCCCTCCCACCGCCTCTTGTCTGGTCGCCGTCGCCCGGTAGCCATGGCCCGGCTGTAACAACATACGCCATACTCCCGCCGGAGCGGCTGTTTAATCTAGAAATATTAGTGGTCATGTATGCATCTTTTTGTGCTAGAACTCCTATATAAGGGTTGACCGGTCACTTCCCGCGGACGTGCGCGGGCGGTGGAAGGGGAAGGAGAAGGGAAGCGGGCTGTGGAGTAATGTTTTTTACCACAATTTCTTAGGAAACTGACTGCAATAATTGAGTAGTTTTGCAAACTACCAAGATTACACATGAAACGGTTCAAAACCTATACTCCCTTGCCGGTAGCGCTTCCGTGAAACGGTCAGCGTCACCCTGGAGCGTCAGTGTCGCATTAATGCCCGGCCAGAGCGGAGGCGACCTCTCACTGGCGCCGGCTTTGAAGCGGCCAGATGGCCGAGAGAGTATCGCTTCCCGGTGCACCGACTGCTCCGCATCGAGGCTGGCCATCGACCTGGGTGATGCCCCCCTTCTGTTCCGCATTCTAATCTGGTGCATGACACGTATTACGTCGACCCGGATGCTGCTGGCTGTCCCACATGTCGGCGAAGTAGTACGTAGTAGTAAGAAGAAGCAAAGAATCATGCGGTATACTAGAGATTCCAACAAGTGACTAGACTACACCGCGTGCAGTATCTCAAATCTAAAATCTCAAATCTCCCTTCCAATTTATAGGGCTCAAATCTCAAATCTCATCAACCAAGGCATTTTGCGATTGGAGGAATGTATCTCATACTTTACAAAACTACCCTAATTAAACTCATGCATTAATTACGTAGTTTTTTCATTTTCCTCTATGCCTTGGTCGCGGTGCACAATATTGACCACTCCTATATGACTAGCTGCTCTATCTACATGCGGGACATCAAAGCATCCGTGCCCGCGTGCCATCCACCAAATCACAGCGAGGTGCTACAGTCAAAACTCACCGGTCACCCCAGTGTAGCCGTCATGACCCGTCATATCACAAAACCCACACCTTTACCAGCAGTGGTAAAGTGGCCTCAAATTTGGACTGGACGAAACAACCATCATTTCACTGGAACGCTCGTTGAAGCCCTTTCTCCCCTTTCTTCAAGAAACCCTCACTCTAGGCTACTCAGTTCTGCCATTTTTCTTCTGTACCGACGAAGGAAAGGTGGGCGAATCAGTGATGCTGCTATATTTTCATTCCAAGAATCTTCTTTTTGCGAAGCACCGACCGATTCTCATAGCCTATTCTTTTCCCGTTTTCATTGCGATTGTGGTTTCCTTTCAATAGCTTTTTGTTTGTCAGTTCATTGATGGATCCTGGAGCACTAGGCAAAGAGTTGCCGGCGGACAACCCCCTGGAGACAGCGATCTCCAGGAAGCGAGCACCGACCAACGAGTTGACCATGTTGGCGGGCCAACCAATGGAGACGAAGAACTCCAAGAAACAAGCACTGGCCAAAGAGTTGACGACGTTAGCAGACGAACTCCTCACAGAAAGTTGGAAGAACAGCAAGGGCCCCACCGTGCCTACCCCAGAAACTCTGATGGCCACCTTTGCGTGGCTCAAGGCCGAGTTTGAGGAGATAGTCGACGTTGAAAAGCAGTATTCCCCTAGCAAGGTGATGGCCCCCATCGAGGACGAGGAGATGGCCCCCGGAGGGATGGGATCTCCCGGTGAGCTGCACAAGGTAAAAAATGAAAGTTGTGGTTTTTTATTATTTGCAATGTGCTTGCTAATATGTTAGGGTTGTGCAGGTGCCGGTGGACGTCCTTGATGATTCCGATGTCGCGGCCCGTCCTGTGGACAATGCCCTAGAGATCATTTTCGATGTCGCGGTCCGTCCTGTAGGCATTGCCCCGGAGATCGATTCTGATGCCATTGTCCATCCTGTGGACATCGCCCTAGAGACCGATTCCGATGTCGCGGTCAGTCCTATGGACATCGCCCCAAAGATCGATTCCCATGCCGATGTCCGTGTTGTGGTCATTGTCCGAGAGATCAATGACAAGAAATAGTTGGTCGCACTAATCCTTCAGGGTAGTTTGCATTGCATTGTGTTTAATTACCAGAATGATGCATGTTATCAAACCATCTTAGGGCTAGTGCACTGTCTTGTGTGGGCGGCACTTGCTAGTACTTTTGTTCGATAGTGAATCCTGCGAACCCTCTCTGGGTTATGGAAACAGATATATCCTCACTAGCTTTTGATGTAATATATGGCATGCTTAGATGTAAGTTTGAACTGTTTATCATATCAACAGGGCTTATTTGATGATTCTTAGTGTTAGTAGGCTAGCTACTGTGCGAGCTATAGTACTTGCAAAACACTCATCGAAGAGAAATGTTGGGGCTGATGATCTCGTGGTACGCTTATACTGATCCGTCGTCGATCGGCCAATAGCCCTAGCTCCTAAATTTGTAGGCTTAGCGATCGATCAGACAATAGTCGACACGGATACATTCAGGCCTCATTTGGTTCATAGGTTAGGAAAATCATAGCAAAACTACAGAGACGTACAACACAAAATCATAGCAGTACAGAGACGTCCCTCCGTTTCAAAATAGATGAGTCAACTTTGGACTACTAACTTTGAAACGGAGGGAGTCTGAATCCTAGGCGGGCTAGTTTGGCCTAGTGGGTTTTAGTGATATGACGTGGTACAGTAGCCGTCCGGTCTTGGCGTGTGTAGCGATCTGCGGTAGAGTAAGTTTTCTTGAAGAAGCGGAATTCAACGAAGTCATGATGGTTCCTTCGTCCGACTAACTTACAAAGGGGAAAGGTTGAGCCTGCGCTTCTGGCCGGGTGGACTAGGATAATTTTGTGCATGGCAGGTGGACCAGGATGGTCGACGTCCCACATGTCGGCGAATGAAAGTATTCTTTCTGATATAGTGGACGAGCAACGAGTATTCATTGTTTATTTTTGATGAAACCTATTGTATCCACTGTTACGACGGTGGACTGTGAAACATGGCAGCCCAGTGAACTCGGCATGTGCACCACTCCCTCCTTCCTCATGTAATACTACCATAGTGTTGACTATAATGTTACAACTTTTTCTCACTTTCTCTCTATCTATTTCCTCTCAAATGTTTTTTACCTTTCTTTTTTAGACACAATTGTTTCTTTGCCTCTTTTTTTAGAATTAGTTTTTTTATACCTAGGAGCATGTGTAGAGACGAGCTCCTGCAGATCCCACTCCTTGACTTTGTCAATGCCTCTCTCTCCTCCACATAAGCGGGCTTGTCGAGAAGACAAGAGATGATCTCTTAGCACAATATGTTTCACCATGTTTTTAGGAATAACTAGTTATTGAAGATAAGGCTAAGTGATGATCCATTGTACACATGTTTTTTTGTCATCTCTAAATTACATGCAAGACTTATGATAAGACTATCTTATCAACCATTCTACATGCCCTTTATAGCCCAAAATTATACTGGTAGTACTTGCTATGAATGCGGGCAACTGGCCTATGAGGGGGAGCGCGTGCGGGGAGGTGGTGGGGTGGGGGAGGGGTTCTGGTGGGCTAGGGCGGTAAGAAGCGGGCTTGGAAGCGGTGCGGACTCCCGCATGGCCCACCTCACATTATCACCACATATTTCTTGGAGTCCGTGCATGGTGGACGGGCGATCTCTTCTCCCTCCCCCGTCTCTCTCCTCTTAGCCGACGCCCGCCGAGCGATTAGATTTTGGCTATCGATGGTTTATTCAATTGCAGTCCCACATGTCAGTGAAAATGCAAGACAACGTGTGTCCCCTCTGGTGAGCGGCGTGCGAGCTGGACTGTTGGGGGTGCGACGTGAATGCAACACATACGAGTTGTAAGTGTGCCGCCTTTTCCTTTTGAACTTGCAAAGCGTAACATTTTCGTGCGATCGATTGATAGAAATCCAGAACAAAATGACGAGGGCGGTGCTTTCCCACGCGTTAGGCGGGCTAGATTGAGTGATATGACGTGCTACAGTGTCGTCCACTTGCTCCATTTTTATGTAAGCAAGAGTCTACACTCTTACGTGGGAGGAGTGTGAAACACGATGGATCTAATTTTTATCGAGGGATAATTGTTCCCTGCGAAATAATGGAGCACTGTTAGCGATTATAGCATGATAGTTAGGGCATCTCCAGTGCTGGCCCTCAAATTTACACCGGCATCTGTCTAAGGACACTGGTGGATGCCATCCAATGCTGACCGCATACCTTTTGACAACTATATGAACTAACCGGAGGAAATTCGTGCAAACAAAGAAAATTTCAAATTGACCGGATGAAATTCATTACATTTCGAGAACTTTTCCTATAAACTGGACGAAATTCATTACATATTTCGCACAAACCGTACTAAAACCTACTATAAACCTAATCTAAATGATCGCCGGGCCCCGACCACCATGTCCGGCCCTGAACCCGAGAAAGCCGGCCATTGCCTTTGCCTCCTCCTTATCCGCCTCGATAACCTCCTTCTTCGAAGCACAAGGTTATGTAGATTTCTGCCTCCACGTCGCCGTCAAGCGGCTAATCGGCCGCCGATTTTTATCCCACCAAGCTTGGCATTGACTGAGTGGAGGAGCGGTGGCCTTCCTGGGACCAGAGCGGTGACGACCTACCGTGTACTACTCTTCCTCGCTGCCGGCTGCGCCCGCGCACGCACGCCGGCTTCGTGGTCGTGACGGCGGAGGGTGGCCGGGGGGGAGCCGGCGATCTCCATCGTCTGCTCCTGTGAGAGTCCGTCCAAGAGAGCTTTGGAGCGTGCCCGGAGCAGAGCCACCGATGTCCTTCGTCTGCTCCTGCACAGTACGTCCAAGAGAGCTTTGGAGTGCCCGGAGGCCATGGTTGGAGTGGTGCCAACAGAAGGAAGGGACCGGAGGAGAATGAGTGTGGGTCTTTGGCTATGGCTGGGAGCTGTGGCTCAAGTTAATATAGCGGGCGAATGGCACTGAGCCGCGGCAGACGGATGGACGGCTAGCAAAAGAGTAGGTTCGTCGGTAGCCGTGGTGTAACGCGGAGCAATCGCTTGCACCGGGATGCTGCGCGGGTAGCGCTCTCTCGGCCGTCGCGCTGCTGCAATGCCGGCGCCAGTGAGAGGTCGCATCGGGCGTGAATGCGAATGGTGCTTGAGTGACTTAACCGCAGGTGCTTTGTCTCACTAACATGTGGGCCCAACGGGCATCAGGCCCGTATGTCAATGACACACCAACTGCACCTGTAGTTAAGGCCGGTGAATGCGGCATTGACGTTCTGGAGAGACGGTGACCGTTTCAGGCGGGAAGCGCATGCTAGCGATGGAAGGGGTTTCGGTAGGCCAGGGCGGTCAGACGCTGGCGTGGGGGTAAAATGTGAACTCATAGATGATGAGCTTTTGAAGCGTATGCGGCACGTATTGACAACCAGGCACCCATGCAACCGCTCTTGTCGCCAGCTAGCATTCGACGACCACCATTAGACACCACACAACCATACATAACTTACAAATAATGGACGAATCAATCAAACACACACTTGTGTGCAGTGGCACTATGAGCGGTTGCTCACGATAGTACATACTCCGCACCATAGTACCCTCTCTAGCTAGGCTGTTTTAATGATTATCATTGTGATGGACGATATACATGAGCAAGGCGCCGAGTCACGAGTATGACCCTTGGTGTTGATCCAGGTGAATACATGCTCGGTGTTCGCGGAGGCCTCCAGCAAACGTCTAAACAGTAATGTCACATACGCATAATTTTGGTTTTTATTTCTTTCTCCACTGACAGGTAGGCCCACATAGATAGATAGATAAAAACACGAGATGATGAGGCGCATGCGGACTGTTTGACTGGTGAACCAGACAAATACGGAGCTATACACTGAGCCAGTTACCATATAATCACCATATCTCGTATACAATGATCAAAGTGATCTATCAAGACAAGTTCGATGACCGACAATGCATTTTACTCGGTAATAAATGACCAGGATTGAAGGGGAATCCAAATTTCCTTTGTCTTCTGTCCTTGAGCTCTTGACAAACCAACACACTTTACGGTTGTCCGGCCACTCCACCCCAGAGCTGTCACCAAGCGTCGTTCATGCCACCGCGCCGCACACTAACCGGTAAGGAAGCGATGGCATCCCGCCACGCCGAGTTCCTCGCCGCCCACGATCGCACACATAATGGTAGGCAAGCGGTGGCATCCCGCCGTGCTGAGTTCATCGCCGCTCGCGACCTCACACCTATGTGGGCGAAATTTGAAGCTGCCAAGGCCGAATGGGCGGTAGAGCAAGAGGCGGCCAAAGCCACACAGAGGGAGCGGAAAAGTCAGAAAGCACTCAAGAAAAGAGAGGCCCGCCGCTGCAAGAAAGAAGAGGACGCACGCGCTGCGGAGAGGTTGGCAGAGATCCAAGCACGGTGGGGTGTCGCTGACAAAGTCGGGAAGGAGAACGACGGCGTCTGGCCAGCATGTGAGAAGTAGTAGCACTAGTAGTTAGTGTGTGTGTCTGTGTCGCCCGTACGTTTGTTTAATTAATTACGAGCATGTAACAGTACTACTAGTTACTACTGTAGTTTTTAGAGCAAATTACCAGTACATTAGCCTAGACTCAACGGAAAAAATCCTATCCTATGCATCAAATGGCATATATTTCTCTATAGGAATTGAGATGCATGTCATCTCACTTCTTATGATTTTCATATTCCTATAAAATTCCTATCCTATGAACCAAAGGAGGCCTCTGCTGGAGTAACTACTATAGCTAGCAGTACTGCTGGTACAGTAGTTTTCTACAACAAGCAGAATTCAAAGTCATGATGGTTCCTTCGTCCGAGCAACTTCACAGTGGGTAAGGTCAGGCCTGTGATTTGACAGCTCATTAGTAATTACTGCGGCGTGACGACCGGGGTGAGTCTCCCTTGGAGTTCTGCGGGCATGGCAAGTGGACCAGGATGGTCGACGTCCCACATGTCGGCGAGCGGAAGTATACTTTCCGATATCGAGGAGCAAGGAAACCGCATGGTATAGTATCACTGGTGATTTATATTTATTTTTTATTTCTAACGAATGCTAGCATTTCAACTCTTATGACGAAGGAGTGCCAAACACACGGCACGTGCTGGATGTCGCACACATCAGCGAAAGGAGTGGGACATGAACAGCGTGGTAGAGCGTCTCCACTTATGGGTCTGAGACCACACGTAGTAGTACTACTGTACTAGTGGTATGAACGACACAAAGTGCGACCCGGAGAGAAAGATACGTCTAGTTGGAAGGTTTCGGGGCATACACGTAAAAATAATATAAAACCTAATATGTGCCTCCAATTAATATAGTAGTAGTAGAGTACTTAGTCACGTACTCCATAACATCACCGGACATTGCACGTACAACATTTAGTGGTAGTAAGAGACAAATGCCAATATGCCACGCATGTTCATACTATTTGTGCCTTTCAACTTCACTTACTGCGCTATGTTACACAGGTTCGCACGTCCACTCCTGGGTACATGTCCGTCTCGTAGTTCCAGTCCCACGTGTTCTTCATATAGATGGAACGATCCTTGCATGACACGTGCACCTTGATGCTAGATGTTTGGCGTGTTGGCAAAAGGATGAACAAAGCTCACGTAAAAAAAATAGAGTGGAAGAACATAGATTCCTGACAACCGAGAAGGAGCAAGGAACCTCGGGGTGGAGCGTATGCACTCATAATATTTTATATTATTCAGCGATATAAAATCAACCAATCATCTCCACATTAATTTGGAAGAGTACGAAACACGGCAGCCCAGTGTAGTTACATCATACTAGTACATGGCTAACCCACGCTATCACCATATTTCTTGGCTTCCATGCAACACCTATCTCTAGTAATCCAGCAGCCCGTATCGCTTCTCCCTCCTTGTCTCTCTCAAAGGCCCTGTTTGGATACTCTAACTCGGTTAAAGGTTAGAGTTAGATTCTAATCCTGAACTAACCCTGAAGTAACTCTAGGGGAAGAGGTGTTTGGATGACAGGGTTAGATGGAGCACGGATACGGCGAGGTGCCTTCATGGGCGGTGCGAGAGGGAGGGAGGGAGGGAGAGGACGAGAAGCTTCGAGGAAATGGGGAGGGATCTGCTGCGGGGAGAGCGAGAGAAAAATGTGTTTTTTAGTGTCCCAAGAAGAACTAACCCAAATAAGCACCTCTTGGGTGGGTTAGATTTTTTTTGGGGTTAGTTGAGTTCAAACTAACCCAAACTAACTCTAACACGTGGATCCAAACAGTAACCCAGACTAACCCTCATGTTTGGATATTTTTGGGTTAGTTGAGTTCAAACTAACCCAAACTAACCCTCTTGTTTGGATATTTTTGGGTTAGTTGAGTTCAAATCGCACAGCCCGACCTTTCCAGTAGTAAGTAAGTTGAATCCGCTACTCCCTCACCCTCCTCGCCTCTCTGTCAAACCGCCTACGCGTAAACTGCCGCGCGTACTGCCCGGGAAAAACCCCGCCCTCAAGTTTTAACTACGTGAAAATAGTTTGAGCTTGTTCGTTCTATATAAATACTAGTACTATATGTTTATTCACCCATGGGGTTGTTCAATGAATGGAGGGCCGGGGAGCACAAGTGAACAATACTACTAGTAGTAGTAGTAAGTAGGAGTCGTACAGGTAGTCACCTTAAATAGAGAGTTTCTTTTCTTTAATGCCACGTACGCAAATTGAAACGCTTGTTGTGGAGAGAAAAAGATAATCAGTCCACTATATATGTACACAGGGGCCTTAGCGCTTGCTTTACTAGGGTTGCTCTCTTCATTCTCTCATCCTCTCCGGATATAAACAAGACAGCGGTGGCGACATTTTCTCTCTGCTCACCGCTGGTCACAGATCCGGCCGGATCCCTTCGGCTGGTGTGTGTAGATGACTAGGTGCATAGGTCATGCGGTCATTGCCGGCGAGGGAGGAAACCCACAACTGCCGGACCGGCCTGATCCTCTACTCGTGCCATTCTCTCCGACACAGCGTCGGCTCGGGAGGTCCTCCGACCCTTCTTCCTCCCTGTCGTATTGTCTGCAAATCCGACTTGCCGCCGCCGACATCCCAACGACCCTTAGGTATAAGTTCTTCAAAAGCGGCCTTGCTCTACTGCCCCAGCTCCCCACGTGTCTGCATGTGCATCTTTTTCTACTCTCATCAGCTGTTCCAAAGCCACCTAAATTTTTAGTATTATTAGAGGTAAAGCTACTTCATGCATTTGAATCTAGGGCTTTGTTTAAACAAGAAGAAAGGGGGGAAGTTGTAGCATGAATCTAGGACTTTATTCAAAGAGGAAATAATATGGTGAAAGTAGTAGAGACCGGATACCCAACCGGTCTCTTGGTTGAAAAGGGAAATAGTTGGAAAACGCAGTACAAACTGGATAAGGAACAGATCTATTATTGGTTGAAAAAATGATAGAAAGTGGCGGCTGGTGGACAAGTCAACAGAGTATGTCCAGGATTAGATTTGTTGCCCTCACATAGTAAAAGGTCTCCAGGATTAGAATTGTTGCCCTCACATAGTAAAAGGTCTCAGGATTAGATTTGCTGCCCTCACATAGTAAAAGGTCTCCAGGATTAGATTTGTTGCCCTCACATAGTAAAAGGTCTCCAGGATTAGATTTGCTGCCCTCACATAGTACAAGGTCTCCAGGATTAGGTTTGCTGCCCTCACATAGTAAAAGGTCTCCAGGATTAGATTTGCTGCCCTCACATACCATGAACAAACTCTGCATCACCACTTTATGCCTCCTTGTATGTACATTGTGCTGATGCGTCCATTATCGCATGTCCTTATACCAACATTTTGCTGTTGTTAATGTAAGGGCGCATGTAAAATGAAGCGATCACACTGTTACCTTAGGGACATGTTTAACCAGTGTTATTGTTAATCTAATGCCTCAAGTGATAAGATGCAATTAAACTGTGTTACAAATGGCACTCTGCTGTTTTCCCCAAAGATGATAAGTAAGTTGCTCCTTTACGCTGCTTTCGGTGTCCTGGTGTCCCCACGGTCCCATGCCCTTAAACCAACTCTTTAGCTGCTGTTGATTTATCAGATCTGGTAAACAAGCAATGCCACCATTAAAGTAATCCCATATTTGAGGAATCTCATTGTTGATCGTAATGCTTCTGGTAACATGAAGCATTGCTGACGTTTTAAAATTTCTACTGCCCTTGCGTACAATAGACCCAAAGTGGTCGGACCCTTCCCAGCACCTAGCATGGCGAGCTACATCTGCTTGGGCTGCCCACCACCACCTTGCGTGATTGCCATGAACATAATTAAGATGCTTCTTTTCATTTCGTATATGTTTCGTATATTCTTATTGACCAGCAACTGCTTACTTTCCATCTTTTTGTGCAGATAGGGATATCCATTTCACCTTGTTTCTATTGTGACCTTTTGGTGAACTGCACAAAACACTTTTTTTGGAATGAGTGTCTTGTGCAGTTCAACTAAAATGTCACATGGGCAACATCTCTCAATTTTGGTGGAACTGCACAAAATGATGATTGGAGTTTCCAAAATCTCTGTCAAGTTCATTGGTAATCTCGTGCAACATTTTATTAGCCTTTGCAAGATGAGCCGTCCTTTGTCACCACAATGGCACTTTATTTTAGTGGAACTGCACAAAAGGATAAGAAAATTATAGTTGCACCTTACATGAGCCGGACAACCAACCTTAATGTTCCTCAATTTTAGTGCAACTACTAAAGAAGAACCTGCCAGCTCACAAGAGCAAGTACTTCTTGCTAGCTGAATGATGCAATCTTTTCTTCATTTCAGGTGAACTACAGAAAAAGGCACATGAATTGAATCATGGAACTCCAGGCAGGCCTCATCCTAGTGGAGTTGCAGGTTGAGTAAAGGAGGCCACTACTAAAGTGAAATCATGCTCTCCTCGTTTGTGGTGTGCAAACAGGAATACTCAACTACAGATGTTGTGACGGTCAAGAGCATTCGCCAAGTTCTTTGATTGTATGACATGGCTAGCCAAGATGGATTTAATCCCGATATTCACTTTATCAAAAGGCTCTAATGGGTTGGTTCTGAATCTTTTAAGCTGGGAATCAATGAGATGTGTAGGCATCTTTGTTGTACTTATTATTTGAATCTTATTTGTTGGTTCTGAATCTTGCAAGCTGGGAATCAATGAGATGTGTAGGCATCTTTGTTGTACTTATTATTTGGATCTTAGTTGTTGGTTCTGAATCTTGCAAGCTTGGAATCAATGAGATGTGTAGGCATCTTTGTTGTACTTATTATTTGGATCTTATTTGTTGGTTCTGAATCTTGCAAGCTGGGAAACACGGCATGATGATGAAGAGGACAACAACCATAACAAACAGTTCAAACTTGGTAGTATTATCTTTGTGAAAGTGCGACAAATGTGCTGATCATGTGCGTCCTGAGAATAATAATTCTAACTGTTGTGCATATTGATCTTGTAGCACTGATAGAACGAGCCAATGCATTGCTTGTTTTAAGTATAAATTTCTATTAAAGCTAATTAAATTTAAGTAAAGTGACCACTAACTCCTGTTATTACAGGACCAATATAGACCCGCTCGTGAACCGACGTGTGGCCTGAGTAGGTTTCTTAATGGAGGCGTTTGAATGCGCCGAGGGTGCATCTTCTGCCAGCGTGCAATGACGAGGGAGGGTAGTAATCGTTGTCGCTGTACACACTCGGTTCTTGTTGAATCCAGTTCCCAAGAGCTGAAAAACGAACTGCTGCCGCCGCCTACACACTCGTTCACTTGAAGAGACTTCAATGGCGATCCGAGGATTTTGTTCACGCGGTGATCTTCTCTCTTTCCAAGAGTACTACCCTTTACGTAGTCTATGTCTGGGGAGACAGGTGCGGTAGAGAGGTCCCCCACTTCGATTCCTGTCCCGTGGGTGAGCCTGCTGGATATGGACTTCAGCAAGGAGTTCCCCTTTGAGTTCGCCGTTCAGTCCTATGGCTGCACCAAGTTGAATGTGATGTACACCAACGATCCGGACTCGGTGAAGCTCTACCTCGCCGAGTTCAAGCAGTACCTACAGGACGAGAAAGCACAAGGTTGCAGGACTAGACCTTATGCCCATCCATTCCTCTCCTGTAGGGACCAGCGGATCGCCGTCGCCCAGGTATGTGTGCGGGACGAGGTTCTCATCTACCACTTCTGTAGGGCCATCAGAGGTTCTGGAGCATTCACCCGTTTCATCGGCAGCGCCGACTGCACCTTCGCTGCGGTGGAGAGAAGGAAGAACGCGACGATTTGGCCATCTGGTGCAACAAGCTTGTCGACATCCATAAGCAATACAAGATCATCAACAACGGGTAGGAGAAGGACTCTGTGGTTGACCTCGCCGAGACCATCATCGACCCCTGATACGCCAACATGAAAGAAGACAACGATACCAAGGACCTGAACACGTGGGAGGTACCTCTGAATCTAGCCTACATAACCTACGCGGCGAAGGACGCATACGCATGCTATGACATGTACAGGTAGATCTTGGACATGAGGGCGCGGTTCCGCTTCTCAGAATCGACGAGTACACTGGACAAACCGCAGTTGTCATGATCAAGCGTGCGGAAGGTCTAGATGTTGTACTTTATCTGTTTATAAGCACCTCTATCATCTGAGTGTTTCATGCATTAGCCTAAGTGTCGTAATTATCTGTTTTGTCCGAAATTTTTCTTTTAAGAACCCATTAACCAGTTTGGTTTTTTTATTGGCTATTTGCTTATGTATGTAACTAGTTCACTTGTCCGTTAAAAAAAACTAGTTCACTCGGCTGCCGTGCTTTGAATCTCCTTCCTCCCAACATATTCCTCCTCGTGTGGACCCAAAGGTCTCGTATACGTACATATGGGACCAACCACCTATCCATTTGTATTTCTTTATTTTGTTCAATCTTTCGTCCTCTTCCTATACAGCTCAGTTCTATTTTTCGTTTTCATTAATCCTATATCTGAATTTTCTCCCACTTTCTTTTTCGATGTAAACTGAGTTTTCTCCCAGTACTTTTCCCTAGAACCAACTCAACTGTCCCACGTCTAGCCTAAAAAATAATAATACCCCATGTACTATTAACTCATCAAATTTAAATGATATTTTATTTCGTAAGTTGAAAGTTCTTACAAAATAATAATAATAGTTGTTTATATATAACTTGGCAAGTTAACTCCTAGTGATTGCGTACATAAGCTTGCAAAGATTTTACTGACCAATGCAATAATAGACGTGCAATCATGTGTTTATGTTTTTATAACATTTCTCCGTCTAGCCCAACATGATATTTTCACCTAGCCCAGCAAGTCCGCGGATTTCGAGAAAAATGCAAATGGGCTTTAAATTCTACCATACATATAAACGGGCTGCATAGATGCTACATCATTGTTTTACCCAACCCACCAAATGGACTAAAAAAATAAATGGACTGGCTGACATGTGGGCCAGTAGGTCGAATCCTAAGAAGGCATTGGATTTACATCGAATGGCCGGCATTCTTCTTCAATCTCTCGTCTTCTTCCCCCAGCGCTGTCGGGACCGCCTGCTCTAGCCTCCGGCGTCCAGCGGCATTGTTTTGCGCTCCTCAGCGAAACGCTACCCCGCCGATGGCCAGGCCATCCCTCCACTCCACACCTCCTGTTATTCTCTGCCGAGTGTAGGCCCACCCCGCACCCGAACCAGTCAAGTTTCCCACTCCTCTCCGTCTGCGACTCCACTGTCGTGTCTTCCCCATCTTCGGGTCGTTCCAGTCTGGGGCCTCGCTGTAACGCCCCGGATTCGATGCGCCAGGTGTCTGCCAGTTATTCGTTGTCTTTGCCATGTCATCTGCTTGCGTGTTGCACTTTGCCATGTCATCATATGCATTTCATATCATGTCATCATGTGCATTTCATTTTGCATACGTGTTCGTCTCATGCATCCGAGCATTTTCCCCGTTGTCCGTTTTGCAATCCGGCACTCCTATGTCTCCCGGCGCCCCCTTTTACCTCTTTTCGTGTGCGGGTGTTAATCGTTCTCGGAATGCCCCGAGGTTTGTCAAGCGACCTTGGTATAGCACCGGTAGACCGCCTGTCAAGTTTTGGATCATTTGGAGGTCGTTTGGTACTCAACGGTTAGCAAGGTAACATAAAAGCCTCTTTGTTTGCAGCCCAACACCCCTTTCTAAGTGGCCCAAAACCCACCTAACCCCCTCCATGCTCTTCGCCGTTCGATCACGATCGGCGTGGCAACCGCACCTCATTTGGACTCTCCTAGCTCCCACTACCTATATAAACACCTTCCCTCCGAAATTCGCGGTCCAATCCACCTAACCCTAGCCTTCGTCCTCCTCCATGAGACGGACACGTCCGGACCCCGGACATGTCCGCCCTCCTCTCTCCGCCAATAGCATCACGCCACGTCGCCTCCGCCGCCGCCCTCATCCAACCCCGGCGCCACGTGGCCTCCCCACGCCTCCACCGCCACGGCCGGGGACCGGATCGGGCCAGCGATCTCGCCGCCTTCGGCCCGGCAGCGCCGCTTGCCGCGCCGCCGGCCCGCCTCCGGCAGCGAGCTCGCTGGAGCCCGCCAGCGCCCGCCGCCGTCGAAAACTCCTCCGCCGCCACGGTGCGCCCGCCGCGTCGTCGGCGCCCGCTGGCGCGCCGCTAACCCCGCCGTCCCGGCAGCCACGCCATCGCCGCTGCTCCCGCTTCGCCCGAGCCGCGCCCGCCACGGTACCTCGCTGCCCGGCCCGCTCCGCCTCCCTCGCCTGTCGCCTCCCGTGCGCTGGTCGCCGGAGCTCGCGGCCACGGTGCCCAGCAAATCCCGCCACCGCCGCCCCGCTCACCTCATCGTCGCCGGCCATCGCCGGAACCCTCGCCGGCGCCGCCTCCTCGCCGGATCGGGTCGGGGTGGATGAGATCCACCCGTCCCCGATCCAAACGGCCGAGCCCCGTCCTGGACCTCGTCATCCCGCTCCGTCCGATCCCGTTGACTTTCTCGGAGGGTAAAATCCACTAAGTCCCGAAATCGGCAGTAATTTTGTTCCATTTTCATTGCATCATATCTCTGTCATCTTGGCTCCGTTTTGCGCGTAAAATGTGTCAAAATGTTCGCCTCGACGAGTAGATCATTTCATCTCATTGCATCATTTTCATTTGAGCTCATCTTGATGCCCTAAATGCTGTTAGAAGAGTGCTATGTGATGTTAGTTTCTGACTTTTATCAGAACTTGCACTTTTGTCATTTTTGCCGTGATTGTTGTGTGCATCCTATGGACTTGAGCCCTACATGAATTTTGTTATATGCCATGTCTTCTTTCCAGTGGTGCTTGCTATGTATTTTTGTGATCTATGTGGTGACTAGAACAAGCATGCAAACTAGGTGTCTTGTTGTTGCTGATTTCAGCCCTGATTGCTGTTATTTTGATGCCATGTTTACTTGATGCTACCGAGAGATCCATGCATATTTTGAGATACTTCAGTAAGGATGTTTTGTAAAGCATGTCTTGCTATATCCATCCATGCCCTTGTTTGCCATTATGGAGTGCCTTAGATTGAGTCAATCGAGCTCTACTTTTGCTATCAAATGTTTCCTGGCAGATTCTTTACATGTTATTCAATTTTGCCAAGCTTGTTGTGGTTGATCCGTATATGCTATGTTCTTGTTCTTGCCATGTATGTCTTCTATGCCTTGTCTTATTGATGTATGTATGCTTAGTTTATCATTTAAGGCTCTGTAGTGAGTGCATTGAGCTTGTAAACATGCCTACTTGTTATCAGTTTTTGACATGCCATGTTGCTGAATCTGTTAACGAAACTTTCAATATTGACATGGGTGTTACTATATTTTCTGATCCTTTTTGGCTTATGTTCACTAAAGGACATTTGATCTATGCAATTATTAGATTCATGCCATGCCTTTGTTTGCCATTATAAGTTCCTGTAACATGTTGTTTCATAGATCTAAACATTGCAACCTGATGTTATTTCTGCCAATGCCTGAAACTGTTATTAGTTGCAATCTTGCCATGTCATTTTGAGCATGTTCTAGTCATTTCTGGAGATAGCTCAGTGCTCATGTTTTGTAATGCTTTACCTGTAGATCATGCCCATGCCTTTTGTTATTATGTTGGGGTGCTGTAGCATGTTATTTTGATGCTTGCAATATGCCTAGTTGCTGTTTTGGACAGCTTATCCCTTAAACTTGTATAGGGTGTATGTGTTGAACCGTTGCTGTTCGATTTGAGTGTGCTATATATGAAACTTGCTTGATTTTGCATGTAGTTTCATATTATCATGTTGGATCCTTGTTTTGAGGTGTTTTCTTGATGTTTATATGCATTTTGCATCAATGCCATGCTTATCTTGTTTTGCTCATATCTTCTAGACCGTAGCTCCGAATCTCATGAACTTTATATGTAACTTGACTAGAATTTCGTGTAGATCATCGTGGTGCATCTTAACTTGCTGTTTAACAACTTGAACATAAGGTTTATTCATATCTGGACCATTTTCGAAATATGCATATGAGGACTTACCGGAATTATTATATGTTGTTCCCGGCCTCATTTAAACTTGCTTTGATGTGTTGCTCTTGTTTGCATCATCTCTTGCCATGTTTAGCCTCATCTAGATTTGTCATGCATCATGCTTGGTTGAGCATCATGTCTTGTTCATGTGTGGTGTGTTTACTATGTTGTGTGCTTCTTCTTGTTAGTTCCTGTTTTGTTGCGATCGTGAGGATTCGTTCGTCTACGCTTGGTTCGGCTTCTTCCGTTCGTCTTCTTCATGGACTCGTTCATATTCTTCATGGAATCGTTCTTCTTCCTAGCGGGATTTCAGGCAAGATGACCGCTACCCTGGATATCACTACTATCATTGCTATGCTAGTTGCTTCGTTCTGTCGCTATGCTGCGCTACCTATTACCTGTTTATCAAGCCATCCCAAATTGCCATGTCAGCCTCTAACCTTTTTGCACCCTTCCTAGCAAACCATTGTTTGGCTATATTACCGCTTTGCTCAGCCCCTCTTATAGCGTTGTTAGTTGCAGGTGAAGATGAAGTTTGTTCCTTGTTGGAACATGGAGATGTTGTTCCTTGTTGGAACATGTTTACTTGTTGGGATATCACAATATATCTTATCTAATTAATGCATCTATATACTTGGTAAAGGGTGGAAGGCTCGGCCTTATGCCTGGTGTTTTGTTCCACTCTTGCCGCCCTAGTTTCCGGCCATATATCGGTATTATGTTCCCGGATTTTTGCGTCCCTAACGGCGGTCGGGTGATTTATGGGACCCCTTGACAGTTCGCTTTGAATAAGACTTTTCCAAAGAAGGCCCAACATTGGTTTTACCATTTGCACGACCTATTACCTTTTTCCCTTGGGAGTCGCGCTCTCAAGGGTCATCTTCTTTTTAGCCCCCCCGGGCCAATGCTTGTCTAAGTGTTGGTCCAAACTAGAGCCCTTTGCAGCGCCACCTCGGGGAAACTTGAGGGCTGGTTTTAGTTGTACGGACTGCTCATCCGGTCGTGGCCTAGGACGAGATCTGTGGCGGCTACTACTGTGGGTGTCGGCACGCCGGGAGGTCTTCTTGGACTTGTTTTATTCTTTGTCGAAATGTCTTGTAGCCGGATTCCGAGACTGATCGGGCTTCCCGGGAGAAGGTCTATTCCTTCGTTGATCGCGAGAGCTTATCATGGGCTAAGTTGGGACACCCTGCAGGGTTTGAACTTTCGAAAGCCGTGCCTGCGGTTATGTGGCAGATGGGAATTTGTTAATGTCCGGTTGTAGAAAACCCGAAGTTGATCTTAATTAAAATACACCAACTGGTAAAGCGTAACCGTGAGGGTCTCTTTTCGGGTTGATCGAAAGGAGAACACGGTTTCTGGGTTATGTTTGACGTAAGTAGGAGTTCAGGATCACTTCTTGATCATTACTAGTTGACGACCGTTCCTTTGTTTCTCTCCTCGCTCTCATTAGCGTATGTTAGCCACCATATATGCTTAGTCGCTGTTGCAGCCTCACCATTTTACCCCTTCCTTTCCCTTTAAGCTTTGCTAGTCTTGATACCCATGGTAATGGGATTCTTTGAGTCCTCGTGGCTCATGATTACTACACCACCGATTGCGAGTACAGGTTTGCGATGCTCATGACGCGAGAGCGATGTTTGTTTATGTTGGAGATCTTACGCTTCTTGATCAGGGGATAGGTTCCGTGTCGGCACTGGGCTAAAGGTGGTGGATGTCGTTTATGCGTTTGTTTATGTTTCATCCGTAGTCGGATGTTGATCTTGTATATGATGTTGATGTATTCTTGTGGCATTTGTGCCTTATGTATGTATCCCTATGTATTATGTAATGTTGATGTAATGATATCCACCTTGCAAAAGCGTTTCAATATGCGGGTCTATCCTTGGTGGGACCGTCGAGTTCCTTTTGGATAGGGTCGCATATTGGGCGTGACACTCGCCGTCGTCCACCGCCTCGGTGCGCTCGGCGCGGCGTGGTCAACATACGAGAGTCATCAGAAGAGGACTGTACGTGGAGAGCCTGACGGCTGGGACCCACGAGGTCCATGGTCGCACGCAAGGAAAGTTCCTCCTTATTACACATTGTACGTGGACTGTACATGGGAAGGGCTTCTGTATTACGCGAAAAAAATGTTCCCCCCACTGACAGGTCGGACCCACCAGCTATATCTTCGCACGCAAGGAAGTGCATCCTTATTATGCACAAAAAAATGAATACCCCCTGCTAGCTGGGACCCACCATAGTGGGTGGCTGACCTGTGGGCCTACTAAGTTGACGGGGACGGAGCGCTTTGTCAACTTAGTCAATATGAACGATTATAGCTCCAGTGACCGTACGATGTCCATCCAACGTCCATAGTGCTTCTTCAACCTCTAGTCTTCTTGCTCCAGCCGCCCAAAGCAGCACCGGTCGTGCCGCGTGCTCCTGCCACTCGTGGCCGGTTGTGATGCCGCGGAGGCCTCACCGCCCCCTACTACTCCCACCGCTGGCCAGGGCATCCCTCTACTCACCCACAGCCCCTGTTATTCTGCAGCGACGGTAGCCTCACACCGCAGTGAACCAGTGAACCCTCATACTCCTCTACGCGTGGGCATCCACTGCCGCGTCTTCCCCGGCTCCGCGTCGTCCACCGCCCTGGTGCTCTCGACGCGCCATGGTCAACATGGTCAAGGAACGGCTTCCATCGTACTTGGACTGGAGGTGGAGAGGCTGACAGCTGGGTCCACGGCCACAGCAAGGAAGTGCCTCCTTATTACGCGCAAAATAATTATTCCTCCACCTGACAGCGGGGACCCACCGGACGAGCCATCGTATTTCCCAAAAAAACGTTTCCCCCTGACTGCTAGGACCCACCAGCTACATCTTTGCACGCAAGGAAGTGCGTCCGGGCAAAAAAAACGATTCGACCCCCTAACTGCTGGGACCCACCAGCTACATCTTCGCAGGCAAGGAAGTGCCTGACAGTGAGGACCCACCTGGTCAAAGCGTACGTAGCGTTGTCATTCTGGTCGCGAACGTGTACGTACATACTGGTCGTTGTAGAGGCGCACACATGTCGTAGTAGAGGCGCGCACGTAGCATGTACACGTACGTACAACGGCCAAGGTGCAAGAAAGAAAATACGGCCACGTACGTACATACGGGCAGGGTCTCGAATGCCTACTCGCGCATACGTACGGCCAGGGCTCGTGTACATGGCTGGGTCGGAACGGAGAAACTGCGTCGTCATCGTGTTCATGGGTAGTCAACGGGCTGGGTCGGAACGGAATGCGTCGTCGTGTTCATTGGGAGGGCTTGGACGGAATAGCCGATGGAAACGAGGCCAGGCGTACCGCACAACAGAGGAAACGGCCTTTTGTTTGACCGGCCACGTTTGAAACGGGATCCTGTTCATCAGGAGGTGCAGCGTGCCGCCAAAAGCGGAGAAGCGGACCTCCTACGGTCGAAACGAGGGTCCTGTTGATCGGGAGGGGTGTGGCGTACCGCAAAACGGAGGAAACGGACTTGTCTTGGAGCGCTACGGTCGAAAAGGCGGTCCTGTTCATCGGGAGGGGTGTGGCATACCGCAAAACGGGACTCCACGGCATACTGTTCATCTCCATCGTCGACCGCCTCCAGCCTCCACGGGCTACTGTTCATCCACCGTCGACCTCCTGCAGCCTCCACCTGCGATTGTTCATCCACGGGCTCCTGTTCATCCAGCCTCCACCTCGCGCTACTCCGCTGGCTAACCAGCCCTCTCCACGGGCTCCTGTTCATCCAGCCCTCCACGGTCTACTGTTCATCTTGCCCTCCACGGGGTGGTCCTGTTCATCCTGCCCTCCACGGGGTCCTGTTCATCCAGCCCCAACCGGCTCAAACGATCGGGGTCCTGTTCATCCAGAGGCAACGCCACGGGGTCCTGTTCATCCACCCTCACCTGGAACTATTCATCCAAACCCCCCAGCAACGCTCACTGTTCATCCAGAGGCAGCATCGATCGGCTTGATTAGCAGCAGATGGCGAAGAATTGCCTTTCGATCGGGTTGATTAACACCATCGATCGATCGCTTCCGGGTTGATGGCAGCGTAGCCGCCGGTCTGTCGCTTCGGAGTTCGATTAGAGCCCAACGCCTCGCTTCGGGTCGATTAGAGCCCAACGCCTCGCACACGCCACAGACGTCCGAGAGAAACGCGCATCACTCGGCCCCCGACCACCCACCGTAACCGGGGACACCCCAATATTTTCCTCGCCCTCGCTTCTACCACGGTTTTTTCCGTCATGGACGGCCCAAAGAATGTCATGCAGCTGCATCTCCGGCCCGCCCAGGATGAAAAGCCCATTTTCTGTCATGAATTTTTGTCATAGAAGTAGGACCCCACCACATCTATGATGATACCGTGTTTTGTCACAATTATCGTCATAGAAGTGTCATAAGTATGACAGAAAAGATTTTCGTTCGGCCCAAAATGTCACGGATGTGTCTTTTTTTGTAGTGATGATTCACTTCAAAGCCAAAAAAAATTTGAGGAGAGTTATGAATAAAGAAAAACCTCTAGTTCCTGCTACCAGTGCGAGCACAACAAGTCAAGACCATGCGTAATTAATTATATTTTGGTCTTTTTTGTGTTCTCAAATGTCGGGCGGCTCGCGGAAGGACGTGTTGCCGCACACGCGCGGATTCAATGAAGGCGGTAAAGGCGATCAAGCCGGTTGCATGCAGAGGAGGCGTGTTCATCCGGGCTGCGTGAGTGGGGCCCTCTTGGCGGCCGGTTCAATGTCTGCGCTATGAGAGGTCGCGTCCGTGTCAGAGCAATCACTCACTCCAGTCCTTTTTTGTTTGGGTATAACAAAATCTCGTTTTCCATTCACATTTTACAAGTAAAATTCGTGGACAAACTTTGACCCAAAATACGATGGGGACTAGTAAACCAGAACGGAGGTAGTTGTTTTTTTCAATCAAAGAAGGGTTTCCCCCTTCCGATTTTCATTACTGAAAACTAACATCTAAATCTAAACCATAGTATTTTCCCTAGAACTACCAGGTTAAACATCTCGCAACATAAACCCATACAACCATACGCCAAGGAGGTACGTAGTACTATGAATTCCATTTTTGCTCCATACCAAACATTCTAAAAACTACTTAGTACTTAACGCGCCATTGAAAATCGGAACTCTTAACCCCGCTAAAAATGATATTTTAAACATGGCTACTCGATCTGTGGCAACTGGCAAGCCACCGCCTCCAAGTCGTTCACCGTGGTCCCGACCATCAACTCCCTACGGATCAAATTATCACGCCGAGCTGACTATTCCTACAAAGGTGCGCTCCACCACGCACTTGCACCCGTGAATGCAGCAATCGTGCACCAAGGGTTTTAGGGTTTATTTGTTAACGTTGCCTTTACGTAACACTCATGTGTGCGAGACAACGAGAGACCGACTGTTTGCGTGCGCCTCTTCTCTTCGTATATGTACTCCACTGTTTGTCTGGTGTCCAAAAAATTATAATAACTATTAGCAATGTGCCAATGCGTTACCACACGATCAGAGTAGATTAATACATATTCACCGATTGATAGAAAAAAGTCTAGTTTTGAAATACGTATATCACTAAAAATATGTTATGTTTCACTCAAAATATATTCCTTTGGCGGTTTTGATGGGATAAGGGAAGGAATGTTGTTGGTTTCAAGATTCGAGAAGTGGTATATGTCTAATTTCTACTCTTACTAGCAAGATGCCCATGTGTTGCACGGAACATCAAGATCTTGTGGGAGAAAAAGATGAATGAGGGAAGGCCTTATCTGCAAATGTGGAGAGGAGTGTGGGTAAATTGCCATAGTTTCCTTCCTATCCGTCAGATATAAATCGGACGGCCTATATTGAAGGATGGCAGGCCCACCATCATCACCAACTCTGCTTTTTATCCCTACTCTTATAAAAAGCATAGTCGGTGATGATCGTGTGCCTGCCATCCTGCAATATAGGCCTCCGATCTATATATGATGGATAGGAAGGAAACTATGGCAATTTTGCAAAAAAGATACCCAAACCCCTCTCCACACTTGCAAATAAGGCCTTCCCTTGTTCATCATTTTCTCCCACAAGATAAACTACTCATACAAATGCATCTTGATGTTCCGTGCAACGCATGGGAATCTTGCTAGTTGTTGCAAAAAGCCCATGTGTGTGTGAGAGAGAGAGGGAGAGAGGAGGAGGACGGAGTGCATGTGTGACAAAGACACAAAGAGTGTGTGTGCGAGAGGTATCAGCTTAAAATGAGGCGATAGTGTGTGTGTGCATGATCGAGAGGGCGTGTCTCAAGAAGGGAAGAAAATTCTACATAGATACAAGGAGTGGGAGAGAGACATGTATGCAATAGTGGAAGCACGAGTGTGTGGGTGTATAAACCTATCTAGAGGCTAGTCGATAAATGTTTGTGAGAGAAATACAAGTCGGGGGTGTGAAAGCGAGAGTTTTGTGTGTGTGAGAGAGAGACGGTAGTCGGGAAGGGGAGTGGAAGCAGGAGTTGTGTGTGTGTGTGTGAGAGAGAGAGAGAGAGGGAGGAGTTTGTCTGATCGGTAAACAAATGAATAATGTCAGTCTGGGATGGAGACGAAAAGGAGACCGGAACAAATGTTGTGTATACAGGAGAGAGAGAGAGAGAGAGAGAGAGTAATTTTAGTGGTATGATTCATATCTAGAGACATATTGGGTGTGTGAGTGTCGGTGTACTAGAGTAGGGGTACCCTAGTATCCCGAACTTGTGCACGGGCAGTTGCGGCCCTCCGCGGCAAGGCTTACCGGGTGACCGCCAAGGTCCTCCGTGGTTCCTTTGGAGCCATTCAAGAAGCCAAGGGGACAAGGCCCCAGCAAGAGGAGCTTGCCGGGAAGGCCACCCAAGGCACCTAGGAGACAAGGTCCCGGCAAGAGGAGCTTGCCGGGAAGGCCCGGTGAGCGACAAGCTTCCGGACGCGACAAGACAACAACCGCGGCAAGGCGCTTGCCGCGGCAGACCACCACTCTGTACCTGCGCTCCAGCACATCCACTAACGTGTCGCCCTGGGACCTTTCCAGGCGCGCGTGGCAAGAGGCCGTGCGGCCAGCGGAGCGCGGTGGCAAGCGGCGCTGACAAGATTGCCATCGTGGCAAGCGGTGGCGCCCCTGGCGGTCCCTTTCTGCACTATTAGGGCGACGTAGACGGGCATTTAATGCCTTTGTCCCCTGCCGTCAGGGTTAGGTATGGTACACTGTACAAGTAGCTGTACCAACCACTCCTTTTCCATTTTTACCCTTGTCTACGTTGCCACTGCCGGAGACCCTTTAGCATATAAAAGGAGGCCCATGCGCAACGTAGAGGGGGAGGACCTCTAGAGGCGGAAGGGGTTCGAGGCCAGAGAACACTCACGCTCGGTCTCGTTAGCAGCTTGTGTGTACTGTAGCACTCAGCGCTCCTGAGCAAGAACTCAATACACTCAGACATGCAGCAGTAGGAGTGTTATCTCTCCGGAGAGCTCCAAAGCTGGGTAAACCGCTCGTGTGCTTCGCCTCGACCGCTCTTCGCGGCGACTGCGCCCCGAACCGAGAGGGGCTCGGTCCGCCGGTCCCATAGGTGTTCGTGGGCGATCAGCCTCCCCGACATCTTTGGCGCGCTGTAGGTAAGGCGTCGAGATTGTGTGAACCTGATCCGGCGTCCACACGAGCTAGATCTTCATCATCTTCATCGACATGCCACCGAAGAAGAAGGCTTGGCGGCAGATGTTCCGTCAAGATCGAACCCACCACCACCGGAGCAAACGGGTGGTGGGGTAGACGTCGGCGGAAGAATGGACGTCGACGGGGGAGCCCACGGTGCTGCCAAGTCCAAGGACAAGGCTGTGCAGACCTCGGCGTCCGTACATGCACCGTGCCCGCCTCAGGAGGCACGGGACCGACAGCGTCATGGTATTCACAATGCCATACGCTCGTTGGACCAAGATCGAGCTGGTGGATCTCGGGATGCTCAAGACCAGCATGCACGCCAACATGCTGGTGCGAGCGAGGCACGGTCGCCTGGACGGGATACTGCTCCTTCTAACATAGTTAGAAGTCCGAGCATATCCCGCTCCTCGCGCCGTTCGCCATCGCCACCCACCACTCCAGCAGAAGCTTTGGCGAGAGCTCAAGCGCTCTGGATTACCCTCCAACAGCCGACAAGGTCGATGAATGGAGGGCCACCATTCGTAGTCTCATCGGCTTTGCTAACGCGGCGACGCTCCGCGGCGGTGAGTGCATTGTCGCCGCGGCAGGACTGCCAAACATGAGCCGGTGGCGACGAAACCGTGGGGTGCAACCACCATGCACTCTCCGCCCGAAGGCCAAGATCGCCGACTTCGCCGGATCCACCTCGACAGCGACTCCACCACATCATCGGATCCACGAGCTCGTCGCGATCAGCGCCAAGTTCTTCACGAACGACAAGAAGAAGACGCTTCGAACTCGCATCGGCGCCAAGAGAAGCGCGGCGTCAATCCGACCAGCGGCCAGGGCCCTCTGTCAACATGCATGCGCCCGAAGAACCAGGCGACTTGCAGACGTCTGTAGGTTTCCCTGCGTTCACATCGTGAGCTGCGGCAAGTCGGTGGCCCAAAGAAGAAGAATTTCAAGCCAGACGTGCGCAGAAGAAATGACGGCAAGACGCATCCATCGAGTTCCTCGGCATCTACACCATCGCGGTGCAAGCTGCCGGGCGAGACGACAAGATCCTGGCCAACTACTTCACCGGTGCTCAAGCCCAATGTCGATCCTGGCTCATGCACTTGCCGGACAACTCCATATCCTCTTGGGCAGATCTATGCCATCGGTTTGTCGGCGCCTTTACGGCGCCACAAGCCCCATGGCCAAGAAAGCGACCTTCATCTGCTCGCCCAGAAGGAAGGAGAGCCCCTGCGCAAGTACATTCAGAGATTTAGCCGCGTACAGCACAACATCCCAGATGTCCACCCTGCCGCGGTAATCAGCGCGTTCCATCAAAACGTGCGAAACCGCAGGATGCGGGAGGAGTTGGCGATGTGCAATATCAGAGATGTCAGTGAGCTATATGCCCTGGCCGACAAGTGTGCACGTGCTGAGGAAGGGAGGAGACTCCCCGGAGAGAATCTTTGAAGCGGGAGGATCGATAGTGAGGAGACCGCATCAGCAAAGAAAATCCGGCGGTGAAGAAGAAGACCAAGTCCGGCAAGAGCTCTGATGCCCACTCCGGCAAGCGCACCTCTTCGGAGTGTTGCGCTACCGTCAAGGACGCACCATCGAGCTCCACCGGCAAGTGCTGAGGAGCAGTCTGCTCCGGCAAGCCCTAGGGTTTGTTCCGTTGAAGCAGACACTCCAAGTACGGCAAGAGCTCTGATGCCCACTCCGGCAAGCGCACCTCTTCGGAGTGCTGCGCTACCGTCGAGGACGCACCATCGAGCTCCACCGGCAAGTGCTGAGGAGCAGTCTGCTCCGGCAAGCCCTAGGGTTTGTTCCGTTGAAGCAGACACTCCAAGTCCGGCAAGAGCTCTGATGCCCACTCCGGCAAGCGCACCTCTTCGGAGTATTGCGCTACCATCGAGGACGCACCATCGAGCTCCACCGGCAAGTGCTGAGGAGCAGTCTGCTCCGGCAAGCCCTAGGGTTTGTTCCGTTGAAGCAGACGCTCCCGACAAGTTTTGCTCCGGCAAACTTGCCGGGGAACATCAAGCTCCGGCTGAGCCGCAGGTTCTCGCCGTGGAAGCAGATGTTCCCGCAGCAGCAGATGTGCCAGTGGTTCTTTGGTCGATCAGGACGACGCCAAATCGAGCCACTGGCCAGACACCTTTCGCTCTAGTCTATGGAGCAGAGGCAGTTCTCCCCACGGAACTCGTATACGGATCACCTCAGTACTCGCTTATGATGAGCTTGAGCAAGAGCGATTGCGACAACATGACGCTACCGCTCCTTGAGGAGGATCGTCTTGAGCTGTCAGACGAGCTGCTTGATACCAGCAAGCTTTGCGCCGCTACCATAGCCGCAAAGTTAATGCCGGAAGTCTCGAGGAAGGCGACCTTGTTCTTCGCGTGCTCAGTCCGCCAAGAATTCCAACAAGTTGACGCTTGAAGTGGGAAGGCCCTTACCGGGTGAAACGAGTCACTAGGCTGGCGCTGTCCGCTTTGAGACCGAAGATGGCATTCCGGTGAGCAACTCCTGGAACATTGAGCATCTTCGTAAGTTTTACTCAGAAGCGCGGTTGCCGGAACCTGTTCCGCAACCACCTTTTGTACAAGTCTTGCCGATGTTGCATGTAATCCTTTGTACAAAGCCGGGCAGACCCGTTGCATAAGCTTAATGTGCTTCGCACATCTTGTCAATTTCATGCTTTCTACTTCTATTTTGCATGCGTTATCTCGACACTTTGTGCAGCACATAACCCCGTAAGCAATAACGAGCCATAAGGCTCCATATCTTTATTTTCTTCTTTCTCTTTCTCAAAGAAAGGATGGTTCCCTCGCCCACAAGTTTGCCGGGGAAAGGAGAAGATAATGGTGTGGACCAAGCGTCGCTCAAGGAAGTCTAGCCTTACCGGAAGCAAACGAAGAAAAGCTAAGTTGCTAAAGTTTGAGAAATCAGTTTTAAAATTTTAAGTTATCTTCCTCGAACGACCGTGCATTTTGTATGGAAAACCTGTGCTGGAGGAACCAACTCGTAGCTAGTTGCTCCATTACTTTGTTTCGAGTCCGCTCAACAACTTAAGTGAGCTGCGATTGCGCCCTTACTTTGTTTCGAGTCCGCTCAACAACTTAAGTGAGCTGCGATTGCGCCCTTACTTTGTTTCGAGTCCGCTCAACAACTTAAGTGAGCTGCGACTAGTCGCAACAAGGTTTCTTGTCGGTAGCGACACCGCCAGCAGGCTGCTGACGTCCCGCACTCAGCGCTCATGCCTGTGCTCACCGACAAGTTCCCTAAAAGCGAGGGGCAAAAACATACAAAGGAAGGAGTCAAGTAAAGGAAATAACATAGCAATTGCTACGAAATAGAGTTATATTACAAGATAGCTTGTAGCAGCTCTAATAGATTGTTCTCATAACATGACCAGCAGCGGCAAGAAAGAGAAAGCGGGCGGCCTAATCTACGCCGATCACGGGGCTCTCAAGGAAGCAAAGGATGCTGCAGCTGCCGATGGATCGGCGGTCGGCGTAGCGCTGGCGCTCCTGACCTCGTGGCCGTCGGTCGATCGCGGACCTCGCCAGCTTCTGCGGCGGCAGCTTTGGCGGCCTCTTCGCCGGCGGGCTCGTCAGCGCCAGTTTCTTCTCCGATGGCAGCGGCGTCATCAGTATTGCCGAGCGCGTCCTCCTCGCCGTCGGCCTCGGTCTCCATTGGCTCTGTGGCGGATGGATCTGATGACCGGAAAATGAAGAAAAGTCAAGCAAATATTCAAAAAGAAAATCAGAAGAAGAAGAACACAAGGAAAGTTTTCAAGCAAGGGGATTACCTGTGCTAGGGTCTACAGTCATGGTCTCCGCCACCAGAGGATCGCTGGTGCTGTCCCTTGCCGGAGAGCTGTCCATTGCCGGAGAACTGCCCCTTGCCGGAGAAGTCTCCCTTGCCGGAGAACGCTCCCTTGCCGGGGAATCCTCCCTTGGCGGTGTAGTCGAAGCAGAAGGCATGTCAGAGCGGCTTGTGGCACTCTGGTAAGGCTGCTCTGCTCCTACACAAATCAGCGATGATATCAAGAAGAAAGAGCACCCATGCACGCCGAACAGCAAGAAGTAAACCATATACTTACGCTGGGGGCTGCGCTGGGGGCTGCTTTGAGGGCCCGGAGTGAGTTACGGCGTAACCCAGGCCGCACGTGCCCGTGCCCTGTTTTGGGCCTGGCCCAACAGCGCTCGGCACCGTGTGTGGCCCAGGCCCGGGGGCTCCTGTCGGTGTACTAGAGTAGGGGTACCCTAGTATCCCGAACTTGTGCACGGCGATTCTGACCCTCATGCAAGGCTTACCGGGTGACCGCCAAGGTCCTCCGTGGTTCCGTTGGAGTCAGTCAAGAACCAAGTATTCAAGCCGAGGGGACAAGGCCCGGCAAGAGGAGCTTGCCGGGAAGGCCACCCAAGGCACCTAGGAGACAAGGCCCGGCAAGAGGAGCTTCTTTGGGAAGGCCACCCAAGGCACCTAGGAGACAAGGCCCGGCAAGAGGAGCTTGCCGGGAAGGCCCGATGAGCAACAAGCTTCCGGACGCGACAAGACAACAACGCGGCAAGGCGCTTGTCATGCAAACCACCACTCAGTACTGCGCTTCCGGCACATCCACTAACGTGTCGCCTCGACCTTTCCAAGCGAGCGTGGCAAGAGGCCGTCTTGACCCGGTGAGGCCTTGATGTGGCAAGCGACGCTGACAAGATTGCTATCGTGGCAAGCGGTGGCGCCCCTGGCGGTGCCTTTCTGCACTATTAGGGTGACGTAGACGGGCATTTAATGCCTTTGCCCCCTGCCGTCAGGGTTAGGTATGGTACACTGTACAAGTAGCTGTACCAACCACTCCTTTTCCATTTTTACCCTTGCCTACGTTGCCACCTGTCGGAGACCCCTTTAGCATATAAAAGGAGGCCCATGCGCAACATAGAGGGGGAGGACCTCTAGAGGCGGAAGGGGTTCGAGGCCAGAGAACACTCACGCTCGGTCTCGTTAGCAGCTTGTGTGTACTGTAGCACTCAGCGCTCCTGAGCAAGAACTCAATACACTCATACATGCAGCAGTAGTAGTGTTATCTCTCCGGAGAGCTCCGTAGCTGGGTAAACCGCTCGTGTGCTTCGCCTCGATCTGCTCTTCGTGCGACCTCCACCCCCCGCCGAACAGAAAGGGGCTCGGTCCGCCGGTCCCATAGGTGTTCGTGGGCCAGATCAGCCTCCCCGACAGTGAGAGAATCCCATAGAGAGAAAGACAAAGTGAAAGACGAGTGGAGACTGTGTGTGTGGCGGTGAAAAAGAAAGCTTAGGTTCCTAGTGATACGAGAGAATGGTAGAGATGTGAGAGATAATGAAAACCGTGTAATGTATAATGATAGGGAGAGTGTCACACTTCTCAAGGGAGACGTCAAGAGACCATGTTTGCGAGGATAGGAGAAACATGAAGTGAGCGTGCGGGTGAGCTGGAGAAAAGAGAGTGATAGCTACATGAAGGAGCATGCGTGCGAGAGAGATGGGCGTGAAAGGAGTGAACATAAAAGGTATTCAAATATTTGAATTCGAGATGATGATACATGTAATCCATACTCGAACCAAAATTGATCTATCAAACATGCATACTCATATGAATTCACGCGCATCTAAGTTATTTAATATGTAGATATTGCTGATCCATACATTTTAGCAAAACATAATTTGGTTTAATTTTTTGAATTCAACCTTATGATTTTGAGATCATTGTATTTGTAAATCATATTATACATATAAAGGAGCAGAATTCTTTGTTGTGCTTTTGAAAGTATATATAAAAAAATGATGTATATAGAATTTTATTCCAATCGAAAATGGATCCCCCCCGAAAAAAATAGAATACAAACGGGATTCGAATTGAGTTGGCACGGTAAACATGCAGTCTGCAAAATTTGAACGAAGCGGGGAAAGTCGCGAATCGCCTCGAAACCAAAATCTGCGAGATGGAAATTACTACTGCCTATCCCTGCCACGCAAAGCCTATCTGCTCGATTTCTATAGGTTTTGATAGGGGTAGGTTTGTAATTTCACTCAAACGTGACGTAACCGCCTCTCACCTGGATTCATACACGTTGGGCGCCAAAACACTGTGTGTCCTCGACCGAAATTGACTCCCTCCCTGATTCATACACGGTGGGCGCCAAAAACAAACTCTCGTCGGCAAATATTTGGTGTATGCGAGATTACCGTCCAATCCCCAACCGACTAATATTGTTGTGATGTAGGAAATTTGAAACGGGGGCTAAGTTTGTAAATTTCCTCACATTTGAGACAAGCGCGCCCTGAAGACATGGTTCCCCCCTTCCTCTTCACCTCCATTTCCCCATTCGTACTCTGTGGGCGCCAAAACACCCTCATCACCCCAGCCTCCTCCGTCCGCCATCCCAGCCTCCTCCGTCCGCCACCCCATCCACCGTCGTCCTCCTCCACCATACTGGAGCTGATACCCCGACGTCGCCATCCATTACAAGAGATCGACCTCTCTCATCCACGGCTTCGGATCGGGATCCTTGCATCACATCCTGTCGCTTCATCTCTGCCGTCGTCCACCTTGCCGGCACCGCTCCTACGACCGTCTCGTCCACCGTGTCCCGCGGCCACCGTCTACCCTCCTAGATCTGCTTCCACGCCGCCGACAGCCATCGCTACTACAACACCGTCAAATTCTCAGCAGATGCATACACGGCGCCGCACCAGAGGCGGTACTCTTTCTTATCTGCTCAACTTATTTATCGCAGCAAGAAAATAGATCGCCATTGCTTTACTCTGATTTCTTGTCCGTCACTTACTTGCTAGTTGAAAGCAAACATTGGTTGCGAAGTTGCCTTTGTCCGGTTTGCACCTTCAGATCCTCCATGGCACGCTCAACACTATACTCCCATGCTTATGGTTTTCCACTTTTATATTCCACACTAGTTAAATCACAGTAGACTAAATTTCAAAATTGGGTCAGTCGATTTTTCAGAGCTCGCCGGAGTTCGCCGGTGCGAACGAAGGGGCTCGGGTGGGGACGGTGGTTGTGGGGGGCGGTGGTGGGGCCTCGCCCAACGAAGAAAACTCGACGCGGGTGGGGGCGGGGGTGGGGGTGGGGGTGGCGGAGGAACACAGGCGGTGGGGGCCGGTGGTCCGGCCGGCGGCCCGTGCGGTGTTCTGTATGGGAAGAATCAGAGACAAGGAAGAAGAAGGGTTAGGAGATGTAGGATCTTCATCCAACCGCCTGAAATGGTCGACTGACCCAAATGACAAAAGTCACGCGACTTGCATGCAGACGTACCTTTATATTCAGTACCATCATCGCATTCGCTAGCACTACTCTTGAATCCATCAAGCTAAACAACGTACAACTCATAATTCCAAACTTGTTGCTCAAGTACGAATCTGATATGATGCTGATATTACTAAAACAGATAACATTTAATTGGTCAGCTAATGTTCCTACTTTACTTTTGAAAAAGCACGTGCACCACATATAGAGAGACAACAGGGAGTTGCTTTCTTAATGCGCTCTGGTTCATCATGTGTGGGCACCGCAAGAATCTAACATTTTATTATCCAAAATCTGCTTGCTCTTCTTTAGCATGTTCCTCTTCCGTTCTTCTTTAATAAGTACTCTCTCCATTCCTAAATACAAGTCTTTGTATAGATTCCACCATGGACTACATATGGAGCAAAATGAGTGAATCTACACTCTAAAATGTATCTAGATACATATGTATGTGATCCATAGTGGAAATCTCTACCAAGACTTATATTTTGGAACGGAGGGAGTATGATAGTAGTACAGTATGTTCCTTGTAGTGAAGATGACCAGGGACATTTGCAGTGTAGAGGTCTATACAGTCGGTTGTGATGGACACTTTGAACTCTTCAGGCCTCTTTGATTCGTAGGATTTTGTAAACATGGGAATAGGATTTGTAGTGGCCTGCCCACTTGAATCCTATAAGAATAGCAAGGAAATGCGGGGAGCTGTGTCGCCTTTGAGAGTTACACTGATATTAACAAAGACCGCACCTTCAGTTGAAGAGAGATGGTATCCAAAGCCTTTCTAGCCGTACCGGCAATACTAGCACATATATTCCAACAAGTTCCACTTTGCTGATTTTACTCTCATGCTTACGGTTTTCCCGTTATATCTACACTATGATCTGTGCAGCTGCTTTGTGTCGCACTAGCAAAGATCCACTCTTGAAGCTAAACACCGCAATGACTTACAAAATTGGCACCAAGGCATTGAGTGCCATTCTGGATGCAATGAAACTCATACGCTCCCCACCTGTTGTTCTTGTTCAGAATATGATCCTAATGACTATTCTAACCTCGAGGAGTCAAAGGCAGATGGCCTGTCCTGTTCACGCATCAAGGTGCTTGTTCTAATTTGGCAAGGTTTTAGTGATTGCGTGCATCTTGCATATGTTGTCTTGCATTTCTTCTACTTTGTTGCACCGCCATCTGCTTAGTTTACTCATCATATATGTTGAGATGCCATGCCCATCCATTATAAATACATATTCCATCTGTCATCATACCATGTTTTTCCACTCAAATGTTGTTCTTGTGCATCAGACATCAAAAAGGAAGAGGGTGATTGCCGAACCTGAAGGAGCACCAGAAAAGTCCTTGAAAAACGTGGTGGTGCCGGAGAAATCAGACAGCACCCCACTTATATTGGTTGTACACCTAGTGACACAAAATGTAGGACCGACTCCAGCAGACTGTACCCATACTTCACTGGCCACGCCACTAGCCCCACCACACGGGACCTGCACTCCAGCAAAAGGAATAGTGATTTCAGTTGCCATAGCACCACCGGCATTCACGTAAAAATCCCACTCCAGCAAAAAGTACAGCAAGTCCACCGGCCGAAGACCTATCCAAACTGCAAAGACGGCCAATTCTTGCAGATTAGAACCCCATTCCAGCTATTCCCAGTTTAAAAGACAATGCTTTCAATGTTGTTAGGGACTACGTGCATATATTCCCATCATGGGAAGATTATAGTGAAGACAAACACCATTTTCACATCTTCCTGTCCAACTTACGTGTAAGTGCTATTATTCATGGTTATTATTTTCCTGTTTTCTGCTTATTGAACACATCAATGATTTACATTACATTGTTGTAAGTGGGCCAGGGTCAATCTGGATAGTCATGCCGAGCAAAGCTTGCTTGTGCTTTTCAAGGAAGCATTGCAGCAGTATCGGTGTTACCTGAGTAAATCACACTTTGATGGCAAGTCTATAAACGAATTTCCGATGAAGTCTCCTGTGCTAAATTTTGAAGACATTGAATGGAAAAACCTTGTTATGCACTGGCCTCGTTCCCAGGATGAGGTACTGTCTATGAAATCACATGACAATTTGAACTTCTACTTTTCTGCATGTGCCTTACAGATATTTTTTGCAGGATATCTGCTCGAAGAAGAATTCTGGTTTGAAAAGAACGACAGGATATTGCAAATACGTTGCCCGCTGCTTTGCTCTTGTTAGTATCTGTTGTCCTGTATCACTGTACTTGCATACATACCTGGTTCATTATGTGACAGCAGTATGCATGATAGCTTGCTTATCAATTGTTCGCTCCAAATTATCTGATCTGTATAAATGGTTACATTAGTGTAGAATATGTCCAATGCCAATGAAATTTTTTAGCTCTGCATTGTTCTTGTAAGTACTTGTTGTCCTTTATCAATGTACTTATATTGACAGGTAGTTGTTCACGTACCATCACTCTGCAGCTTATTTGCCTTTGCCCTCCATTTTCTACACATCAGATCTATATTTACTCTTACCACAAGGTTGGATAACACCGATGGTACTGAAGAAGTTTAGCTATGCATTGCTCTTGGCTGTACCTTTTGCTGTCAACAGATTGTACTTACATTTATAGCTACTTGGTTATGTAGCATCACTCTTCATCTTATCTTAAATATTCTCCATTTTTTCTTATATTATCACATCTATATTTACTCTTAACAAAATGTAGAATAAAGCCAATGCTTATGAAGAAGATTCTGTGGTAAACTTCTTGAATTGCCCCCCCACCCATCAGCATGGGCAAGGGCTTTATAGAGCCTGTCTTCACCAATAATGTAAGTTTGTCTTTCTCAAGCCTTCAAATTTTGTTGTGTATATTTGATTAGCATGACTGCAACAGCTGTTTACTTTTGGTGTTTGCATCAAATTGCATGTTTAAAGTTTATTATGTAGTTCATAAACAAAAGTTTGTCCTTCTCAATTTAAGTTTTCGGTTGTACAACCAAGTTCCTTCTTCATACCATGTAAATTAAACTATACAGAGCAAGTGATCTTCTTTTGCACTTTGCATGTATGCTTCGTTTGATCCGTAATCCAGTGGTGTGGTGAACCTACCCACTACAGCACAATGTCATATTCTGCAATGTCTTAACTATGAACAATGCCATATCATTCTACTATTATTTAAACTGTCTCTTTATTTGCCAATCTGAAATGGGATAAATTGACAGCACAATAACCATTGATACTTATGAGTTCTTGATCTGTAATCGAGTGGTGTCGTGAAGCTGCCAACTCCTTCACAATGTCATTTCCTGCCATGTCTTGACCTGAACAATACCATATTGTATTAATGCAATTTTAAACTGTGTCACTTTTTTAGTCAGTAAGAAATGTGATGAATTGTCAAGATCGATACTTTTACGTGCAAAACCTGTCATCATCTTCGCTTGTTTATCTTTCAGAGTGAGGAGGATATAAGTGTTAAACAAGCGCTTGATCTCATCAGCTTGCTCACCGCTTGTGCCGCAGCTCGGCAGAGGCTAACCTTTCTTGAACTCTATTGAAGTGATGTAGGTTTTGTATATTATTTTGTCGGCGTGTTTAGTTGCACTGGTGGCGATCTTTGATGCCCAGTGTATGCAATCTGCTGTCTGCTTGTGCTTTATTATCATAGTGGCGAAATTTGATGCCCAGTGGATGTAATATGCCGTAATTTCTTTATTGTATAGTCTAGGTTTTTTCATATTCACGAAGCTGCAGTTATTTTACTGTAATATATCATATCTTCGCAGTAAACCGGCCAAACCGTAAAATTATGGTACATAATCGGGCCGTCATGCAATCAGATGTATGATCCGCATCATGGGCCCCGTCATCTTGGTACGTTAAAAGGCCTAAATGTAAACTGGCCCACTAGTAGATTCGGGCCTTTAATAGGCTGACGAAACCGCCGGCCCTATTTTCGCAAGAAAACTCAATGGGCTTTTAGGAGGCTGAGAACTAGGTTAGGCCTGAAACGTGCCGAACAGCTCATGGGCCGGCAGCAGCCCGAAATGGACCCCGGCCCATGATTGCGCCAATCAAATCACGGGCTTTTAACAGGCCAAAATTGTCTCGGTCCTTGTTTGGCCCAATCAGATTATCCGTTGCGAGCAGACCGGATGCAAACCGGGCCGTAGTTAGGCCCAACTATATGATGGGCTTTTAATAGGCCGAAGTTAATATAGGGCCGAAAAGATAAACAGGCCCTTAACAGGCCGAAACTAATATCAGGCCAAATTACTAAATGCGCCTTTAGCAAGTGGGCCCAAAAGCATAGCGTCCAGTTGACGGGCCGAATCTGATATGGGCCATAATTTAGCCCAAAGCCTCTTAAAGGGCCGGACCTGATCTGGGCCGTAATTTGGCCCAGAACGTGGTAGGCTTTTAACGGGCCGGATCTCATATGGGCCATTATTAGGCCCGGAATGTGGCAGGCCATTAATGGGCGGATCAAATATGGGCCGGCATTTGGCCCAATACATGGCAGCCAATTAATGGGCCGACCTACTAGGGTCCTCAAAATCTTGTGGGCCTATAGCTGGGCCGGCCCATTAATGTTGGTGAAATATCGGGGGCCTTTAGCTGGGCCGGCCCATTATGGTCCACAAAAATCTTGTGGGCCTTCACCTGGGCTGGCCCATTATGGCCCGCAAAAATCTTGTGGGCCTTTACCTGGGCCGGCCCATTATGGCCCGCAAAATCTTGTGGGCCTTTAGCTGGGCCAACCCATTATGGTCCGCAAAATCTCGTGGGCCTTTAGCTAGGCCGGCCCATTATGGTCCGCAAAATCTTGCGGGCCTTTAGTTGGGCCTGCCCATTTGAACTTTATGGGCCACTTTTGGGCCGGTCCACGTGTCAACATATCATAGGCGCATCTCGCCCATTGGATGAGTTACACCTGTGCCAACGCGGAGCTGACACGTGTTTCCTCCAGCCAATGATGATTTTACACGTGGAAAATCCCCATTGGCCCGGGCTGTTAACGGGTTATCGGATCCAAAACCGGACCCAATAGCTTAACAGCGTTCCGTTACGGTGAATGCCACGTGTCGGTCACCCTTGACGAAAGCACTTCTGTGACGCGCGATTTATCGTCGTGGAAGTGGACACTTCCATGATGATAATTTTGGTAAGGTCATGGAACACTTCTACGACAAAGACGGTATGACTATCTTGATTCTGTCATAAAATCGTCATGGATGTACATGCATGACAAAAAACGCGACCTACTTTGACAAACACGTATCATCACGAAAGTGTATTTTTTTGTAGTGGACCTCGACAGCAAGGTCTGTTTTGCTTCTGTTGCACACCCACGAAGCAAAGGCTAGGCTGAGAGGGCGAATGCTGAAGTATTGCGAGGCCTCTAGACAAGAACTTTTGATAGGCTGCACAAGTGCGGACGGTGCTGGATTGATGAATTGACGGTGGTTCTTTGGTCAATCAGAACAACACCAAATCGAGCCACCGGCCAGACACCTTTCTCCCTTGTTTACGGGGCAAAAGCAGTTCTCCACACGGAACTCACGTACGGGTCACCCCGAGTGCTCGCTTATGATGATTTTGAGCAAGAGCAATTGCGAAAAGATGACGCAACGCTCCTCGAGGAAGATCGTCTTCGGGCGGCTGTGAGAGCAGCGCGCTACCAGCAAGCCTTGCGCCGCTACCATAGCCGCAAGGTTCATGCCCGAAGTTTTGAGGAAGGCGACCTTGTTCTTCGGCGCGTTCAATCGGCCAAGAATTCCAATAGGTTGACACCAAAGTGGGAAGGCCCTTATCGGGTAATACGAGTCACCAGGCCCGGCGCAGTCCGCTTGGAGACCGAAGATGCTATTCCAGTGAGCATCTCCTAGAACATCGAACATCTTCGCAAGTTTTACCCATAAGGCGCGATTGCCGGGCCCACCGGCAGACCACCTTTTGTACAAGCCTTGCCAGCAAGGCATGTAACCCTTTGTACAAAGCCAGGAGCAGACCCTGAGCATAAATAAATGAAGCACTGGCGCCCTAAGTTTTAGCATGCATGCTAGGTTGAGTCTCTCCCTCGGTTAGGGTTGATAGTGCTTAGCGGCGACTAACCCCTAGCATAGAGGTCGAGTGTGCATCTCTTTGTTCCTTCCCGTCCTTTTTAGGTTCGCAGGGTGCATGGACATTTATACTTGAACGTACAAGACTTCGCTCACTCTTATACCATCATGCTCCCCTTTTCCCATGTCCAAAAAACCTTACTTTGGGTCGGGACTTGGTCGTAGCGCGGTGGGAAAAGAGCGGGCGAAGGGCCCAATCCCACTTTGCCCCTACCTCCGCCATGGGCGTGAGTGTCATCGAGATATAGAGCAGGAGGACGGCAAGGACTATTTCCGAGTTACAATGTTTATCCTAAGATAATGAGGACTCGTTCCTTGGTGTGGCCCCCGCCCACGCACAAAAGAAACCCGCCAAACACCCTTCTTTTCATTCATATGCTGTTAACAAGTACAATTTGTACGGAATGTATGCCCGAGCGAGGGGATTACAAGGTCTAAATTATACTAAGGCTCGTAGGCTTACAAATTAAAAAAAGATAAGTGCCCCGTGATCCCCGTTCTTGCCCTTTCGCTCCTAGGTGCGGCAGGTGAAGGCGAAAAAGGGTCGATGGGGAATGCGCCGATGGAGAGCTTGACGAGGAAGGCCCTCGGCAGGGCACGTGGCCAAGGGAGGGGCAACGCGGTTAGTCGGAGTCGGGGTCGGTGTTTCCCCGCTCGACACCCTCGTCGTCACTGTCGATGTCCTCCTTGTCACTCCCGCTTGAGGAAGAGTCTTCGTCATCGGAGGAGCACAACACTTTAGGCGAGTCCGAAGGTGTCCAAAGACCTTGACAGAGAGCAGGCCATTCTCCATTAATTTGAAATAGAGAATGAGCCCCGCCGTCAGGCTGTGGATACGAGCGAAGGTCTTCCATCCGCGACGAAGATACATGAAGTGAGGGGCGGGAAAATCGACATCAACCCGCATGCCGCCATTCCCGCAGCCCCTCATATGCAATCTGAGAGTCTGTGGCCGGTCGAGCTCCATCTCCCGAGCGAATGGAGTAGGGAGACTAAGACGACGGCGCGCTGGCCGGTGCAGCTTGATGAAGAACTCGCGAGGCTGGTCCCCAACGTGGCCCTCCATTGGGTGAGGGACCGCCGGCGGAGGCGAGGCCGATGCGCCGCCCCGTCCTCCTCTTCCTCGAGTGCCACGGCGACCTCGGCCTCGCCCCTTCCCCCTTCCCCTCATGGCCGGCTCCGCCGCCATGAGCTCTTGGGAAGGAGGTGCGCGCTATCGAGCGGAGACCCTCGTTGCTGCCGCCGAAGCACCAGCGCGCCCTCTCGCCATAGTAGAAGAAAGAAAGAAGCCAAGGTGGAAGGAGGCGGATGGTGAAAGATTGAGGGGTGCCATCCCCCCTCCCATTCTTATAAAGGGGCGGGGTCGAGGCTCGGCTGCCCCACTCGACCAATACGGCCATCAGGAGTGCAGGAAATCAAGACCGACCCGCTGATCCAATCAGCAGCGGCCTTGTTTCCCGCCTTGTCATTCAAGGTCCGCACCCACCGCCTACCATCTTCAAGGCATGGGGGACACGTGGCGAGCAAACAGAAATCAAGGGGACGAGTGAGGCGACCGTTTCCCACCCTGTGATCGTAGGGCACGGGCGCCTCGAAGGCCACGACCCGAGTCCACTCAGTAAATGAGCCGTGCCTCTGCGTTTTCCTCTTTTTATGGGGAAGGCGTGAGCCGCCTCTTTACCATGATGTGACGCATGATGGCAGGAACCGCCCCACGCGTGACCCCCATGTCACGCACGACCCTCCACGTCACGCATTCAACGCGGGTCGTGGGGGAGCGTGGCGGGCGAGGGAATTACCGCAGTGAAACTCTGCCCCACATGCCCGCGCACCGTTCTGGGCCTGGCCCAACATTGCGTTGCGCTTATGTGTGGCCCAGGCCCGAGGGCTCCTGTCGGTGTACAAAAGTAGGGGCCCATTTTGTACCCCTCTACTTGTGCACGGGCAGTCAGAGCCGCACCCGCGGCCACACTAAGTAGGGCAGAGGAAGGCACAAGACGGGCAAAGCAACGCCAAGACCAGAGGCACAAAGAGCAAGAGGGCGAAGTGGACTCCCCCGGCAAGACCCTTGCCGGGGGCGGCCTCCGCAGCCCCGGCAAGAGCCTTGCCGGGGCAACTTGCCCAACGCCAGCAGAGCGCACCACCCTTGAGCCCGAGGGTTCCAACACCGTCAACCACATTGGAACCAAGGCTCGGGAGGCACCTCCGTGGTGGCATGTAGATCTTTGTGAAGATCATAAAGGCACGAGATCAGATGAGGTCCAGAAGACGACGATCCTCTCGAGATCCTCGCCGAGGAAATCCACGAGACCTCCGGCAAGATCCTTGCCAGGGACGACCGCGATGCCACGGCAAGACCCTTGCCGAGGCCTCGGCAAGGCCCTTGCTAAGGACACCTGCGGGGCCATAGCGAGACCCACATCTACCAAGATTCCACTGCCATTCCCATACAGCTGCCAGCCCAACCAGCTGGGCAGGCACCTGCGTGGAAACATGCGGCTTCCAAGCCAACTCAGCAAGCACCTACGTGGTGGCATGCAGATCTTCGTGAAGACCCTACCACCATGCCATCTCAAAGAGCTCGCCAAACCACGTGGCGCTGCATGCCTCGTTGGCCTGGACGCGTGTCGGAGCGAGGCGGAGCGGCAACGGACGGGACGGGCCCCGTTGCCGTAAAGCAACGACACACCTGAGGGGCGCATTTAATGTGATTTGTCCCGTAATGACGGGCGATAAGCTTGTACGCTGTATACCTTTCCACCTCCTGTGTACCACTGTGGCGACCCCTTTCGTCCATAAAAGGAGGCCCGAGGCGTACTGGAGAAGGATTCGGATCTTTTGGACTACGCACGCCCCATAGCTAGTTCGAGAGCTCAAGAACACTCAAATATACATCAAAGCGGGACTAGGGTATTACGCATCTTCGCGGCCCGAACCTGGGTAAACGATCCTTATGCTGACTACCAGACCCGCTCTTTGCACAACCCCGCGCCCGCCAATCGTAGAAGGGATCCCAGTGATTCCATAGGTGTCGTTTCCACCGACACTCTTGAAAATAGCATACTGTGGGTAAACAAATTACTATTGGTAAATTGATAGAAAAGCAAATAATCATGACGATATCCAAGGCAATGATCATGTATATAGGCATCACGTCTGAGACAAGTAAACCAACTCCTACATGCATCTACTACTATTACTCCACACATCGACCGCTATCCAGCATGCATCTAGAGTATTAAGTTCATAAAGAATGGAGTAACGCCTTAAGCAAGCTGACATGACGTAGACAAAGTAAACTCACGCATGAATAAATCCCATCTTTTCATCCTTAATGGCAATGATACAAATACGTGTCATGTCCCTTTCTGTCACTGGGATTAAGCACCGCAAGATCGAACCCATTACAAAGCACCTCTCCCATTGCAAGAAAAATCAATCTAGTTGGCCAAACCAAATCAGTAGATCAGAGAGAATACAAAGCTATGATAATCAAGCATAAGAGAGTCCAAAGAAAACTCAAATAATATTCATGGATAATCTGATCATAAACTCATAATTCATCGGATCCCAACAAACACACCGCAAAAAGTGGTTACATCGGATAGAACTCCAAGAGCATCGAGGAGAACATTGTATTGAAGATCAATAAGATATATATATATATATATATATATATATATATATATATAGAGAGAGAGAGAGAGAGAGAGAGAGACATCTAGCTACTAACTATGGACTCGTAGGTCTGTGGTAAACTACTCAAACATCATTAGAATGGCATCAAGTTTGATGTAGTGCCCTTTCGTGATCGAATCCCCCTTTGGCAGAGTGTCGGAAAAGGCCTCCAGATGGGGATCTCGTGGTTCTGGAACTTGCGGCGGCGGAAAAAGTATTTCGTCTCGCTCTATGTTAGTTTCTTGATTTTAGAGAATTTATAGAGGTGGAGTTAGGTCAAAAGAGCTATGTGGGCCCCATGAGCCACCAGGGCGTGATGGCCCACAAGTATAGAGGATCTATCGTAGTCCTTTTGATAAGTAAGAGTGTCGAACCCAATGAGGAACATAAGGAAATGACTTTTCAGCAAGGTATTCTCTGCAAGCACTGAAATTATCGGTAACAGATAGTTGTGTGATAAGATAATTCTTAACGGGTAACGAGTAAAGAAAATAAATAAGTTGAAGCAAGGTGGCCCAATCCTTTTTGTAGCAAAGGACAAGCCTGGACAAACTCTTATATAAAGCAAAGCGCTCCCGAGGACACATGGGAATTATTGTCAATTTAGTTTTCATTATGCTCGTATGGTTCGCGTTCGTTACTTTGATAGTTTGATATGTGGGTGGACCGGTGCTTGGGTGCTGTCCTTACTTGGACAAGCCTCCCACTTATGATTAACCCCTCTCGCAAGCATTCGCAACTACGAAATAAGAATTAAGATAAATCTAACCATAGCATGAAACATGTGGATCCAAATCAGCCCCTTACGAAGCACGAAGCAACGCATAAACTAGGGTTTAAGCTTCTGTCAATCTAGCAACCCATCATATACTTATTACTTCCTAATGCCTTCCCCTAGGCCCAAACCTTGGTGAAGTGTCATGTAGTCGATGTTCACATAACACCACTAGAGGAGAGACAACATACATCTCATCAAAATATCGAACAAATACCAAATCCACATGATTACTTATAACAAGAATTCTCCCAATTCCTCAGGAACAAACATAACTACTCACAAAGCATATTCATGTTCATAATCAGAGGGTTATTAAATAGCATTAAGGATCTAAACATATGATCTTCCAACGAATAAACCAACTAGCATCAAATACAAGGAGTAATCAACACTACTAGCAACCCACAGGTACCAATCTGAGGTTTTGAGACAAAGATCGGATACAAGAGATAAACTAGGGTTTGAGAGGAGGTGGTGTTGGTGAAGATGTTGATGGAGATTCACCCCCTCTCGATGAGACGGTCGTTGGTGATGACGATGGCTTTGATTTCCCCCTCCGGGAGGGAAGTTTCCCTGGCAGAACAGCTCCACCGGAGCCCTAGATTGCTTCTCCCCAGGTTCCGCATCGAGACGGCGACGCTTCGTCCCGAAAGCTTCCTTATGATTTCTTTCAGGTCAAAACCCTCCATATAGCACAAGATGGGCACCGGAGGCCTGCCAGGGGCCCACAAGCCCTAGGGGCGTGCCCAGGGGGTAGAGCGCGTACCCCAGACTTGTGGCCTCCTGGTGGGTCCCCTCTGGTATTTTATTCACCCAATATTTTTTATATATTCCAAAATAATTCTCCGTAAATTTTTAGCACTTTTGGAGCTGTGCAGAATAGGTCTCTTAGATTTACTCCTTTCCGGTCTAGAATTCCAGCTGCTGGCATTCTCCCTCTTCATGTAAATCTTGTAAAATAAGAGAGAAAAGGCATAAGTATTGTACCATAATGTGTAACAGCCCGTACTACAATAAATACCAATATAAAAGCATGATGCAAAATGGACATATCAATTCCCCCAAGCTTAGACCTTGCTTGTCCTCAAGCGAAAGACAAAATCGATAAATATTTCCACATATTTAGAGATAGAGGTGTTGATAAAATAAAATACAGACATGAGGGCATCATGATCATCTTTAGAACAACAACATATATTGTCATATAATCTCTTATGCCAAAGTAATAATTAAAGTATGAATCAGGAACTTTATTGAAAACTAAAAAACCATGATCTCAGTTATTGAAGAAATTGCAATTTCTCATAATGTGGGTAAGAGTCAATGTAAGAGCTTTTGTATAGCAAGTCCCCATACCCAACCATCTTTTAGTGTTTCACAATTGCTAACACTCACGCGATACTTACACTAGTACAGCGAGGTGCTATACAAACGGTTTTTAACCCCTTTCCGTGATTTACATTTGGAACCGCTGCTAGTGAGTGATCACATGTGGGGGGTCCTTCCCACACGACCCGTAAACTGCCGGGATATGCCCTTCGCACACACGCCGCAAAATGAGGTCGTGCATCACGAGCGATCAAATATGGTTATACGTACAGTAGTGCTAAAAATAATACAATTATACAGGCGAAATCGTTTCCGGTCATAAGTACACCCCACACAGTCAGTCCCCGCTAAACGTTTTCATTCGTACATCCCACACAGTCTCTCCAAGGAAAACGTTTCTATTCGTAGGTACATCACACACTATTTTACAAGTTAAATCGTTTGTGATAGCATTTCCATTGCACGCGGTATTAACAATTTTATCGTTTGCGTTATTGAATGCATCACACATGGTGCATAGAAGAAACTGTGTGGCACAGGCTGTCCATCATACACAATTTTTATGTGGTAAATGTTTGCGCCAGGTGGTCTAACACAAACAGTTTTCAAGAGGATGTCGTGTGTGATTGTTTATTAATCCAACATGATTTATTCCTAGAAATAGTGTGTGTTGCGTGAGGTCATCGCGCATGGTGTTTTCTCAATAACCGTTTGCAATAGAAAAACCCCATTAGCAGGCTAATTGTCCTAATATTAATAATCCATTTATTAATCTAATTGACATTTCATATTAAGCACACAATATGTTTCATTTTCATATTAAGGAAGCCGGATTTCATAATTGAAGTACATCGGAGTACAACATCATATAGCTTCAACACTCATCTACCCCATTACACAACTGCACTGGCACCAAGTTTCGCATGCAACATCTATAACCTTTCGAAATTAGCATCATAGACGGTACATAAACAGATGTATCTCATCTAGAAAACTGCTGAAGCGAAAGGCGAATATTGGGCCTTCATTGATGTTGAAGGTCTTTGCAACTTTAGGCCAGTGCATGTGGATGATTGAGCATCCATCCTTCATCCTCTTCAGGAACACTTCAATATTGAACCATGGGTGTTGTATGAATACCTTCCTCGCCTCCCGACCATACAGTGTGGTTTGAGAGGTAATCATCGATGAACTGCTTTGGAAAGGCCTGAATACAAGGATGTGCATAAATATCTTCTCTATATTGCAAATGGGGCAAAGGAATAAAAAAGGAAAGGTATAATAGTTAGTACCATCCTATAGTGAAGTGATGTCTTCTTCATTGTGCGGACAAAGATCTTGTTGTTTTTTATTGCTAATTTATTTATCCTAACAATCTTTCTGAGTTTCTTGACTTGACTGACATTCATGGACAGCTCATTTCCCCATATGCAAAAAGGGTCGAACAGTGGGTTCAAACCTCTGACAGCAGGACCTACATGTGCAAGACCAAATTGTTAAAAAGCCTAAATATTAGAATGGTTCCTGCAATTGCACAATAATGTGCTATTAGACAAAGGACCATGCATTTGCAAACATGGATTGTAAACCTCAGTGCTTCCCATTGTTTCCCTGCAACACATATAAGGTAGTTAGTGATAAGGTTAAATGAGGGTTCGCATGCTATTAGTAAAATATGTTGATGAAAAATAAGCACATTGCAGATTCATCAGATTAATTCAAGTCACATGGAAAACCCATTTATCCAAACCAAGCATGATTAAGAACTAGGAATATAGCAATTGTATATGTTTCTCATGTATTAAGTGCAGGCAAATTCGATTTATTCCTCACATGCACAACAATACAAAATTCTACCCATGACAATTGGACATCGCATTGCAGAATTGAACCAAGCAGTTAACTACACCACAAAAAATGAACACAAAAAATGAACCAAACATTAACTGAGCACCACAATTCACAATATAACATACTCCTATTAGAAGATCAGACAATTAACCAAACCAAGCATGCTTAACAACTTGGAAATATAGCAATTGTATTTATTTCTCACATGGTATACAATAACAGAATGCACCACAACAATTGAACATCGCATTGCAGAATTGAACCAAACAGTTAACTAAACACCACAACAAATGAACCAAATGTTAACTGAGCACCACATTGCACAATGTATAACATACTAGAAGATCAGACAGTTAACCAAACCAAGCATGCTTGACAACTTGGACATATAGCAATTGTATTTGTTTCTCATGTATTTTGTAAAGAAAAAGTCGATTTATTTCTCACCTGGAAGACAATACAAAATTGCACCCTGAAGAATTGAACATCACATTTGCAGAATTGAACCAAACAGTTAACCAAACATGACAACTAATTCACCAAACAATTAATAAGTGAGAACCACATTGCACGACATATAGAACATATACACCAAAGCAACAGATTGCATGGTAAAAGTAGATAGCACAATTCACTAGAATTTGTTAAGGAAAGTCAGTAGCTAGCAAACTGAACATGGGTCCTTATAGTAAGCTAATAAGACAAGCTACTCCTCATCGTCGGAGATATTGATGACAATTGGCTCCTTGGACATGGAAGAGGGTGAGGCCTCCTCATTGTGGGTGCCCTCGTCGTAGTGGTGAGTTGCCTGAGCCGCTCTGGGCACCAACCAGCTAACTCTCGAGTTGAGGTAAGCACGTGCGCGCTGAGAAAACACCTTGTAATCTTTGTCAAAGGCACTGAGAGTGGCCTCGAGAAAACGTCAAGAACTGTCGTTTAAAGCAGCCAACTACTTCGCGGCGTCGGCGCGCGAGGCATCGACGGTGGCCTCGACGGTGAGGTGCTCCTCCAAGATCTGGGGGTCGGCACGAATGGCAGCCATCGCGACCTCATCCGTGTGTGCGGCTGTGATTTGCTTCTCCGCTGCCAAATGCTCCTTGAGCTCCTGGCTATACTGCGTGCACCATGGCTTAGGGCGGCGCTTATTTGGTGGAGGGGTCGGTGATTTGGGTGGAAAGTGTCACACCGGCGGTCGGGGCATGTGGGATGTGGAAGGAGCAGGAGGATGGGGGTCGGGTGTAGATTACCTGCCTAGATAGACGAGGCCGAGTAGCGTGAAGGAGGGTCGCCGGCGAGGAGGCGGCGCTCCAAGCAAGGAGTGAAGGTTTTAACTTGGAAAGGAAGGCGGAAACAGGGGAAATGTGGCTTTTGGTAAGGGGGAGGGGGCGAGGAGGTAGATATTTCCACGGAAGCTAGAAATTTTGAACCAGTTCAGTGAAAAACTGGCGTGCAAAGTATCATCAGACATGGTCCCTTATTCAGAACTGTGTACGATATGTTAACATCACAAATGATTCAGATAGCTTAACCTGTGTGTGATAAGTTTGAACGTCAAATATTTTGGTTCGAATTTCCCTGGTTGCAGTGGTCATCCATGTCATTGCATAATTTGGGTACACAAAGGAGACTACAGCACACGCACACTTCTTAACCGAGCAAGTTCAGCAATTAAACAGAGATAGCTGACCTAAACATTACTCTAACAAATTAAAGACTGCGCTCTTAATTAAACAAAACAAAGAGTACTACGGCTGGTGCTCGTCGATCTCCGTCGCCGCCTCCATGTCCAGCTCGCGCCCGACGGTCTCCTGGGGAAGGGGCTCCATGGCATCCATCGCACCATACTCGACAAGCATCTCACCATCCACATCCGCCATCTCTTTGGAAAAGGCCGCCACGAGCTGGGCCTGGGCGGCTGCGATCTGGGCTTGGACGGGCTCCATCGTGGCAAGGTATGTGGCGTAGGAAGGGACGGTTGATCGAACGCTCTCGGTGATTGCCAAATCTTCAGTCATGAGTTGCCGACCATTGTCGGAGAAGCTTCGTTCGTTTTGTGCAGTGGTCACCATGAGCTGGGCGTGGGCAGCCTCGGCATGGTCGTGGGCGGCCTCCATCAGGGCTAAGGCCGCCGCTACGGAACTAACACCTGATGTGCCGCTCTCGCCAGTTGCTATCCCTGAGGCAGATGTTACTGCTGCCACCTGAGAAGCAACAACGGTCGTTTGGGCTGCCTTGGCCGCCCGGTCGCAGATTGCGGCCGTGCTCATGCACCTTGTTAGCACGCGCATGGCGGCTGCGGCCATGCTCTCGCCGTCGGCCGCCTAAGTTTCCCTCACGACACGGGTCCACGTCCCCATCTTTCACCGGCCATGATTGACTAGTGCAATGATATTTGGGGAGCGAGCTAGTGTGCTTGACACGCCGGCTGTGGACTGTAGCCGACACACCTTCTCGCATAAACCATATGCGTACTATACACCGACGGTGCTCCAACATATTTTGTACTGCATCTCACACGGTTGGTGATAATAAACTTTGTGGGATCTACTTGATTTTTCATCTTGATTTGAATTACATAATGGGGTCACAGCGGCAATGGAGGGTGTTTGAATTGCTAGAACTTTTATGTAAAGTGAACATGCAACTATATGTGTGTCATAAAAAATTGGAATTATTCAGGGTTCGTTTGGACATTTTATACATTAAATTGGTTTTCTAGCCATTTCAGGTGCGCAATTCAAAATTAAACTACATGCACATGCTCTGGAGCACCAACATGGGTTGTAAAATCATATATGTGTCCGTGGGTTTATGCTTATGTCCCATGCAAGAAATGGGGATGAATTTCAAAAACCACGACACCGTGGCTTTCCGGCAAACGTTGAGGTACTTGCTTTTCTAATTCTAGTAAATCCAAAACCCATCTGAAATTCATGAACCTTGGCATGCTATCACGGAATGGCATCAACATGCCGGGGTAAAAAATATTGCCCCATTTGGGGCAGGTTATGGTATAACCTTGTCACAAACCAGAGCTTCTCACAAGAAGCCTCATGGTTCCGTTAGGGAAACGTGTCACCTTTGTGGACAAAACGATATTCGTCGCCTCTTCTTCCTTTTAATTTTTTTCCTGGTGTAAACATAGAACAACAGGAGTATCGTGTTAAATTTTGGATTTTTTTCGAGGATCGTTTGGACATTTTTATATGTTAACTGAGTTTTCTAGGCATTTATGTGCATAATTCAAAATTGAACTACATGCACATGCTCCAGTCCATAAAAACGGGTTGCAAAATCAGATGTTTGTCCTTGGTTGCAAGCTTAGGTCACATGCAAGAAATGAGAATGAATGTCAAACACCTTGACACCGTCGCTCGGCCGCTAACATTGAGATACATGGTTTTAAAATTCTAGTAAATAAAAAACTCGTCTGAAATTCATGAAACTTGACATGATATAATGGAACGGTATCGACATGCCGTGATAAAAATATTGACCCATTTGGGGCAGGTTTGGGTATAAGCTTCTCGCAAACCAGAGCTTCTCTCACAACAAGCCTGATGGTTTCGATAGGGATCGTGCCACCTTAGGGGACAAAACGATATATGTTGCCTCTTCTTACTTTCAATTTTTTTTCTCGTGTCAACATAGAACAACAGGAGTGTTGTGTCAAATTTTGGGATTTTTTGGGGTTCGCTTGGACATTTTTATATATTAACTGGGTTTTCTATGCATCCATGTGCATAATTCAAATTTTAACTACACGCGCATGCTCCAGTGCATATAAACGGGTTGAAAAAAAATCAAATGTGTGTCCTTAGTTGCAACCTTAGGTCCCATGCAAGAAATGGGAATGAATGTCAAACACCTTTGCCACCGTCGCTCGCCCGCTAACATTGAGATACATGGTTTTAAAATTCTAGTAAATCGAAAATTCATCTGAAATTCATGAAACTTGGCATGCTATCATGGAACGACATCAACATGCAGTGGTAAAATATTGTCCCATTTGGGGCAGGTTGGGGTATAAGCTTCTCACAAACTAGAGCTTCTCACAACAAGCCTCATGGTTACGGTACGGAACGTTTCACCTTTCTGGACGAAATGATATTCGTTAGCTCTTCTTGATTTCAATTTTTTCCCTAGTGTCAACATAGAACAACAGGAGTGTTGTGTTAAATTTTGGAATTTTTCGGGGTTCGTTTGGACATTTTTATACATTAATTGAGTTTCAATGCATTTATGTCCATAATTCAAATCTGAACTCCAGGCACATGCTCTAATGTATATAAATTGGTTGAAAATTCAAATCTATGTCCTTGGTTACATGCTTAGGTCCCATGCAAGAAATGGGAATGAATATCAAACACCCTGCCACCGTCACTCGGCCGCAAACATTGAGATACCTGGTTTTTAAATTCTAGTAAATTCAAAACTCGCCTGAATTTCATGAAACTTGGCATTCTATCATGGAGCGGCATCAACATGTTGTGGTAAAACTTTTGTCCCATTTGGGGCAGGTTTGGGTATAAGCTTCTCACAAAGCAGAGCTTCTCGCAACAAGCCTGATGGTTTCGGTACGGAACGTGCCACCTTTGGGGACGAAACGATATCCGTTGCCTCTTATTGATTTCAAAACTTTTCTAGTGTCAACATAGAACAAGAAGAGTGTTGTGTTAAGTTTTGGAATTTTCCGGCGTTTGTTTGGACATTTTTATACATTAACTGGGTTTTCTAGGCATTTTATGTGCATAATTCAAATTTGAACTACATGCACATGCTCCGGTGCATATAAATTGGTTGGAAAATCAAATATGTGTCCTTGGGTGCATGCTTAGGTCCCATGCAAGAAATGAGAATGAATTTCAAACACCAGGGCACTGTTGATTGCCGGCAAAACATTGAGGTACTTTCTTTTTAAATTCTAGTAAATCCAAAACTTGGCATACTATCATGGAATGGCACCCGACATACTGTGGTATTTTTTGTGTCCATTTTGAGAGAAGGCGCACTCGAATAACAACCAACAAAGGCATTTTGAAGCTGTACTCCAATGCGCAGGCTCACCGGGAAGCGTGCAAGCTGTACGCCGCGCAGGCTCACTGGGAAGCGAGCCCTTTGACTTCCATGGTCGCACGCCTTGCTCGCATCCTCTCCATTAATGGCTCCCAAGCCGTAGTTTAATACGGGTTTTAAATATAAAACACTCATCGCAAACGTAAACACCCGTACGCAAGCCGACAGCTTCCCAAGGAAGCCTAGCGAAAATGTGCCGAGTAGGATTTGTGCACCTCTTGATCGCAAACATTTTAGATAGAACACCCGTATGTAAACCGACAAATTCCCAGTAAGCCAAGGGAAAATGTGCCAAGCAGGATTTGTGCAGCTCTTCATTGCAAATGTTTTAGATAAAACACCTGTATGAAAAGTGAGAGCTATGGTCTTCCGCAGTAAGCCAATGGAAAATTTTCCGCACATGATTTGTGCATCTCTTCAATGCAAACGGTTCAGATTGAATAACGTATGCAAAGCGAGACTTCAGCGCTAAGCCAAGAGAAAATCTGGCAAGCAGGATTTGTACCTCCCTTCAACGCAAACGGTTTTTTCAGATGACCCGTGTGCAACCACGTACAGACAATTTGGTAAGATTTGCATCTGTCATATTGGGTATATTGCCATTTGTCAAACTGGAATATTGATATTTGTTGATATAGTAACATTGCCATTTGTCAATCCTTGTAACAGTGCGATTTGTCAAAATAGGCAGTTAAAAATCACTAGCACTATCTAATTTTTGCAACTAAAATACAGTAATTAAGCATAGATTTCATTCATAGGTTAAGCAGTCATTCTTAATTTATACAAATAGTTCAACTCGATAGCTGAACCGACCAAACTTTTCCCCAATTGTTGCCAACCACGTACTGAAATAGTTAGTTCAACTATATATACTAGCTAATTTTAAGTATGTTGTACAGTTTCACCACATCTATAGTCAGATGAACTGAACAAAATAGCCCCTAAATACTACTACTATGGAGGGGCTTTGTAATATTTCCGGTAGCCTCTCCTATGCCGAGTGCGCTCAGTAAGAGGAAGAGGAGGAGGAGCCTACCGACGAGCTGGACAACTACAATACAGTGCCTGCCGCTGCTGCACCTTCAGCGACGCCCACCTCAAACACCCTCTGCCGCTCCAGACAACCCCTCTCGAAGCGGCCGGACAGCTCGTAGATCTCTTGATTCCTCGCCTCTACGTCGGCATGTGTTGCGGCCACGGCTGCGGTAAGGCTCTTTCCATGCTCGACGAGGCACTCCTCCTCCTCCCGCAGGAACTCGATATAGCGCGCAAGGTCGCTAACGCGTGTGCGGGCCTCCACCTTTGCCTCCCTCCTTCGGGCAGCGGTGGCGGAGCGGGTGATGATCCCAGCGGTCGAAGGTGGGTTGGCGGACACGGTGGCCAACGATGGGGTGGCGGCCACGACCACCACCTCCCGCCTTCGGGCCGCGGTGGCGGAGCGGGTGATGGCCATGTTGGCCGGCAGTGGGGTGGCAGCCACGATGGCCACCTCCCGCCTTTAGGCTGCGGCAGCGCAGCTAGTGATGGCCCTGGCTGTCGACGGTGGTGTGGCGGCAATGGCGGCCGGCAACAGCTGCCGACAGGCAGCGACGGCGGAGCGTGTGGTGGGTGTTCCGTGCACACCCAACAGGGACGCCACGTGCACTACACTATGCCGGGGACTGCGCCCTGCCGCGGTGTAGCCTCCTAGCTGGAGCTATACTCTGATGACGGCGGAGTGGCTGAGCGAAGATGATGGACCGGTGCCGTTGGTGATTGTGTGAGAAGCAGATGAGAGAAGCTACAGGGAGGGAGGGGAAAATGTGACGCATGACTCGCCGGCCGTGAGGGTTTATATACTAGGCTGGTAAGCATTGGGATTTTGGGGGATTTCACCGAGTAGGGCGGGAAGCTTGTGCGGGAACCTGCGCGGTTGCGCGGGAACGGGCTCACCACCGTTTGGCCAAAAGAATGCCCCCGCGCGCTCCTCAAGCTTGCGCTCGAAGCCATCTACGGCAGCGAGGTGACAAGACGTGCGAGAGGAGGACGAAAGGACACGTACACATACGGTTAATAAAAAAATGTTTGCGGTTTAATTACCTACTATACCCCCGTCCTGGTTTATAAGTAGGATTTAACTAATAAAATACAAATGCATGTCGCCAAAGATAATATCGTTGGTTTCGTATTTGAACATAGTTTCCAATTATATAATTTTTATAACATGCATGAACATTTTGTTGGTTAAATTTAAGGTCAAAATATGACACAGAATATAAAGGGGACCAATAGACCAAGACGGCGGTAGTAGCACACGGCCGCTCTCTACGGCGTATCACACACATCTTGTTAACTTGAACCTTTTCTATTGTGTTGCCTAATCACACACAGTTCATCCTAGTGAATTGTATGCTGTATATCGCACACACCGTCATCTGGCTGCCCGTTTCTGTTGTTCTGCATCATCACAAACAGTTCTTATTGATTAACCGTTTGCCACTCATCCAATGGAGGGAAGCTTCTACATTCGCGGGGGACGTGGCATTGACCATTGGGCGGCAACAGTCGGTCATCCGGGTGCGCAACAAAGGATGCAAAGAGGGATCCTACAGCAGCAAGGACCAGCTTCCCTACTGATAGCTCATCTAACAGAACTCCCAAGCTAACTGTGTTGAGGCTTGAGTAGTCATCAGATGGGTGACCGGATGGGAAGTGGCCTCGATGTTAAATTAACTGATGGGATGGTTCACTGTAAACGTTTAATTGTCTTAAATGTATATAGTGATCCCTCCTATTAGTTCAATTAACCTCGAGGTCCTTGTTTTGTAATTTTTAACATTTTTTGTTTTTTGAACACATGTTGATTGACTTGAAGAAGGTCTATCTCGTTACTTTTTGATATTTTTTGTTTTTTGAACACATGTTGATTGGCTTGAATGAAGGTCTATCCCATTACTTTACGACATGTTTCCAAAACATGGACCTCGAGGTTAATTCAACTAATAGGACGGAGCACTATATACATTCAACGCAATTAAATATTTTCCAAAAAAAGTGATATGATTTCTGTGAAACTTATAAGTCATGTATGAATTAACCTCTATGTACTTGTTCTCAAATTAACCTCTGGGCCTGTTTGCCGCGTAATACACACATCTTGTTAAGTTGAACCGTTTATGTTCTCTTCCCTAATCGAAAATAGTTCATTTGAGTGAACCGAATGCTGTATATCTCACACACCTTGATCTGGTTGACCGTTTCTGTTGCTTTCCCTAATAGCAAACATTTTATCAGAGCGAACTGTATGTCGTATATCGCACACACATTAATATGGCTGGCCTTTTCTGTTGTTCTGTCTAATCGCAAATAGTTCGTCTGGATCAATCGTATGCCCAGCATCGCACACGCAAGTAAAATCTAAACCGTGTTTGATGTACCCGCCATCGCAAATGTTTTGCATCTTTTTGACGGTTTTTTTACATAACCGTTTGCGATTAATGCATTGCACACAATTTCGTGAAAGGGTCTCTGATCGTAGTGTCGCGTTAGCAGCATCCCGCAGTATTGTTGCCTCAATCGAACACAGAGAGAGATAGGGGCTTATAAATTTGCCTCCCAACCTTTTACCTTAAGGGTAATGTCAACAATAATACTTTATGATAACCTACATACGAGTGCATATATATATCTGGATCTTTCTCCAACACATAGTGCTTGCCAAAAAAGAAAAGGTGTAAAAAGGAAAGGTGAAGATCACCACGACTCTCGTATAAGGGTAGAAGGTAAAAGTAAAAGATAGGCCCTTCGCAGAGGGAAACAGAGGTTGTCATGCACTTTGATGGTTGGATGTACAAAATCTTAATGAAAAGAAAGTCACTTTATATTGCCACTTGTGATAAAGAACTTTATTATGTAGTCTGTTGCTTTTATTTCTTCCATATCACAAGTTCGTATAAAGCTTATTTTCTCCACACTAAAAGATCATACGTATTTAGAGAGCAATTTTTATTGCTTGCACCGATGACAACTTACTTGAAGGATCTTACTCAATCCATAGGTAGGTATAGTGGACTCTCATGGCAAAACTGGTTTAAGGGATGTTTGGATGCACAAGTAGTATCTCTACTTGGTGCATAAGATTTGGCTAGCATGGGATGAGAAGCAAGCTCAACATGTTGGAGGATCCATGACAATATAACTTCTATTCAGATATAAGAAAACATAACCCATTATGTTGTCTTCCTTGTCCAACATCAACTTTTTAGCATGTAATATTTTAATGAGTGCTCACAATCACAAAACATGTTCGAGATAGTATATTTATATGTGAAACCTCCTTTTCTTTATTACTTTCTACTAATTGCAAAAATGAACAGAACTATGTTTGTCAACTCTCAACAAATTTTATTCATCATACTCTTTATATGTGAAGTCATCACTCTCCATAAGATCATTATATGACCTTTTTATTATTCTTTTTGTTCTTTCTTTTTCTTATTCCCTCAAGATCATAGCAAGAAAGCAAAGCCCTCAACTCAAAACTGCTCTTTATTATATAACTCATGAACTCGATTACATAGTTAGAACACGAAGCAAAGCTCAAAGACTAGATCATACTAAAAACTTTATTATACTAGATCAAGATATAACCAAAAGGATCGAACTAAGAAAAATGATAAAGGTAAAGATGTGATGGTGATACGATACCGGGCACCTCCCCCAAACTTGGCAGTTGCCAAGGGGAGTGCCCATACCCATGTATTTAGATCTCTTTCTTCGGAGGCGTTGATGATGGAGTTGATAATATTGTAGGCTTGTCCACCATATTCTAGGGCATAGGCTCACCATCATAGAAAGATGAGCGAGTCTCCAGGATCCTCAATTCTGCAGCCAGACTCATCTCTTAAATCTGTATTCATACTCACAGTTTTGGTTTTGCAGGTCATAGATCTGGGCTTGGAGATGCTCAATTTTCTCGTGAAGCTTGAAGATGGCCTCTCCGATGTTCTTGGCGTCCAACTTATGGTCACGATTAAATTTCACGATCATGGAGTGATTGGCGTTGAGTCCGCATTCCACCATCCCTTGGCACTTGAAGACTTGCTGCTCCATTGCTTCGAGCCTTGTCTCCACGCTTCCGGTCTTCCTTGGCCCTTGAACATCGCGGATGTGCAGCACCCCCTCATGAATCTTGGTAGTTTGAGGGTGTTGCAGCACCTCCGCAAGGTAGGTGTTGATGACCTTCTCGGAAGACTTGTCCTTGGGGGCGCTTGGAGACATCATGGTGATCTAGATCTGTCAGAAAAATAGCTGGAAACAAGAATAGATGATTTTGCCGTGGTGCGGTGGTCAAAACCTTCGGGAGATTATATAATGAATTTTTACCAACTAAAAGAATTTTTGTGCAAGAAACGGAGTCTGGAGGGCACACGAGGTGGCCACAACCTGGGAGGCGCGCCCAGGGGGTAGGGCGTGCCCCCAGGGCTTGTCACCTCCTCGTGCACTATTCAGACTACTTTTTATTTTCCTAATTTTTAAATATTCCAAAATAGAGTAAAATTGCTATTGAAAAAGTTTTGGAGTCGGTTTGCTTACTGTACCACATACTTATTCCTTTTCGGAGTCTGAAACGTTCTTGTAGGTCTCTCTTATGTACTCCTCCGATGTTATGATATTAGTAATATTGGTCTTAACATTTATGGGAGTACCTGAGATATAATGTTTGATTCTTTGCCTGTTTACCACCTTCGGGTTAGTGCCTTCTGCGTTGTTGATCTTGATGGCACTAGAACGATAAACCTCCTCGGTAATGTAAGGACCTTCTCATTTAGAGAGAAGCTTTCCTACAAAAAATCTTAAACGACAGTTGTATAGCAAGACATGGTCTCCTACATTCAATTTACGCTTCTGTATTCTTTTGTCATGGCATCTTTTAACCTTTTCTTTAAATAACTTGGCATTTTCATAGGCTTGGGTTCTTCATTCATCAAGTGAGCTAATGTCAAATAATCTCTTCTCACCCGCAAGTTTTAAATCATAGTTGATCTCTTTAATTGCCCAATAGGCTTCATGTTCTAGTTCTAGAGGTCAGTGACATGCTTTTTCATAAACCATTTTATATGGAGACATACCCGTAGGGTTTTTATAAGCAGTTCTATAAGCCCATAATGCATCATTAGGTTTCTTAGACCAATTATTTTTAGATCTATTAACAGCCTTTTGCAAGATCAATTTAATTTCTCTATTGCTCAATTCTACTTGACCACTAGACTGAGGATGATAAGATGATGCAATTCTATGGTTGACATCATACTTAGCAAGCAATTTAAAGAAAGCACCATTATGACGCCCGAATAATTAAGCTACAGTAATCCCAAGTTAATGGTGCCACGTCATCATTTTTACCATTGCTAAATCCCACGTTGTTTCGAACCGGTTCAAATTTCAATTTCAAATTAAAGTCAAAATACAAATTTCTCGAATAGTAAAACTAAAATGTTTGAATAATTCTATAAATTCCCCTAACCATTGTCATGTTGAAACCAACCTCTATTGGCCCACAAATATATTCCTGGGAAAATAATAAATGGTCCATCAACAAATATTTTGGCCCACAAATAAAACAAATATTTATGCTTTTCCAAACGTTGTGAAACTTTGCGTGTTGTCTAGAATTATTGTGTGTAATTTATGTGTGAAGTTTCACGTACAAGAAAGTCATTTACTAACTAAAATATAAAACGTCTGAGAAAATACAAAGCAGAAATAAGAAAAGTCTCTTTTTCATTTTGGCCCAACCGCTACAATGCACTGGCCCTGCCCAATGGAGGTCATCCCCTTTCCCTGTACAAGACAGAGGTCGTGGCACACATCCGGCGGCGCGGTGGCCGCGCCTGGCCATGTGCCAGCCATCCGACTGCTCCCCGGTGACCTACAAGATGTCGCCCACGCCCCCGACGAACCCTAGCTCCCCCTTTTCCCCCTCCACGTGCCGCAGCTCTCTTCCCCATCCACACCCGACGCCACCGTCGACGTGCCGTCGTTGTTCGCACGCACCAGAACCTCCTCGTGCCACCTGGGGACGTCCAGGAGGACCGCCGGCCTCTCCTTCGTCTGTCCCGGGGCCAGCCCAAGCTAGGACGCCGTGTAGCCTCGCCATCGCCCCTTCTTCCCGCCACGGTCGCCGCACGCCCCCGCCATCGATCTCCACCACCGGGCCTCCCCGGCCATCTCGAGCTCGCCTACGACCTCCCGGTGAGATGCTCCTCCATCCCCCCTACTACCCCTTGCTTCGTCGCCGTATCGCCGTCCCCGTCCTTCGGCCGCCATGGCCGGCGCTCGCGCCCGCGCCCGCTCACCCGCTGGCGCGATCACCGCGTCCCGCAGCCACGCCCCGTACGCGCCGCTCCTGCATCGCCCGTTCTCCGGCCGCGCCTGCCTGCGTGAGGCCGCGGTCCCTGCTGCTCGGCTGCTACTTTGCCGCTACTCTGCTGATGCTTTGTTGCTGCATTTGCCGTTGCTCTACTGCTTGCTGCTGCTCCTGTGGCTGCTCATGCCGCTGCTAGTTGTGCACTGTTGCTGCTCCCTGCATGCTGTTTTGCCGCTGCTTGTCTTGCAGCTGCTCGCCTTCCGTCGCGGCGCTACTTAGAATCTTTTCTTTGCTGCATGGCGCCGCTTCTGCTCCTAGTGCAGCCGCCTTTGCCGCTTCTTCTGCTGCTTGCCATGGCCGGGCCTTGGCCTTGTGAGTTTTTGCGTATGTGTGCACAGCCACGGCTGGTTTGTGCCATTGGCCGGCCCCTGGTTTAGTTAGGCTAGGATTAACTAGTAGGACTAGTTTAGATAGGAATCAATTTAGTGGTAAGTTGGTCTAGTAGTAGATGACATGTAGGATCCCATTAAATTAGTTAGATGTTTTATTTACACATGTGGCTATGACATGTGGGCCATACCTGCCCCTTTTATTAGTCAAATTGACTTGGTCAATTCGGATTAAATAAAATAAAATAAAACTAAAAATTTCCGAAAAGCAATAAAACTTTGAAAATTAATAGAAAATAAACCGTAATTCGGATGAAAAACTTTTTTACATGAAAGTTGCTCAGAACGACGAGACAAATCTGAATATGCGGTCTGTTCATCCGCCACACATCCCTAGCATAGTGAGCATCGAACCTTTCCCCTCCGGTTCGTCTGTCCGAAAATGCCAAACTTCGGGAAAGCATACCCGGATGTTATCCCCTTCGCCGGTAACATGTAGCATCGTGTTAAAACACGTCTAGCTCTGCATGTTGTCATCTTATGCACTTGCTTGCTATGTATTTACTGTTTCTTCCCCCTCTTCTCTCCGGTAGACCCCGAGACCGATGCTGCCCCTGTGATCGGCTACGTCACCGACGACTCTTCTTCCTTTGTAGCAGAGCTTCCAGGCAAGCCCCCCTTTGATCATCCCGATATCGCCCATTCCATTCTCTCATGCTTGCATTAGATTTTGCTACTGTTATTGTTTGCTCCTATTCTGATGCATAGCTTGCTTTTGTAACCTGCTTATTGTTACCTACCTGCTTATGCTAAACTGCTTAGTATAGGTTGGTTAGTGATCCACCAGTGACCCCCACCTTATCCTTGTTGCCCCTGCTTCATCATCGAAGACCCGATCAACGGGATCGAAGACCAGGCCCCAGCACCGCACATCACTTTCCCCTTAGTTGCTCGACACTACTGGGTTACTATTGAGTACCGAGGGTGAGACCTCATCAGCACTTCTGATGTTAATCCTGTAGTGTAGCTATTTGGTCGTGGTCATCGAGGGTGATTTCCACCTTAACCACTTCCGATACGGCTCTGTCGTGCAACCCCTCAAGTGTGAACCTCGAGGGTGGATCCTCTTACGTTCACCTTGATGATTACATCGAGTGGAATTCACCGGGGTGATTCCTCGGTTTTCCCTTGATGTTTGGACACACGGATATCTGGACTTTACAACTGTTACTTGGAAAGGCGGGTCGACCAAGAGGGGTACCCGCGAGTGATGTGGAAACGGGTTAACCTGGAGGGTGTCCGCGAGATAATTACGAGGCGTGGCCGAGCATTCCTAGCCCTTGCCGCAAGTCCTCGAGACGGGGCAACGGGGTCACATCTTTCGTGAATCTCTGCTTGTTACCGCATGTTCCTAATCCACTACGATTTGGATATTTGATCCGAGGGGCCTCTGGCCTGATAGCACTAACCATCACGTGGGCATAGTATGGGCGTTCTGCGTCGTATGCATTAGCCGAAGCTTAATAGACGCGCCGATCGAACGACGCGCCTTGCCGGGTTGGATTGGTAAGCACCGCCTTTTTAAGGAGGTAGATAGGTTCGCTCACCGGCCGCCTCGCAACGCAGGTGGAGTTCCCGGGCGATGGCCCATGACCCTCGGGGCATAGGTTTAGTCCGCATCTTGACCTCTCTATTAAGCCTAGGTCGGGTTGCGGCGTATTGTTTGGCCGAGGCAGGGCATGACCCAGGAAAGTGTGTCCGGCCGGAGTTAATCGAGCGTGGTGGGTAAGTTGGTGCACCACTGCAGGGAAGAAAACATCTATCGATAGCCTGTCCAATCAGAACGCGGACACTTGGAGTTGTATCCCGATCGATACAACTAGAACTGGATACCTGAGATGAGAAATGGATATGAGAAATGGAGATGAGATCTGGATAGTATGGGTCTGAGATTGCTTTCTCGCAGGGAGTCGAGAAAGGATCTCAGGCCGAGGTTGATAACACTTCTACTACTTTACTTCATGCTACTCTACTCCCTCCTGTTGCTGCAAGATGGTGGTTTCCAGAAGATGCTAGTCTTCGATAGGACTAGCTTCTCCCCCTCTTATTCTGGCATTTCTGCAGCCTAGTCCACATATACAGCCTTCCTTTGATAATTTTGCATATGTAGTGTAGATCCTTGCTTGCGAGTACTTTGGATGAGTACTCACGGTTGCTTTGCTCCCCCTTTTCCCCCTTTCTTCATCTTTTCGGTTGATGCAACCAGATGTCGGAGCCCAGGAGCCATATGCCACCATCGATGCCTACTACTACGTGGAGACCGTCGACGACCAGGAGTAGTTAGGAGGCTCCCAGGCAGGAGGCCTTGCCTTTTCGACCGTAGATGCTTTTGTGTTGGCCTTCTTAAGGCAAACTTGTTTAACTCATGTTAGTACTCAGATATTGTTGCTTCCGCTGACTCTTGTGTTTTTGAGCTTATGTATTCGAGCCCTCGAGGCCCATGGCTTGTAATATAAAACTTGTATTATTTTATTTTGTGTCTAGAGTTGTGTTGTGATATCTTCCCATGAGTCCTTGATCTTGATCGTACATATTTGCGTGTATGATTAGTGTACGATTGAATTGAGGGCGTCACAACCATGAATAAAGTGTGAACCACCATCAGTCATTAAATATCTAGGGACTCAAAACCTCGGAAAAGTAACTTCTTTAAGCATTTTAATAAAAGTGTTATTATCAGCACTACTAGTTGGAATAGCTTCTACCCACTTAGTAACGTAATCAACAACAACTAAAATATGTGTATACCCATTAGAGGAAGGAAAAGGTCCCATATAATCAAATCCCCAAACATCAAATGGTTCAATAACAAGTGAATAATTCATCGGCATTTCCTGGCGTCTACTAATATTACCAATTCTTTGACATTCATCACAAGACAAGACAAACATACGAGCATCTTTGAAGAGAGTAGGCCAATAAAAACCAGATTGTAATACCTTATGTGCAGTTATATCTCCAGCATGGTGTCCTCCGTAGGCCTCGGAGTGACACTTGCGTAGGATATGTTCCTGTTCATGCTCAGTTACACAACATCTAATAACGCCATCTACTCCTTCTTTAAAAAGGAGTGGGTCATCCCAAAAGTAATGTCTTAAATCATAGAAAAACCTTTTCTTTTGCTGGTATGTGAAACTAGGCGGTATAAATTTAGCAACAATGAAATTAGCATAATCAGCATACCATAGAGCAATATGAGAAGCATTTATGACCGCTAATTGTTCATCAAGAAAACTATCATCAATAGGTATTGGGTCATCAATAATATTTTCTAACATAGACAAGTTGTCTGCTACGGGGTTCTCAGCTCCCTTTCTATCAATAATATGCAAATCAAATTCTTGTAGCAAGAGAACCCATCTAATAAGTCTAGGTTTAGCATCTTTCTTTTCCATAAGGTATTTAATAGCAGCATGATCGGTGTGAACAGTTACTTTGGAATCAACAATATAAGATCTAAACTTATCACAAGCAAATACAACTGCTAAAAATTCTTTTTTAGTAGTAGCATAATTTCTTTGGGAACTATCTAGAGTTTTACTAGCATAATGAATAACATTTAATTTCTTATCAACTCTTTGTCCTGGAACAGCACCAACAACATGATCACTAGCATCACACATAATTTCAAAGGGTAGTTCCAATCAGGTGGATGAACAATAGGTGCAGAAATCAAGGCTTTCGTAAGTATTTCAAAGGCTTCTACACAATCATCATCAAAAACTAATGGAACAACTTTTTGCAAAAGACTAGTAAGAGGCCTAGAAATTTTAGAGAAGTCTTTAATAAACCTCCTAAAGAAACCAGCATGACCAAGGAAACTTCTTATACCTTTGATATCTTTAGGAAACGGCATATTTTCGATAGCATCCACTTTAGCTTTATCAACTTCAATACCTCTTTCAGAAATTTTATGCTCCAAGACAATACCTTCATTAACCATAAAGTGGCACTTGTCCCAATTCAAGACAAGATTAGTTTCTTCACATCTCTGCAAAACTCGATCAAGGTTCACTACTAGGGAAAAGCCTAGCAGCAGCGCGGGTTTTAGGCCTATCAGTAGCGCGGGCGGTAGCGCTACTGGTACGGCGCTACAGCTAAAGGTTAGCAGTAGTGTGCGTTAACCAACGCTACTGTTATGTCGACTTAGTAGTAGCGCTTTCTTAGAAGAGCGCTACTGGTAATTACTAGTAGCGCTTCTCCCTGCCCGCGCTACTACTATTATTTCGTATTTTATTTCTTTTTTATTTCAAGTTGTATTCATACACCTTTATACAATTTTTCATACAACAGAAATTTAGAGATTGTTTTTACATCATAATGAGTTATTACATCACGGGGTGAAAGAACCGTGGACTAGTTTCAAGTGGATGGACATCCACTTGAAACTAATCCGCGGTTCTTTCACCCAATGATATAATAAATATCATCATCATCATATCATTAACAACTTATCATCATAATACATCATTGTCATATAACACCTCCTCATGATCATCGTTTTCATCAATGAGACATCACATAGCAAATTGTCACTAGTCATAATCACAACTACTCCTCATCATCAACTCTAACACATTGTACCACATAATAAACATATTGTACCTCATAGGACCTACTACATTCTCTTAGGACCTACTACATTTTCTTAGGACCTACTACATAATTTGGAGGAGTTCGATAATAGGTATTGTAATTCTCAAGATATGTACAAAATGCGATCAGATGATTTTTCTCCTTATAAATTAATTCAGAGCCATCGGTGTAGTGGGTTTTATCTACCATCTTCCGCACATTGTTTGAAGAATCAAAATAAGTTGTCAATGGAAATAAGCTGTCAACTATTTTGAAATAAACAATATAAATTAGTTAATAACTATGTTTGAGAAACTCACATAGCGGTAGAATCGGAAGCGTATCAACAAGGACCCAAATGTCCATATTGTCTTGCTCGATGTCAGGATCACCAAGATCCATGGTGACAATCATACCCTCATAAAAACCATACATTTTGCAAAGTGCTTCCCAATTTTGGCAATCAAAATGGGTTACGCTCTGAGAATTGTACAAATTTACTTCAAAATCCATATCATGATGGGTCCTTAGGTGTATTTTCTTTTTTTAAAAAAATTTCATGGTCTTCAAAACCCATCCTCTCCAAGACATAGCGTCTTGCATGGCATGGGATAAGTTAGTCAAATTGTAAAAGATGAAAATTAGACATTGAAATAGTTGAAGTTGTGCTTAATTATGAAAAAAAACACTTGTCGTCATTGCGTACCATTTCAACATCGAAGGTCTCCTCGAGCTTAATGTTGAAGCGCCGATCTTCGTCCAGGTGAGGGCACCTGTCGCACAGTCCTCGATCGTCGTGGCACCAGCTGCACTCCCCCGGGATACTTTCATCGTCCGAGTACGACATTTCCTACGTTCATAATTGAAAGATTAAACTTGTACTGAAAAACCTAAATTAGATCATTATTTTTCAAGAAAATCCAGGCCACTCGATATTTCCTACATATTCTAGCACAAGTGATGCCAGAATTCACGGAAAAATCCGGCATGACCTTTGCTAAAAAAGGACATATCGAGCGCCTGAAATTTGCCGGAACAGAAATTAATCAACACTCCGGCAAAACATAGGCCACTCGGAGGTGTAACCTGAACATGACCGGCCACTTGGGCAACCATATATCCTATTTGAGCAGCACAAGATATACATGTTTGGCATGGAGATTTGGCTGGTCTCACCTTGAGTTCAGAGGGGGTCGGTGACGGGGACGACAGCGGGGATGATGGAGGGGCTCCTTGATTTGTGCAAAAGCAAAAACCCTATAAGTTACCACTAATACATCCCGAATAATTACTTAAACTACAAAAAAAATATGACATGTTCAACTAGTTCTATTAATTCAACTAGTTCTTACTAAATATAAACTTACTATAAATAGATAAAAAAAACTAGTTCTTTCTAAAAATAAAGTAGTTCAACTAGTTATATTAATTTTCTTACTAAAAATACATTAGTTCTATTAATTCAACTAGTTCAACTAGTTTATTAGTTTACTTACTAAACTAGTTCAACTAAAACTAAACTAGTTCAACTAGTTTATTAATTTATTTACTAATTATTTTAAACACTTACTAAAAACAGTAAAAAAAACTACATTATAGAGTAGTAAAAAACATCTACTATTAACCATACTGCCCTAGTTAACTAGTACCATCACTACTACTAATTAACGTCTACTACTACTAAAAATCATTATCTATGAACCCTAAATTAACATCTACTACTACTAAAAACATGTTTGAAAGGTAGCAGGTGCATTACATAAACCAAAAGGCATACGTCTATAAGCAAAGGTACCGAAAGGGCAAGTAAAAGTAGTCTTTTCTTGAACCTCTTGTGACACAGGTATTTGAGAAAAACCAGAATAACCATCTAGAAAGCAAAAGTGTATATGTTTGAATAGTCTTTATAGCATTTGATCAATAAAAGGTAGATGGTAATGATCTTTCCTAGTAGCTTTGTTTAATTTGCGGAAATCAATTACCATTCTATAACCTGTAACAATTCTTTGTGGGATCAATTCATTCTTATCATTAGGAACAACAGTAATACCTCCCTTCTTAGGGACACAATGAACGGGACTTACCCATCTACTATCAGTAATAGGATAAATTATACCTACTTCCAGAAGCTTTAATATTTCATTTCTTACCACTTATTTCATCTTGGGATTTAACCGTCCTTGGTGATCAACAACCGGTTTAGCATCAGACTCCATATTAATTTTGTGCTCGCATAGAGTGGGACTAATGCCCTTAAGATCATAAAGAGTATATCCAATGGCGGCACGGTGCTTCTTCATGGTTTTCAATAATTTCTTTTCTTCATGCTCTGAAAGGTTAGCACTAATAATAACTGGATATATCTTCTTTTCATCAAGATAAGCATATTTCAAAGTATCAGGTAATTGCTTAAGATCAAACACTGGATCACTCTAGTGTGGTAGAGGATCTCCAAGAGTCTCAACGGGTAAATTGTGTTTCAAAACAGGCATCTGTTTAAAGAATATCTCATCTAGTTCCCTTCTTTCATTCATAAACATATCATTTTCATGGTCAGCAAATATTGTTCTAAAGGATTGGTAGGAGTCACGACAATAGAAGCAAGACCAATAATTTCATCCTTACTAGGAAATTCTTTATCATGGGGTTGTCTACGAAATTTGGAGAAATTAAACTCATGAGACACATCCCCAAAACTTACACTAATTGTTTCTTTCTCGCAATCTACCTTAGCATTGACAGTGTTCAAAAAAGGTCTACCAAAGATAATGGGACAAAAATCATCTTGTGGGGAACCAAGAACAAGAAAATCAGTAGGGTATTTTACTTTCCCACACAAGACTTCAACATCTCTAACAATCCCAATTGTTGATATAGTATCTCTATTGGCAAGCTTAATAGTAAAATCAATATCTTCTATCTCAGCAGCTGCAATGCCATTCATAATTTCCTCATATAAAGTAAAAGAAATTGCACTCACACTAGCACCCACATCACATAAGCCATGATAACAATGATCTCCTATTTTAACGGAAACAACAGGCGTGCCAACAACAGGTCTATGTTTATCTTTAATATCGGGTCTAGCAATTCTAGCAACTTCATCACAGAAATAAATAACATGCCCATCAATATTATCGACCAAGAGATCTTTAACCATAGCAATACTAGTGTCGGTGTAACAAACACTGGGTCCGTTACCCAGACTGTGCACATGCCCAAGATAAAGATTACAGCACCAAGCTCAGATCAATGCATAAGGAATCAGTTCTTTGAAGGACCAACGTGCAGATCAAGAAGACCAAGACTAGCTAGAGAGACAAGATACCACTACGAGAAGAACCTCCCTTGCCGGGCAGGTGATACGTCTCCGTCGTATCTACTTTTCCAAACACTTTTGCCCTTATTTTGGACTCTAACTTGCATGATTTGAATGGAACTAACCCGGACTGACGTTGTTTTCCGCAGACTTTCCATGGTGTTATTTATGTGCAGAAACAAAAGTTCTCGGAATGACCTGAAACTCCACGGAACGTCTTTTCAAAAATAATAAAAAATCATTGCCAAAGATGAAGACCAGGGGGCCCACACCCTGTCCACGAGGGTGGGGGGCGCGCCCCCCTACCTCGTGGGCCCCCTGGAGCTCCTCCGACGCAAACTCCAACTCTATATATTTGCTTTCCGGGAGAAAAAAATCAAGGAGAAGAAATCATCGCGTTTTACGATACGGAGCCGCCGCCAAGCCCTAAAACCTCCCGGGAGGGCTGATCTGGAGTCCGTTCGGGGCTCCGGAGAGGGGGGCTCGTCGCCGTCGTCATCATCAACCATCCTCCATCACCAATTTCATGATGCTCACCGCCGTGTGTGAGTAATTCCATCGTAGGCTTGCTGGACGGTGATGGGTTGGATGAGATATGTCATGTAATCGAGTTAGTTTTGATAGGGTTTGATCCCTAGTATCCACTATGTTCTGAGATTGATGTTGCTATGACTTTGCTATGCTTAATGCTTGTCACTAGGGCCCGAGTGCCATGATTTCAGATCTGAACCTATTATGTTTTCATGAATATATGTGTGTTCTTGATCCTATCTTGCAAGTCTATAGTCACCTACTATGTGTTATGATCCGCAACCTCAAGTGACAATAATCAGGACCTCTCGCTGTGATGACCATAGTTTGAGGAGTTCATGTATTCACTATGTGCTAATGCTTTGTTCCGGTTCTCTATTAAAAGGAGGCCTTAATATCCCTTAGTTTCCATTAGGACCCCGCTTCCACGGGAGGGTAGGACAAAAGATGTCATGCAAGTTCTTTTCCATAAGCATGTATGACTATATTCGGAATACATGCCTATATTACATTGATGAATTGGAGCTAGTTCTGTGTCACCCTATGTTATGATTGTTACATGATGAACCGCATCCGTCATAATTATCCATCACTGATCCAATGCCTACGAGCTTCTCTTATACTGGTTCTCGCTTATTTACTTTTCCGTTGCTACTATTACAACCACTACAAAATACCAAAAATATTACTTTTGCAATTTTACTTTTGTTACTGTTACCACTACTATCATATTACTTTGCTACTAAACACTTTGCTGCAGATATTAAGTTATCCAGGTGTGGTTGAATTGACAACTCAACTGCTAATACTTGAGAATATTATTTGGCTCCCCTTGTGTCGAATCAATAAATTTGGGTCGAATACTCTACCCTCGAAAACTGTTGTGATCCCCTATACTTGTAGGTTATCAAGACTATTTTCTGGCGCCATTGCCGGGGAGCATATCTCTATTTTTTGAGTCACTTGGGATCTTTATCTGCTGGACACTATGAAGAACTTGAAAGACGCTAAGACAACAATTTATCCCTCAACTACGAGGGGAGGTAAGGAACTGCCATCTAGCTCTGCACTTGATTCACCTTCCTGCTTTTGAGTAAGCTTATACACCTAAACCCGCTTACGCTATTCGCTCGATATGTCGCATGTTATTGATGATGCCACTTCTGCTATGCATGATACTTATGATGAAACTACTTCTATGCTTGATACTACTATGCCCCTTAGTGAATTTCTTGATGAACAAATTGCTAGGGCTAGAGAGAAAGAAATTATTGAAACTGATTATAATGATGAAAGTGATGATGAAGATAGGCCTGTTATTCCTGAGGGTTATGTTTTTGATATGGAAGCTTCTGCAACTATTCTAACTTGCAAAGATAGATATGAGCTCAAGAGGTTATTAGCTGAATGGAATAAGCAATCTCTTAAAGATAGAATGAGGCCTGACCCTGCTTTTGCTACTTCACCTATTTGTGTTGCCGATAAGGATTATGAATTCTCTGTTGATCCTGATATAATTACTTTGGTTGAATCTGATCCTTTTCATGGCTATGAATCTGAAACTATTGTGGCACATCATAGTAAATTAAATGATATAGCCACCCTGTTCACTAATGATGAGAGATCTCGCTACTTTTATATCCTTAAAATATTTCCGTTCTCATTAAAGGGTGATGCTATGATATGGTTTAATATTCTTGATCCTGGTTGTGTGCGTAGTCCCCAGGATATGATTTATTACTTCTCTGCTAAATATTTCCCTGCTCATAAGAAACAAGCTGCTTTGAGGGAAATATACAACTTTGTGCAAATTGAAGAAGAGAGTCTCCCACAAGCTTGGAGGAGGCTTCTCAAGTTACTTAATTCTTTTCTAATCATCCTCTTAAGAAAAATGAAATACTTGATATCTTTTATAATGGACTAACCGATGCTTCCAGAGATTACCTGGATAGTTGTGCTGGTTCTGTTTTCACAGAAAGAACACCGGATGAAGCTGAAATTCTATTGAATAATATGTTGACAAATGAAAATAATTGGACACTTTCTGAGCCAGCTCCTGCTCCCATTACTGAGCCTATTCCTAAACCAACTCCGAAGAAGAGAGGTGTTCTATTTCTCAGTCCTGAAGATATGCAAGAGGCAAAGAAATCTATGAAAGAAAAAGGTATTAAAGCTGAAGATGTTAAGAATTTACCTCCTATTGAAGAAACATATGATCTTAATCCATTACCTATTGAAGAACCTCATGGTCTTGATAACTCGACACAGGTAGTAAAGGCAAATTCTCTCTATAGATTTGATGAAGGTGATATTCCTCACTATAAGTCTGCTAGACAATGCTTAGAAGAGTTTGATAATTTTATTGTCAAACAAGAAAACTTCAATGCTTATTTTGGTAGACAACTAAAATACAATTCCGATATGCTTAAACACTTGTGTGATTATATGGCTAATGTTAGAGGTGAACTTAAACTTGTTAGAAAACATGCTTCCATGGTTACCACTCAAGTAGAGCAAGTACTTAAAGCTCAAAATGATTTGCTCAATGAAATGAATAGTAAAAAAATGATTATGTTGTTAGAGTGGCTACTAAAACTGGTAGAATGACTCAAGAACCTTTGTATCCTGAAGGCCACCCTAAGAGAATTGAGCAAGATTCTCAGAGAAATAATATTGATGTACCTAGTTATTCTAAAAGAAAGAAAAAGAAAAATGATAGGACTTTGCAAACTTCTAGTGAACCTATTGCTGAACCACCTGAGAATCCCAATGATATCTCTATGTCTTATGCTGAAACACAATCTGGTAATGAACATGAACCTAGTGAAAATGTTAATGATGATGTTCATGATGATGCTCAACCCAGTAATGATAATGATGTAGAAATTGAACCTGCTATTGATCTTGATAACCCACAATCAAAGAATCAACATTATGATAAGAGAGACTTTGTTGCTAGGAAACATGGTAAATAAAGGGAACCACGGGTTCAGAACCCCATGCCTTTTCCTCCCAAACCATCCAAGAAAAAGGATGATGAGGATTTTGAGCACTTTGCTGAAATGATTAGACCTATCTTTTATGTATGCGATTGGTGATATGCTCAAAATGAATCCTTATGCTAAGTATATGAAAGAAATTGTTACTAATAAAAGAAAGATACCGAAAGCTGAGATTTCCACCATGCTTGCTAATTATACTTTTAAGGGTGGAATACCAAAGAAACTTGGAGATCCAGGAGTACCTACTATACCATGCTCCATTAAAAGAAATTATGTTAAAACTGCTTTATGTGATCTTGGAGCCGGTGTTAGTGTTATGCCTCTCTCTTTATATCGTAGACTTGACTTGAATAAGTTGACACCTCTTGAAATATCTTTGCAAATTGTTGATAAATCAACTGCTATAATTGCCGGTATATGTGAGGATGTGCCTGTTGTGGTTGCAAACGCGTTACTATTTTAACAGACTTTGTTATTCTTGATATTCCCGAGGACGATAGTATGTCTATTATTCTTGGAAGACCTTTTTGAATACCGCAGGGCTGTTATTGATTGCAACAAAGGCAATGTCACTTTTCATGTTAATGGTAATGAGCATACGGCACACTTTCCGAGGAAACAACCTCAAGTTCATAGTATCAACTCTATTGGAAAAATTCCATCGATTATATTTGGAGGTTTTGAATTTCCTCTTCCTATTGTCAAGAAGAAAATATGATATTCTTATTATTGGGGATGTGCATATCCCCGTTGAGGTAACATAGTGTTATTCGAAATTTCTCCGGTTTCATGTTAATCGGATTGAGTTTGTTAACAAGACCTGATCAACCTTGTTAGTGGATTCCTTTTGATAAGCATGAGATGGATGAAACTAGAAGGCACAACCTTCTGTACCCTCTCTATATTTTCTGTCATTTAGTTGAAATAAAGTAAAAATAGTATTTTTTCTGTCTGTTTTCTGATTTATCTGTGCAATATAAAAATACCCCGAAAATAAAAGTTCTCCAAATGCCCTGAAAATGAGATATTATTTTTCCTAGAATATTTGAGGATTTATGGAACTGAGAACATGGCAGGGGGGTGAACCACCTGGCCACGAGGGTGGAGGGCGCGCCCTACCCCCCAGGGCGCGCCCTCTGCCTCGTGGGCCCACGGTGGCCCTCCTCCACTTATTCCTGCACCCATACAGTTCTTCTTCCTCCCACAAACACGAATATCCAGCTCAAGCACGAGTTCTAGCTCATTTTGCTGCGATTTTCGATCTCCTTGCTCAAAGCACCTCTCACAAAACTGCTTGGGAGATTGTTCCTTGGTATGTGACTCCTCCATTGGTCCAATTAGGTTTTGCTCTAGTGCTTTATTCATTGCAAATTTGTGCTGCCTAGGTGACCATGTTCTTGAGCTTGCATGCCAAATTTATATGGTTCCAAGTAGTTCTAATGCATGATATATCCTCTAGGCACTTGTAGGAGTAGTTGCTATCAATTTTGTTGAGCTTGGTTCACTTTTGTTTGAAGTTAGTAAAAATTTCAGATTATTTCAGAAAATGATGAAGAGACTTTTGAGGGGCTCATCGAGCCGAAGCTCGAAGGAAAAGCAAAATGAAGAAGCACAGAGGCCCAAATATAATTTGCCTCATACCCCGGAGGTCCGGCCGTGTGAATGGCCTTCCGATGACTTCTTGAGACAAGCCGGGATTTATGAGGATTTCTATTCATTAGCTGAGAATGCTGGCCTCACCGACTTCCTCCGCGACCAACGTCATCAAAGATCTCTTACTCACTAATACTTTTGTGCAACACTTCTACTATTTTCCTAAGGAATCACCTCCTTCAGTAGAGTTTCATTTATATGATGTTGTTGAGAAGATGCCATTAGCTGAATTTTGCAAGGTTTGCAAGATACCCTTTGAGGGTACCTTAGATAAACCACACCGTAATCACTGTGGGAGAAACCAGGAAGGTTTCCGATGCAAGAATCCCTAGCATACATTTTCCTATTTTACGTTACTTTGCCATATTTGCTAGTCGTTGCTTGATTTGTCGCGGAAACTGTGGAAACCTTAGTGTCCCTGATATTATCATTTCGTTCCATGGTTTATTCCGCGATAACACTGTCAGTATGAGCGGAATTATTGCTAAACGGTTAAGTTTGAATCGTACAAAGGGCCCCATCTTTGGAGGTATTTATGCTTCACGCCTAGTTGCACATTTTAATATACCTATTAGGCTCTATGAGAAAGAACAAAAATGGCTGCCTAGTGCTTATTTAGATTATAAGAGTATGCTAGCGCATGATTTTATTGTTAAGAATAGGGAAGGGGAGCTTAAATATAAATTGTACTTTAATAAACATCACCCTGAGACTATTACCTTGCCTGCTCCTTCCTTGTTTAGTTTATCTGAAGGTCTGTATCTCGTTCCATGGGCGGCCGTTCAAGCCTATCGGAACCCTACACCAGCCCGGGAGCCGGAACCACAATTTGAGCCTCCACGACAGTCTTATTACTCTTGGGATCCGGAGATGGCTGCCGGCCAGTGGCAGTCAGAGTCCTCTTCATCGCAGTATGACCCCAGCTACACCTACGGGTATCCGCCATGCCATCCCTGGGAATGAACCAACTTAGGCCAAAAGCCTAAGCTTGGGGGAGTACGTATTTCCCACCGACATTACATTTATGTTTACACACACTCATTACTAGATGTCGGTGCTCATACTCTTTCACTGTAATATCCTGCTAGTTTATTTTCTTTTTCTTGCTTTCTTCTTGTGTGTTTGTTAAACCTTAAGAAAAACCAAAAAAATAGTAATAGTTTACTTTTCTTGCTGTAGTAGTAATAATTAAAAAGAAAACCCAAAAAGATTTCCCGTTCTTCTTTTGCTTGTTGGGAGCTTTCCCGTGTAAATAGTTTTATTTCTTTTCTTTTCTTTGGGGGTCGATAGGAGAAGACCATGATTAAATTGTTGAAGTGGCTCTTATATGCATTATTGTTGATTTAACCAAGAGCCCATATTGCCTTGTCTTCTCCTCGCTTATTGAATGCTCGCAGATTCCAAATTAGTCCAATGCACGTGCACTCTTATTATATTCACTTCGCTCGGTCGTGCAAGTGAAAGGCAATTATGATGATATATGATGGATCCATCGAGATGAGAAAAGCTGGTATGAACTCGACCTCTCTTGTTTTTGTAAATATGATGAGTTCATCGTTCTTGATTTAGCTTATTATGAATAAACATGTTTGCAATTACAATTAGAGATCATAGTTGCTCGTGCCATGCTTGATTAGCTATGAGTTATAATGGTTTACCTTGCGTGCCAACATGCTATTAAAATGGTTGTGATGTGGTATGATGGGGTGGTATCCTCCTTTGAATGATTTAACTGACTTGACTTGGCACATGTTCAGACAAGTAGTTGAAACAAATCAACAAAGCCTTCACGATATTTATGTTCATGGTGGATTATATCCTACTCATGGTTGCACTCGGTGTTTATTAATTTTAATGCATGTTCATGACTGTTGTCGCTCTCTAGTTGGTCGCTTCCCGCCTCTCGCTAGCCTTCACTTGTACTAAGCGGGAATACTTCTTGTCCATCCACTCCCTTAAACCCCAAAGTTATTCCATATGAGTCCACCATACCTTCCTATATGCGGTATATACCTGCTGTTCCAAGTATATTTGTATGTGCCATACTCTAAACCTTCAAATAAACATTCTGTTTTGTATGCTCGAATAGCTCATGTATCAACTAGGGCTGCCCTTATCTTCCATGTTAGGCGGATTATTCTCAAGAGGAGTGGACTCCGCTCCTCATTCACGAGAAAATGGCTGGTCCCCGGGATGCCCAGTCCCATGCTTTATGCAAACTAAATCAAAATAATTGCAAACAAAACTCCCCCTGGGACTATTGCTAGTTGGAGACACTCGTTGTTTCGAGCAAGAAATGGATTGATGCTTGTTGGTGGAGGGGGAGTATAAACTTTACTAATGTGTGTAGCATGGAAGATATCACCATCTCTTAGTTGTTATGTTAAAAATGAAAGTATGCCGCTCAAAATATTATTTATCTCTATTTCAAAACCGAGCTCTGGCACCTCTACAAATCCATGCTTCCCTCTGCGAAGGGCCTATCTATTTACTTTTATGTTGAGTCATCACCCTCTTATTAAAAAAGCACTAGTCGGAGAGCACAACTGTCATTTGCATTCATTACTATTAATTTATATTGGGTATGACTATGATTGGATCTCTTTTACCATGAATTACAATGTCTAGTCACCCTTGATCTTTAAAGGTGCTCTGCATTTACGCTTTTAAGGTCTCGTAAAGGCTAGCGAGATACCATCTTGTTATATCATATTATGATTGTTTTGAGAAAGTGTTGCCATCCGAGATTTATTATTATGACTCGCTAGTTGATTATTCTATTGATATGAGTAAACATGAGACCTGAGAGTTTGCAAATGTGGTTAGTTATAATCTTTGCTGAAAACTTGAATGCTGACTTTACATATTTACAACAAAAAGAGCAAACAGAGTTTGTAAAAGTTTTTCTTTATCACTTTCAGTTTATCAACTGAATTGCATGAGGACAAGCAAAGGTTTAAGCTTGGGGGAGTTGATACGTCTTCGTCGTATCTACTTTTCCAAACACTTTTGCCCTTGTTTTGGACTCTAACTTGCATGATTTGAATGGAACTAACCCGGACTGACGCTGTTTTCAGCAGACTTTCCATGGTGTTGTTTATGTGCAGAAACAAAAGTTCTCGGAATGACCTGAAACTCCACGCAACGTCTTTTCAAAAATAATAAAAAATCCTTGCCAAAGAAGAAGACCAGGGGGGCCACACCCTGTCCACGAGGGTGAGGGCGCGCCCTAGAGGGCGCGCCCCCTACCTCGTGGGCCCCTTGGAGCTCCTCCGACGCCAACTCCAACTCTATATATTTGCTTTCGGGGAGAAAAATCAAGGAGAAGAAATCATTGCTATTTACGATACGAAGCCGCCGCCAAGCCCTAAAACCTCTCGGGAGGGCTGATCTGGAGTCTGGTCGGGGCTCCGGAGAGGGGGATTCGTCGCCGTCGTCATCATCAACCATCCTCCATCACCAATTTCATGATGCTCACCGCCGTGTGTGAGTAATTCCATCGTAGGCTTGCTGGACGGTGATGGGTTGGATGAGATCTATCATGTAATCGAGTTAGTTTTGTTAGGGTTTGATCCCTAGTATCCACTATGTTCTGAGATTGATGTTGCTATGACTTTGCTATGCTTAATGCTTGTCACTAGGGCCCGAGTGCTATGATTTCATATCTGAACCTATTATGTTTTCATATATATATATATATATATATATATATATATATATATATATATATATATATATCTATGTGTGTGTGTGTGTGTGTTCTTGATCCTATCTTGCAAGTCTATAGTCACCTACTATGTGTTATGATCCGGCAACCCCAAAGTGAAAATAATCGGGACCACTCCCGGTGATGACCATAGTTTGAGGAGTTCATGTATTCACTATGTGCTAATGCTTTGTTCCGTTTCTCTATTAAAAGGAGGCCTTAATATCCCTTAGTTCCCATTAGGACCCCGCTGCCACGGGAGGGTAGGACAAAAGATGGCATGCAAGTTCTTTTCCATAAGCATGTATGACTATATTCGGAATACATGCCTACATTACATTGATGAATTGGAGCTAGTTCTGTGTCACCCTATGTTATGATTGTTACATGATGAACCACATCTGGCATAATTATCCATCACTGATCCAATGCCTATGAGCTTTTCTTATACTGGTTCTCGCTTATTTACTTTTCCGTTGCTACTGTTACAACCACCACAAAATACCAAAAATATTACTTTTGCTTCCGTTACTTTTGTTACTGTTACCACTACTATCATATTACTTTGCTACTAAACACTTTGCTGCAGATATTAAGTTATCCAGGTGTGGTTGAATTGACAACTCAACTGCTAATACTTGAGAATATTCTTTGGCTCCCCTTGTGTCGAATCAATAAATTTGGGTTGAATACTCTACCCTCGAAAACTGTTGCGATCCCCTATACTTGTGGGTTATCAGCAGGCATGCCTGGCGAGGTTGGGGGTTACCCTGGAAGCGAGCCTCCAAGATCGCCCCGGCAGGCCTGCCGGGGCTCACGGAGGCGAATCACCCCACCACACCACCTCACAGCAACGCACGTCGTCGATTAGTGCGGTTCAAGCTCCTAAGTGACTAAGTGGCTGCTCCCTGCCACATGGCAGACACTTCCTACAGAAAATACCTCCAAGCGGCACCCGTCCTGAGACATGTCAAACAAGCAGGCACGAAGCTGGCAAAACAGCATGGCAGGGCTTGCCGGGAGAGCTATGAGGTGACACTGAGTGGCGCATTTAATGCGCTCTATCAGCCTGTAGAGTTAGGTATGATAACACTATTCGCTACCTAATCAGTACCTAAAGACTGATTTGCCACTTGGTGACCCCTTGATCTATAAAAGGAGGCCCATGGCAACCATAGAAAGGATTCGGACCCCCTCACACTCATACACGTGTAGCCACTCTCGCCCCGAGGTAACCTTGCTGGGCAAGAGCGCTGCGCCTTTCCACCATCAATCCACCAAAGCAGGAGTAGGGTTTTACGCCTCGCGGCGGCCTGGACCTGGGTAAAACTGCCCATGTGATCTCTGTCGTGTTGTGCTACGCTTCTCTGCTCTTTGTGCAACGTGCCCATCCCCCCCGCCGAACCAAAAGGGGCTCATGGCCCCATAGGTGACCGTGGTTTCCCACAACATCTTTGGCACGCCAGGTAGGGAGATCACTTGCGCGAACTCGAGAGCGTAAGCAGCGCGTCATCTTCTTCGCCATTTTCATCATCGACGGCTCCATTGACTATGGCGCCCAAGAAGAAGCCCGGTGCCGCCGCTCTCCCATCCACCTCGAAGGCTTCGCCGCCTGTGACCGCCGACGTCCGGGGAATGCGGAGATGCAGGAGGATGTGGACGTTGCGGGAGACGTGGTCGGCGCAGGCAGCATTTTCACTACCTCCCCCGCGGCCGAGGCAGGAGCGGGAGGCACCGGAGAAGGACAACACAGACAACATCCCGACGACCATGCTCCACGAGGTACGGGTAGAGAGATTATTCCTTCTGTCCCTCTCGGCCTGGCCGAGGGGCATAGCCACGGCGGTGACATTCGTCCCGAGGCGAATCGCAATCCTATGGCTTCCCCCACCATGGGCGCGAATGCGGGACATGCACCTTCCTCTGAGCAAGCTGGCCCAGCCAATGCTCCGAACAGAGTCATTGACCCACTCATGCCATCACCTCGTCACCGCACCATCCCAGCGACTGGCTCCTGATGACGGGAGCTCGGCGCAGCCACCGCCGGCACCGTCAGGAGCCAGGCGACACTGCTGTCTACATCATCATCACCAATGCCAAGCACTGCTTCGGAGGCCATGGTGCGGACCCAGCTGCTGCTGAGGTTTCTGTCGGCAGCTGATCAGATGGATGAGTGGAGAGCCACCATTCAGAATCTGATTGGCTTTGCCGAGGCTGGATGCTCACAGCAAGCTGGCCCGCCACGCCTCCCCAAACGACGACAACGACAGCCCACGCTGCTGGCCGTGCGAAAGGGGCCACCCCCACGGTGCAATGCCCATCGCGGCAACCAGCGTGAGGGCCACGCAACCAAGAGCTTGATGATGTCTTGGTGGCTTCATCCGATCCTCGAGTACGTCAAGGCCGACGGTGAGCCCCGGAGGACAGGCAGATGGGGGACGCGCACATCACCATCGAGCGACGCCAGAACGACCACCACCAGTCCAATGGGTGTGATGGCCCCGACGTCGACGAGTCTGCACTCGGCAGAGGTGGGTACCTGCCTTTAGAGGCTGGGTGCCCTGCCTTCACCCGTGAGTTACGGCAAGTCCGTTGGCCGTCCGCTCGCACGTTCAAGCCAGAGATCCAGAGAAGTATGATGGGAGATTGAACCTGGCAGAGTTCTTGAGCATCTACACCATCATTGTTCAGGCTACCGAGGGAAGAGATGAGAAGGTTTTTGACTACTACTTCGCTTTGGCGCTCAAGCCAAACGTGAGGTCTTGGCTGATGCATCTGCCGGAGAACTCCATCTCGACCTGGGCTGGCCTGTGCCATGAGTTCGTTGGCGCCTTCATGGGCGGCCACCAAGAACTAGGACGGCCCAGCGATTTGCAGCTTCTCCCGCGGCAGGAAGGAGAGACTCTACAAAAGTACATGCAGAGGTTCAACCAAGTCCACAAGAACATTCCAGATATCCACCCGGCAACTGTGATAGATGTGTTCCAGTCCAACATGCGCAACCGTCGGATACGTTCCAAGATGAACGTTTGATTGCCCAAGACTGTGAAGGAACTTTACACCTTGGTATACAAGTGTGCTCAGGTGGAGGAGAGGAGGAAACTCCCTGGAGAACATGATGGCGTCGACATCGACTCAGAAGATGACGACGAGGCCACCAGTCAGAAGAAGAAGAACAAGAAGCAAAACAAGAAGCGCAAGGATAAAGCAGTATTGACCGTTGAGGGATCGGGCACGCCTAGTACCGACAAGAAGGCTAAGGCCGAAGCCCCGGGTAAGGAAGTTGCCGCGTGCACTGACTGCCGGGAGGCTGCGATTGCCGAGAAAGCTGGGAAAGGTGATGGGCCATATTGCAAGATTCATCAGACTAAGGGACATGATCTCCAGGATGTCATCAGGTCGAGAAGCTCGTCAAGAAGCAGAGGGCTGAATATGAGAAGCATGATAAGTAAAAAGGTCAGAATGGTGCTGGTGGGAAGGGCCGAGGCGGTGAAGCAAATCGCCCCAACAAGGCTCTTCGGAACCAAGGAAAACCCGCCAGGGGCAGAGAGAAGGAAGATTGCAATGATGGCAGTGATGGAGGGGATAAAGAGGAAACCAGCGAGCAGGAATTCCAGAAGGCCACTGACGCCCTGTGCATTGGCAGAGGTGCATATCTACACTCCTCTCACCGCCAACTTAAACGTTGGGCGTGTGAGGTCAATGCCGTGGAGCCAGCGGTAGAGTCTCGGAAGCCGCTCAAGTGGTCACGCACGCCCATCATCTTTGATGAAGAGGACCATCCTGACCGCACCATTGCGGTAGGATGATTGTCGTTGTTGGTTTCACCAACGATCCACAACCTCAAAGTCACAAAGATGTTGGTTGACGGCGGGGCCGGGTTGAATCTGATTTCCCCAAAGGTTATTGAGGGAGTCCCGGACTAGGGGGTGTCCGAATAGCCGGACTATCGTCACGGCCGGACTCCAAGACTGTGAAGATACAAGATTGAAGACTTCGTCCCGTGACCGGATGGGACTTTCCTTGGCGTGGAAGGCATGCTTGGCGATACGGATATGTAGATCTCCTACCATCAGAACCGACTGTGTAACCCTAACCTATCCGGTGTCTATATAAACCGGAGGGTTTTAGTCCCTAGGACGAACAACAATCATACCATAGGCTAGCTTCTAGGGTTTAGCCTCCTTGATCTCGTGGTAGATCTACTCTTGTACTACCCATATCATCAATATTAATCAAGCAGTGAGTAGGGTTTTACCTCCATCGAGAGGGCCCAAACCTGGGTAAAAACATCGTGTCCCTTGTCTCCTGTTACCATCCGCCTAGACGCACAGTTCAGGACCCCTACCCGAGATCCGCCGGTTTTGACACCGACATTGGTGCTTTCATTGAGAGTTCCTCTGTGTCGTCACCGACAGGCCCGATGGCTCCTTCGATCATCAACAACGACGCGGTCCAGGGTGAGACTTTTCTCCCGGACAGATCTTCAGATTCGGCGGCTTTTGCGCTGCGGGCCAATTCGCAGCCATCTGGAGCAGATCGAAGCTACGCCCGCCATCGTGTCAGATTTGGAAGTTTGAACTATACGACCGATATCCGTGGAGACTTGATCTTCGACGGTTTCGAGCCGCAGCCAAGCGTGCCGTGACTGTCTCGATGGGCATGATCTAGCTCGCAGCCAACAAAGGCTGCCTGGAGGCCGCACCCGCTTCCGCTCCGACCCTTAATCCGGAGTCGGATTCCCCGATCGAGGACGGGTGGTTGGACACCGCCTCGGGGGCTACCATCTCTACGGCAATTGAGCCGAACTCCATCCCTGTCCTTTGCGAAGACCTCGACTCCAGGGTGCTGGACTCCTCTCCGGACTCCGAACCCTCCGCGCCCCTGCCAATCGAATCCGATTGGGCGCCGGTCATGGAGTTCATCGCCATGGACATCTTTCAAAGACTTCGCCTTTGGCGACATCCTGAATTCACTAAAGTCTCTCTCTTTATCCGGAGAGCCCTGGCGGACTACGGACAGGAAGGTTGGGATGCGGACGACGAAGAAATTCAACGCCCACCCACCACCCACTTTGTAGCCACTGTCGAGGATTTAACCGACATGCTAGACTTCGGCTCCGAAGACATCGACGGTATGGACGACGATGCCGGAGACGACCAAGACCCGGCGCCTACAGGGCACTGGAAGGCCACCTCGTCATACGACATATACATGGTGGATATCCCAAAAGATGGGAACGGCGATGGAACAACGGAGGATGACCCCTCCAAAAAGCAACCAAAGCATCGGCGATGGCGCGCCGCCATTTAAATCCCGTCCACAAAGAAAAACGGTGATTCCAAAGACGGGAGATAATAACACCGGACAAGATCGAAGACAACCCCTCCAAAGGGACTCAGCAGAGAGAAGGGAGAAGCAAGTCCGCACGACGGTGTGGCGTAAAGAGAGGTCGAGGGCGATAATTACGCCTCCCTCCGAAGATGAGGCAAGCCTCGACGATTTAGCAATTTGTCGTGCTTGAGGATCCCACCGAACAGGAGCTGCTTTCAAACGCGGGCTTATAGCCACGGCAAGCAGCCTCAAGAAAAGCAGCAACGACTTAGAGCTGACCAGACCTGCTAGTCGGCGGATGGATCAAGTCCTTGCAGCGAAGAGTATGAACTCAACGCCCCTCAAAGGCTACCCCAAACGAAGGCCGTTGCCTCGATCAGAGGAGGAAGCACCCAAGTCACCGGCAAGACGACATGGCAGATCGGCCACCCGTGGTCATGACAGAGAAGCCTCTCGGCTCTCCGCTCAAGCCACACCCTAACGCCGCTCAAAAAGTACCAAGGCACGGGAAAACGCGCCGGACTTGCGAGATATATTGGAGGATAAGGCAAAACATACAAGATCGATCTACGGATCGCGTGGGCGCCGAACGACACAGGATGATTACCGTCGCGCCGGATACAGCAAACCCGGCCGGGCCGAACACGATGAGACAAAGCTCATATGAGCTACGCCGTGATATAGCCCAATACAGAGGCGCCAAGACACCCATTATGCTTCACGGATGAAGTAATGGATCATCAAATCCTCGAGGGCTTCAAACCCGTAAACATCGAATCATACGATGGTACCACAGATCCTGCGGTCCGGATCGAGGACTATCTCCTCCTTATCCACATGGCCCGCGGCGATGATCTACATGCCATCAAATACCTCCCACTAAAGCTTAAAGGACCAGCTCGGCATTGGCTCAATAGCTTGCCAACAGAATCAATTGGTTGTTGGGAAGACCTGGAAGCCGCATTCCTTGATAACTTCCAGGGCACATATGTGCGACCACCAGACGCCGATGACCTTAGCCACATAATCCAGCAGCCAGAAGAATCGGCCAGACAATTCAGGACACGGTTCCTAACAAAGAAAAATCAAATCGTTGACTGTCCGGATGCAGAGGCCCTTGCAGCCTTCAAACATTACATCACGACGAGTGGCTTGCCCGGCACCTAGGACAGGAAAAGCCAAAATCCATGGCAGCCCTCACAACACTCATGACCCGCTTTTGTGCGGGAGAGGACAACTGGCTAGCTCGAAGCAACAACTTGGCCAAACATCCTGATAGTTCGGATACCACGGACAGCAATGGCAGGTCGCGTCGCAACAAGAACAAGCGCCGCATTAACAGCGATAACACTGAAGATACGGCCGTCAATTCCGGATTCAGAGGCTCTAAACCCGGTCAGCGGAAGAAGCCATTCAAAAGAAATACCCAGGACCCATCCAACTTGGACCGAATACTCGATCGCTTGTGCCAGGTACATGGCACCCCCGAAAAACCAGCCAATCACACCAACAGGGATTGTTGGGTGTTCAAGCAAGCAGGCAAGTTAAGTGTCAAACTCAATGACAAGGGGCTGCATAGCGATGATGCGGAAGAGCGCCGTCCGCCGAACAATAGAGGACAGAAGGGTTTTCCCACGCAAGTGCGGACGGTGAACATGATATACGCAACCCATATACCCAAAAGGGAGCGGAAGCGTGCACTAAGGGACGTATATGCGATGGAGCCAGTCGCCCAGTTCAACCCATGGTCTTCCTGCCCGATCACCTTCGATCGAAGGACCACCCACTAGCATCCGTCACGACGGTTTCGCCGCATTGGTTCTTGACCCAATTATCGACGGATTTCACCAAACCGTAGTCCCGATGGACGGCGGCAGCAACTGAACCTGCTTTATCAGGATACAAGGTCGCCAAAATGGGCATAGACCCCTCAATGATTAAACCTACAAAGACGACCTTTAAAGGCGCCATACCGGGTGTAGAGGCCGGTTATGCGGGCTCGGTTACACTTGAAGTGGTCTTCGGATCCCGGATAACTTCCGAGCGAAGAGTTAATCTTCGACACCGTCCCATTCCGCAGCGGCTATCATGCACCTTTGCCGGATGAACCGCATTTGCAAAGTTCAATGCGGTGCCGCACCACGCATACCTCAAGCTCAAGATGCCGTGCCCTCGAGGAGTAATCACGGTCAATGGAAACACCTAACGCTCTCTTCGAACGGAGGAGCACACGGCGGCCCTCGGCGGAGAGGTACAAAGCAGCCTCTCACGGCAACTCTCGAGTCCGGCCATTAAGCGTCCGGACACATCAAGCGCGCCGGAGTAACCTACAACAAGACCGCCTGGCACGATTCAAGCACGCCAGAGAAATCCGGCCCCAACCCGGCCCTCGCGAAATTGCGAAACTAGTGTTACGCGTACATAATTACGCCCTGGAGATACCATGGGCATATGTGGAGGGCAAGACCATGACACGCCAAGAATGCGGCTCGACCGCACTGTGGGCTCCGATTGTGTCATTCTTTTCCTTTTCCTTTTCTTCCTTTTTCTTACTTTCAGGACTCCGTCTTTCAAGTCCCGTCCAAGACTAGAATCACCGAACTCACGATGCAACAGCCGGGGAAGCGTAAAGCCACGCCGAGTGTTCGTGTGGTCTCTATTACGAGCATTATACCTGTTTTACATACCATCCCGCAGCTTACCCCTGGAGGGGGACATGTTAGAAAGTCCCATCCCTTGCTTATCGCACTATTTGTATCGTTCTGCTTTCATTGCAGTACCTTTTTGAATAAACAATACATAACTCTTGCTTATTATTGCACTACTTCCTTTATCTATACACATGTTCATTCCATGACATGTTGCAACCGTACACTTTGGTACGGCCAATACACCAGGGGCTTAAGTATCCCATAATTATGGTGTGATAAGTCCGAACACTTTCACAAGTGCGGCACCCCGAACTTATAGCATTATATGAATCGGCTCCGAATCATGTCTTGGGTCAATAGTTGGGTTTGCCCGGCTCCCGTGTTTTGGTACCTTACGTTCCGTTATATCGACTAAGGTAGCACCGGGAGAACCATCGCGATTGTGCCTCAGCTTGAGCTGGGTCGAGCACCTCAGTGGAGAAAGCTAAAACTGACCGTCATGATAGGGCGAGAGCCGGTCGCTGTTCGAGAGGTTTTTTCGGGTCCCTAAAGACTTATGCCGCTTATAGCGAGGAACCGGAATTGTCCGCTAAGGCGTGGATAGCGCCCCGAACTCGGTCTTCCGAATACTAGGGGATTCGCCGAAATTTAAAATTATAGAATTCTATGGCTAAGTGAGAGTTTTCAAGCATTATAAGTCCGGTTGCCTTGTTCGTTGTGTTGAGCGCCTCCCTAGATGGGCCCAAGAATGGGAACAAGAGTGCTCAAGTTTATCCCGAACACCCCAAAGACTGTGGCATGGGGGCTGAAGCCAACGACTTGCCATCTCTCAAATTTGATAAACGGTCGCATCGAAGGTAATATTTTAAATTAACAAGCGTTGCTTAAGCGCATATGAACAAGTTTTCAGCGTACAGGATAACAAATGCGAGCCTATTCAAAAATTACATCTTTGGAGCACTCATCCGCTATTCGGTGGGCACCCTTCAGGAGGCCCTCATATTACATTTCGGGCGTGCGATGCTCCTTGCCCTTCGGTGGCCCGTCCGTCACAAGCTTCTCCGCATCCAGCTTGCCCCAGTGCACTTTAGCACGGGCAAGGGCCCGACGGGCACCTTCAATGCATACGGAGCGCTTTGATGACTTCAATCCATGGACAAAGGCCCACCAGCCGCTGCACCAAGTCAAGTAGCTCCCGGGCATGGCCTCCAATGGCCACAGCCGCGCTATAAGGCCCTTCATGGCCTGTTCGGCGACCTTGTGGAGCTCGACCAGCTGCTTCAGCTGGTCGCTCAGGGGCACCGAATGTTCGGCCTCAGCATACTGAGACCAGAACACCTTTTCTGTCGAGCTCCCCTCCTTGGCGCGGTAGAATGCGGCAGCATCAGACACACTACGGGGCAAATCTGCGAATGCTCCTGGAGAGCTCCGAATCAGGGTAAGTAATAGGTAATTCACTTTCACATGCTTTCTTTGCATAAAGAATGCCTTACCCGCCGCTATCTTCTTTAACGACTCAATTTCTTGGAGGGCTTTTTGGGCCTCGGCCTTAGCAGCTTTGGCACTCTCAAGAGCCGAGGCGAGCTCGGACTCTCGAGTCTTCGAGTCACGCTCCAAACTCTCGTGTTTTTCCACGAGAGCTTGGAGCTCTCTTGCATCTTGGCCAGCTGCGCCTCCCCTTCTCTTGCTCGGTGCGTTCAGCCGCTTTGTTTTCGACCCACGGACACCGCTTCCTTCAGGTCGCCACCTCGCTCGTGGCCCTGCAGTACTCCATGTTATTCCTGTTATCTTTGCAACCAAACCTTTCTATATGGTATTTCTTTAATAAGGTACTACGTACCTTCCTTGTCCTCGAGCTGCTTCTTGGCTTGGCCGAGCTCGTTCTCGGACCGCCGAGGCTCGCTGGACGATCGACCTCCGCAAGGCGGTCTTGGCAGAGGTCGGCAAGCAGCCTGCATTCCCATATTGACATACTTATGTTAGACTCCTGCGTATATCTTTTTAGATCCTTAGTCCGGCTTTTCTTTCCGAACACCGAACTAAGCATCAAGGGCTACTGTCTATGCGGTAATATTTTTACATATTCTAAACTTACCTCAAAGCCTGTTAGAAGGCTGGTACAGGCTTCGGTCATCCCGCTCTTGGCGGACTGAACTGTCCGGATCACCGCACTCATAACAAAGGCGGTGCTCCTCTCGATGGAAGCGCCGTTGAGCGCCTCCAAGAAGTTATTCGGTGCCTCCGGTTGGGCCGGAGGACATCATGGCGTCTTACCCTTCTTCTTGAAGGGACCGCTTGGGACTCCGGAACCGCTGAAGGTTCCGGCATGGAGTACGGACAAGGGTCGGGCTTAGAGCTCCTGGGGGTCTTGCCCCCCACGCGCCTGGAGTCCGGGAGGTTGCCTTGTGGCACCTCCTGCGCCACCTCCTCTTGACCAAGCCCCCCTTGGGGCCCCACCGCGGCGTCGTCCGCAGCGTGAGGCGAGGAGGCGGTCGGAAGCGAAGTACTCTCCATTTCCGACGAGCCCAGGGACCCGCTCGATGAATCGACGAACTCGCCCTTGGGCGGGCTGCACGATTGTTCGACATTAGAGAACACTCTGCAATAATAAAAAGCCATGGGTATCCGGACACTTACGATCTCGCCAGGGGCTTGGCCCTTGTAGGCCAATCCTCCTCGTCGCTAATCAACGTTGGTGGAGAAGTCCGGAGGAAGGGTTCTTCCTTCTTGGACCCTCCGGCCTCCCAGTTGGGGCGGCCTTCCTTTTCCTCTCCTCCCCCGCTGGGGGAGAATTTTCTTTTTCCTCCTCCTCGTCCTCAGGAGAAGATTCTGCTTCAGAATCTGACAGCACCTGGCGCCAGGAGCTCCTTCGAGTTCCCGTGGCCTCCTTCTTGGCCTTCTTCTCCGGCACCACATGGGGCGCTGGAGCCAGCAGCCTGGCTAATCAAGGCGTCTGGCTGGTCTTCCGGCAAAGGAGCCGGACTGCTAATCTGTCCGGACGTCTTCAGCCAGTCCTGTCGAAGATTAGGGAGTTTTAGATCCCACATAGAGTCGATCTATGAAGAGAGAGTCCCGTAAAGGGCAAAATAACTTACCTCGCCGGCTTGACGCCGCGATCTGTATCCGCGATCTTTGTTAGCGGATGCTGGGGCTTCAACGCCCTTGAACAGCACATTCCAGGCATCTTCGTACGTAGTGTCGAAGAGCCAGCTCAAGGTTCGGTGCTGTCCCGGATTGAACTCCCACAAATTAAAGGCCCGTTGTTGGCATGGGAGAATCCAGCGGATGAGCATCACCTGGATTATGTCGACAAGCCTGAGATTCTTGTCCACCAGGTTTTGGACGCATGTTTGGAGTCTGGATAGCTCTTTCGAATTCCCCCACGTCAGGCCCATCTCTTTCCATGACGAGAGCCGTGTGGGGAAGCCAGATCTGAATTCGGGGGCCGCCACCCATTCGGGGTCGCGTGGCTCGGTGATATAGAACCACCCCGATTGCCACCCCTTTATTGTCTCCACAAAGGCGCCCTCGAGCCATAGGACCTTGGCCATCTTGCCGACCATGGCGCCTTCGCACTCCGCTTGACGGCCGCCCACTACCTTTGGCCTGACATTGAAGATCTTCAGCCATAGGCTGAAGTGGGGCTGGATGCAGAGGAAGGCCTTGCACACGACGATAAACGCCGAGATGTTGAGGACAAAATTTGGGGCCAGGTCGTGGAAATCTAGGCCGTAGTAGAACATGAGCCGCCGGACAAATGGGTGAAGTGGAAAACCTAGTCCGCGGAGGAAGTGGGGGAGAAACACCACCCTCTCATGGGGCCTGGGGGTTGGAATGAGCTGCCCCGCGTCAGGCAGCTTTGTCGGGCGATATCGCCGGACAAGTATCCGGCCTCCCACAGTCTTGTGATGTGCCCCTCCGTGACGGAGGAGGCCATCCACCTGCCTCCCGCTCCTGACATGGTTGGAGAAGGTTGAGGTGGGATGTGCGGACTTGGGCGCTGGAGCTCGAGTGCGCGGAAATGAAGGAGCAAAGGAGGAAGAAGGCGTAGGTGAAAAGGTGGATCCTTATCACCTTATATGGATGGACGGAGCTATGCGTCCCCCACCAGCCTGGTAAAACTCGCTTATCTCCCAAGCGCCGTAATCAATGGCGCGGATGGGTTACCCATGTCCGCATTGATGAGAATCCCGGAATAAGGGGGCATGATCTATGCTTTGATAAGACATGCCAAGGAAACCACCTCGCTAAACGCGCTAAGGTGGAACGGTAAAAAACGGTTCTCTGGCCGGGGTGTGATGTCACGCCACGGAATACGTAAGCAGATCTGTGCAAAAATTATTCTCTCTACGGTGCTATGTGGAACTTGTTTTGCAGAGCCGGACACTATCCTGGTGTTCAAAACCTTCTATGAAGTATTCGGAGGAGGAACCCGCCGCATAATGCGAAGACAGTCAACGCTACCGGACTCGTCGTCATTGAAGCCTGGTTCGAGGGCTCTTGAGGAGTCCCGGACTAGGGGTGTCCGGATAGCCGGACTATCGTCACGGCCGGACTCAAGACCGTGAAGATACAAGATTGAAGACTTCGTCCCGTGTCCGGATGGGACTTTCCTTGGCGTGGAAGGCAAGCTTGGCGTCTGGATATGTAGATCTCCTACCATTGTAACCGACTACTGTAACCCTAACCTATCCGGTGTCTATATAAACCGGAGGGTTTTAGTCCGTAGGGATCGAACAACAATCATACCATAGGCTAGCTTCTAGGGTTTAGCCTCCTTGATCTCGTGGTAGATCTACTCTTGTACTACCCATATCATCAATATTAATCAAGCAGGAGTAGGGTATTACCTCCATCGAGAGGGCCCGAACCTGGGTAAAAACATCATGTCCCTTGTCTCCTGTTACCATCCGCCTAGACGCACAGTTCGGGACCCCCTACCCGAGATCCGCCGGTTTTGACACCGACGGTTATCAACAGACTTCAGATAGCATAGGAAGAACTCAAAGTCACGCGCACGTTTCAAGGAATCAATCCCGCTAGGAGTCATCCTAAGGGAAAGATCACGTTGACAGTGACATTCGGAGGAGAGTTGAACTACCGGACTGAGAAGGTTGTGTTTGATGTGGTCGACCTCCCCCTGTCATACAATGGAATCCTTGGACGCCCAGCTCTGGCAAAATTCATGGCGGCATCCCACTATGCCTACAACACTTTGAAGATGCCAGGCCCGGTGGGAGTCATTTCCATTCCGTCAGACGAGAAGGACACAATTATTTGCGTGCATAAGATGTACCAGGATGCAGTCTCAGCAGAGGCCGCGGAAGCCACAGTTCCCGCCAAGGAAATCAAAGGAAAGAAGAAGGCTAGTAGGGACAACAGCAAGGAATCCGGGAAGCGTACCTCTTTGGAGTATGTTGCACCTGTTGATGACTTGCCAGAGAGTTCCAACAGCAAGAGATCCAAGGCTGCTGCACCTCATGTGAAACAGGTCCCGACAGGGCTGGCTGGCGCTGATGGTACCTTCACTATCAGTGCCACCCTTGATGACTAATAGGAAAGCGCGCTTGTTGCCTTCCTACGGGCGAATATCGATGTGTTTTCTTGACAACCATCTAATGTCCCCGGTGTTCCCAGGGAAGTAATCAAGCACCACCTTGTTGTCTGCCCACATGCCCGACCCGTCAAGCAGATTGTGGATTCCACTTCAGGTTGTGATTTGCTCTCTTTTCTGGATGCATACTTTGGATATCATTAGATTTTTATGCCCAAGGATGAGGAAGAGAAGACCTCATTCATCACCCCATGTGGCACATACTGCTTCGTGCGCATGCCTTTCGGGTTGAAGAGTGTCGGGTCCACTTTTGCAAGGGCAGTCCAGACTGGTTTTGAATCACAGTTGCACAGGAACATTGAAGCTTATGTGGATGATATTGTGGTCAAGACCAAGGACAGATCAACCCTCATCTAGGATTTGTAAGAGACGTTTGCTAATCTGCGCAAGATCAACTTGAAGCTGAACCCGGACAAGTGCGTGTTTGGTGCCCCCTCCGGCAAGCTACTTGGATTCTTTGTGTCCCATCATGGGATAGAGGCCAACCCTGACAAGATCAAGGCTATCGAGCAGATTCAGGCACCTAAGACAGTTAAGGATGTAAGGGGTTTGATAGGATGTGTTGATGCGCTTAGCAGATTCATCTCCAAGTCTGCCGAGCGTGCCTTGCCATTCTTCAAGATCTTGAAGAAGGTAGGACCCATGAAGTGGACCCCGGAAGCATATACAACACTGCAAGATGAAGACCTACTTGTCCTCTGTACCCACTTTGGTTGCTCCTAAACCACAAGGGTCGTTGCTGCTATATCTGGCGGCAACTAATCAAGTGGTTAGTGCAGCACTAGTAGTGCAATGGGAAGTGGAAGAAGCAGCAATCTTAGCTAGTGTCCCTTCCAGGGGGGAGAGTGAGATAGGCCTGACAAGGCCAAATATGGATCAGGACAAAGAAGAGTGCGGCAGTGGAGACCACCCCAAGGACGCGACAAGGAAGAAAATGGTGCGGCGCCCAGTGTACTTCGTTAGCTTCCTATTGTAGGGAGCTGGATCCAGGTACTCCTTTTGTTCCCTGCGAGGAATCAAAAGACACACCCCGTGGGGGCTTGTAAGGTGCTTGCGATTCCGTTTGTTAATATGATCATTGTCGTGAAGTGGTGCGAGATGATCATCCCATCTTAGCTCAGTTCCTCCTTTCGAACCTCGCGAGGGCTTGACGCTCTGCACCGACAGGTCCCGGTCCCAAGGCAGGCTCGCTGGTATGCCAGGTCGCGATGCCGTGGTCAAGGCCAGGAGGTGAGCGGCCCAGGGTCCAGTAAGAGCCCCTGAGTCGCGATGCTCAGGAGGTCCCCTTTAGCGCTCAAGCAGCCATCGTTCGGTGAGAAAGGAGCGCGACGTCGCCAACACGGGATTGCATTAGGTGTGAGGTCGGTGCTGCGATAGCTAGTATTTCTGGAGGATGACTTATCACGGGAGTCAGGAACCACCTCTTGGTGCGGCGTTAGGTCCGCGCATCGGCAGCTGAGGAGTTGCCCGGCGAGGTCCCCGCGTGTCTCTTCCTTCTCGCCTTTACTCCCCTTTCTGCTCTACGTCCTCGGGTCCCGGCTCTCGAGCAAGCTCAGCCGTCGCTGGTATGCCAGGTCGCGATGCCGTGGACAAGGCCAGGAGGTTAGGGCTGGAGAGCCAGTAGGAGTCCATGAGTCGTGATGCTCAGGTACCCCCCCCCCCTTTAACGTGCAAGCGGTTCGCGCGGACGAGAGTGAAGGAGACGTCGTGAAGGCCTCACCTGACACTGCTTCTTGAAGAGATCCTGCAGGCTCATCACAAGAAGAACGAGTGTTCGCCATGATAATCGACAGTCAGATGTTGGTTGCTCTGGAGGGGCGACGAGGCACTGAAGGCTTGACGAGGTGGCGCCTTGCGGGGCTGCCGCGGCCAGAGCTCAGCCATTCAGGTTTGTCGACGTTGCAGGGACGGACCCATGCGCAAGCGTCGTGCCGTTAGGGAGCAGCTCCATCAGTGGGTGTCAATCGAGCGGGCGATTAGGTCAAAACACGTTAATCACGAAGGAGTGAATCCATTTAGATAGGTGCAGAGAAGGCGAACATCGCTGGGTCGAGCCCGAGCGACTTGGGGATGACGCAGCACGAGGGGCGCCCCCAATAAGGTAAACTAGAAACATGAATCAAAAAGGGATACATGCCGCAGGGACGGACCCACGTGGCCTGGGAATGATGCAGCCCTGGGGGGCGCTCCCAGCTGAAAATGAAACTCGAAGGATGTCACCTGATAATGTTGAAGATGAAGGGATGCTGAAGTAGCGGACGTCATGCGTTGCGGAAGCCGATCTTCACGAGCCCCCAGGCCCAGGACCCTCGGGAAGCTCCGGAGGCGCTGGTGGCTCCTCGCGAACCATCTCCATCTCCGCCAGGACTATGGAACGCCTGGACACTTGAGCTTCCAGGATGCTCCTCATGAGGCACTGGCGCGCGGCAGCCGCGTTCGGCAGGCCGTAAGGCATGCGAACATACTTGTGGGGTGGACCTTCACAGCGCCCCACGCGTGAGGGCCAGAGGCGCTCTTGAGAGGCAGCTCAGTTGAGCCCTGGTATGTCGATGCAGACGCGCAGCCCACCATCCTCGCCTGGATGGGGAGCTACGGCGGGTAAGCGGCGGCTGCCACTCATGACTCTTGACTACTGCAGCTCCTGAATGATCTTGCTAACGAACTCCTGAGGGTTTGGCCCTCCTTGCCTTGCTTCTTCCTGAGGGAAACGTGCTTTGAAACACGCCTCCAAGTGATGCCCGAGCGCCTCCCTCGTGATCTTAGCAAAGTCGGTGGCCCTCCAGGAGAGAGCCCCCGAGCCTTGCTCGTGGAGGGCGCCGGGCGCGCCTTCCTATGCGACAGAGGGAGGTGCCCCCTGAACAGGCGCGGACCCTGAGGGGTCTACCTCCCGAGGGGTCGGGCCAGGCGATGTCTTCTTCTGCTTAGGAGCAGCCTCGGGAAGCCTCCCGCCCCTGTGATCTGGGTCTTCAATTGACGCGGCTTGGAAAGCACGCTCCAGGGAACACACTGCATCTCTCTCTTCACAAGGCACCGTGATGACTCCACCGCTTCCTGGCATCTTGAGGACATTGTAGCCGTGATGGGTCACGGCCATGAACTTGGCGAGCTGGGTACCCGAGGATGGCATTGTACGGCAGGCGAATGTGAGCGACGTCGAAGTCAATGAGCTCGGTGCGGTAGTTGTCGCGCGTCCGAAGGTGACAGGAAGGCGGACCTGCCCTATCGGAACTGTGGAGCCATCAGTGACTCCGGAGAAAGGCTTGGTTGGCTGAAGCTGATTGTATGGCACTTGGAGATTGTTGAATGTCTCAACGGACAGGACATTGAGCCCTGCTCGGCCATCGATGAGGGTCTTGGTGACTTGCACATTGCTGATGATTGGGAACAAAGCATCGGGAGGACTCCAGCTGTGGCTGCGCACTTGAGCCGATCCGCTGAGCTGAATGTGATGGCGCACGCTGACCACCTGAGGGGGCGTGTGGCTTCGAGCCTGGGGAGGACTGACGCGGGCGAACTGCTTGAAGATGCGTTGAGAGGCTGGGGCTTGAGCTCCGCCCAGGATGCAAGCGATTGCGCGCGGCTCCTGGAAGCCCCCAGCCCCCTCGTCCTGATGATGGTCTTCATTTCTCCTTGGCTGCGGTAGCAGAGGAGGGAGGCCTGCGTTGCCTTGTGGGCGATCCTCGCGAGGCTGATCCCTCGGCCTCCCTCACGAGGCGGGTCCCTCCAACCTCCCTCGCGAGGCTGATCCCGCCCGGTCCTTGCGAGGTCGGTCACGCCACCCTTGGCGAAGGCCACGATCGTCCCATCGTCCTCCACCTCTTCCTCCTCCTCGGCCATAGCCCGGTCGCTGCTTCGGCCAGCACGCACGTCCCGCACGGCCCTGAGCTCTTGGCATTCGTTGGTGTTGTGGGTGTGGAGGTCATGGTACACGCAGTACCGACTGCCCTTGGATGACTCAGGCTGATCCCTTCCTCGCTTGGTGTCCGGCTCTGCTGCAAGCACGGCAGCCCCCTTGCGCTTCACATCCTTGACCTTGGGCTTCTTCTCTTCTGGGTCGGCAGCCGGCAGCTCGAGCAGGGAAAGGCGTCCTTCCTCAGCCCTGGCGCACTTGGTCGCCAAGTTGAACAGCTCCAGGGATGTGCACAGGTCTTCATGGATCGCGAGCTCTTCCTTCATCTTGATTTCGCGCACATCGTCGGAGAAGGCTGAGATGATGACCTCCTCAGACACCCTGGGGATCTTAAGGTGAGCGTTGTTGAAACGTTGGATGAACTTTTGCAGGGTCTCCCCTGACTGCTGCTTGATGCGGCGCAAGTCACTCATGGCGGGGGCGATCGCGGGTGCCTTGGAAGTTGGCGATGAATCAGTGCGCATCTCGTTCAGAGGAAATCGTGCAGAGGCAGTGCGAGCACCGTCCTTGAGCGCCATGGGAAACCAGTTCGCCATGACCTGCTCGTCTCCGTTGGCGGCTTTGATGCCTAGCTCATAGAGCTGGAGGAACTCCGCAGGGTCGGTCGTGCCATCGTAGCATGGGGGCAGGTCTGGCTTGAACTTGCCCGGCCAGGCCACGCTGCGCAGCTCGGCGGTGAAGGCACGGCAGCCTGCAGTGGCCACGGGAGGCCTTTGGTGACGGAGGGCTTGATCTTGGAGGTCTCCGTGCGCTGCCGCCGGGAGTAGCGCGGGGTCTTGGCGCGCAGGAGCAGGAGCGCGGTCGTGACGGGCCGGCGCGAGGAGCACTCGGGCAGCTTCTTGGGGACGAGGGATCTCTTGGCAGCTCTTCTCTTGCTGTGCTGGTGCCGGACGGAGTGGGTTCCGCCCTGGGGCCACGCGCCTTGGGGCCAAGGCGCCTTCTTGAGGGGGAGGCGGCTGAGGCGCCCACGGAGCTTCATCGCCCGCCAAAGGCAGGCGGTGCAGCGAGAGGGGCAGTCTTTGGGGAGCCCAGCGACACGAGCTTGGTGATGCGGGCGAGCCACTCGTCGTAGAGGTCGTCGACGGGACGGTAGTGCAGGAGTTCCCATGCCAGGAGCAACAAGGTGTGCGCGTCCGTAGGAGCCCGACGGGCGTGGGATGAAGAACCGGCTGGAGCCAGCGACGGGGTGGCGGTGCGGCCTTCTCGGTACCGGCGAAGGTGCGAGGCAGCGCTGCTTTCGTTCCCGCCGGGTCGGTGGCGGCGTTGACGGCGGCGAACGGCGAACGGCGGCCGCCGACGGAGCCGTCTGAAGCGTCACGAAAGCGAGCGGCTGGCAGCACTCGGCGGGCTCGGCAGCGTCGACACGGATGCGAGGCGGCGAAGAGCGAAGCGGCGGAAGGCGGATTCGGTGCACCCCTACCGCGGCGCCAAATGTCGGATTTCGGGTTTCGGCAGACCCTCTAGGTTCGAACTCTGGGGTGCACGCGGAGATCGCACCTTCAACCTACCTACGCCTCGTCGCCTCGCAAGGATCTAAACTACACAAAGAACAACACAAGGGACACGAGGTTTATACTGGTTCAGGCCACCATTGTGGTGTAATACCCTACTCCAGTGTGTGGTGTGGTGGATTGCCTCTGGGGCTGATGATGAACAGTACAAGGGAAGAACAACCTCGCGAGGGTCTGTTCTTGAGCTGGTGCGATGAACTACTAGGGGAGTTCAGTCGCCTCTCTTTCTCTCTCTCTAGGTGCCGATTCAGATCGATCTCCCTATCCGGTGGGTGGCTAGTCCTATTTATAGGCAGAGGCCCTGGGCCTCTCCCCAAATATTGAGCGGGAAGGGCGCCAACAATTGGCCATTTTGAAGGGGAACATCTAGTACACTTATCCTGACTAAAGTCGGTCCTCGCCTGCCAAAGACTCTGACGGTGATGCCGGCTTGGGCTCCACGATGACCTCCTTCCTGCCGTTCTGCTGGTCTTGGTCTTGTTGCACCAAAATGGTTGCCTTTGCTTGATAACCTTGGCCCGCGCTTGCCTCCTTTGCACCAAAGGGGAAATGAGGACAACTTCTGGCTGGCGCCCGCCTGGGCGCCCTTGGTCGTCATGGCTTGCGTCATGGTCACCTCGTGAGGTACCCGCCTTGATCTCTCCGCCTCCTCGTGAGCCACTCTGACGAGGCCGCTCGAGGAAGCTTCGTCGTCCGCCCCACGAGACTTGGCCCCTCGCGAGGGTCTTGAGCTTGTGTTGATGAAGATGTGCCATACTGGGCCACCCCTTGAGCCACGCCGCAGGCCGCAGGCAGGCAAGTCTGGGTACCCCCGTTCCCAGAACGCCGACAGAAGCCAACTGCATCCTCTGGACCTGAGACCATGCCGGGTCGTCTTGCTTTTTCAATGACATGCGGGGATCGCATGTGAGCAAAGGGCATCTCCAACGTTGCCACGACCGCAGCTGACTACCCTGGCACACCAAAACCCTCATCCCTCGCGCCGTCGCGTGGTGCGTTCCCAGCCGGCGCCAGCTTCCCGCATTCATGCCGTCCGTTTGTATGTTGTCGTTAAGAGGCTCGGTGCCCGAGGAACCAACTCCGGCGACTTAATGACGCACCCGGACGCTTGACCTCACCGGAATGCGCTACTTAAAGCGGCAACGCCCAGCTAACCTCCACACTGCGCATCGTCCTCCTACCTGGCACCACATCCGCCATGGCCACAAGTGCGAACGCTCTGCGGGAGAGCTTGTCTTCGGGGATGAAGCTCGAGGTCGCCGCCCTCGCTCAAGTCGCCTATCGCGACGCAATAGCGGCATAGCCGGACGCAGACGCGACCGCACAAGCAGTGGCCACACAGACGGCCGACGACGGGAGCACCGTCAGCCACGCGTCCTACTTGCCGCCGTCCAACGTCTGGCACCGCCGAGGTCGGGGACTCCTCCGAGGACGAGTAGGGCATGGGAGGCGGTAGGGCATGGTGTGCCAACTGGCCGGTCCGTATCTTGTGTTCTACTCTTCCTCGCCGGAGACCGCACCTTCACTTCACGGGTCTTGAACCCCGCCCCCGTACATAGAGATCGCAGATGGAGGACGTCGGTCGCCGCCGTAGAATAGGTTTAGGGTCGGGTTTCTTTTATTTTTCTGTCCTATAAAAGTTTGAAATGTAATGAAAACCTGCCGTGTTTGCATTAATCTCGGCCGGTGTATATGAACTTTCATAATAATATACATATTGTTGGAGTACTAGCAAGATGCCCGTGCGTTGCACGGAAGATCAAGATCTTGTGGGAGAAAAGGATGAACGAGGGAAAGCCTTATCTGCAAATGTGGAGAGGAGTGCTGGTAAATTGTCATAGTTTCCTTCCTATCCGTTAGATATAGATCAGACGGCCTATATTGCAGGATGACAGGCACACCATCATCACCAACTCTGCTTTTTATTGAACCGAGACAAATCTAACATGCGAAGTAAAATAAACACATAGGGTCTATACATACACAAATTATCTTAGGCACTCCAATAGTACGTCCACTACACATTCACGCATTTCACTTCTACATCTACGGGAACCTACGAAAGGGTTAACATAAATTGCCTCTCTCTCTCTCTCCTCCCCTGATTTTCATGGTAGTGGGCCCCTCCCTCCCCCAAATCTACAATCAACAGCTCACACATTTCACATTACGTTAATTACGTAACTGGGATTTCGTAGGTGTAGCATTACCCGTCCTAAAAAACCCAACTAAGCCAACCTCCCAAAGATATCGCAAGGGGACAAGACCCAGCCGCGCCATTTTAGTCGGGATTACCGGATTACTAGTAGTAGTATCGATGGATCACGCGAAGCAACGAAATTTTTTTGAGGGGGCGAAGCACCTAGTTTAAAAGGAAAAAATGCGGTACACTCACAGCACTCATGTCGCGGTCGCATTGCACCCCATACACGTTCGGTCCTGCACACGGCTCACGCAAACGGAACGCGCTTCGGCATGCCTCTTCACAGACACGTGGGACTGCACTTGGAGAAACCGACCATGCGCCAAACTCCCCTCGCCCACCGCGAGAAAATCCTCCCCCCCCCCCCACACACCCAAAAATTCCCCCCAAATCCGATTCAACCGCCCTTCGGCCAACTAGCCAATAATATTCCCCAAACCCCCACCCCCGCCCCGTCCACACCATTTGCTCCGCCAAAACCGCCCTCCCCGCCGCGCCGATACATCGGCACCGCGGTTCAGCGATCCTCTCGCTCCCACAGTACGCTCCCGTAGACTGCCGTCCTCTAGCCGCGCCGCCACCTCTGGCTACGTTCTTGTGGAGGCGCACCGCGGTCAGTGCCGCCACCGTTGGTGACGTTCATGTGGAGACGCACGGCGGTCGGCTTCTCCCACGATGCAGCGCATTCTAGACCGAGGCCCCGTTCATGTCGGTGTAGCGCTGAATGTTAGCCGATAGACGCCGTTAATCTCACTTTGTTTGTCAAGTAGTTTCTTGTCAAGATGCTCTGCTTAAGAAGCTTCCTTGCCTGCTCGCACTCAATCTGCTTAGCTGAGATGGCATGCCAAGGCCGATTAGTTGCTAAAATATCCTGCCATATATTTATTGTGACGTAGATTGCCATGGTCTAGTAGCCAATCTGTTAGGTGAAATAGCTCTACACCATTTTATACTCGATCTTTGTTGCTGCGATGGCCTTCGATAGTTTGATGGATGTGTGCTCGGCCTCATTGACTGCTGAAACAGCCAGCCATAATTTTGCACTCAAATCTGTTTGCTGAATTAGATTTACATATATTTCGTTACTTAGATCTGCTCGTCCAAATATCTTGCCATAGCTTTAGACATTGACCTAGGTATTTTTTTTCTGAACTTCATAAAAAAGCATATATGTTTTTCCTGTAATATCTAGTAGAAGAACTAATTTGTATGTCTAACAGATGGACAGGACTTGGATAACTTATGCTCGAAGATTCTCCGCTGCATATGTCGAGGGGGTTGAAAACTTCATGAACTTTATCAGAGCTGAGTACGGTGGTCCGAAATCAGATGTGCTCTACCCGTGTAGCAGTTGTATGAATTCAGTTACAAGACCCCAGTCAAGCTGTGCAAAATCATCTACACTTGTATGGGATGTCGGTCACATATACTAGGTGGGTTCATCATGGTGAAGGCATGAACGTCAATGTTATTGACTACGTGGAAGCAGCAGATCACCATCTTGATCTGCCTGATGCTTAGGTGGAAGAGGAGGAGGAGGTGGTGGTGGCGGAGCCAGTGAGTTTGACCAACACTGAAACAATGCTATGAAATGCTCGTGCATTCCGTGAACTTTCACCTGCAGAAGAAAAACGATGGGCCCGCATGTTGGAACAATGCAACGTTGCTATCACCCCAGGAAATAAGTTGTCAGTATTCTCAGCTATAGTCACCTTTCTTCAGGTGAAGACATCTGAGCGGATGACCAACAAATCATTCGATGCGATGTTGGCTGCTTTCCGCAAATCTTTCCCAGACAAGCGTCGAGCTGCCACACACCTACGATAAAATGAAGAATTTCCTTCGTGCGGTTGGAATTGGATATGATATGATCCATGTTTGTAAGAATAATTGTGTTACATTCGGAAGGATTATGCCAACTTAAGTGAATGCCCAAATGCAAATCATCAAGATGGAAAGATGGCGTCTTTGTGAAGAGGATTCCTCATAATGTTACGAGACATTTTCCAATTACACCAAGATTGCGAGAGGTTGTTTGAGGATCTTTGAAACAAGAGAGGATGTCTTGTGGCATTCTAGGAACCAGGAGTACAGAGATCGTAATGTAATGAGCCATCCATCTCATGGTAGTGAGTGGAAAAGCTTCAATGATAAACACAAAGAGTTTGTCTGACCCGAGAAACATTATACTTGGCTTAGCTTAGATGGATTTAACCCATTTGCCACTGTGAGCGCCACATATAGCATGTGGCGGTGCTTGTTATCCCTTACAACATGCCTCCAAATATACGCACCAAAGAATCAAACTACATGATGGCCTTGCTCATCCCAGGTCCAAAAAGTCTGGAAAGGATTTTGATTTGTTCATGGAGCCTCTTGTGGAGGAACTTCAACAGCTATGGAAGGGTGTTCTCACTCGAAACCTATATAGCAGCCCACCAAATGATTCTTTTCTGCGTCTTTGTTATAATTTCGTGCATCTATGATTATCCAGCTTTGGGCACTATGTCAGGGCGAACGACACATGGTTACAATGCATGCGTTCGCTGTGACAGGAATCCGCTGTCATACGCAATACTTAGCAAGATCTGTTACATTGGACACCGTCGTTTCCTTGCCAAGGACAAGCCGCATCCTAGAAAATACCGAAGACATGTGTTCAATGCAAAGCATGAAAACCATGATGCGCCAAAGAGACTCACTGCCAATGAGTTGCAAGTGGAATTAGAGAAGGTCAAGCATATTACACTGTGAAACCATCACGGTAATGTTAGCGGGAAAAGGAAGCGTGGCGGGGTAGAAGAGAGATTATTGTTTACCCGCAGGTCCACTTTGTGGGACTTGGAGTATTGGAAAGATTTGGATCTGCGGCATAATCTTGATGTGATGCACATCGAGAAAAATATATGTGACAGCATTATCGGCACACTTCTTAATATTGAAAGATACCTTAAAATCTAGGATTGATTTGACACATCTGGGTATCAGAAAGGATTTGCAGGTGCAAGATGAAGGTAAACCACGGGATATGGCACCAGCTGTGTACGTCTTGGACAAGGTAAAAAGAAAAGAATTCTGCGAGGTCCTGTCACGTGTGAGATTCCCACGTGGATTCGCTTCCAACCCTGAAAGGAGAGTCATTGCAGATGGAAACAAGGTATAAGGGTTGAAAACTCATGACTGCCACGTCCTACTTCAAAGGGTTTTACCAGTTATCCTTACAGGATTGGGCCGCCCTGACTTATACAGAGCAGTTGCAGAGTTGGGACAATTCTTCAGGGAACTCTGCAGTAGGAATATCAGGATAGATGCTTTGGAGCATCTTAGAGACAAGATACCAACTATCCTATGCGACCTTGAGAAGATATATCCTCCAGCCTTCTTTGATGTGATGGTGCATTTGGTTGTTCATCTACCTGATGAGGCACTACTTAGAGGTCCAAGACAAGATGGCTGGATGTACCCTATTGAAAGGCGGCTAGGCACTTTCAAGGGCTATGTTAGGAACGAGCTAGACCAGAGGGTTCCATTGCAGAGGCCTACATTGCAATGAAGCGTTGACATTCTGCTCAAAATACATTGAAACAAGCGATCGGCTTAGCAAAGAGGTGGGTGAAGACAATCCCGGGCTCAATGTTTTCGATTATTTTGTTCGAAGTTCTGGTGGAAGAGTCGACAAGAGGACAAACCTAAAGATTTGGACAAAATGGTTTGGTATGTGTTGAATAACTGTCCTGAGATACTACCTTATATCAAGTAAGTGCAATACTGCAGCTTATACATCGTAGTCTACTAAATTTGCAGCACATTCTTATATATTTAGATGTTTGACGCGATCACTATGTTGTGCAGCATCTACAAAGAGGAGTTACTACCGCAAAATCCAAGAAACATTGACAAACTGGTTATGGCAGGATTTGCGAAATGGTTCAAGAACCATGTAAGCTTTTGAAGTGCATTGTTAGTTTTTTTAATATATTGAGTACATAAGATGATCAGCTTGTCTATTTTCTAACCATAGGTTAAGAAGATGCGGAGGATGGGCAGGCAGTTGATGATGCCCTTTACTCACTAGCAATGGGTCCCGATACTCGGGTAAGACATTATGAATCTTGCGTTGTTGGAGATGTGCGCTACAACACCCTTACACGAAGACGAAGGCGGAAGACACAAAACAGTGCCATCATGAGCATGGATACGTATGACAAAGAGACAACTGAAATGTATGCTAACATAATGAGACATTGTTCACCTGCAGTATATCTCCGGTTCGAGGATCATTGGTGTGTGGTTACATTGTGTTGTCGTTGGTATAACCTGTTTTCGAGGATCGCAAAACCCGAGGCGATGATTATTTCAAATCCATCAACGTCAAGGCGGCGTACCAGACCAACGAGCCTTTTATTTTGGCAAATCAAGCAACACATATATTTTTCTTGGAAGACACATTTGCACGTAGCGACGACTGGAGAGTATTGCAAAGGTTTGAGCAGAGTAATTCGTTTAATGAAGTTGCACAACAAGATGATGCTTACATCGCTCACGATGTACAAGATAACACAGATGTTCCTAATATCTTTGAGAATCATCACGTCAATGACGCCTTGAAAAGACCGCATGTCGCTTACGTGGACATACAAGAGTTGATCAAGAAGAAGCCAACGCTCGAGGACATTGAGGACGAAGAAGACGATGACACCGTGGGGAATTATGATTGATCGATACACATGGAGAAGATGTTGATCTTTCTGCTGCGGATGATGATTACATTGCTTTTGTCGTATTTGCTGTCGGAAGACGTTTTTTATCTACTATGTGAAATTGTGTTTGCTATGACAACTGAAACACGATGAACATGTTGTTTAGTATTTTGTGAGAACATCACTTGTTATGTATGCTGATTTGTGTTTGGTGATTGTATGACAAATAAAACATGATGACATTGTTGTTTAGTTGTACTCATATTTGGCTGTGAAACTTGAATTTGATGACATAGTTTGCTGTTGGACTGCAATTTGCTCGACATCTTCGAATGAGAACAAAGCTGACCCGACAAGGCCTCTGCTATTTATTTATTTATATGAGAAAAAGGGGGTACCCCCTAATTTCCATTAATAGAAATCATTAGATGTTCAAAACACTACGCCCAGCCTGCTACACAGGTTTCATTCATTACTAGTTTCAGCAAAGTGCTCATGTCGTAGCCACTGAATACATCACGAGTGCTACATACATCGCAAATAAAGAGACAATCATCCTCTGAGCACATCGATTTTGCCCATTATCTTCACAAGCTCTTTCATCTCCTCATTGCGGTCAAGGATGTTCACAGCTATTGCTTGGCCATGATCGAGGAACTGCATCTTTAACCTTCGCTTCTGCATCTTCCTCTTCTGTCGTTCCTTCAGTTACTTGTCCAACACCCCAACCTGCTGGTATTGGGATTCCTCGGCTAACCAAATAATCAGCGTAGTTGCATTCCCCCACATCGGCAACTTCCCAGAAATACAAATCACACGAATCTTCCCTTTTCTGCATGAATCAAATTGGAAGATCATCAACCAAACTATTAAAAAAATCAGCAACTGAAAGTAGCAGAATTACACTTAAACATACTATTACCCCGTGATTCGGGCATTTGTAGAAGACTCGGCTAGGGTTGCGGATTGTGGTTGAGACGCGACGGATGACTCTGCGTGATTTGCAGCAGTGGCACCACACCAACGGCAGCGGGTTGCGATGAGCAATCGGTTGCGGTCTTGCGTCTTGGCGGTGTGATGAGACCCACAGCGATAATGCGGGTGGTGACTTGGCGCATATCTGGTTGTTGCCTGCTGAAGAGCAAGTGGACGAGCAGCCAGCGGACATGGTTGCTACGGCCAGAGCTTCTGATGCTAGGCAGAGTAAGTAGATAAGAGGAGAATTGAACGTTGGATATGTCAGTTTCATTACTTGCAGAGTAGCATAGCACCATATATAGTCATAGTCTACGTTTGGATTCGAACCAGTGCATGTGAGCACGTCTTTCTTTTTTTCTAAAACTCGCAACGTCTCTTTACTTGGTACACTAGCTTGTTACAGACGCCTTCCCAAGTCTTTGATTTTCTTTCCCTTTTTTGCGAGGAAGGAAGGAGGACAAAATTGAGAGTTCCTGGGACTCGAACCCAAGACCTCTCGGTTGAAAACCAAGGGTGCTAGTCACCTATGTGGCGAACGTTCCCTGTGAGGAGGACGGCAGACAAACGCATTTTCCTTGCAGTTTTCTTCCTATATATAAAAAAGTATGCTACTTGGTGTCCACTTAGTCAACAAACGATTGTGCCAACCTTGACCATTGGATTGACATTCAACGTCTGCCGCGTTTCTTCAGTCTCTTCTTCCTCGAGCATAAAAGCCAAACCAGCCTGGCGGGACCTCCCGCTCCCGCCTCCCACGGTGGCTGTGATCTTCCCGGCTCTGCTCGTTCCGTCGAGGCCTCACCATCGCCCTCTGCCTTGGTTCGCTTTCGCCGTGGCGCCGCCCTCCGGTGTTGTCAACATGGTCAACAACCGAGAGGAATAAGGAGATATTTGTACATGGTGAGGATGACAAGAGGGACCCAAAGAAGACGCTGCAGTAATTTTGTTTTTCGGACGGAGAAGGGTATCAACTGGGTTGTGCGGGACCCGTGGCCCGTCTAGCCTGTGCTTTTATTTCATATGTTTAGCACATGACCAGCCAGTTTGTTTTTTCCTTTACGAAAATGGCTAGCCAGCTATTTTGTTTTTTGAGAATAACCAACGTAGGCCTACTTGCTTTTCTACGCCCTGCTGAGCCGTAAATCTTTCAAGACGAGGAGGGATGCATTTTGCCGAGAAAATGGGCTATAAGTAATAAGAAATGGGCTATAAATAATAATAAATGGGTTGTAAAATGAAAAAAATACAGCAAACAGGCAATTAGTTCCAAAATACTGTTTTCTTTCGGATTTTGATATTTTAAATTTCATTGTTTTTGTGCGGGTAGAATTTCATTGAATTTAAATTAAGGTATATTTAGATTTAAAATTAATTTGAATCTGGCTAGAAATTCCGGGTTGTATGCTGTTTGGGACAGATTTGGAGGCTGACTTGTGGGTCTACTAGGTTGACGTGTACTTTGGCTTTGTCAACTTAGTCCACAAACCATTCTAGCAGCGATGACCGTTGGATGTTAATCCAACGGCCGTCTTCTTCTTCAATATCGATCTTCTTGCTCGGCCGCCCAAACCCGGCTTCGGTGGGGGCTGCTCCGCCTCCGTGGCGGTGTCTTTGCCGCCGAGCACCGCCCCACCCTACTTCATTGCTTGGCAGGCCATTCCTCTACTCACTCACACCTCCTGTTATTTTCCGGTGGCGGCAGCGGACGATAAACCCTCGTACTCCCACCGCGTGGGCAACCATTGCCGAGTCTTCCCGGCTCTGTAGCCGTTCCTTCCAAGGCCTCGCCGTCGTCCACCACCACGGTGCTCTCGGCATGGCCTGGTCAACGTGGTCAACGAACGACATCCGTCGGCCGTGGACTGTACGCGCAAAATAATGATTCATCCACCTGACAGCTGGGACCCACCGGAAGGGCCTTTGTATTTCGCGAAAAAACGTTCCCCCCGCTGACATGTCGAACCCACCAGTTATATCTTCGCACGCAAGGAAGTGCCTTCTTATTACGCACAAAAAAATGAATACCCCCCTGCTAGCTGGGACCCACCATAGTGGGAGGATGACTTGTGGGCCAACTAAGTTGACGGGGATGGAGGGCTTTGTCAACTTAGTCAATATGAACGATTCTAGCTCTAGTGACCGTACGATGTCCATCCAATGGCCGTAGTGCTTCTTCAACCTCTGGTCTTCTTGCTCCAGCCGCCTAAAGCAGCGCCGGTCATGCCGCATGCTCCTGCCTCCCGTGGCCGGTGCCGCTGGAGGCCTCACCGCCCCTACTATTCCCACCATCGGCCAGTGCCTGCGGCGACGGCATCCTCACACCGCAGCCGAACCAGTGAACCCTCATACTCCTCTCCGCGCGGGCTTCCACTACCGCGTCTTCCTTGGCTCCGCGTCGTCCCCTTCCTAGGCCTCGCCGTCGTCCACCGCCGTGGTGCTCTCGGCGCGGCCTGGTCAACATGGTCAAGGAACGACTTCCATCGGACGTGGACTGTACGTGGAGAGGCTGACAGCTGGGTCCACGGCCGCGGCAAGGAAGTGCCTCCTTATTACGCGGAAAATAATGATTCCTCCACCTGACAGCTAGGACCCACCGGACGGGCCACTGTATTTCACGGAAACAACATTTCCCCCTGACTGCTGGGACCCACCAGCTTCATCTTCGCACGCAAGGAAGTGCATCTGGGCAAAAAAAACGATTCGCCCCCCTGACTGCTGGGACCCACCAGCTACACCTTCGCACGGAAGGAAGTTCGTCCGGGCAAAAAAAAACGATTTGCCCCCTGACTGCTGGGACCCACCGGCTACATCTTCGCACGCAAGGAAGTGCGTCCGGGCAAAGAAAAACGATTCGCCCCACATTGCTGGGACCCACCAGCTACATCTTCGCAGTAAGGAAGTGCACGGCGGTCGGGACATACCGGTCGAAGCGTGCGTGGCGTTGTCATCACGGTCGCGAATGTACGTACATATTGGTCGATGTAGAGGCGCCGCGACGTGTCGTAGTAGAGGCGTGCACGTAGCATGTACACGCACGCATAGCCGCCGTGGTGCAAGAAAGAAAAATCTGACCACACATGTGTACATACGGCGGGGTCTCGAACGCCTACTCGCGCATACACGCACGGCCAGGGCTCGTGTACATGGCTGGGTCGGAACGGAGAAACAGCGTCGTCGTCGTGTTCATGGGGAGGCAACGGAATGCGTCGTGTTCATGGGGAGGCAACGGAATGCGTCGTGTTCATGGGGAGGCAACGGAATGCATCGTGTTCATCGGGAGGCAACGGAACGCGTGGGAGCCAACCGGCTGGGTCGGAACAGAATGTGTGGTCGTGTTCATCGGGAGGGCTTGGACGGAACAGGCGATGGAAACGAGGCCTGGCGTACCACACAACGGAGGAAACGGACCTCCTATGTTCGAGCAGGGGTCCTGTTGATCGGGAGGGTGTGGCGTCGCAAAAAAGGGCCAACGGACCTCCTACGGTCTAAACGGGGGTCCTGTTGATCGGGAGGGGTGTGGCGTACCGCAAAACGGACGAAACGGACCTCCTATGGTCGAAACGGAGGTCATGTTCATCTGGAGGGGTGTGGCGTACCGCAAAACGGGACTCCACGGGATACTGTTCATCTCCACCATCGACCTCCTCCAGCCTCCACGGGCTCCTGTTCATCCAGCCTCCACCGCGCTACTCCACAGCTCTTGTTCAACCACCCCTCCACTGTCTACTGTTCATCCAGCCCTCCACACCACGGGGTCCTGTTCAACCACCCCTCCACGGGTACCCCTCCACCGTCTACTGTTCATCCAGCCCTCCACCACACCACAGGGTCCTGTTCATCCAGAGGCAATGCCACCGCTCACTATTCATCCAACCCCCCCCCCCCCCCTCGCAACACTCACTGTTCAACCCAGGCAAGATCGATCGGCTTGATTAGCAGCGATAGCAAAGGAATCGCCGATCGGGTTCGATTAATAGCCATCGATCGACCGCTTTCGGGTTCGGTAACACGTAACTGCGGTCTGCAATCGCCGGGTTCGATTAGAGCCCAACGCCTCGCCGGGTTCGATTAGAGCTAACGCCGCACGCACGCTGCAGCGTCGTGTATGAGAGAAAGCAGCGCGCATCGCCGGCCCCGACCTCCCACCGTAACCGGGAACTCCCGAAATTTTCCTCCCCCTCGCTTCTACCACGGTTTTTTTCGTCATGGACGGCCCAAAGAATGTCATGCAGCTGTGTCTCCGGCCCTCCCAGGACGAAAAGCCTATTTTCTGTCATGATTTTTTATCATAGAAGTAGGAGCCCACCACATCTATGATGATACCGGGTTTTGTCACAATTATCGTCATAGAAGTGTCATATGTATGACAGGAAAAAAAATTCGTTCGACCCAAAATGTCACAGATGTGTCTTTTTTTGTAGTGATATTGCAAACCCTACAGCAGGGATCCCTCACGCTTGCGCGACACGGAGAGAACCATAGGACAACACCAATAATAAAACATGCAATTCAAACCAATCATGATCATCAATCAACCCATAGGACAAAACAGATCTACACAAACATCATAGGATAGCCATACGTCATTGGGAAATAATATAGAGTTGAGCACCATGTTTAAGTAGAGATTACAGTGGGGAGAAGAGGTGTTACACCGCTGCATAGAGGGGGAGAGAGTTGGTGATGACGACGACGAAGTTGTTGGTGTAGATCACAGTGACGATGATGGCCCCGACGGTGTTCCGTCGCCACCGCGAGAGAGGGGAGAGAGCCCCCCTCCTTCTTCTTCCTTGACCTCTCCCCTAGATGGGAGGAGGGTTTCCCCTCTGTTCCTTAGCCTCCATGGTGTCGGAGAGGCGGGAGCCCCTCCGAGATTGGATCTCTCTCTCTCTCTCTCTCTCTCTCTCTCTCTCTCTCTCTCTGTGTGTGTGTGTGTGTGTGTGTGTGTGTGTGTGTGTGTGTGTTTCCTTTTGTTTCTGCACTCCCAGATTCTGGCCTTTCACCGTTTCTTAAATTCCCAGAGGTTTGTAACTCCGATTGGGCTGAAATTTTGACACGATTTTTATCCGCATATTAGCTTTCTTGCAGTAGAAGAAGGGCACCAACCGCCTTACGGGGTGGCCACAAGGGCCCAGGGCGCACCCTACCCCCTGGGGCGCCCCTGCCTTGCCACCACCTCGGGCATCGTCTCGCGTTGATTCCACTTCCCAAAATTCGCATATATTCCAAAAAAATCCATAAGTTTTATCCCGTTTGGACTCCGTTTGATATGGATTTTCTGTGAAACAAAAAACATGCAACAAACAGGAACTGGCAAGGGCCTAATCGGATCAATATGTTAGTCCAAGAAAATCATATAAATTGTTGCCAAAAGTATGTAAAAGTTGTAGAATATTGGCATGGAACAATAAAAAATTATAGATACGACGGAGACGTGTCAGCTACTTGTGAGCTGAGTTAGGATTTCCTCGAAGAGGAGAAGATGATGCAGTACAATAGAGATAAGTATTTCCCTTGGTTAACAACCAAGGTTATCAATCCAGTAGGAGAACCACGCAAGACCACGTGAACAACACCTGCACACAAAAGAACAAATACTTGCACCCAGCGCGATCAAGGGGGTTGTCAATCCCCTCGGCACTTAATTGCAAGGATCAAGTCTGATAATGGTAGATAGATAAACAAAAACACAAAATAAAATAACAGTAAATAAGTTGCAGCAAGGTATTTTTGGATTTTTAATGTACGATAAAGATAGATCCGGGGGCCATAGTTTTGACTAGAGGCTTCTCTCTCGAACAAAAAGCATACTGTGGGTAAACAAATTATTGTTGGGCAATTGATAGAAAACTGCATAGTTATGACGATATCCAAGGAAACGATCATGTATATAGGCATCACGTCCGAGACAAGTAGACCGAGTCCTTCCTGCATCTATTACTATTACTCCACACATCGAGCGCTATCCAGCATGCATCTAGAATATTAAGTTAGTAAAGAATGGAGTAATGCCTTAAGCAAGACAACATGATGTAGACAAAGTAAACTCAAGCAATATGAATAAACCCCTTCGTTTATCATTAAGGACAATAATACAAATATGTGCGTTTTCCCTTTCTGTCACTGGGATATAAAGCACCTCAAGATTGAACCCATTACAAAGAACCCCTCCCATTGCAAGATAAATCAATCTAGTTGGCCAAACCAAATGGATAGATCAGAGAGGAATACAAAGCTATACTAAACATGGATAAAAGAGTTCAAAGAAGACTCAAATAATATTCATCAATAATCTGATCATAAACCCACAATTCATCGGATCCCAACAAACACACCGCAAAACAAGATTACATCGAATAGATCTCCAAGAACATCAAGGAGAACACTGTATTGAAGATCAAAGAGAGAGAGAAGAAGTCATCTAGCTACTAGCTATGGACCCGTAGGTCTGTGGTAAACTACTCACACATCATGGAAGGGCAACAATGTTGATGTAGAGGCCATCCGTGATTGATCCCCCCTCCGGCAGAGTACCAGAAAAGGTCTCCAGATGGGATCTCCGAGCAAAAGAAACTTGCGGCGGTGGAAAAGTCTTTTGGATGGCTCTCTACTGGTTTCCCGATTTTAGAGAATTGATAGAGGTGGAATTAGGTCAGATGGAGCCACAAGGGGACAACAAGCCACTAGGGCGCGCCCTACTACCTTGTCGTCTCCTCGTTGCACGTGTAGTCTCCTCCCAAAGCTTCTAGGGTCCCTCTTGCCCAGAAAAAAATCATCAAAAAGTTTCGTGGCATTTGGACTTTGTTTGGTACTGATTTCCTAGAAAACCAAAAACAGGCAAAAAACAACAACTGACACTTGGCACTAAGTTAATAGGTTAGTCCCAAAAATGATATATAATTATATATAAAACATCCAAGATTGATACTATAATAGCATGGAACAATAAAAAATTACAGATACGTTGGAGATGTATCAATCACCTCGAGGGGCCCGAGCTCGCCACACTATTAGTTTGTAAACTTGTCTGGCTCGAAGCAATTGGCATCGGCTACCATGAAGACGCGGGCACCAAGGAATTGTTGACACACGTGGCACACGATCGAGCTAGCGAGCCAGATTTTAATCTCCAGAATGGTATCACGTGATTCAAAGGATGAGTGTGTTTTGGGGCTGACGTGGACACACAATAACATGCGATTCGCACGCTGCACACCAGCGCAGCACGTGGGCACACCGGCCTCCATGCAACATATAATCGAGTGAAAATGTCTATTTTCTTGGAAGGGGATGAAACAACAAATCAAAGTGTTTGTGAGACAGTTTTTGGTCTATCAGCAAGCGAAGATGGAGAGGATTTTTCTAGCAGGATTACTACAACCACTTCCTATTCCACAATGACCCTGGGCAGTGATATCATTGGACTTCATCGAAGGCCTACCCAAATCATTTGGCTACAATGCCATACTTGTCATGGTTGATTAGTTTACCAGGTATGCTCATTTCATACCATTGACCCACCCGCTTATAGCTCTGGATGTGGCAAAAGTATTAATGCAGGAGATCTTCAAGTTGAACGTGTTGCCGTTGGGGATCATTTCAGACAGGGATCACATCTTCACTAGTGAGGTGTGGCAAGAATGGTTTCATCTGTGCCGAACTGAACTAGAGATGAGCTCGTCCTATCATCCACAAATGGACGGTCAAACGGAGCGCGTTAAGTAGTGCATGGAGACTTTCCCCCGATGTTCAGTGCATTCATGTGCAGGCAATTGGGCGAAGTGGCTAGCACTCGCAAAATACTGGTATGACACATGTTTCCACTCAGCTCTGGGAAGAACATCTTTTGATGTAATCTATGAGCATCTACCTCGAGAGTTTGGCACCGACCAAATAGAAGAAAGTACGGTGCCAATTTTGGATGCTTGGTTGTGAGAACGAGAAGTTCTCCGTGAGCATCTTCAGGAACATCACAAAAAAGCTCAAATAGGATGAAAAAGGGTTGATCGCCACCGTATGGAGGGATCCTTCTACGTTGGCACATAGTCTTCCTCAAAATGTAGCCATTTACTCAGACGTGTAACATCCCAAATTTTCTATTTGGATGTTATACATAGGTCATCATATGCATATCATACTTTATTTGCATTTTGTTTGTGATCCTAGAAATCTTAAGCAACTCAAGGACCCACGGAGAGAGTCGGGGATTTCGTTTATTTTCATATTTGAATTTTCTCAAATTTGAAAACAAGATCATTTTGATTTTAATAATTTTTCTCTCTAAAATATTTCCAATATTAAAATAAATGAGTGGAGATAAAATGAGTTCTCCAAAATAAGAGGGGAATATTGCAGGAAAAATGTTAAAATCAAATAAATATTTTATTTGGAATTTTATTGCTATTTTATTTGAATTAGAAAAATATGCATTTTTCAAAATTGCATTTTAGGCCAGAAAAATGTTCACTTTGTTCTAAATATTTTATTTTTACGGTGAAAATTGTTTTTGGCATTTTTTAATTTTTTTATATTTTATTAGGATTTTTGTTTTTTGGCAGATTTTTTTTAAGTTCACTTGACTAGTAGAAGGCCCAAAGCAGGCGTGGCGCCCAGCGCCTTCCTCCCGTCGTTGCCGTGCCTGGCACAGACATCGAGGGGGAGTCCGAGCCGGACTCCGCCAAGGGTCGGCCCCTCGCGCAAGATGGCCTTTAAATAGGCCGAGGCCCGCCAACCACCACGCCGCTGCCCACGCCGCAAACTGTCGCCGCTTGCCGCTCTTTGCGCCGCCGCAAGACGCCGCCGCACTCGCCTGCGTGACGCCGCCTTCGCCCGAACCCTTACTGGAGCCCGCCTCGCCGAATCTCGCCTCGCCGCCGCCGCTTTTCTCGAAGAACCGGTAAAAACCGCCACCATCGCCCGTTTTTTTTGGTTTTTCGTTTTGGATCGGATTTTTTCTTCGGTTCCACTAATTAGAGAACGTTCACCAGAACGCATGTGTTCGCGAACGCGTTCGTTCGTTTGTTGTTGATAACGAACGTTCGTTCGTTAGTCTTTTTCTTTTTATTTTATTTTCGGCGAGTGACCTATCTGCGATTATTTTTATCGCAGTTTAGCCCCTGATCTTCAAACGCTCGCAACTTTTTAACCGTTTGTCCAAATCCAGTGAAAATAACGTCATAATCTTCGTGTCAAACCCCTGTTTCCATTTAATCAACTTGAACATGGTTTTGACAAATTAAAATTTTGTTTCAAGAAGTTTTGATTTCGAACTTCTTTTGATCGTACTTTGAGTTTCGTAGCTCCGATTTGATTGATTCTTTTTGCAAATCGAAGCACTTCAGTTGAACTTTCAGTTTGGATTTTCTCATCTGAGTTTTACCCTTGCAGCTATGCTTGAGTGCTTATGTATGCTATTGTTTGTTTGTGATAGAATTTCCGGAGTGCAAAGCATGCTACTACGAGTCTCTAGGGTTTGCAGATCGTCAGCAAGGCAAGTAACACTTTGATCATATCCCTTTACTACCCAGTTTTTATGCATTGGTTTCAATCCTCAAACACCGGGTTAGGATTTGATAACAAGTGGGTATTGGGAAGTAGTTGATGAGGTAGAATCTATTGTCCTTTATTTAAACCCTGGGAGTTACTACGTTATGCTTATACTGCTATGCTATGCTCGTAGACATGGATTAGTTTGAGTGATTCATGACAGTTGTGAGTATTATTATGAACTAGGAGTTTATTTAAGGTGGCTACTTTAACACACATCTGGGTGGATTGTTTGTGGGCACCTGGGGAATCCAGTGTTGTCCAAGGAGATCTCGGGGAATCTGTGTGATCATCCTATGGTTCGCCACCCAGGCTCAAAGGGATCATAAGATTATTCATGCTAGACACTTTCGTGTGCAGCCACAAGCCATTATGGGCTCTGGCGTAGTTGAGTAAGTTGTGAGAATCCTTTCCATGATGGGCTAGCAGATGTAGGGGATTGTAGGTGTACCGGCCTATCTATCGGTTAAGGGGACCTCTTCGGAAAGACTATGTCTCGGTCATCCATTTCTCAAACGTCATGCAGTGCGAGAAATTCAATGGAGGAGATCGAGTCTTCTGGGGAAAAGTGCGCAAACCTCTGCAGAGTGTACAAACTAATCATGGTTAGCCGTGTCCCCGGTTATGGACATTTTGAGTATCTGGTTCTTGAGTTATTGATGTGATCTCAACACTCTTAATTAATTTTGTTGGGTTGTTAATTACTATTTAATTGGGATTGAGATGGGGTTTCCATTCTCAATGTTTATCAACCACCTTTGTAGTTAAATAAATTGTATTCCATTGCAGTAGGGAAAAACTGGTTTTTCGCAAAAACATGATAACCATAGAGCATCCGCCAGCCATATATGCATGCAGTGTTAGCATTTACCTTGTTCATTGCTCTACAGTGTTATTTTGCCAGCATATTCCATGTGCTAACCCATTTCGGGCTGCAACGTATTATGTTGCAGACTCTTCAGACGAAGAGTAAGGTGCGCTAGGTCGTTGTCGTGCACTCAGCTATGCCATTGGAGTTGATGGACTCATTTACCTTTGATGCTTCCGCAGTTATCTTATTTAGATGGCCTTAAGCCATATTATTGTATTAAGTTCTCTTTTGACTCATTCGATGTAATAAGTGTGTGATTGCAATCTGTTATAAGTCCTTCAAGTACTATGTGTGTCAGCATTACCGATCCAGGGATGACACTTATGCACAGAGATTTGACCGTTTGAGGTCGGATCACTACAAGATGGTATCAGAGCACAAGCTGACTGTAGGATGCAGCCACTAAGATAAGCCATAGGTCACTCTTCTCTACTCATTTCTGACTCCTCTCCATTTTCCACTCTATAGATGCCGGACCCACGGAACATGTTTGCTCAACCGGATGAAGACATGCCCTTTGGACGACACTTGAAGGAAGTCACTAGGTACGTGAACATCGGAATAACAAGCTTCACTGGGACCTACACCGCCACTTTACCAGAAGAGGAGCGTTGGATGATTCGAGTTCATGTTCCAGGAAGGACATTCACGCCAGTTACTGAGCCCATAGAGTTTTCCTTTGATGCACCAACCTGGAGCCTAGGAAAGAGCATGGCAGCCCACATCACCATGTGACGCATCGGTGAAGTCTACAACAAGGATCTTAAGGACACGATCTACCAGATATGTGGGCGCCGAGATGAGCAATGGGAGATAATCAGCACCATGAGGGACAAGTCCATTGTAGCCTTCATCCAGGAGTTAAACCAGCATATTCGCCGCCAGGAGAACCAAGTGTGCGCTAGCATGATAGATCTGAAGAAGGTGATGACCAGGAACATGGAGCTTGAAGAGGAACTCAAGTTTACATGCGATGGATACGAAGAGGAAATTGCAGTGCTACTGGAGAAGAATGAAGACCTGAAGAAGAAGCTAGGAGTATTCATGGGAGACCCCGCGCCAGGAGGAGATGACGACCATCCCGAGGACTACATCATCATCGATGACACCGACTCCGACCCGACAAAGAGTGATGATGATTACGAAGACAAAGCTGGAGCGGATATCATGGAGTCTTCCACCGATCAAAATTTCTAGTCGACCACCATATTATCAGTAGTATTCCCCCATGTATATAGTAGTAGTCCGAGTATTTTGTAACGGTAGTTAGATTGTTTGTATGCCCTTGTTTGAATTGGTGTTTGTCTCATGTGCATATGGGTAGTGCTTTCTCTTTAGACCTCATTCTATTCTAATCTCTCCCCTCTAAACCCATCAGATGCCTCTGAGACATGACCCTGGATTTGTCTTCCCACCAGAGCTCACTCAGTTGATCCAACAGCAGAATACCTTGATGCAGCTACTAGTTCAGAACCAAGGCAACAACAACAACCCGCCGCCACCACCTCCAGTTGACAACTTAGCCCGTTTTCCGAGGTTGAATCTACCAGTGTTTTCCAGTTGCACCGAGCCGATTGTTGCTGATGACTGGCTACGCAGGATAGGAAGGGAGTTGACCACCGCATGTTGCCTGAGATCTTTGAGAAGGTGCGCTTTGGCCTTTACCTGGCTGGGCGGACCCTTGACCTCATGGTGGGAGAATTACGCAGCCACATTCCCCATAGCCAATGTTACTTGGGATCAATTTCAGCAAGCGTTTCGCACTGCACATGTCTCAACTGGAGCTATGAGCATGAAGAAGCGTGAGTTTCACAACTTACGCCAGGGAACCGTCTTGTGGGGGCGATTACATGGATGAGTTCGATAAGTTAGCTCGCTATGCCGGATGATGTGGCCACAGATGCATAAGCGGGAGAAGTGTATGGAAGGGCTGAATGATGAGTTGAGTATGCAGTTGATGGTGGCAACATTCACAAATTACCAGGAGTTGGTAGACATGGCTCTTATGATTGAAGGGAAGCAGCAGCAGATAGAGAGCCGCAAAAGGAAATATGGACAAGGGAAGTATAATTCTGGAGCATCGCAGAAGCCTCACTTTACCCCAAACTCGGGAGGATATACCCATAACCATGGAGGCCGCACTCACAATGGAGGTTCAGTCAACATTATTGGGAAAGATTCATGAAGCTCAGAAGGATGACAAAGAAATTGCTGAGATAAAGGAGAAAATGAGTAAAGGAAAAGACAAGGGTTTTCGAGAGGATGAGCACGAAACCTTATGGTTTGAGGATCGTGTATACGTACTCAATAATGCAGAGATCAGGAAGTTAATACTTCAGGAAGCTCATGACTCGCCATACTCGATACACCCCGGAAACACCAAGATGTATTTAGATTTGAAGGAGTGTTTCTAGTGGAATGGTATGAAGAAGGATATTGCCGAGTATGTAGCCGTGTGTGATGTATGTCATAGAGTGAAGGCAGAACATCAGAAGCCAGCAGGATTACTGCAGCCCATGTCGATACCCGAATGGAAGTGGGACAAGCTCGGCATGGATTTTATCACCGGATTACCCAGGACCCGATCGAGATATGATTCTATCTGGGTAGTAGTGGATCGTTTGACCAAAGTGGCACACTTTATCCCAGTGAAAACCACCTAACGAGTGCGAAGTTGGCCAAGATATATATGACCAGTATCGTATGTCTGCATGGGGTTTTGAGGACCATCGTATCAGATAGAGGAACACAGTTCACTTCGAAGTTTTGGAACCAGTTGCACCAGACTTTGGGTACCAGGCTAGAGTTCAGTAGAGCCTTTCATCCGCAGACAGATGGACAGACCTAGAGAGTCAATCAGATTCTGGAGGACATGTTGAGAGCCTGTGCATTAGATTATGGATCCAATTGGGATGATAATTTACCTTACGCGGAGTTCTCATACAACAACAGTTATCAAGCTAGTTTGAAGATGGCACCCTTCGAAGCTTTGTATGGGAGAAGGTGCAGGACACCGTTGATGTGGGATGAAGTTGGAGACAGCCAGTTGTTTGGACCGGATCTGATCAAGGAGTCGGAAGAGAAGGTTAAGTTGATTCGCGACAGACTAAAGGTAGCTCAGTCTAGGCAGAAGCGTTATGCAGACTTCAAACGCAAGGAGGTAGTCTATGAGATCGGAGACAGAGCATATCGTCGTGTGTCACCTCTGCGAGGAGTTAAACAATTTCGAGTTAAGGGAAAGTTAGCCCCGAGATTTGTAGGACCATACCGAGTTTTGGAACGTATGGGAGAAGTGGCCTACAAGTTGGAGTTACCCGAAGGATTGTCAGGAGTTCATGATGTGTTTCATGTTTCCCGATTGAAGAAGTGCCATGCGAGAGATGGCTGATATTCCTCTAAGAGATCTGATGGAAGCAATTCGGTTGGACGATGACCTAACCTACAAGGAGAAACCGTCAAGATTCTCGAGTTTGCCACCGAAAGTTACGTGCAGCAAGGTTATCAAGTTTTGCAAAGTTCAGTGGAGCCACCATAACGAGGATGAAGCCACCTGGGAACAAGAGGAAGAACTACGAAAAGACCACCGCACCTATTTTCTAGCCAACCCGAATCTCGAGGGCGAGATTCATCTTAAGGGGGGTAGGTTTGTAACATCCCAAATTTTCAATTTGGATGTTATACATAGGTCATCATATGCATATAATATTTTATTTGCATTTTGTTTGTGATCCTAGAAATCTTAAGCAACTCAAGGACCCACAGAGAGAGAGTTGGAGATTTCATTTATTTTCATATTTGAATTTTCTCAAATTTAAAAACAGGATCATTTTGATTTCAATATTTTTTCTCTCTGAAATATTTCCAATATTAAAATAAATGGGTGGAGATAAAATGAATTCTCCAAAATAAGAGGGGAATATTGGAGGAAAAATGTTAAAATAAAATAAATATTTTATTTGGATTTTATTGCTATTTTATTTGAATTAGAAAAATATGCATTTTTCAAAATTGCATTTTTAGGCTAAAAAATGTTCACTTTGTTCTAAATATTTTATTTAGACGGTGAAAATTGTTTTTGGCATTTTTAGAATTTTTATAGATTTTATTAGGATTTTTGTTTTTCCGCAGAATTTATTTAAAAAGTTCCGCCCTCTTGGGTCAAGGCTCAGCGAGCATGACCTCAGGCCGCCTTCCTCCTCATGGCCACCGTGCCTAGCACAGACACCGAGGGGGAGGCCGAGCCGGACTTCGTCCCGAGCCGGCCCCGCGCACAATCCACGCCGCCCCCTGGCCTTTAAATAGGCCAAGGCCCCTGCCGCCACCACCCGCTGCGGCCGGCCGCCTCGCTGAGCCACGCCACGCCGCAAGAATCGCCTTGCCGCCGCTGCCGCCAAGACGCTATCAAGACCACGCCATGACGCCGCCCCGCTCACCGAACCCCGCAGCCCAAGCCGCAGCCCCGCTGGAGACCCGCCTCGCCGGATCTCGCCTCGCCACCGCCGGTTTTTCTCGAAGAACCGGTAAAGGCCGCCACCGTCGCCCGTTTTTTTTATTTTCTTTTTGGATCGGTTAGATCGGTTTTTTTTCTTCGGTTCCGCTAATTAACGAACGTTCAACCGAACGCATGTGTTCACGTACGCATTCGTTTGTTTGTCATTGATAACGAACGTTCGTTCGTTAGTCTTTTTCTTTTTATTTTATTTTCGGCCAGGGACCTATCTGTGATCATTTTTATCGCAGTTTAGCCCCTAATCTTCAAACGCTCGCAACTTTTTAACCGTTTGTCCAAATCCAGTGAAATAACGCCATAATCTTCGTCTCGAACCCCTCTTTCAATTTAATCAACTTGAACATGGTTTTGACAAATTAAAATTTGGTTTCAAGCAGTTTTGATTTCGAACTTCTTTTGATCGTACTTTGAGTTTCGTAGCTCTGATTTGATTGATTCTTTTTGCAAATCGAAGCACTTTAGTTGAACTTTCAGTTTGGGTTTTATCGTCTGAGTTTTACCCTTGCAGCTATGCTTGAGTGCTTATGTATGATATTGTTCGTTTGCGATAGAATTTCCGGAGTGCGAAGCGTGCTACTACGAGTCTCTAGGGTTTGCAGATCGTCAGCAAGGCAAGTAACACTTTGATCATATCCTTTTACTACCCTGTTTTTATGCATTAGTTTCAATCCTCAAACACTTTATGGTTAGGATTTGATAACATGTGGGTACTGGGAAGTAGTTGATGAGGTAGAATCTATTGTCCTTTATTTAAACCCTGGGAGTTACTACGTTATGCTTATACTGCTATGCTATGCTCATAGACATGGATTGGTTTGAGTGATTCATGACAGTTGTGAGTATTATTATGAACTAGGGGTTTATTTAAGGTGGCTACTTTAACACACATCTGGTTGGATTGTTTGTGGGCACCTGGGGAATCCAGTGTTGTCCAAGGAGATCCCGGGGAATCCGTGTGATCATCCTATGGTTCGCCACCCAGGCTCAAAGGGATCATAAGATTATTCATGCTAGACTATTTCGTGTGCAGCCACAAGCCATTATGGGCTCTGGCGTAGTTGAGTAAGTTGTGGGAAATCTTTCCATGATGGGCTAGCTGATGTAGGGGATTGTAGGTGTATCGGCCTATCTATCGGTTAAGGGGACCACTTCGGAAAGACTATGTCTCGGTCATCCGTTTCTCAAACGTCATGCAGTGCAAGAAATTCAACGGAGGAGATCGAGTCTTGTGGGGAAAAGTGCGCAAACCTCTGCAGGGTGTACAAACTAATCATGGTTAGCCGTGTCCCCGGTTATGGACATTTTGAGTATCTGGTTCTTGAGTTATTGATGTGATCTCAACACTCTTTATTAATCTTGTTGGGTTGTTAATTACTATTTAATTGGGATTGAGATGGGGTTTCCATTCTCAATGTTTATCAACCAACTTTGTAGTTAAATAAATTATATTCCATTGCAGTAGGGAAAAACTGGTTTTTCGCAGAAACATGATAACCATAGAGCCTCCACCAGCCATATATGCATGTAGTGTTAGCATTTACCTTGTTCATTGCTCTACAGTGTTATTTTGCCAGCATATTCCATGTCTTTGACCCATTTTCGAACTGCAACGTATTATGTTGCGAGACTTTTGAACGAAGAGTAAGGTGCGCTAGGTCGTTGTCGTGCACTCAGCTATGCCGTTGGAGTTAATGGACTCATTTACCTTCGATGCTTCCGCAGTTATCTTATTTAGATGTCCTTAAGCCATATTATTGTATTAAGTTCTCTTTTGAGACATTCGATGTAATAAGTGTGTGATTGCACTGTGTTATAAATCCTTCAAATACTGTGTGTGTCAGCATTACCCATCTAGGGATGACACTTATGCACAGAGATTTGACCATTTGAGGTCAGATCACTACAAGACGCGTGTGGCGCGCCGGTCATTCCAGAAACTAGCCTTCTGCTACTACGGCCGTATACCATCCAACCCAAAGTGGGTGTTGTGGCCTATCGCTTATTCTGCTGGCGACCAACAAGATTCACCCATTGGTGCATGTGTCTCTCCTTAAGCGGGTAGTGGGAGCGGATGTTCCTGTAAGTGCCGAATGACCACCCTCTAACACCATTATTGTAACGCCCCCGATGCGGCTATAACTCCCACGTGTCGAGGCACGACTTAGAGGCATAACCGCATTGAAAGCAATGTCGCAAGTGAGGTAATCTTCACACAACCCATGTAATAAATAAGGGAAAGAGGTACATAGTTGGCTTACGATCGCCACTTCACACAATACATAAATAAACATCCATCATTAAGTACACTCAAGGTCCGACTACGGAACCAAAATAAAAGAAGATACCCCAAATGCTACACAGATCCTCGATCGTCCCAAGCTGAGCACCACTCACGATCATCGGAAAAGACACATAGTAACGACCACGTTCCTCGTCGAACTCCCACTTGAGCTCGGTTGAGTCACACTGACCGGCATCGTCGGCACTGCAATTTGTTTTGGGAAGTATCTGTGAGTCACGGGGACTCAAAGCAATCTCACACCAGCGAGATCAAGACTATTTAAGCTTATAGGAAGGACAGAGTAGTAAAGTGGAGCTGCGACAAGCGACTAGCATATATGGTGGCTCCATCGCATAAAGAGAGCGAGAAGAGGAGCAAAACGCAGACGTGAAACTAATAGCGATCAAGAAGTGATCTGAACTACTTACGTCGGACATAACTCCAACACCGTGTTCACTTCCCGGACTCACGAGAAGAGACCATCACGGTTACACACGCAGTTGATGTGTATTTTAAATGAGGTCAACTTTGAGTTTTCTACAACCGGACATTAACAAATTCCCATCCGCCTCATAACCGCATGCACGGCTTTGAAAAGATATTACCTGCGGGGGTGTCCCAACTTAGCCCATTATAAGCTCTCACGGTCAGCGAAGGATATTCCTTCTACCGGGGAAGACCGGTCAATCTCGAAATCCGGACTACAAGACATTTCGTGACAAAGAATAAAACAAGACCAGCAAAGCCGCCCGATTGTGCCGACAAATCCCGATAGGAGCTGCACATATCTCGTTCTCGAGGCACATCCGGGATGAGCAGTCCATACAACTAAAACCAGACCTCAAGTTGCCTTGAGGCGGCTGACAGGGCTCTAGTTCGGGCCGACACTTTCGAAGGAGCACTGGTCCGGGGGTAAAATAAAGATGACCCTCGGGCTCGCGAAAACCGGGGAAAAAAGGCTTAGGTGGCAAATGGTAAAACCAATGTTGGGCCTTCTCCGACGAGTCTTATTCAAAGCGAATCATCAAGGGGTCCCATAAATCACCCAACCGTAGTGTAAGGAACGCGAAATCAAGGAACATAACACGGTATGACGGAAACTAGGGTGGCAAGAGTGGAACAAAACACCAGGCATAAGGCCGAGCCTTCCACCCTTTACCAAGTATATAGATGTATTAATTATAGCAGATATATATAGTGATATCCCCAACAAGTAAACATGTTCCAACAAGGAACAACATCTCCATGTTCCAACAAGGAACAAACTTCATCTTCACCGCAACTAACAACGCTTATAAGAGAAATTTGAGCAAAGCGGTAACATAGCCAATCAACGGTTTGCTAGGAAAGGATGGTTAGGGGCTGACATGGCAATATGGGTGGCATGATATAGCAAGTGGTAGGCATGGCAAGCATAGGCATAGCAAAAGAGCGAGCATCTAGCATAGCAAAGATAGAAGTGATTTCGAGGGTATGGTCATCTTGCACTGCAATGTTCTCGAGAGTTGTCGAAAGCTTGATCCTCGTAAGCGTTCTCAACAGGTTCCTCGTTCACGTACTCATCTCCGGCTCTACCCAAAGCAACAACACAAACAAAGGAACCACAATAAATCACGGTGCAATGCACAATCAACATGATGCAAAACATGGCATGATCATGAACTTGCTCAAATGCAGAAACTAATGCCACCACTGAGTTGGTGGGATTTTTCTACCCAAAACATATATAATATGTTAGGGTTGCGATGAGAAATCAACACAAATGCACCAAGTCAAAACACGCCTAAAATGGTTGTTAACAGAAATGGCATTTTCCATATTTGGAAACGTCCGAAATGGACTTGCCTGAAATGGAAAGAGAGGCTATCGAGAAGCGAAAAGCAGGGGATAAGGGAAAAATATAAGGAAGAGGGCTACCGAGAGGTCGACTGGTGGCCCTCTTGTCATAGAGACAGTGGTTTAGCGAGTTTAAAAAGGGGGAAGAAAAACAGCCTGGGGGAATCGAACCCGGGTCTCCCGTTGGAACTCTGCCCTGCTACCACTTGGGCTAGGCGGCGGCGACGACAGAGAAGGGGCCTCGGCCCTTAACTACTTACCGCTGCAGAATCTGAACCGAAGAACAGAAGAAAACAGAAATTAAAAAGGGGAGGCGCTGGGATTCGAACCAGTGTCGCCATGCGGTGAGAGCAGGCGCCAAACCAGCTCATTTGGGCTAGGAGGTTCGATAAGGTCGGGGACGCCTACTTGGCCAAACTACCCGGCTGACCTAAGAACAGAGGCAGGGGCAGCGACTCGGCGAGGCAAGCTCGGCTCTGGCGGCTCGTGCCCTCGTTCAAAATGGAGTGTGCGGGAGGGCACCACGGGATCAAGAAGGAACAAACCCGAGAGGGGAAATGCGGCAACTACACACGCCAACTGCGCTAACCACAAACTCTACAGACATGCCGGAGCATGCCGAGCGCGATAAGAACACGGAACGGAACCTGCACTACGGTGATCTAACGACGATAGGAAGGAGGGGGAGGAAGTAGGTTATACCTCCTTACCCAAGGACAAGAAAGCGGCGGAGGTGATCCTGCGGCGATGGAGTCGTGCTCTGAACTTCGCCGGGTTCCTGACCGAGAAGAAGACATAAGCAGGGGCGTCGACGAACTTGACGATCCGGGCACCCGTAGTCGACGTCGTGGACGAAGTCGACGACGAGGAAGAAGATGGACACGCCCGCAGGTTGGGGTGGCGGAGAGCACGCCCGGCGACGAGGCGCTCTCGGATCTTTCGGGACGGAGGCGAGGCGGCGAATCTGGTGGTTACTCACTGGCGGCGGGCGAGAGAGGAGAGGGAAACCCTAGGGATCGCGTGGACACGAAGAGGGGATAAGTAGGGGCTAGGGCGGCGGGTCGAGCTCACGCTCCCTCGTGCTCGGGTCCCCATGGCGGCAGCGGGAGGAGGGAAAAGGTGGGTGAAGTGAACAGTGTCGCTGCCAAAGGGACAGCGGCGTCCACGTGGAGAGGCACTAAGCGGGGGTATCTTGGCTGCGTGCTGTGAAGCGAGGAGAGAGAAGCGAGCGGGCTGGGCGCTCTCCACAGGCTCTTGAGGGGTTGAAGGGAGCTGGGCGGCTTGGAGGCCGGAGCCAGTGGAGAGGACTCATTTGGGCTGCCACTTCTGCTGCTGCCTTCTTTTCTTTTCCTTTTTAAAACCAAAAAGAAGAGAAAAGAAAGCACAGGGAAAAATGAGAAGAGTTGGAGTAAAAGGAAAATATCCCCAAACTCCTGGAATTCTCCACAATTTTAATAAATTGTAATGGGCATTTTTTTAGAGGTAGAAAAATAAGACAAGTTTGGAAATATTTCAAACTTGTGTCATTTTTGAACCTGACAAAAACAACTTCAAATGAGGAGATTTTTGGCGAGAGAGGTTTAGTGCAAAGAGCAAGATTTGCGGGAGAAGATGAACATTAATTGAGAAAGGGAAGATAGCACTTGATAAGGAAAGAAGTAGAGGGAAGGAGGAGATGGTAATGCAAAATGAGAATGGCACATGCAACAACATAACATGTGAGAGGTCACCACAAACACATGATAAGAATGGAATGCAAGATGACAAGAGAACACAAATGCAATATGGTAAGATGAGCAAAAACAAAGAAAAGAGAAACCCACATAACCAAACAAGATGAGGCCAAGCATTACAAGACCCACAAGAATTGGATGAGGTCAAAATGATATATTGCCCAAAAAGGGAAGTTTACATCCAGGGTGTTACAATTATGTAGGCAGAGCACACACCCCGGCGCGTTCTGGACCATAAACTGGTACGCTCGAAAGGAACCCTTCAGCTCAGCTTGCTGGTTTGGTGGGGAGATCTTCCTCCATCTCGGTTGACAGGGGGGGCGGTCGCCCCGGGCCCCCAAAATCCAGGGGCCCCTCCTAGGGTATGCATGTTGTAAATAGGTAAGTGGCCCATAAGGCCTTCTACCTTCTCTCGGAAAAAAGTAACCCAACGTACGCTTTTCTAAGAAAGAAAAGGCCCAATGTATGATGCAGTTAGCGTTTGCGATGGGAATATCTCACGCAGTTTTTGATTTGCCTAAAAAAACGTAGTTTTCCTTTGATCGCGAGACATTCCCATAAAAACGCTCGTGAGATCCCTAATTATAGACTCTCTTTCCCCCTGGTCTAGAACTCCTGATTCACATCTTAGGCGGCAGCATAGGCATAGCCATGCAACACACACAACATCGTCGAGAGCCTCCGGTCTCCATTATCTACTCTCCATTCTTCACGCACCGAGCATACAGGTACATCGCGTCATCGCCGAGTTTCAACGCCAACGAGATCTCGAATAATTCATGATAGGTATATCAAATAATCATTCCCTAATCCTTTAGATGTGGCTATTTGCTAATTAAGTAATTTACCTTGCATTAACACTATGCAGCCTTTGATACAATTTTTGTATTTTCAGCATTGTGTTATCATGTCATCCAAAAAGTACTCATTTGGTAGCTATAAAAGAAAAAGAAAACAACCCGAGGTCTTTTTGGTAGAATCACAAAGAGGAGTTATTGCCCAAAAAATATATATCAGGAGTATACTAGTGTGTTGATGAACCATTATGATGAATTGCTGACACTCATGGTGTTTGAAGATATATTCAGATTTTTACTCAGAGCGGGCACACTAAAGCCATTCAATGATAATGAACTTCAAGAGTGTTCCACAAAATTTGCATAAACTTCGTCTCTCGATGGTTCATCTGATGTTGAGGTATATGATTTTATTTTGCAATTAAAGGTTATAAAATTCACTTTTTCAGATGGCGTAATGTCTAATATGAAGATTTTTGAGCTTGTGATAGAGTATGATTATTATCCTAATGTTTCCATTGCTTATCACATCTTATTTACTACGCATATGACTATGGCATCAGCTGGAAGAAGCTTTTCAAAGTTGAATTATTGAAGAAGTATTTGATTCCAGTAATGACTCAAGAGAGATTGAATGATTTGGCAGCGTTGTGCATAGAGAAGAAATTATTGAATGAGTCTTACATTATCATAAGTGAATTTATATCGAGGAATGTTACAAGATTTTTTTTGAAGTTAATATGTATAAATCATTGATATGAATACATAATTTAGACATACTTAAGTGTTTATTGCTTACATTTCAGATATACATATTCACTATTGTATAATGTTTAGATTAAGGCCTCGAGTTTTAGATTCACCTCGGGCCCCTGAAATTTCAGGTTCGGCCCTGTCGGCATGGGAGGACCCCAACAAAATGTAATGACAGTTTCCACCAACACCGCCTTGGGGGCAAGGCGGTCCTCAAGGAGGGCAGAATGTCACGACTGACAAGGCGGCCATGGCAATGACAAGGACTAGGAGAAGGCTGGCCCATCCGACAGAGAGAGTGAGCAGCTAGGATGGAGAGAGTTGCCAACAGCTGGGACTCAGCCTGTGTGGTGTATCATGGTTGGCATGTGTGCCGAGTGTGAGTGAGTTAAGAGAGGAGCCATGACTCATGTGAGGCATCAAGAATTATTATACACACACAATTTGGAAGAGAGAAGTTGATCTCCTCCTTCCTCGGCACCCTATCCTTCCCCTTTCTCTCTGCCAACTACCTTCTCCCTCCCGAGATCAAGATCAAACCCGAAACACATGGTAGACGTGTGCGCACATTGTAATGTACTACACAAAAAGGTTACATTCAAATGTGGACACCGGCCATTGCCCATGAGCGGTCTTTGCTCCCAATACGAGAAATCCGCATGGGCACCTAGGTGTGGGAGCACACAACTTGGTGCCCATACGAGTGCTTCACGATTCATAAATTCGTTTATGTGATTATTCCTTATCTGATGTACATGGGTTCATGCATGGCATCTTTCGTAGCTTTGACAGCACCACACATCTCACCTCTCATGCATTTTTCTTTTAATTTCCAAATATGAATCCATTATATCTTTTCATCCAAAAGTCTATTTTGTGCATTTGCATATTCGTATTCTTTGCATCAAGGGCTATGAAAGAATACCACTTTTGAATATGTTTTTAAAAACTTCACGAGATATCAACTATTAATAGTCATATATTAAGTTTCGTCAAGTTTTAGGAAGGTCTTTTTTTAGGGTTTCAGGGTTTAGGGCTTAGAGCTTTGGCTTTAGGGCCTTATGATAACCCACAAGTATAGGGGGTCGCAATAGTTTTCGAGGGTAGAGTATTCAACCCAAATTTATTGATTAGACACAAGGGGAGTCAAAGAATATTCTCAAGTATTAGTACCTGAGTTGTCAATTCAACCACACCTGAAAGACTTAATATCCGTAGTAAAATATTTAGTAGCAAAGTAGTATGGAAGTAATGGTAACAGTGGCAAAAGTAACAGTAGCAGTTTTGTAGCAATTGTAACAGTGGCAACGGAAAAAGGAACTTAGCAAAGATCAATATGAAACGAACTCGTAGGAAAGGATTTGTTCACCACTTTAAGCCAAAAGATAGGAATGAAAGTTGTTCCCATAGAATGAGATTAGATCCCGCAAGTGAATGGATAAATGATGGATAATTATGTCGGATGGCATTCATCATGCAACAGTTATAACATACACTGGGACGCGTCAGTGCTATATAAACGGTTTTTAACCCCTTTCCGCACGGCATTTGAAACCGTCGCCTAGTGAGTGACGGTGATAGGGGGGTCCTTCCCACACGACCCAGAAACAGTCGGGGATATGCCCTCCTGGCACACACGCTCGGCAAAATGAGGTCGTGTGCTACCGGCGAGCGCTCAAATACGGAAATACGTATAGTAGAGCTAAAAATACAATTATACAGACAAAATTGTTTCCTGTCGCAAGTACATCCCACACAGTCAGTCCCCGCTAAACGTTTCCGTTCATATGTACATCCCACATAGTCGCTCCAAGGAAAACGTTTCCGTTCATAGGTACATCACACACAATTTTCCCTGTTAAATGGTTTGTGATAGCGTTGCCATTTCACAAGATATTAACAATTTTATCGTTTGCGTTAGTGAATGCATCACACACGGTGCGTAGAAGAAACTATGTGGCAAAGGTTGTCCATCACACACAATTTTTATGTGGTAAACGTTTGTGCAAGGTGTCCTAACACAAACAGTTTTCAAGAGAAGGTCGTGTGTGATTGTTCATTGATCCAACACAGTTTATTCCTAGAAACTGTGTGCTTTGCCTGAGGTCATCGCCCATGATATTTTCTGAATAACCGTTTGCAATAGCAAAACCCAATTAGCAGGCTAATTCGCCATTAGCAGGCTAATTGCCCTATTATTAATAATCCATTTATTAATCTAATTTACATTCATATTAAGCAAATAATATATTTCATTTCCATATCAAGGAAGCATCGTAATTGAAATACATCAAAGTACAACATGATATAGCTTCAGCACTCAGCTACCCCATTACACAACTGCACCAGCACCAAGTTTCACATGCAACATGTAGAACCTTTCTAAATTAGCATCATCGACGGTATATAGACAGATGCATCTCATCTGGAAAACTGCTGAAGCGGAAGGCGAGCCTTCATTCATGTTGAAGGTATTTGCAACTTTAGGCTAGTGTCTGTGGATGATTGACCGTCCGTCCTTCGTCCTCTTTAGGAACACTTCAATATTGAACCGTGGGTGTTGTATGAAAACCTTCCTCGCCTCCTGACCATAGAGGTGGTTTGAGAGGTAATCATCAGTGAACTGCTTTGGAAAGGCCTCAAAACAAGGATGTGCATAAATATCTTCTCTATATTGGAAATGGGGCAAAGGAATAAAAAAGGCAAGGTATAATAGTTAGTACCATCTTGTAGTGAACTGATGTCTTCTTCATTGTGCAGACAAAGATCTTGTTGTTTTTGTCGCTAATTTCTTTATCCAAACAATCTTTCTGAGTTTCTTGACTTGATTGATATTCATGGACAACTCATTTCCCCATATGCAAAAAGGGTTGAATAGTGGGTCAAAACCTCTGACAGCAGGACCTACATGTGCAAAACCAAATTGTTAAAAACCTAAATATTAGAATGGTTCCTGCAATTGCATAATAGTGTGCTATTAGACAACGGACCATGCACGTGCTAGCCTCGATTGTAAACCTCAGTGGTTCCCATTGTTTCCCTCCAACACATATAAGGTAGTTAGTCATCAGGTTAAGTAAGGGTCCGCATGCTATCAGTAAAATATGTTGATGAAAAATAAGCACACCGCAGATTCGTCTGATTAATTCAAGCCACATGGAAACCCCATTTATCCAAACCAAGCACGATTAAGAACTAGGAAATATAGCACTTGTATATGTTTCTCATGTATTAAGTGTAGCCAAATTCGATTTATTCCTCACATGCACAACAATACAAAATTCTACCCACGAAAATTGGACATCGCATTACAGAATTGAACCAAGCAGTTAACTAAACACCACAACAAATGAACCGAACATTAGCTAAGCACCACATTGCACAATATAACATACTCCTAATAGAAGATTAGACAGTTAACCAAACCAAGCATGCTTAACAACTTGGAAATATAGCAATTGTATTCGTTTCTCATGTATTTACTACAGCCATATTCAATTTAGTCATCACATGGTATACAATAACAGAATGCACCCACAACTATTGAACATCACATTGCAGAATTGAACCAAACAGTTAACTAAACACCACAACACAAATGAACCAAACGTTAACAGAGCACCACATTGCACAATGTATAACCAACCAAGCATGCTTGAAAACTTGGAAATATAGCAATTGTATTCATTTCTCATGTATTTTGTAAAGATAAATTCAATTTTTTTCTCACATGGAAGACAATACAAAATTGCAGCCTGAAGAATTGAACATCACATTTGCAGAATTGAACATCACATTTGCAGAATTGAACCAAACAGTTAACTAAAGACGACAACTAATTAACAAAACAGTTAATAAGTGAGCACCACACTGCACGACATATAGAACATATACACTAGAGCAACAGATTGCATGGTAAAATTAGATAGCACAATTCACTAGAATTTGTGAAGGAAAGGCAGGAGCGACACGCATAGCAGGTAAACCGAGCATGCTTAACTGGCATAGCTAGCAAATGGCAAGGTGCTCCTCCAAGATCTGGGGGTCGGCACGAATGACAGCCATCGCGACCTCATCCGCGCGTGCGCCCGTGATTTGCTTCTCTGCTGCCAAATGCTCCTTGAGATCCTGGCTATACTGCATGCACCATGGCTTAGGGCGGCGCATATTTGGTGGAGGGGTCGGTGATTTAGGTGGAAGGTGTCGCACCGGCGGTCGGGGCATGTGGGATGTGGAAGGAGGAGGAGGATGGGGGTCGGGTGTGGATTACCTGCCTGGATAGACGAGGCCGAGCAGCGTGAAGGAGGGTCGCCAGCGAGGAGGCAGTGTTGCAAGCAAAGGAGTGAAGGTTTCAACTTGGAAAGGAAGGTGGAAATAGAGGAAATTTGGTTTTTGGTAACGGGGGCGGGCAGGTAGATATTTCTGCGGAAGCCGAAAATTTGGAATTGCTTCAAATGAAAAAGCGGGGCATAAAGTGTCATCGAGACCACGGTCCCTTATTCAGAATCGTGTATGATTTGTGAACATCACAAGCGATTCAGATAAGCTTAACCCGTGTGTGATGAGTTTGAGCGTCAAAAATTTTGGTTCAAATTTCCACAGTTACAGTGGTCATCCACGTCATTGCATAATTTGGGTACACAAAGGAGACTACAGCACACCCACACTTCTTAGTCGAGCAAGTTCAGAAATTAAACAGAGCTAGCTGACCTAAACATTACTCTAACAAATTAAAGACCGGAGCTCTTAATTAAACAAAACAAAGAGTACTAGCCAGCTGGTGCTGGTCGATCTCCGTTGCCGCCTCCATGTCCAGCTCGCGCCTGACGGTCTCCTGGGGAAGGGGCTCCATGGCATCCATTGCACCATACTCAGCAAGCATCTCGTCATCCGCATCCGCCATCTCTTTGGAAAATGCCGCCACGAGCTGGGCGTGGCCAGCCGTGATCTAGGCTTGGATAGGCTCCGTAGTCGCAAGGCATGCGGTGGAGGAACGGATGGCTGCTCGAACGCTCTCGGAGATTGCCTCGTGGCGGCCGCGATCTGGGCTTGGACGGGCTCCATCATCGCAAGGTATGCGGCGGAAGAACGGACGGCTGCCCGAACGCTCTCGGAGATTGCCAACTCTTTGGCCATGGGTTGCCGACCATTGTCGGAGAAGCTTCGTTCGATTTGTGCGGTGACCGCCACGAGCTTGGCACGGGCGGCCTCGACATGGTCCTGGACGGCCTCCATCAGGGCTAAGGCTGCCGTTGTGGAACGGACAGCTGTTGTGCCGCTCTCGCCAGTTGCTATCCCCGAGGCAGATGTTGCTGCCGCCACCTGAGAAGCAATAGCGGCCATTTGGGCTGCCTTGGCCGCCCGATCGCAGATTGCGGTCGCGCTCATGCACCTTGTTAGCATGCGCATGGTGGTTGCAGCCGCGCTCTCACCGGAGTGGACCACCAAAGTTACCTCACGACATGGGTCCACGTGCCCATCTTTCACCTGCAATGATTGAACAGTGAAATAATATTTGGGGAGCGAGCTAGTGTGCTTGAGACGCCGGCTGTGAACTATAGCGGACGCACCTTCTCGCGTAAGCCATAGGCATACCATACACCGACAGTTCTCCAGGATATTTTGTGCTGCATCTCACATTTTTGGTGATAATAAACTGTGTGGGATCTACTTGATTTTTCATCTTGATTTGAATTACATAATGGGGTCACAGCGGCAATGGATGGTGTTAGAATTGCTAAACCTTTTATCTGCAGTGAACATGAAACTATATGTGTGTCGTGAAAGAATTGGAATTATTCAGGGTTCGTTTGAACATTTTACACATTAAATTTGTTTTCTAGCCATTTCAGGTGCACAATTCAAAGTTAAACTACATGCACATGCTTCGGTGCAGCAACATTGGTTGTAGAATCATATATGTGTCCATGGGTTTATGCCTATGTCACATGCAAGAAATGGGGATGAAATTCAAACACCACGACACCTTGGCTCTCTGGCAAATGTCGACGTACTTGCTTTTGTAATTCTAGTAAATCCAAAATTCGTTCGAAATTCATGAAATTTGGCATGCTATCATGGAGCGACATCAACATGTCGTGGTAAATTTTTTGTCCCATTTGGGGCAGGTTCGGGTATAAGCTTCTCATAAACCAGAGCTTCTCACAACAAGTGTGATGGTTTCGGTAGGGAACGTTTCACCTTTCTTGACGAAACGATATCTGTTGCCTCTTCTCGATTTCAATTTTTTTCTAGTGTCAACATAGAACAACATGAGTGTTGTGTCAATTTTTTGGATTTTTTGGGGTTCGCTTGGACATTTTTATACATTAACTGAGTTTTCTATGCATTCATGTGCATAATTCAAATTTGAACAACATGCACATGCTCTAATGCATATAAATTAGTTGAAAATTCAAATCTGTGTCCTTGGTTGCATGCTTAGGTCCCATGCAAGAAATGGGAATGAATGTCAAACACCTTGCCACAGTCACTCGGCCGCAAACATTGAGATACCTGGTTTTTAAATTCTAGTAAATCCAAAGCTCGTTTGAAATTCATGAAACTTAGCATGCTGTCATGGAGCGGCATCAACATGTCATGGTAATTTTTTTGTCCCATTTGGGGCAGGTTTGGGGATATGCTTCTCACAAACCAGAGCTTCTCACAACAAGCATGATGGTTTCGGTAGGGAACGTTTCACCTTTCTGGACGAAACGATATCCATTGCTTCTTCTAGATTTCAATTTTTTTCCTAGTGTCAAGATAGAACAACAGGAGTGTTGTGTCAATTTTTGGGATTTTTCGGGGTTCGTTTGGATATTTTTATGCATTAATTTTGTTTTCAATGCATTTATGTGCATAATTCAAATTTGAACTACATGCACATGCTCTAATGCATATAAATTGGTTGAAAATTCAAATTTTAGTCCTATTTTGCATGCTTAGGTCCCATGCAAGAAATGGTAATGAATGTCAAACACCATGCCACCGTCACTCGGCTGCAAACATTGAGATACCTGGTTTTTAAATACTAGTAAATCCAAAACTCATCTGAAATTCATGAAACATGGCATGCTATCATGGAGCGGCATCAACATGCCGTGGTAAAAATTTTGTCCCATTTGGGGCAGGTTTGGGTATATGCTTCTCACAAACCAGAGCTTCTCACAACAAGCATGATGGTTCGGTAGGGAACATCCCACCTTTGGGGACGAAACGATATCCATTGCCTCTTCTCGATTTCATTTTTTCCTAGTATCAACATAGAACAACAGGAGTGTTGTGTCAGTTTTTCAGATTTTTCGGGGTTCATTTGGACATTTTTATGCATTAATTGAGTTTTCAATGCATTTATGTGCATAATTCAAATTTGAAATACATGCAAATGCTCTAATGTATATAAATTGGTTGGAAATTCAAATCTGTGTCCTTGCTTGCATGCTTAGGTCACATGCAAGAAATGGGAATGAATGTCAAACACCCTGCCACCGTCACTCGGCTGCAAACATTGAGATGCCTGGTTTTTAAATTCTAGTAAATCCAAAGCTGGTCTGAAATTCATGAAACTTGGCATGCTGTCATGGAGCGGCATCAACATGTCGTGGTAATTTTTTGTTCCCATTTGGGGCAGGTTTGGGGATATGCTTCTCGCAAACTAGAGCTTCTCACAACAAGCCTGATGGTTTCGCTAGGGAATGTTTCACCTTTCTGGATGAAACGATATCCATTGCCTCTTCTTGATTTCAATTTTTTTCCTAGTGTCAACATAAAACAACAGGAGTGTTGTGTCAATTTTAGGATTTTTCGGGGTTTGTTTGGACATTTTTACGCATTAATTGAGTTCTCAATGCATTTATGTGCATAATTTAAATTTGAACTACATGCACATGCTCTAATGCATATAAATTGGTTGAAAATTCAAATCGGTGTCCTTGGTTGCATGCTTAGGTCCCATGCAGGAAATGGGAATGAATGTCAAACACCCTGCCACCGTCACTCGGTCGCAAACATTGAGATACCTTGTTTTTAAATTCAAGTAAATCCAAAACTCGTGTGAAATTCATGAAACTTGGCATGCTATCATGGAGCGGCATCAACATGCCATGGTAAATTTTTTGTCCCATTTGGGGCAGGTTTGGGTGTATGCTTCTCACAAACCAGAGCTTCTCACAACAAGCATGATGGTTTCGGTAGGGAACGTCCCACTTTGGGAACGAAACAATATCCATTGCCTCTTATTGCTTTAAAAAAATTCTCGTGTCAACGTAGAACAACAGGAGTGTTGTGTTAATTTGTGTGATTTTTCGGGGTTCGTTTGGACATTTATGCATTAATTGAGTTTTCAATGCATTCATGTGCATAATTCAAATTTGAACTACATGCACATGCTCTAATGCATATAAATTGGTTGAAAATTCAAATCTGTTCTCTTAGTTGCATGCTTAGGTCCCATGCAAGAAATGGGGATGAATGTCAAACACCCTGCCACCGTCACTCGGCTGCAAACATTGAGATGCCTGGTTTTTAAATTCTAGTAAATCCAAAGCTCGTCTGAAATTCATGAAACTTGGCATCTTTGTCATGGAGCGGCATCAACATGTCGTGGTAATTTTTGTTCCCATTTGGGGCAGGTTTGGGGATATGCTTCTCGCAAACCGAGCTTCTCACAACAAGCCTGATGGTTTCGCTAGGGAATGTTTCACCTTTCTGGATGAAACGATATCCATTGCCTCTTCTTGATTTCAATTTTTTTCCTAGTGTCAACATAAAACAACAGGAGTGTTGTGTCAATTTTTGGGATTTTTCGGGGTTTGTTTGGACATTTTTATGCATTAATTGAGTTCTCAATGCATTTATGTGCATAATTCAAATTTGAACTACATGCACATGCTCTAATGCATATAAATTGGTTGAAAATTCAAATCGGTGTCCTTGGTTGCATGCTTAGGTCCCATGCAGGAAATGGGAATGAATGTCAAACACCACCTTGCCACCGTCACTTTCGATGCATAAACATTGAGATACCTTGTTTTTAAATTCTAGTAAATCCAAAACTCGTCTGAAATTCATGAAACTTGGCATGCTATCATGGAGCAGCATCAACATGCCATGGTAAATTTTTTGTCCCATTTGGGGCAGGTTTGGGTGTATGCTTCTCACAAACCAGAGCTTCTCACAACAAGCATGATGGTTTCGGTAGGGAACGTCCCACTTTGGGAACGAAACAATATCCATTGCCTCTTATTGCTTTAAAAAAATTCTCGTGTCAACGTAGAACAACAGGAGTGTTGTGTCAATTTGTGTGATTTTTCGGGGTTCGTTTGGACATTTATGCATTAACTGAGTTTTCAATGCATTCATGTGCATAATTCAAATTTGAACTACATGCACATGCTCTAATGCATATAAATTGGTTGAAAATTCAAATATGTTCTCTTAGTTGCATGCTTAGGTCCCATGCAAGAAATGGGGATGAATGTCAAACACCCTGCCACCGTCACCTAGCTGCAAACGTTGAGATACCTGGTTTATAAATTCTAGTAAATCCAAAACTCGTCTGAAATTCATGAAACTTGGCATGCTATCATGGAGCAGCATCAACATGCCATGGTAATTCTTTTGTCCCATTTGGGGCAGGTTTGGGTATATGCTTCTCACAAACCAGATCTTCTCACAACAAGCATGATGGTTTCGGTAGGGAACGTCCCACCTTTGGGGACGAAACGATATCCATTGCCTCTTATTGTTTTCAAAAAAATTCTCGTCTCAACATAGAACAACAGGAGTGTTGTGTCCATTGTTGTGATTTTTCGGGGTTCGTTTGGACATTTTTATGCATTAACTGAGTTTTCAATGCATTTAGATGCATAATTCAAATTTGAACTACATGCACATGCTCCAGTGCATATAAATTGGATGAAATAACAAATATGTGTCCTTGGGTGCATGCTTAGGTCCCATCCAAGAAATGGGAATGAATTTCAAACAGCAGGGCACCGTTGATTGCCGGCAAAACGTTGAGATACTTTGTTTTTAAATTCTAGTAAATCCAAAACTCGTCTGAAATTCATGAAACTTGGCATGCTATCATGGTATGGCACCCGACATGCTGTGGTATTTTTATGTCCATTTCGAGAGAAGGCGCAATCGAATAACAGCCAACAAAGGCATTTTGAAAAAATAGCTGCCACTTTAATATCTCAAACATTTGTATAATTCAAACCGTGTGCGTTCTGTTAACCATTCACGTGATGCCACGTGTCTTGGTTTTAATGACTATAGGAGGTGCCGTGCGGACAACTGCTTAACCTTGACTGAACGGGAGGCGTGCGAGCGCAATCTAGTGCACAGGCAGACCGAGAGGCGTGCAAGTTGTCCTCCAATGCGCAGGCTCAACGGGAAGCGTGTGAGCTGTACAATGCACATGCTCACTGGGAAGCGAGCCCTTTGACTTCCATGGCTTCCCACCTTCCTCTCCATTAATGGCGCTCGAGCCCTTGCTTAATACGGGCGGCCTTATTGTTTGCCTCCCATTCCCCTCCCTCCTGCAGACCTC